>CM029508.1:4871666-6089583 GCA_017140475.1 Eucalyptus fibrosa | reverse complement strand
ATTGTAGTGAAGAACATATACTCTAGAAGTTCACTGACAAGTGCACTCTCCATGGCCCATTGAATTACCGATGCTCATGCCAGCACAGTCCATTGGGGCGAAATATAAAGGATTTGAAGGTGGAATCCCGAGCTTTCAATGAGTTATGGTAAAAATGACAACTTCTTGATCGCAAGGGTGATGTAGCGTGGAACATGGGAGTTTAAGGCCCAGTTCCATGGGACAGGGTGTTCAACGTCATGTAGCAACTTTGTTCTTCTTTCAAAGCTTGTTGTAGAAAAGCTGTGATAGTTTGAAGGACCAATCAGACCTTGTGATATAAATGTATGCTTATATCAGCTTTTTCTTGGCCCCGCTTTCTGTTGCTTCTTTTTGCAATGCTGTTTCGTATGCAACTCGTCGAAACCTTGTCTTGTATGCATCTAATAAAGCGGTTGCTTCCTTTCACATATCCTAATAACATGGTTTCCGATGATCCGCAGGGAGTGTCTATTTTTATTATTTACCATTCCCCGTACTGTTTTAAAATGTTCATGCTGAAGGTCGCGACTAGACGACAATCTGATTGTTCGGGCATTGTAATATTAAAGTGACTGAAGGCAACTCTAAATAAATGATTTTTATTGTTTGTTGCCAAAAGAAGTAGCTGGATTCTCTGGATATGTCCTGAAAGTGAGTTGTATTTGTTTAAGTGGGTCCTAGGGGCGCCAACCTTCAGGTTCACCGACAAACACATTCTTCCTCAAGAGGAGTAGCATAGGTGGTTGTGATGTCAAATTCTGAAGTTGAAGCCTCACTGTCCTGAGGTTGAGAAAATGATGCTGTCTTGAGAATTCCTCATGCACTTGCCACTTTGAACTCAGTTCTTGAACCACTTTTGGAGCAGACTTCGGCCATACTCATTTGAGAGAGAGAGAGAGAGACGACTATAACCCTTCAATGATTGGTCTGATGTCGATCTCTGAGCTGTTCGTGCATCTTCTTTTGTTAATAATTTTACACGCGAAGTTTCTTCCCTTGCATTCCCACCATTATCCAAATCCATGTGAACCAAGTTTGAACTTCTTCATATACGTCAGGTTCTACACCCTGTTATCTTTTTCTAATGTCCCTCTATATCTGGAATCTGCATCTTGTTTCGCTATCACTATCACAGCCAGAATGATCGATCGTGAGCAACCCCCTGAATTATTGATGATGTCATCCATCATACTTTATTGCTCTTTCGTGCTGTGCTGAACAAGGACTGTCCAATTTGAGCTGGAGCATTACTTTTATGCTCGGCCGGTTCTCTGGCAAATCAAAGTCCAGCAAAACCCAAATTGCTTTTCTAATCGCACGATGCAATGGTCATTTTTGTGTCGCCATATCTAAACGGATCAAATCTTGTCAACGTTTCATGCTTGTCAAATGATGTTGATGCGATATCCGTTGTTCAGTTCTCTAAACTCAAAAGTGTGTCGTGTTTACCGTCTATGCTTATCCTCAACGCAGTTCTTTTTTGTCATGATATTCCGCATCAGTCCTTGTCGCGAAAAAACAATTTCACTATCGTCGCACATCCAGATCATCCAGTCACGCAATATGCAATTGTAGATATAATTATCTCAACCACCCGTGCAAGTTCCCTCCATAATCATTATCCATATACACAAACATCGATCGTATGACAACAGAAGCATCCTTCACTGCATATCAGCAAGGCTTCATATGTAGATAAGTACTTCCATCAAAGCAAACGACTGGAGTTTGGCAAAGAGAATATTAAAATGGGTAAACAACTAATTGGGTTCAATTTGTACATAAAAAATAAAATATTGGTTATAAGCCATGCAAAATTGAATTGTGGCGATGCTCAATTTGCATGAGTCATGCTGCGGTTGATTTGACTGTATAGAACAGTTTCAAGAACAATGAAGAACAGCAACAATCAAATCCTTGATTCATACTCTGGGAAAAAGCCAGGAAAGCACACAATGGCACATGGGGATAACACAACTCGAATGCTCGAGGTCGAGCCAATATTACTTCCAAATCAAACATATAAGCAACTAAAACATCAATTACTCGAATAAGAAATTCATAAGACAATGAAAGATATAACAGTCACATTCTGATCTGCTCGTGGCTTGGCACCGCAATATCTACATCTTCACTCTCCACACCATAGCATCCACCTGCATTAACTGCAAACATATAAGATTATGAAGACAATACGGTCTAGAGTGCAGTTTTTATTTCAATGAAACTCCATAAAGAATCACAAGAAATAAAACTGACCAACGTCCCAAAATCTTCCCACCAATACCTTTCACTAATAGATTCTTCGATACATCGCGAAGTAAGACATAGCAGAAACAAGCAAACAAGTATGTGAATGTAATGCGTAAATTGTCACGGAACATATAAAGCAAAAGCAATCTGTATGATGAATGACTGCAGACTTCAAATGGTTAAGGACAATGTGATAGAACATATGTCTCCTGTTAGGGGCATCGCTCAACAACACAGAGCCTTTTGTTCCGCAGAGTGAGAATTGGATTTATTTAGGAACAAAGAGACACGCGACTGCAAGACTTCACATTCTTGTATGGAATCTTTGCATAAAAATATGTACTCTCATATGTTTGGACAGTAGGCAAGGACCAAACAGGAAAGCACATATCATCAATCTTCTTTTATTTTCACAAACCCAAAACACTAGTGAATTGGCAAACATCCACAGCGCCAAGCTAGGAAGAAGCTACACCAAATTTTGATAACTAGAATGTGAGAAATGAAGAATAGCCTTCATTGAAGCAAATGAGAGTGGCTAAACAAGTGCTGGTCCAGAAGAACTACCCTATTCATAAATGACAAGTGGTAATGAAGATGAATGAACAATATAAGCCAGCCCAGTACGAAATATGAGGGATATATGGAAACTCCAATAGCACGGTGGAGCTCAAGAAGACTATGACAACTCCATCAGCACAAGGAAGCTTTCTACTTCATATCAAGATAGAATAACATAATTCAGGGATGATATGTTTAATGTCATTTGAAGTCAGTGGGCCATCAAAAAGTGCAACAGCAATTCCAACTGGTAACTTAACAGGAATTTCTGGCAAATGCCAACTGATCTGCAAAGAATCACCAGACATTTGCACTCTGCTGCTTGTGTTGGTTACTATGCTTTAACGGACAGTGAAAAGAATCTGCTTGCGAATGTGCAGAGTGGATATCTGAATAAAATGGGCAAGACTCATGTTCCATAGATTAGACTTTACAGTAGTTTGTCATCTAATATGGACAAGTACATATTCTCCTGGAAACAAAGGTTCCCATTATAAAGGTAAAAGCAACAGCACTAGCTCACATAAAGCAGAAGGCCTAGGTGACGTGCCAACATAGGATAACGGTAAAGATTTCAGAACAGATTTTCTGCTGCCCAAAATTCAACAGTGATAAAAAGAATTTGCTGGCTAGAAATATACCTAAATCCCCAGAGATAATCTACTGCAAGGACCTATGACCATATGGCGCACCATGTGGTTTTGAGCAACATCTTTGTCATAGAACAGTGTAGTTGGAGTATATAAAGATTAAACATCTTTACTAATCAATCAAAATAAATAAAGATGATCAATTTTTTAACCATTACATCAACAATCACCGTTAATGTGAAACATAGGAAAAATGCAAATTTGGCTGATTGCTCTCTTTTACCATCTAAAAGCCAAGTTCAACTTATCAGAAAAAAAACTTCTAGTGCTTTCTCTTCATTAACCCTTCATGGTTTGTACTTAGAAACTAGATGCATCCTAGTGGAAATATTCTCTATTATGAGGTACAGACAAGATGGTCTCTGAGCTGAGTGAAGAAAATTCACCCTAAGCTAGTATTTGAAGGAACTAAAGCCACTACTACTAGTATCTGCTGAGAACCAAATCCAGAGATGATTGGTATTCTTCTCATCCCATTTGTGTTGGATTTCTAGTTCATCAACACAAGATGAGTCCATGTCTAATGTAAGCTGCCAATGGGGATCAAATAGAAGTACAAAACTAAGTCTATGTATGCGGTAATAATGAATGAAGTAGGACAATATGTGCTGCACCAGCTCCAGAAAAAGAAAGTTATAAAACCTGTTAAAACCAACAAGATTCACGAGAATGGACAGGTCCAATGGGGCTGTTACTCGTTTTAAGTGTTAGTCATCTGTAAGATTTACGGGACAAGCTCCAGCCTATGGCTGACGACATGACCTTGGATTGCCCAGATACTAACGTAGTGTTTCAAGTCGGTTTCCAAGTACTCAAGGTGGTCAACACGTTTTGTTTCATTTCTTCTAAGATAGATTATCTGAGATGAAATGGCTCTTTAAATAAGAAGAATGATCTACGGAAGAACTGAATTGTAATTCGAAAAGAAACAGTTCTTGAAAGCAATAACACGTTTCAAAACTAGGACCAAAATGAGGGCAACGTGTTTTAAACCAGGACCATAATGAGGGCAATATGTTTCCAATTTGAGATGGGAACAGGAAGGGTCGCCTCTCCATTGGCCCACCCGCTTCAAAACTGCTTAACCCTAATGAATAGCATAATGCAGACCAAATTTCTCAAATATGGTAGAGATGAAATGACTCTCATGGATATAATGAGCAAATACAGACCCTGACGATAGGAATGGAACGACATTGAAAGGATAGCTTGATTGGTTTCCTTAAATGCCTAACAAAGGGTTTACATCTCCAAAAACTGAAGCCATTTGATAACGATAGAATGATTCATTTACTTTCCAGGTATTTTTCATAAATGTTTCATCTTTTAAAGCAGCAGGACACCAAAAATTTCAGCTTGGTATATACGATTTCTTTTGATGGAAGAATGTGAAGTCCTTGGCCAATTTGACCAAAAGTATCAACTCACAACCCTTTTCTATTTTTGTAGTACGGACTTAAAGCCACATCTTACAAAATTTAGGGCGGTAATTACATTTGGAATTCTTGCAATGGAATGAAATGAGATGATGGTCACATTTGCTAGATTTAGTTTCTATGTATAGTGAGGAAATTCAAAGGAATTAATGTCCAAAATTTCCCTTAGATAAAGTATGAGAGAGGGAGAGAAGCCAGCATTGAATTATACTACTTTCTCGTGTTCTGTCGCTGGAAAGGAACGTGTAGTGAAACCATTATCAACTATTCTAAAAACTTAAAGATATGAAGGCAACTTTGGCCTAAAGACTAAAGTGGAAAAATCTGTATGATGAAGCAATAAGGGATCTCAAAAAATTTGAACTCAGGGCCTCTTCCTCAGATGGCTTGTAAAATTCTTTGGGACAACAACTTTCAAAAAGCTTAACCTAATATATCGAAGCATGATTTAATATTTAAATATTCTAACAAAACATCAATCCCGTAGATAATATATGACACTTTTCCATTAAAGGATTATAGAAAATCAATCATAGGAAAGGATGGGAACGGCAAGAACAGTTTTTGGTAGATTTTTTAGCATATAGTTTAACTCATCCTCTCAATTCAACAAAGAACTTGGGTCTTCTCATGGTTTCAGGAGCAGGGGACCCTTCTGTAATATCCAAAACAACGTAGAAGTAGGAGGCTGATCCATGATTACCCGCATCAGCTCCTTTTTGTTGACATTAGAAAACAAAACGAGATTTTTTTTTTCCTTTTTTCGTGAAAATGAAACATGAACAAGGAGAGTTTGTGCAACAAATTGAAGGGAAAGTATGCTTTGTTAGATTTCTATCTTGAATGAAGATCAACTACAAGAATTCTTATTAGGTCTACTATCGGTGTCAAGATTTTTTTCACATATTCACCATCAGATGGGTGACGCATTTACTTAAAGATAGACATGTAACTGTTTGCATAGTCGCCCTTATGTGAATTACATTTCTGATCAGCATTTACAAGAAATGTCGAAGAAAAGTATTCTTTGCATATGTCACAAAAATTACTTCCGTTAATTACCAGCTTAAGAACAGTCAAATTGTCATAGCAATATTAATTGTGGCTTTGAGCACAATAGTATTTTCTACTAACTACTTTTCTTTTTTGTAAAGTCTGTCAAAGTATGCAAAATCAAAATAAGAGCCTCGGCAATGCATATCTTAGAAGCAGTTCATGACCTCAAAATTGGACTTCAATATTAAATTGAAAGCCCAACTCATTATTAAGATGAACTATGATCATGTTTATTAAGCTGTACCCTCTGCTTCTGCTTTTTACTCATCAGAAAAGGAAAGATTTCCACTATTTGTTCAAAAAATGTCTCCTTATGTGTGAAATTTAATACCTTTCCTCATCCCATATTCATTAAAATTCTCAACTTCCACGACTATCAAGTTCTCCCAGATTCTTTCTGTACATATCTATGCTGTCTCATTTCTCAAGCATTTAAATTCGATTTCAAAAATTACCTCAACCAGTCTAGAGCATCTTAGTCAATTTGTTTATCGAACATTTTCCGCTGTTGTTTTCCCTTAAACAAAAAAATGTGTGCTATATAGTCAATGTAAGAGAGAACTCTCTCCATTCTTCAACTGAGAACTTACAAAGACGAGGAGTTGCTTTGATTAGAAAAGCATATGCTTTCTGTCTCTCTTTATCTCCATCGTTCTCTTCTTCAACCAACCCCATTCAAACAACTAAAGTTGTCAATGGATTGAAACTCTTAATCCAAACCTCCAATCCCCCATGGCCAGCTTAGTTTCAAATGATTAGCATGATAATTAGTCATGCATCATCACTATTAATACCTGGAACTCAAGAGTCCCAATGGTATGAATCATATAAATAGTCTAAGTCTTGTGTTAGCAAGTGCCCTCAAGGTCCTTGCTAGTGTCAAGAAGAGAAGCCTTCTCAAGCATGTTAGATAATTCACATCATGAATTTTGAAATAATTCTGCTAGATGACCAGAAAAAGAACTACCCGTACTGAGCATAGCAATTGCAAGTGCCCAATAGACATGAGTTAACATTGCCTAAATAGTTTCAGCGGAAAAAATCTCAGTGTTTTACTCTAAAACAGGCTGTTGTTTATTAATTAATGAAAGCACAAGAAGATATACAAGAGACTCTATTGAGTTCATTTTCTTGGTAAAGTAACGACACACTGTTGTTCTCTGATGTTCTAAGCAGGTGATAAAAGTATTGGAACCAATATATGTCTGTAAGAAGTATGTTTTACGACAACATATGCTTCGATGCTGTGGAGCCATGTATGATGAAACACCAATTGATTGAACCCCGAGTATTATTATGCAAATATAAACCATTTCTTTCAAAAAAAAAAAAAAGAATGGAAATGCTTAATATTCAAATAAAGTAAGATAATTAACGTGGATAAACGGCATAACAAGGAGATGTGTGGTGCCATTAAAAAAAAAAAAAAAAAAAAAAAAAAAAAGAGGTGACATTTCAGGCCTATTAGATTTGATACAGGATCATATCGTGCGACCATTTTCATGACAGGTTCATATTAAGAAAATTAAGAAAATTTTTGTGTTCGCCAACTTTTGTGCACATGTTTTTTCACACCAAGCATATATAACTCATGAATACGAACTGTCGGCCGCATAGTTAATTTGGCTCGACCAAACTCTTTCCTGCTAGAACTAATGTATGATATATGACACTGGGAAAAATAGTCCATTCATTTTAACAATAGCGAGTATTAAGACTTCAAGAGAATTTCTCCCAAGAATAATTTTTTTTAGACCTTTTTTCTTTTTGGATGAACAGTTTCCTTAAGATTCTGATAAATAAAGAGAAAAAGAATGCTTTTCAGGCTCTTTTCCTAAATACCAGTTCTTTTTAGGGCGCACATGATAAAATTTCTACCTCTCAATTTCTTTATTTCTCTGTTATCCGGAATAGATTTGGAACAGAAATCCATTTGGTAACGCAATTTGATTTTTCTATTTCTAGAACAGATTTCTATTACAGAAATAGATTTGAAGAATAAATTAGAAGCTAAAATTTTTAATTTCTTAATTTCTGGCTTTCTGTTCCAAAAATTTTGTCATGCGCACCCTTAAAGTCCTAAGAAAAGATAATGAAATGCAGTTACACCTGTGGTCACATTAACAAGTATATGAATATCTCATTCATAAGTTGCTGATAAGAATGTTTCTAGATAGTTAGATTTTTTACCCTTTCTAAACTTCCTCATCAATGTAAGCTCATATGACTCTTGCATGGTATCTCTTGCCTAGTCATGAAAGAGCTTCTACTTTTTCCTTAATCAAAGAATAAGCCTGAAGAGTCTCCAGGTTTCCAAATCCTCTACTTATTCTTTTGCCTCCCCAAAATAAGAGAACTAGCCAGTCAGTCCTTTGGGTATTAGTTTCCCCAAAAACAAGCAAGCAGAGAAGCTTAGACATTTTCCCATGTCCCTAGCTGAAATGCATTAAACATGTGCTGAAGCTTCAACTTCTATTCAGAGCAATCAATCACCTCTGTAATCAGAGAGAAAGAAAGGAGAAAGAGGGACCAAGAAAAAAGGATCAACTTTTTTTTTTTTTTTTTTTAAATTATGAAAGAACCCTTTTGCAATCATCCCCTCTGTCCACACCCAAAATTTGATATGCTGTCTAAAAGCAGAAATCAACATTATTCTCATCACCACAGTGTCGCCAAAAGTTTCATGTCAATAAAGTTGATATGCCTACGTGCATGGAGTTCGAAACTGTATAGCATATGATACAGTAAGTGATTTGTAGGATCCATGTAAGCTAAAAAGAATAAAACCCACGCATCCCCCGACAGTGCGCCGATTCATAGCCATGTGTGGCAAGCTCAGAGGCACTTTAACCAAAAAAATGAAAAGCAAGAAAAAGAAAAGAGGAAATAAATAAACAAAGAATCAAGACAATTTTCTTAAAGCTGTTAAAAAGGCCCACATTCATGAGAGGGGGCACAAAAACACGAGCGCAAAGCCAACCAAAAACCTTAAAAAGCCTTTCTTTTTCTTTTTTTTTTCTTTTTTTTTTTCGTGGAGCAATATGTCATGACCTGATGACCTACATTTGCTCAACGAGCCAGAGGGATGGCAACACCTGGCTCAAGAATTTCAGAGAGCTTGCTACAGGAAAAGGGAACCAAAGCAATTTCAGAAACAAACGAGGAGACAACGAGCCGATCTCTTATAATATTTCCCGGCAACCTATGCAGCATCGAGAATCAGGAGAGAGAGAGAGAGAGAGCAATGTAAATATACCATAACCACCATGAAAATACACCCCACCCCAATGAAATTATTCTTTTTTATGCTTCCCAAGGATTTTTTTTTTTAAATTTAAATAAAAAATCATAAAGATTCATGGGACGATACCCTAGCACATCAAATCAAAAAAGCTAAAACCTAAGGAAACTGAAAATTAAGAGAGAGAAAGAACAAGAAAACCCATGAAAACCCAGTTCAAGAATTGAGCCAAGGAGAGGACCCAAACAAGCAGCCACTTACTTAGAGCAAGAAAAGGCTATAATGCAGTAGGCATCATCAACCAAGGACTCACTCTCGTGAGCAGAAGAGGGGTTGAAATCTTACCTCAAAGAAGATGGATTACATACGAATGGATCTTGATGGAGTTCATCCGTTCTTTGTTTTTCCCTTGTGCTGGCTGGCGGCTGCGGCTGCGGCTTGTCTTGTACCGTCACTGTAGCAGAGCTGCAGCCGGCCATCGATCCCAGATGGGAACTGCGTAATGTGGTGGTTTTGGTGGTGGTGATTAGTCTCAACAGCGATGGGCATGGCTGTGCCAAGCAGAAATTGCATGCTTGGACCGTCCATGGGAGTAGCGATGGGAGTAGCGAACCTCTGGAGGTGGTTAGGCAAAAGAGACGGTGATGACGAATTGGACTGAAGGGTCCCCCTATTGAAGCCGCCGAGGCCAGAAGAAGAGGTTGAGGATATGCTGAAGTTCAGATATTCTGGCTGCGACGTGCCCGCGGTTGCTGCCACCGGGATGAGGTGGTCGGGCACGAAGGAGTAATGCGGGAGCTCCTGGTGGTGGCTGCCCCCGCCACCACTTTCAGCGGAGATGGTAAAGGCCGGAACTTGCATCGCCTGCGGCAGCGAATTCGTGCTGTTCCCCATTTGAATCTGCCCAGGAAACCCACCAGAAGTGTGGTGAGGATGTCCCCTGGAAAATTGTGCACCGAATAGACTACTGGTGAAGTACTCCATGGTCGTCGAGTTCCATGGCCTCGTTGCCGCCTTGTGGAACAGATTGGCCTCGCCGCTGCCGGAAGGACTACTTGTGGTGGTGGCAACGGCGGTGGTGGCATTGGTGGTGGCGGCAGCGGCCGCGGCAGCAGTGTTGTTTCCAGTGCTCATAGCCCCCCCAGTGAGGAGCTCGATGTAGGAAGAGTTATGGGCAATTGCGTTCAGGTTCTGGTCATTGGTCTCCTTCTCCTTGGCAGTCCTCTCCCTCGCCCTCTCACGCGCCCTCGCGCGATTCTCGCGATTAGCCCGGACCTCCGACTGGGACAGAGAGAGGCTGGAACCCTTGCTGTTCTCAGAGTTGCTGCTACAAGCGGATTTGGACAAAGAGAGGTTCTGGTTCTGCTGCTGGAAATTCGAGTCGCCGTCCAGCTCAACCTCGGCCGAGTCGAACCCGTGCTCCTGCTCCGTGCCGCCGTCGCTCGCCCGCTGCTTCTCATCGCTGAACTGCTGCGGTGTGTCCGGAAATGAGCCGCTGAGTGAAGGAAGCTCCGCAATGGAGTCGGATGCCGCCTTGATGAGCCATTCCACCGCCTTGCTCGGCTGGTCATACCCCAAACGGTCCTGGATGTCGTAGAATTGGATGGCGGTGGCTACGGACAGGCGGACCCTCCGGTCCCGGAGGCCTTTCGAGGTCAGGACCTTGCTGTGCCGGTCCTTTCCGCCGGAGGACCGGGAAACCCTAACGATCCGGGAGCTGGGCCAACCCCGGAGCCCATTGGTGCCGCTGCCGGCGGGCCCCATACCGGCGGCGGCGAGGTTCAAGGAATGCTTTTGCTGTGCTCCATCTTCCTCATCGTCAGGGTACTGCTGGTCGCCAATTTTGGGCCTATTCTTGGCCGAATCGATGCTCCTGCTGGTCCCATTTCCAACCCTTGGGAACTTAGCTTGTGTCTGGATCTCCACCTCCATGCCGCTTTCATGCCTCAAAACAGCAAGGGCCGGAGGACTTGATGAGACCCTTTTGGCTTTTCACTAGAATTTATGGTTGTTCTAGAGAGAGAGGAGGAGGAAGAGGTTTGAATTTGAGGAAGTGGGTCTCAGAGAGAGAAGTGGTGGGTTGAAGTTGCAAGTGAAAAGGAGGGATTTTGGTGGGTGTGGTGGTGGTGGTGGTGGTGGTGGTGATGGCGAGAGTGCAGGTGGGGTTGCAATGTCCTACGCATTGATGACGATAACACAGAGAGTACTTCGGCTGGGAAGCGATAAAAAAAAGTAGCCTGTTTTTACGCCTCCGATATATCAAAGTCCAAGTCAGGGATGTCTGTGCGAGTGTGCAAGGAGAGAGAGAGAGAGGTCAATAACGATAGAGCAGCTTCCTCTCTCTCTCTCTATCACTATTTCTGCTGTTTTTTTTTGCAGTGTGTGCCTCTTTCAAAAGCAAAGCCTGAGATGGTCTCAGAAGGGAGAGCTTCAGCCTTCAGTACTGCAAAAAAACAGAAAGCCCAAAAGAGCCACAATGACAAAAAAGAAGGAAAATTTAACCATTCATCATCATCACCATAATTCACAGAGAAAGAGAGATAAAAAACGAAAACAGCCAGCATCAGATGCTCCATACGTACACATTGCTTTAACCACACATACACACACAGACTCACCTTACTCATTCAGCTGACCACAGAAAGAGAGAGAGAGAGAGAGAGAGAGATCTGACTCAGTTATGATACACTCACATACTACACCCACCCATACCTACGAGCATTATTGTGGCTACAAACCTCTTTAGCAACAGCTCCAGACCTATCTTACAGCTTTTCAAAGACGATAAAAGCTTCCAAGAACCGCCCCAACATAAAGAAAAAAAGTGGATTGAAATTAAAAGGAGAGTTCGAGGGGGCTACTGAGTAATGGCTAGAGTGGTGGCTACATATCAAACCTTGATCTGAAGCTTTCAAAAATTTCTTCTTTTCCTTTTTCCAGATTCAAAGCTCGATGAGCGGGCGGAAACACCAGTCAATTCTTGTACGGCACGGTTGATCTGACCTTCCCTAGACGACCCTTTTCTTCTTGTTTGAAGCTCTGGCTGACCCTAAAAATGGCAGACACAAAGAACAGCCCGATGATTTTATAGTGTTAGAGCCCTGTAGTCGAATAAACAAAATAGGCACTAATTAATATGAGTACTGTTTCTGAACAACCCACAGAACCAAAAAACCCCATAAAAAAGAATAAAAATTAATAGAACGAGAGGAAATCTTGATACTGAGGAAACAATGTATGTTGGTGTTGGGGGGTTGGATTCTTGACAGGTGTTGAGTTCTCAAGGCCAAAAAGGATTTCTTTTTCTCTTTTTAAGCCTTTATGGCAGAAGATGTTGAAGGAACAGCAAGAATTGGAGCCAAATTACACCAAACTAAGCTCACACTTCACAGATCTGCCTTCTAATCTGTGCAAATCTAAAAACTCCCTCAGATTGATTAATTCCCTCTCGAATCGAAAATTAATTTTTTCTTCTCTGCGTGCCCCTCTTCGAAGGGTTCTCGAAATCTTGAAACCAAATTCCAAGAAGAAGAAGAAGAAGAAGAAGAAGAAGAAGAAGCAGCAGCAGCAGCAGCAGCAGCAATCTCAAGCGTCAGCACAAGAACGAAACAAACCCATGATTTTCTTTTAATTACTGAGCTTTTAGCATCAAGAGACACGATGGTGTTGCTTGAGAAATTAAAGGGAGGCGAAGCGAACACCTTCTTGGAGGAAACCCACTTCTCCAGCAGAACAAAGAAACGAAAAGGAGATGCAGATTTTGCGGCTCTCCAGTTTGGCACGCACTGTCAAAGGACTCGGTTGCTCATCCATGACCCGCCATGGACGGACCTTGGAGCTCAGATGGGCACTTTGGCACCATCATCAAGAACAGCAGCAACAACAACAACAACAGCTAAAATTCTTGAGCTCAAAGCTTTGGCTAGCGAAGAAGATGGGGACAGGCAGCACAATACGGGATTGGTTTTGATGGCTGAGACCCAAATCAAAATCCAAGTGTCTTGGAGGAAAAAAGAAATATATATATCTGCTCAGACAGGGAGAGACAGAGAGAAGAGTTATGAGCTCAAGATTGCCCTAAAGAAGAGGAGAGAGAGAGAGAGAGAGAGAGGGGAGATCAAGATTGAGAAGACAGTGAGTTGAGTTGGAGTTGAGTTGGGTTGGGTTACGACTCATTCTTCATTCGTTGATCCACATTCGTTCCGGCAATATATTACCCCGGGCTTATCGCAAGAGAAGATAGATAGGAGTCACTGCCCGTCTCTTTCCCTCCCTCCCTCCCTCTCTCTCTCTCTCTCTAAAATCTTTTATTCGCCCCTCCGTCCCCGCCTATTTGTCCTGATTGCCATTTTCAGTTGGCAATCCTCCTAATTTCCGTACGCCTTTGGCGATGTTCGATTGTTCTTGGTCCTCTCCTGACTATAGTGCCTAATGTAACCCAACATCGCGAAGGAGGTTGGTGTGCGTCCCATGCCGATGACAATTCGAACCGTGCGATCGCCACGTCGCATGAGTTCGCCGCATGATAAAACATTCTCCCGGCCGCCTTACTATGATATTCTCCAGTGCGATTTCGACTTTCGATTGGTTTCATCTAGCCCTGACATTAATGATGGGCTACGAAAGGGTCGGTCGAATGGTACGAAACATCCTCCTCTTCTTTATCTCTCTCCCATTTCATAATTCTCTGGAAACTTGGATTACTAATTGGTGGAATACTAGGCAACCCAAAACATCTTTTAGCTGGCATTTAAGAAAAGACATTCATAGAGTAAGAAGAACTCTTTTTAATATGAGAGGAAAATAGTTTTTTAATCTTTGTTCAGGAACATCATTTTCCTATCTTGTTTAGATAGATAGCTACTATCAAAGATAAGATTAATCAAAATTTGTCAACATCACGCTTTAGCACTCTACAATTTCCTTATTTGATAGAGAAAGGGCAGGTGTGAACCCTAACTTGAAAGGAAGCATTTCCTATCACCAGATTAGAAGAGCCATCTAAACCCCCGATTTCTTGACTAAAAACACTCCTTGGATGAAATGATGAAAGAAAGCTCCGGAATTCTATTCCCGATTAGTCACCTTCGTAAGTTATTGCCTCACCAACTAGCTATTTAAAGGCGAATCCTTCCTTAGGTTAATTTCTGAGTTTTTTTTTTTTTTCAGAAATAGTTTTTTTCTATTTCTATTCCAAGGAACAATTTATGAGTAAAAGAATATGTTTTGTAACTATATAAAATTTCTACTCTTGAAAGAATAAAAAATAGAAATGCGTTTAGTAACGCAACAATTTCTTTTTTGTATTTATTCGTTTTTTTCTAGTTCGACGGGCGGTGGTCGGTAGCGGGCAGCGGTCGACGGCGGCATTGGTCGGTGGTGGGCGGTGGCAACCAACGGCGGCAGTAGGGCGGGGTGGCGGCGATGGCGACCGGCAAACGGCAATGCCAACGGCCAACGGTGGTTCCAAGCGGTTGGAGGTGACCACGGCAAGAAAGAGGAATAAAAGAAAAATAAAAAAGAAAATTGACTTATTTCTAGAAATTATTCATAGGAATAAGAAGTAAATTTTTTTTGCTTTTCATTTCTACTCTAAATCTATTCACGAGCTAACTTTCTATTCCGGAAAATAAAAAAACAACTTAGCATTACCAAACAGATTTATGTTCTTTTTTTGTTCCGGAGGAACAAAAGAACAGAAATTCGAAGGAACATAAACGTTCTCATGCGAAGTCTTAACCAATAGGATATTTGTAGCCATTTTTCCCTTCCAATAATAGTTCTTAAGCGTCATTCACTCGCCTATCACTTAAAATACTACTTTTGTTCAACTAACATATATCTGCTTATTATGTGAATTGATGATCACATTTGCACTAACATCTAATCCATCATTTTTTGTTTGGGCCTTCTTTTTTCTTTTTATTGACTTTTTATACATTATAACACTCGCCCCCGGGGTGAGGTTGAGGTTCACTCAATGGACTTTTATAAAAAGAAAATTGTTAATACCCTGAAAAACCCAAAACTGGTACATATGTGACAAATTTACCTCAAACTATTTTTTTGACCATGAAAAATCCCAAACTGGTAAACTTGTGACAAATTTACCCCGACTGACTATAAAAAACCATAAACTATTACATTTATGACAAATTTACCATAAACTAATTTATTCGACTGCAAAAAACCCTAAACTGGTAAATTTGTGACAAATATACCCTATGCTAAATTAGATTAATACCACAAAAAAATCATAAAAATTGTAAACTGTAACAAACGGAGCGTAAAATTCTAAATTGGTATATTGGTTAATTGTCACATGTCATTTAAATTAATAATTTGAGAATAAAATTTAATGAAAACTAACATAGGGTAAATTTGTCACAAGTGTACCAATTTGAGGTAAATTTATTAAAGGTATATACCAGTTTGGGTTTTTGGTGGTCAAAAAAATAAGTTTGGGGTAAATTTGTCATAAGTGTACCAGTTTGGGGTTTTTCAGGGTATTAACCCAAAAGAAAAACTATCTTAGATAGATAAATCCTAACTAAGAAATACCCTAATGATCTCTCCAAATCAAGTAAGATGCAAGCCAAGATTCATGTAGATAACCCGAATATGGAATTGATTGCACTTAATAGTGGAGGGAATCAATTGAATGTTACTAAAAACGATCCAAGAAATTGTCAGTTCCTTTTGCTTATGCCTAGTTTTCTCGTTTCTATTTAGTAATAATGAGTAGAAATATGCAACTTGCATTGCATGAGCAAAATATACTCTTGACTCAGGATAATTTTTAAAATGAGCATAATTCACTCGTCAATCTCATTGGTGGAGTAAAGGACTATATTATGATTTCATCATTCATCTGCATGTGAGACGATATGATTCGAAGCACAGGATTTGTTGTGCTCAGAATATTTCCATAACTTAATTGACACAACAATGTTGCAATCAAACAATGTTTTCAAGACAATCGCAAGGGGGGAAAGGGGGCATGACCTACCGCCAATCACACCCTTTTTCTCTGTTGCAAAAGCAAGTCCTCAGGCTCAATTCAGAAACCTTGCACTTTGCTATATCTCATGGCAATTTGGTGAAAACAAGCAAAAGGGATGGGTTAAGTTCCAAGATAATGCAAAGGGGGAGATTAGGGCACCAAAATTTCGCTAGATTGATAAATGGACCCCAAAAAAAGAAAAGAAATTATCATACCCCACCACCCAAATGTCGAGTTGGGAAGTCATTCCCCATTTAAACCAATCATCGACTTTTAAAAAAAGTTAATTTTTTTCTTTTTGTTTTTGCTTATCTTGGTTTCTAAAAACAAGGATTTGATGGGCATTTAGTGATAATGAATTTAAATTAAATTAATCTAATGAGCATTAGGGAACATAATGGTCCGTACAAGTAATGATGTGTCTCATTGCCTCCCAACTTTCATAAATGAATATAAAATTTGCTTGTGGGAAGGTACCAATATGATGGGCCACGAGAAGCACCGGTGACAAAGAAAGCCACTATGAACCTTATGCTGGCAAACACAACAGCAGCCTGCGGACCTTTCTTTAACATCAACCAAAAAAAAAATATTTAAAAAAAAAAAAAGATGGAGAAATTTACGTTTTCGGTCCCTAATTGTTGTCGAATTATGCTATTGACCATTATACTCTATTTAGTTATAAATCTAGGTCCTTGTATGACTCTCCCATGTCAACTTATGCCCTTCCGTCGAATCTAGGTGAAAATGTTGTCGGAAATTACTGAGCCAAAACGGCTAGTGCCACGATGAGTTCTGCGTGCTCAAACCTCTAGATAAAAATTATGTTTTTAGTCCTTGTACTATTCGGAGTACTTTTTGTAATGTTTAGATTTAAACTCCATGCTTTGGTTTTATAACAATGTTAATCCTCACACAATTTGTAGACGAGGCTTTCGAGTAAAACTTTTTTCACACTTTCATTCTAAATAAGACTTGCTCTAATTTAATGCATGATATGTACGTGTATTAATCTTTGAAAAAAATATTAATTGCTTTATTAGTAGTAATTGCAGTGACATTTTCAAAGAGAACTAGTATTCAATAGTTGAGATGGACACTCAATAATAATTAGTAATAACCTCCCACGACGTGGACGACTCCTTACAATCAATGTGACACGGACTTGCTGGTATTGCTAGAATCGTGATGATTCCTATGAAAAAAAATTGAAGTTACGTTTATAGGATTTCAAAGTTACTTGCCATTTTCTAATGATGATCCTATATATGTCTATGTGGATCTAAACTGAAATTAAGAATGGCATTTTTAGGAGGGGGTTTGACTTTAATCAGGCTCTCAATTGGATAGGGACGCCGAAAACATAAGAATCACCAACTGAGAATTGGTCTTGATTTGACATTTTCATAAGATTTTCAATTGAAACGTGACAAAAGCAATTTATTTTTCGTCATAACAATGACATAGGGACTTCTTGTATCACTACAACAAAATATACATACTAAAATTTGTACACGTAAGCCCCATGAGTCAATAGCTTGATGTTGACTAGGCAATTTCCGAAACATCTTAAATGGAAATTTGATGGAAGAACCTAGATTGTCGTTGACAAATAGTATAAAAATTAGCATCATAGACAAATAAGGACCGAAAGTGAATACCAATTTTGCAATTTCCCCCAAAAAAGATTGATCACTATCCGGTTGAAATTAGTTCTTTAGTACCATTATATGTTTACTGCGTTAAACACCTGTATAATTCAAGAGGTTGTAAGAACTTCTGTTAAAAGTATGCGGCTGCTAAGAAATTGATGCCATTTCTTTTCTTTTTCAGTTTTTTCTTTGAACAATTGCCATGATCAATTCATAAGTTCGACTTATTTCGACAAGCAATAACATATCATTTAATAAGAGCTTTAGTAAGATTTCTTAGTGTGTCTATCATTTCTCCTTAAAAGAGGAATACTATGTGTACCAAGAAGTTTTATTAAAAATTAATTGTCTGAAAATGGTGAGAGACATTTAATAGGGTGAAAATGAAAAGAGAAGTATACATTTACCAATACATCATATTAAAATCTCTTATTAAGTGATGCGGCGATTTTTTATTGGTTGCCAATCATTTAATTCAACTTTTTTCAACAGCTAATAAAAAAATTGCTACATCTTTTGGTGAGAAAGGCTTAGTAAGATTTCTTTATATATGTCTACCATTTGCCTAAAAGTATGGCAGAATTTGTAGAAACAAAGTAATAATCTAGATGATCGATATTATTTTCAATTGATCTAATGATTATTCCTGCGTTCCGAATTTGAATTTCACTATACATCACCTATAACATCAGTCCTTTGCAAGAGTAGATTGATTACAGTGTTAATGCACAAAAATTATATTGAAGGTAGACAAGGTCGCTTGCAAAGAATTTTTTCTCTACTCGTGGTAATATGAAAGACGAAATGATAGAAAAGGTTGGAGACACTAAACTTTTTTTTTTTTTTTTTGGTTGAATAAGTTGATATTGGAAAAAACTAATAATATTTTTCTAACAATATTTTTTGAGTCCATATTGTTTTTTTCTCAAAAATGTCAACCATTTAATTTAATTTTCTTTCCATGCAATCTGTCTTTTTTAACATATTCCTATCATATACTCATATCAATCTTTATCGGGAAAAAAGTTCTTAACATAGACTAATAATATATATTCATACCAACTTTTTAAATTTTATTAACTAATATTATCTAGCATGACTAATCAAGTAATAAATAAGCGAAAACAACTTTTGATGGACGTCCATAATTTTTAGATGAATCGTAATTTATAGTAAGTACAAAATCTACCATCATCCACAACTTGCTTCAACTTAGAGTGATAATGGAAATCAATAGGTAAAACTTGCACATATAGTCAAGTCAAACCAGTTATAAAAACACATTTTACAAGCTATATGTATCTACTTACGTGAGCCACTATGCATGAATTACATCAAAGTGAAATAATAAATAGTTTATCTAAGTTTGGTTAAAAAGACATTGTGAGATTACAACGCCAGAATCGGGCAGAAATTAAGGTAAAAGTGCGTCTTCTTCTTCTTCTTCTTTTTCAAATTTTCGTTTGGCGGGAGACCCAAGAACAAAAGATCGATATGCGTGTACTAATACATGAATTAATACACTCTTGAATTGGCTCTAGAAGGTATTTGAATCGTGACGAAGCCACGTCTGAGATGTCGCCATACTTTGCAGCACGCACAAGGCTCGAAGACCTATCTTCTCGTGCGGCAAAACAAGCACGAAAAGGGACCAACCCCTAAACAGGAAACGTTTCTATTCCAAGGCAGGGAAATTCCTTGACCCATTCCAGCTCCGCTTGGACTCAACCTCGAAGATCATGCTTGCTTTGTTCAGTCGTCGATCCACACACCTCGTTCGAATTCAGATTTCTTACTTGAATCGGTAGTCAACTTGACTCATGCGTGAGAGATAAAAAAGAGGAATCTTACCTTACATGATCATGATGGGGAAGACGCACCGTTCTTACTTGCGCCTAGTAGACCCTTCAGAGGTGCCAAGTGGATCCCACCCCCAGCATGGGTAAGTCCATGAGTTGCGTGCGGGGCGATTCGAACTCCGCGCGGGTCAACGAAGTGAAAAGAGGCCCCCAGCTAGCCACGCCACTGCCAGGGAGACACGCCTAGAAGTGCTTTCTTCTGTAGGAAGGAGCTTGGGAAGTTCCAGCATCACCATTGCCTTTTAGAAAGCAAAATTGCAGTTACAAGAGAATTGCTGGTTCCTCAAGTATGGGAGTTATAGGGTCCATTCAATCGATCCCTCTCTTTGATCTGAAAACGATAATTTCGGAATATGTTATCATTTGTGATTGCGCCGCCATTGGTTAATTCAGATCTATAAATGCATTTTTGGACCAGTAGCTTCAATATTACACTATAATTCTGAGTATCATGTAAAGATGACCGTGTGATTGTCCTTGCTACAATTATATATGTACTTTCACACGTGTGCTCTTATGAAATATCTCCAAAATAAGTAGTTGAGGGCATTTTACTAAGAGGGGATGATGGGAACACCTTAGTATTAGATATATCTCTCTTTTTATAATGACTCAAGTGATTACAATTTTTTCTTGTTTCAAGTTTAGGTGGTAACGATTCGGTTAACTAACGGCAAAAAATAATCGCAGGCACTCAAAAAACTTGAACACGTTATAAATTCTATTAGGCTATTGGGGAGCATAAAAGGACTGCGGTGACTAATCAGTAAGATCAAACACATTGAAAATGAGAGAGAGAGAGAGAGAGAGAGTTGTATTTTGTATGTGAATGTGAGTTGGACCTATTTGTTTATTGTTTATGGGCTTTGTACATGGTGAGATGGCGAGGTACGGTATAATTTTACGTGTGAATTGAGGACTGGAATAAATATCACAATCCAAGATCCACACAAGAATTTATGACACCAAATTATCGAAATTTTGCAAGATGAAAGAGGGTTAGATCTTGCTGGGAATGTTTGCTAGGAGCTATTAAAAGGAATAGAAATGGTTTTGAAAAGGCAATCGAATTTGGATGGAGGAAAGAGATAGAGGGAACAAACTAAAGAGGCATTAGGAGAAATCAGAAGGAATTGATTCAATCGATTTTATGTACAATCCAAATCCTTCCAAATCTTCCCAAATGTGGATGGATTTAAAGAGACTTGTATATTAATAAAGAAGTTTATTATTGTCTCATTTAGGATCTTATTTTACAATAATTTATACGCATAAATATTTATGTTATAGTACATTTTTTCTTTTTTTTTTTTTTTTCTTTTTGGTTCATTGCTGACATCTAAACAACAATATAACAATCCTTTCTTTCTCTTCTTTCCTTTCCAATTTCTCCATCCAAACTAAGTGTAAAAGTTGGATAGATGGTGTCATAATCGCATGAGAAGTGTCTTGCTGATGTGATATGGACAACTCATCACGTCTGTCCATTTTGATAACATAACAAGCACTCATTTTTCACATGTTGAAATGAGTGATTTTCATGTCAACAATGATGAATGTGATTGATAGGGCGATATCACTTCAATGAGACACGTGAGATTGCTACTAGACAAAATACTCTCACATATGCATTCTCACCATTCAGTGGATTTTTCTACATTCCTAAGTCTAGATCTTTACACGTTCCTCACTTCAATACAAGCATAAGAACTTCAAGACCTCACATTAGAATGGGGGTAATTCCCTAAAAAATCCTTAAGTTTAGGTTTAATACCAATTCCGTTTTGCACATTTTTTTGTTTGAAAAAAGTCAGAATTTTCACTCTAGTCCTAAATATGCCAACATGTTCAAAAATCGCCATTAGATTTTTCAAAATTACCAACATAAGGAGATCAATTTTGTTTCATACAAAAGTAAGGATGTCGATGAAGATGCGGATTCTAATAATAAATCTTTAACTAGCCTTGGTTTTGGTAATTTAAAGCAACTAATAGTGATTTTTGGATGCATGGGTAAATATGAGACTAAAGTGAAAGTAGGCACCTTTTTTTAGACAAATAAAAAATCATGGCAGAATCAGAATTGACTTAAAGTTAGAGTTGTGTTAGAGAATTAGGCCCAGTAGAATGACTTCATATGACTGAACATAAAATATTTGAGTTATCTTTACTTTCAAAATTTAACAGAAAGGCCGAGTTTCCATCACTCAAAGTCGTATAAACTTATGTATGCCCCGTTGAATTAATCTTGATAGATAGACAATTGGGAAAAAACCAAAAACCCTCCATCAAAGGCCACTCTCCACATCCTCTACTCTTAAAACCAGTTTGTACCCTAAATTTTGTCTTTGAAAACCACTTTACTCCTCGCCACCCATTACAAATATAAACTCGAACATGATAATGCCATTTTAATTTCCAAAAAATGATCCCATCTATATCCTAAATTCTCCACCCCGCCCAAAACACCTAAACCAACCCAAAACCTAAACTCAGCCGTTGCCACTATCACTAACACCTCCTGCCATCCCATCCAATGCCGCATGGCTTGCCGTCGCTCGGCCACCTCGACACTACGGAGAGTGGTGGGGGAGGGATTGATGGCGACGACTGGAATGGAGTCAACAATGGCCACGCCCACGGTATTCGGGGAGTCGACGGCAGATTAGTGGCGGTGGGGGAGGAGAGATTGGGGGTTGGGGTGATGGAGCCTAGGGTTTTGTGGAAGATTTTGAGGGTTGGTGTTTTATCAAATGAGGGCAGTCTAATCTTTTCTACGGATGGGATTTCGTCTAGGATGCAATGAGGTATTTCTAAGAGTAGTGGGTAAAAGAAAATAAAGATGGGGAAGGCTTTTTGGTGCTCTCGCTAAAGAATCAAAGAGCTTTAGGACCTTTTTCTACAAGCAACAACTACGAGCTTTGGCTTTCAGCCAATAATAAGTTACGGTTAACTAAAATAAAAATGATTATTAGAGTCAGTCATTTTGTAGCAAAGTGCCTCGAATACTTCTGCTAACACCCTCTAATTTGTGTCGGAACTTTGGAGGGAAAAAAGTTGACTAAAATGCCAAGCTTTCTAGCCATGGATGATACCTGCTGCCTCCAAGATATATTTAATCGACTTTGGAGAAAATAAGAAAACAAGAAAATTTAAGATTGCTTATGGAAAAGAAGATAGTTTCTTTTTGAAATTTAGACCTATATTTAAAAATTATTTAAAAGTTGAACATCCCGCCATTTTTTCCTTCTATTTGCCGATGACACTTTTCAAGTTACTAATTCTCTCCTTGAGATAAATTTAGTTTGCTAAAAGTAAAACAAAAGATTGATGCCGATTTCTCAAATTATTGATGCAATTTCCATTAATATCAAATGGGTTAATACCACAAAAAACTCCAAACTAATGCACTTTCGACAATTTAATCTAAACTAATTTTTTTACCATAAAAAACCTAAATCGGTATACTTTTGACAAATTTATTCTAAAATGGTACATTTGTGACAAATTTACTTTTTATTAATTTCTGTTAAATTTTAAAATAAATTTGCTGAATTGGATGACACGTAACAATTGACTGATATACCGGTTTTGCATTTCACTCTTCATTTAACACAGTTTATAATGTGATATTAATCCGATTTAACGGAGAGTAGATTTGTCACAAATGTATCAATTTGGGGTTTTTGGCGGTTAAAAAAATTAGTTTAGGGAATTTATCACAATTATACCAATTTAGAGTTTTTGTGATTATTTGAGGTAAATTTATCATAAATATACCAATTTAGAGTTTTTGGTTATCAAAAAATTAGCTTGAGATAGATTTGTTGCTGGTGTACCAGGTTGGGATTTTTCATGATATTAATCCATACCAAATTGAAGCACACAATAAGGCCTCAAAAGACCCTCATGGAGACAAAAATAAAAAAATAAGGATGTATACCATTAAGCAAAAACAGTACTATGTAGCTCAAAGTAAAAAGGGAAATTTAAAAATATTGAGTATAAACCTTAAGAGGTACTATTAGGGACAACTAAATTTGCTTTTATGTTTTTGATGTATGTATGCGATTATATATGCTTGGAGGAATGATATAAAAACGGAAAAACTAAAATATTTAACTCTATAATAGTCTATTGATATAATAGTAATCTCTAAATACATTTAGAAATGACGGTATCCGAGACGATTATTTTACCTTCCTCCATAGCATTTAGGGGCAAATAATTGACTAATAGAGACATTTTACATATGCCTTAGTAACTAATTTTTGTTATAGTATCCCCCCCCCCCCCAAAACAATAACAATAGTGAAGTTTGTTTTAGATCGCTCATATTTGTAAATTTCTGACAAATTTGGGATATTTAAAATTACATAAAAATCTCACTCCTACTTACAAGAAAAATAAATAAATTTAAAAGTAAAGACACATCAAACACCCATCAAGAGCACCACGGACAATAGCTGAAAAAGGCTAGTTTTAAACAAGAATAATTTAATTGGCAGAATTCTTTGAGGTGATGGTTTTGCTACGCAGCCAATGATTCGTTCATTCATCTACGAGGCTGATCTAGACACATGTCTATTTCATTTCATGGTTGATCATTTGGGAGAAAACGATTAATGATTTCTAAACTTTTTCTCGACATACAATGTTGAATTTTTAATTTATTCAATATAATTCTTGAACTTTGATATAATATTCAGTATGTTCTTTGAACTTTTTAGCATTTTTATATAGTCTATAATATTTATTAATAGTTTGGGAACTACATTGAACAAATTAAAAATTTAGGGACGAAATTGCACATTGAACCAAATAAATACAGTGATGACATTACACAATAATCAAAATTTTGGGTGCATTTGGATTTTTATCTCATCTTTTAGCTAAAGTGATATTTTTCTTATGAGTCAACCATCAACTTACTCAACTATGAGGTTGATCCTTTTGCTTGTTTGAATATATTAGAAATGATGGTTTAGTAAAATTGCAATGAATTTAGTTGTTTTGAGGCTTTACAATATGACTTGTGGATCATCTGGCATATAAAATTGACACCACTTTGTCTTGATTTATAAAGGAATTGGATCATTACAAGTGCTATGCGGCACTACAAGTTTAATTGTGATAGTAAATTTTGAGTTAATATCATTAAAAATTCCAAATCAGTATCCTCAAATATATTTATTACACACTAATTTTCATCTCACAAATTAAATTTGGTGCCCTCCAAAACTAATTTTCGTCTCACAACTATCTCATAATCAGTACCCCTAACTCAAATCTACCCTTCATTAACATTCCCTTCCAATATTTCTTTAAAATGCATTAGTTTCAACATAAGCAACGAGACGTATTTGATTTGGACGTGGAGAATGACACAACAAAGATAGAAAATCCACACATATCGACATGTATCCATTCTAAGGGAGAAAGGCATTACTAGTGCAAAAAGTTATGTATGTCATTCGCTTTAATACCAAAATATTTTTTCACATAACTTAAGTGTCAATTTAAAAATGATCATTTAAGTATTAATTTTGATTTGGGTAACTAAATATCTGACGTTGCCATATTTTATTAATTTCTCCAATTGATGTGGCTCACTGGCATGTCCAATTAGCATATAGACTCCCAAATGACATCATTTACAACATTCATTTCTCCAACTGAGGTGGCTCACTGGCATATCCAATTAGCATATAGACTCTTGAATGACATCATTTACAACATTGACCCAAAATATAATTCTTAAATCCCAAATTGTTAGAAATTCCCAATTCAAAACCTAAAATCCAAAATGAAAACCCTAAAAATCAAGATCTTCTTCCATACCGCCTCCTTTCCTCCATGACCTGAGGGGGAGATCAAAAGAAAAACGGAAAGGGAATGAAAAAAAAATTGAAACAAATCCAAATTCGAAACCCTAAAACCCAAAATCTTCTTCCATACAATCTCCTCTCATCCATAACATGAGACAAAGACTAGAAGAAAAACAAAAAGAAGAGACGAAAACAAATTTTGAGAGCACACCGGGAGATTCTCGGACTTCTTCCTTCACGGTCGGATCTCTTCAGTCATCATTCGTGACCATTTTCCTTGCCACGGCCGAGACAATCTCCGTCATCCTCTATTTTTACATTCAATCCATTCGAGGGAGTTGATCTTTTGCCCGAAGCCTTTTTCATCGACTCCGATCATTGTAGCTCACGTACTTGGAGTCACGGTTGGACATTCGATTATTTCTGGTCACCGTGGATCTATTTTTGCCGTGAAAAATCGGGAGAAGCGTTGCCTTGCCCTCTTTCGTTGATCAATGCTAACCTGAAAGCTCTTTGGACGATTTTAAAAAAAATAAATAAATCTTTGGACAAGTTTAACCGGCAGTCATTTTGAAAATCCCTCCTTGGCAAGGTTAGTTTGATAATTTGGTCATTGCAAGTCCAGGTTGGACTTGTTCTTAATATAAATAAGTCACGTTAGACAAAAATTATAATTATAAAAGCAACTTAATTATTTTAAACGGAATTTCTCGTTGAAGACACTTAAGTGATTTTTTTTCCCAATTTAATACTTAAGTGAGCCGATAAATTTTTTTAATATTAAAGTGAGCGCCGTATATAATTTTAGCACTTCTAATGTTTTTCTACCCAATTCTAGTGGAAGGTAGATTTGGGTTCGAAGCATCGGTTTTAGATTTTTGTGAGATGAATATTAATTAACATTTGATATGGGTTAATAATATAGGAATTCGTGACACAAAAATTAATTTTGTGAATAAATGTGCCATGAAGGCCTTGGCTTAAGATTTTTTATGAGTTTGAAATTAATTTGGATTAATAGTGGGGCACTAGTTCGAGATTTTAACAGTATTAACTCCCACGAATTTTTTGAGATAGACGTTGAATCTTAGTTTTCACAAACACCAGCAAAGATGTAATCGTCCGTAATTTTCCTCGCTCGATATTTCCGTCGAATCTTAGTTTTCACAAACTCCTGACAATTTTTCGGGGCAAGCCTCGACAGGGAGGAAAAAAATTTCCATACGAGATTCGACCTTGGGACGCGGTCGAGATCGAACGATGTCATTGTAATGCGAAAGAGAGATCTCAAGCTGAAACCAAACGTGGGGGGATGTTCTTAGAGGGACGCGAGACTTGCATCGTGTTACACCATCCCCACATGGGAACGGGGGACCTGGGCGGAGTCGAATTCCCCTATCGATCGGGTATCATGACAATCAAAGCTCGTGCTGTCGGACAGTAGGAAAGCGGGTCAAACGAAAATGATGGGTCTCTCAGAATCGTTGGAAGACCAGCAGAGGAGAGGAGAGAGAGAGAGAGAGAAGGGTTTTTACCTGTAGTAAGTACAACTTAGAGAGAGGGAGAGAGAGGGAGGGAGAGGGAGGGTGGCATTTTTTTATTTTAGATATTTTAGGGGGTCGAGGGAAAGGAAGACCGGGACACGTGCTGGTCATCGAGAAGTCAGCCCCAACAACGCATTGATAGATTACACGCCTGACTCCTCCCTCAGACCACGACACGTGCCTCTGCCTCCCCCCCACCTCTCTCTCTCTCTCTCTCTCTCTCTATCTTTGTGTGCGTTGGGCGACGTACTGCCTTTTTCCTTTTCTTATCTCCCACTTCTACTTTCAGCCTTTGCCCCTCTCTCTCTCTCTCTCTTTTTCTAAGCAGCAGGAGACGAGAAATAAAGAACAGGAGGGTGTGGTCTGCAAAAAGTTTCAGATCAGTACTAAAACAACCGTGGAGTGAAACGGGCATCTAATTTGATTCTTCTTTGCTTACTTTTCTCATCCTTTTGCTTTCTCTCTGTTTAATTCGGTTCTATCCGGTTGCTGAAAGTAGTGGGGGCATTGATGTTCTCGCAACCTGCCTCAATGCATTGCCAAAATTCTAGAAGAGATGAAGAAAATACACAAATTGATGTTCATCTTGAGCTTCAACTATGCAAATCTCGTGTAAAGGCCCACATAATCGATGGTTGAGATAATATCAATTTACATGATTGATAGATCACATAGTAATTTTTTTCTCATTTATGTTAACACTTGAAATGTCACAAACTCATTTACTTAAAATATCAATATCATTGTTAGTGTGAGTTTCTCCGTATTCAATGTATAGTTTTGTTTGTTTCTTTCTTTCAAAACCCTCTCGCCTTCATGATCACCCCCGCCCTTATCAAATCGAGGATAGGGCTTAATCCATTCTTAAACCACAAATCTATTAGAGGAGATCCCGGTCTTACACAATTTGCAATGATAGGATTTGTTCCATGTGAGTCAAATCTCTAGAAAGAGACATCAGCATGACTACTTAAGGTTGTAACAATTCGAGATGGGTCAAAATTAATAATTAAGCTCCAAGATCTCCTCCATCCAATATGACACTTGAGGTGTCGCTTTATTTTAGTGTTGGCTTCATTTAACCAAGCCCTAATAAGCTATTGCAATGGAAAATGAGTTATTCTTCATTTATTTTTCAAATTCTATATTTGAATTACAGCATTGATGCATTCTCTTAAGATTCATTATATTGCTAATGATAATGACTATTGTACTTCAACAATTATTGTTGTGAATGGTATGATAAAAATGTCAGATGTATGGAGAGATCACTTGATTATTAACTACTTTCAAACAACTTCAAAGATCTATATATATATTAAGGTTAATACCACTGAAAACCTCAAATTATTACATCAATGACAAATTTATCTCAAACTAAATTTTTTACCACAAAAAAACTCTAAACTGGTACACGCATGACATATTTATCCTTGTTAGTTTCTGTCGAATATTGCTATTAAATTGCTAACTTGAATATCACATGGACTCGATATATGTGGCAAGTCTTGGGTAAATGCCATAAAAATCTCAAATTAGTATACCCGTGATAAATTTATTTTAAACTATTTTTGGGTTAAAAAATCCCGATCTAGTATGTGCGACACATTTACCCTCCGTTGATTTCCTTCAAATTTTACTATAAAATTATGGTATTTGTAAGCTTTTGTCAAATTGTCACAAGTAAAATTGTGGTCTAACTTGCATAATTAGGTGCCTCAAAGTAGGTTTATGCTAATTGTTTGAGTAAAATTATGTCACTACACATTATTCGAGGACCATAATATTACTCATGAACTTAATTTTATGCTTTGAGGGACTTGTATATTTTGGTAAAATTATGTCACTGTGCATTATTCGAGCGCCATAGTTTGGGCTTTGAGGCGGAGATAGGAATTGTGCTTGTCACATCTATGTGACCTGGAAAAAACTATACAATGGAGAAACATTTAGGAATTGCTTTTGGAGAGCTACATATTCGAAAATTGTCCCTGGTAAATTAGTTTGGGGTTTTACCCCAAACTATACAAGTCCTCGAAGCACTCCTTGAATAATCATACAGAAAAATAATGGTCTCCATTAGTTAACATTAAATTGTCATAGGTAAAATTCTTACCTTCCATTAACTTCCGTAAAATTTTACCTAGATTTATCAAGAAAAGTTGTTACCTCAAATGCTTAGTACCCTCTTTTGAATGGGATTCAAATTCTAGCAATTACTGTGTAATACCTATGAAGAGACATTGCTTATACTCACCTTGAAGAAGGAGCATTGACAGAAGGTCAAGTAAAACTTGTAAGGGTTTAAATTATGGATGCCACATTAGGCAGTGATTAGGCTATAGTGGTACTTGGTTGAGCCATTTTGCCAAGAGTACCATTGGAGTTATTAAAAGTGTCGGTGAATAAGTCTCACTAAATGGAGTTTGCAATTTCCTTGACCTTAGACAAAGATGACAATGAAGGACTCGATGAAGAAGAAGACGATATAGAGTTCTCGCTAAATTTAACAGTAAAATTTAATGAAAGCTAATGGAGGGTAAATGTGTCGTGCGTCTACTAATTTGGAGTTTTTAACGTGACTCAAAAATTTATTTTTGGTAAATTTATCATAAGCATACTATTTTTGGATTTTTGTGGTATTTAACTTGCTGTTGTGCATTCAAAGTCAGCAATTTAATAGCAATATTTAGCAGAAACTAACAGATGGTAAATATGTTATATGCGTGCCAATTTTGGGTTTTTGGTGGTTAAAAAATTAATTTTGAGTAAATTTGTTACTAGTGTACCAATTTAGGATTTTTTTTGTACTATTTAACCTTAATTTTTTTATTGATTTAAATATTTGACAAAAACTTTTTTAATTTCTTTGAGCTTTTTCATTAAAAAGAAATTAGATTAAGTACAAAAACTAGGCCGGTGTCGTGCCCTAGATTAACTGGGGAAAATTGTCAAAAAAATCTTAAATTTATTAAATTTTTGCTAATTCAGTTATAAATCTTTCAATTGTGTCAATTAATTTTTCAATATTTTAAAAAGAAAATTGCCAATTAAGTTCATCCAGCTAATTTCAAATGGAAATTGTTGATATTGATGTTAGTATGTGGACAATTTTTTTTTTTTTTTTTTTCTTTCTTTCTTTCTTTTCATTTATTTTTACCAAGTCCGATGAGAGCCAACCAACCCTTACAGACCACAAGCGAGGGCTGATGACCCTCGTGAGTTTTGTGACCAATGAGAGTTTGCTAAATCTTTGTTGATTTGGAAAAAAGAAAAGAAAAAAAGGTAAAAGAAAAGATGAGAAGAAAAAATAAAATAAAATTCAAAAGTTTTTGGAAATTTTGTATTATAAAATTTATCCATGTTAGTATTGATCGTGCTATGTAAAATGGTTTGATTGGCAAAATGTAAAAAGTTTTGGGATTCGATTAGCAAAATAAAAAAATTATGACTAAATTGATAAATATATAATAGATTTAAGGGTTTTTGGACAATTTTCTCAATTAAGTGATTTAAGTTTTTTCTTCTCCTTGTCAAATTATTATTATTTTTTTGGTCGGACTCCTTGTCAAATTAGTTTATCTTAATTTTCGGTAATTGGGTGCGGGTGACATCTCTATGATTTGGATAAGAATCGCCGTACAACCAGCATAGATTTTCCTTCAAGATTAATATATATATTTACCAATTATTCTCATTTTTTTCTGCCAAAAGGGCTACATGAGGAAGCAATCAGAGACCATTATTGTCGTAAATTATTTGGACAAAGTTGTACGGCACCTCGTTCACGTTGGCCAGTGTCAGTCAGTACCATCAGAGCAGGTGAGGCCTCCCCCCCATCTTCATATGCTGGTTGGAATAACATATGGTGAAACCTAGTGCAGAAATCATGAGCTTCTTTTGATAATTACTTAAATGTGCCAAACACGCTCTCTTTTTAAAAGCCATTCGGGACACATTTTGTACATTGCTGGTGCTTTGGCATGTCACACTCATATCCAACTTTGCTAGTTGCTTTGTTGCCACCACTTTATTCCTCCCTGATATGGCGCTGGCGGCGACTATCACTCTATTGTAAATGAAATTGCGTTTTATTTCGTTAAGATAATATGGAAAAGTTGTACCTGCCTTCGCGATGTTACGTTTTATATTCGCCGCATTAAATGGGCATGCACCTTTTCATGTCTACTTTGAATTGTCTTGTTGACGTGGTCGAACCAAATCTTGGTAATTTAGCAACACTCGCCAAAGTGAATAGATAAATTTAGGATCAAGGATGGTGTGGGGTTGCTAAAATTTCTAAGTTATCTCAAATGTACATGTACCACTTGACTCTTTCACATCTTTCCTAGAGTAGGTTCCTTAGCGCATAGCAATTGCACAATGACTTCTATTCACATAGAAAAGAGTCAAATTAGATAATTTCATTTCCATCATTGGTTTGTTTATTTATCATACAATAACACCACACCACTCCCACACCACTTCCACGGACTAGTTTTGTTTATTCCCTTTGCATCACTCATTATTTGCTTGATAACCCTAAACTCCACCCATAAGGGTTCACGAGTATGAGAAAATGATGAACAGTGACATTCTCCTCACTCAATTTTGCAATGCCCTCATTGCAAGTTGTTCTATCGCTTCCCTAAGTTTCCTTAACTATTGATACGCCACTTTGGATCATACATCGAAGGGCAATGCTTGCCCAACAAAACAGGCTATTCCATTGGTAGCTTCTTCTTCTTCTTCTTCTTCTTCTTCTTCTTTTTTAATTGCAGCTATTTGGCCCCTTTAGATCACTCATGTTTTCTTTGGTAAGTACGATATTTTTCGCTAATTGCACCTTTTGGCAACACCCTCTTTTGCCTACTAAGCTTCTCAATCCCAACAAATAAATGGAGGTTCTTTCCTTGTTGAAAATGTGATAGCATACCTTTTTTTGAGATTCGTCAATTAATCCAAAAAAATTTTCACCATTCAGTGAGGAACCGAATTTTTTCCAATGCCCCATTGTCATCTTAGAAGCTAGTCGAGAGCTGTGCTTTGTCCGAGCACCTTTTGCCTCGGCAATTTACTCTCTACCCTCATATATCGGGTAGACCATAGGTTTTCTCCAATTCAACCCTATTACCGGAGAGATCCTTCTCTGATATTGTTTGTCACGAGTTGACAGTTCCTTGGCTACAAGTTAACTCGTGCGGCACCTAGTGAGCATAAATCACCAAGCTAGCCTTCGTTTACTAGTTATTCCAAATAACAATACGGTGAATAGTTTCTTCCTATGAGATTGTACCACGCTCAACTTAGTTTGGATATCTAATCTATCAAGCGGGATAACAAAAATCACTTTAAACTTGACAACTAGTTTCGACTTGACATAGTTTCATCAGAAGAGTAACATCAGTTCCCGATTAGTTTGTACACGGAAGACCAAATCTGTCTAAAAAGCTCCCAAGAGATATAATTATTTTATCATAAAACTCCCAATACTAACTGTCCTTACTCCATTTCCACAAATTAATTGTGTTCATTTTCTATACAGTACTTATTTTGCACTCGATAACTAGAAACTCCACCCACAAGAGTTTACGAATACAAGAGAATCAGGACTGTGACGCTAACATCTAGAGAGGGGGGGGGGGGGGGGCGATGGCTCCTAGGTCCATCGCCAAGGTTACATATGCTCAAAGGTCCATCACCAATCGAGTTTACAGTAACATAGTAACTCATTGTTCATCGAATGCAATGCACATCGACGATGTAGTTAGGCAGCTCTACTATTGCCGATGCTCTCCCCATTTAACTCGAATTCTGGGTGGGGGAGCGAGCGGCCGCATGACTCAAATCCCACCGAATGAGAATCGACTGAATGCGACTCACTCCTCCCTTTCGGCAAAGGATATGAATGTCACTTTCACATTCCTTTTTCTGGGCGAAAACCCTAAAACCACAGGGCCGGAAGACACGAATAATAATAATAAGAAATATTGCCAAGAGGGCTTTCTGCTTTTGCAGTAATGGACAACGCAGGACAACCACCAAAACGACTTGTCACTTCAATGATGTCTGCCGAATTTAGCAAAGAGAACGATTCGGACGGTACTCATAAATTTCAATTTAATTTCCCCCGTTGACTCTCAATTATGCAAGCGATTGATTTGATTTGATTTTTATCTCAATTTCGATTTTTATTTCTCCTTTGAATCACTGAAAACTTTAGCTTTAGCATCATTATTGTTGAAGTCAAAAGAAAGCAATATCTTCGAAGCCCCCCGAAAGGGGAAGAAAGATTGCGTAAAGGAATGGACATTTCCCCTAACCTAGGTCGTTTGGTTTGGACCAATAATTCGACCCGTGAGCTAGAGAGGACGCAAGGAGATGTTAATGCCAGTTGCAATTGAACCACATCGCAATAATGTATGTTTCCCTATCTATTAATGCGCTATGATGTTTTTTTTTTTATGGATTGGGTCAATACCCTTCTCGAGTCATATCGATTTTTGAATTAATTAACGTGGATGTTGCTTTCGAATTGAGATGTAGTGTTTTTCATTAGCTTTTTTCTCTTGTTAGTGTCGTGTTATTTTGATGGTGTTAAGACTGGTCGGTGATTAAAGCTTGAGTTTTAGCTGATCTTGTGATTAAGATGAAGTCTGCCTTTACTTGAAAGTTTTGTTTATATTGTAGGTCAACTCGCCATGCCTGTCGTAAGTTCATTGTCTTGTGTTGTGACTTCCTATTATATTTGTGACGTGTTGCATATATGTTTGGTAGCATTTATTTTGTCGCTCGATGAAAAAGCAGCATAAGAAATTGAATTTGTCCTCATTAACTATTTTAGAGAGATTAGAAAGTGATTCGAATACCTTACAATCATAAAATATATATGTGCCAATTATGTTAACTTTAACGATGACTTGAATTTGCCATGTAACATCATATGCTTTAGATTCCATTATGCAAGGGCTAAATTGAGATGCAAAAACATTCAAACCACAAAAGAGGTTGATTGAGATGAGTTGAATGGCATTGACTGAGATAACCTCCAAAGTATAGGGGGCAAGATGTGATTTTCTATGGCATCACATCCCAAGACTTCAATATTGCTAAACTTTTGGGCAAGTTATTGTTTTTAGAAAAGCATGAGGTTAAATAAAAAAAAATCAAATCTTTTAATAGTTCTTAGATCCACAGCTTATTAAGATATTTATAGCAAGTGCTTTTTGATATGTAGCTATGTGGTGCTTTGGTAGGCTTTTCATATACTATTCACATCACTTAAAAAAAGGAGAAAAGGAAAACTTTCGGTTGTTGTCGGGTTGTCAAACACTGAGTCAAGTGAAACACTACAACATTAATGCTTCAAATAATTTTTTATCTTTTCTTTTTTTCCCCAAATTTAATCTATGTTCAGTTTCAATCTTGATTCATGCTAGAATTAAACTTGAAATTCCTGGTGATATTTGGCGAGTTAAGCTAATGAAAACGGCTAACTCTAACTCAGTTTTTAAGGATTTTTGTGGCTTAGTTTGGAGGTATTTTCAACGCATATTGAACCCAATATGGGAAAATTTCAATTCATACCAACAAAATTTCACCTCAAACCAAGTCAATAACTTTAGTTTGTTATCAGTTTTGCTCTGATTCAAACCATCACCATCAGGTCAATTTTGCTCTGATTCAAACCATTACCATCAAGTCAACTTACGAGTAAGAAGTTCAATACATAATCCAGACAATCTAACTCCAACATACAATGCGAAACTTACCAAAAAAAAAAAAAAAAAACCTTGTCAACACTTGGTTAGGCCGAATAACAAATATTGCTCCATTCATTTCACAAAAAAATGAACAATTTGAAAAACGTTTTTTAAAAAATGATCGCTCAGTATTACTTATAAAATGAATAAACAAAAAATATATTCATCGTCCATGAAATTATTTAGACATAAATTGTTATCGATAATAAAAATATTATTAATTGACTAATTATTTTAAACTATACAAGTAATCATTTTAAAAAAATAATTTTCAAATTGTTCTTTTTTAAGAAACGAATAGTATCTAATAGTTAAAAGAAGATGAATATATTTACTAAACTTATCAATTTGGTTCGTTTTATTGGTTTCCAAAGTTATAAACCAAAACCAAATCGATAAACCAAATCAATCCGGTTCGATTTATCGGTTTTCAATTTTCTGCAAACCACTTAATATTTCCTCCCTATCAAATGTGTATGATCCAATATCAAATACGAAGGCAAGGTTCAGAAAAAAACACAGAACCACAAATCACGGCCCATTCTATTATTCGTAGGTAAGTAATATTTTGGGCCGAGACTATGAGCTGGGCCTAGCAAAAGACCATGTTTTTGTATTATTTCTATTGATCAACAGGTAAGATTCTTGCCAAAATTCAATCTGTTTGGAATAGTTGGAGGATCGATCTTTGTTATAAACATGTAGCACTACATGAGACCTCTCCAGCAATGCAAAGCCGATGCGATTTGGTCATCTGCAGGGAGAGAATTGAAGCCTTAAAATAAGCAACATGAGATAGGAAATTCTGAAAAAAATATTTAGAGTGCTTTTCGCCGGTGCAGTGGACGGCGGCGCATACAGCTTACCCCGACATCGGATTGTAACAGCATTTTTGCCATTGTACTGGGCACGGCAGATACCATGATCCGTGAATTTTCTGCAATTTTTTTTGGAATTATTGCAATATTCGGTGATTTTCTAGAACTTTTACGAAGTTTTGGCATATACTTGTGATATTGTCGCTTTTGGTGGATGGAAAATGGTGTAGTTTTAAGTCATCACTCGAGGAAAAAATAACAAAGCCCATTTTCATCACGTCGAGGTATTCTGAACAGAAAAGAATTGTATACACGGAAATTACAGGAAATTGTTAAAATATGAGAAAATAATGTTATGAAAATGTTTTATTTTTTATATCAAATCTCTGAATATTTATTTTCCAATTATTGGCGTGGAAATATCCTGGTTTTTGTAATCTCTGATATGTCGGGGGCTGTTTTTATCAAGGAAAATGAATAGTAAATAGTATAATTTCATCTTAGGGTTTCCTTGACATGAGCAATTGAGTTTGATATAAGTGGTTTGTGATATAGTGCATATCTCATGATTGCTTGCTTGTTACATGGGAAATGCACTAAAATGCTATTTTCTCGATACATATAAATGTGTACCCGTTTCTAAAGTCGCATTATTCTTTACTTGATCCTACATAATGGTAATTGTCGTGTAGGATTGTGGTTTTAGCCGTCCCCCTCTTACTATTATCATTTCAGGTTTACAACATGAGAAAATTAAACTGGAATTCACGTAGAGAGCGATCTGGGGTGGCATGGAAAATAATTTGAGATTGTAGGATGGAGTTCACCAAATTGAAATTTATGAATTTCTAGTTCACTAGCTGTTGAACTGCAGTGCTCTGTGCTCCAGCATCCTCTCAATCACCTCCACGGGAAGGACGCGATGTGCACGGCTAGTCCGATGAGCGCAAGCCAGCTGTATCCGCTCAGGCGGCACATTGCATCCCACCGCCAGTCTCCACCGCGGCACGGCTCCTCGGTAGTGTCATTTGAGACTCAACATGGCCCTGGAAAGAGCTGCACGAAAGTAATGGCAATTAAGTGAGACATTGCTTCTCCTTTTGATTTGAATCCGGCTCGAGAAGGCGGGCGACCAACCCTTCGAATTGTACTAGACCACGCTTCACCTTGCTGGTCGGCGAAGAACGGAAGCTGCAGTCAGGTGACGAGGCTTTCGAGAACTTGGTGCAGTCACACGAACCAGGATCATGGCCTGAGCTGAGAGCGGGACAGTCATGGAAAACAGCTGCTGAGAATCCGAGGGAAACAGTCACTTCGAGCAAGCCGATTGCAAGAAGCTTCTTCCTCCCCGTCTTGTCGATGAAGGCGCAGCTGATGATCATGAGAGCAGGGTTAGGAGCTGAAGCCATTTGTAGAACAGTAAGTCTGCGATCAGCACTGTGCTTCTCCTCCTGACCATGCTCACTATACTCTCCTATTAACATAGATAATTCCCATTACCAGTCAAAATATAGGAATCAACTCGTTCTAACAAGTGATTGTTGATAAAGAAAACGAACTGGACGTCGGGGTCAGGTCATTGCAGATTTGATGTTGGAATGAAGCTAATTTCAATGATCAAGCAAAATGAGGAACAATCAACAAGTTTCTATGAGCTGATGATAACTCCTTGTGCAGCAAGAAGACCTGCAAGGCCTGCTTTTTATCCATGGATTTGAAGTCGTCATCTCTGATATAAAGAGGTGAGCGACACCGGTATTTATCCGAAGAGGAGACCCCCGATCCCAGCGGAGAAGCCAAGGTGGAGGATGCACGGGTTCTTCCATGTCGGAGAGAAGCGCTCCTTGAAACAGAGGGATCTGCTTCTGCAAGAACTCCTCCCCTTACCGTTTTTTTCTCTCTCCACTTGAGTTTGTACTGCAGCGAATGGCCTCAGTCCATGAAAATGGCTATTAAGTAAGAAGCTCCATGTTTCTTTCTTGCTGATAAAGTGGCATGATCAGGAGCCACAAAGAAGGTTTTTACAAGGTTTTTACACTCGCCAGAAAAGGATCATCTTGTCTCACTGCTTGTTCCATGGTCATTCGAGAGAATGGTTCATAGTTGGCATAAACCGGTTTAAGTTTACTGGACATCGTCGTTGGTTTGGTTCTTGCAAGCTGGCCTAAGATGGATGCTAGACCAAAGTTTTCACCTGCTCATATGCGAAGCGACAGCATGGCTCAGGTTTTTGCCAAACTGATTAGTGCGTGCCAGATTATATCGAGGCACTCGAGGGACGAGAAGAATGATCGACTTTTGTTTGATCTTCATCCTACCTAATTTACAGTCCCCCAAACGACTAGTATGCATTAGTATTTCATGAAGGACATCTTCATCTTGCGGCTGATCGTCCAGATTGAGACGTTAAGAGTCAATGTAATTAGGGGGTCAGCCAGTCTTTTTCGTTGCATAAAGGCGTGGAAGGTAGACACTATGTATCAGCTTTAGTTGCATAAATCTTTTTTTAGGCCTAAAACACCGTCTTATTAATAAATGATAGGACAGTGGCAGAACAGGTGCATTTCTCTCCTTGCCTTCTCAAGAATTACGATGAATACAGCAAGAGAATGTTACACTCCAATTACAGAGTTCCTCCACTCACATGATGGCAGACAAAATGAGTAAGGTCAACAAAGCAGGGGAAAGAACAGAACGTACTCCCACTCCCTGAGTACCTGAAACTTCACTGATACAATAGGTCAAAACAGAAAGAAGTACATGAAAGACCAACTGTAGACCAAGTAGGAAGAAGGCCGTGCAAGGTAACAAGTAACTAATCAGAGCTGAGGAATCAAACGAAATCCCTCATGTCGTGTGAAAACACAGTTTAAAAGCAAACTGCAATGAACAATAGGTGCAGTGTAAATTCCACAGGACTAATTACTCTTATACAATTGAGCTTCAGCCTCCAGATAGAGCAAAAGGCAGTTAATGATCAGTAAAGATATCTCGAGCCAGAAACCATATAGTGTGGATAAGAAAAAATTATAATATATCAAAACTTGGTCAAAAAGGCAAGAAATGGTTGCTGTAAACTACAAATTTTCCTTTGTATAATTAATTGCTGCAACAAAATAGATAGTTGAAGTCAAAAACCCCATACTCTAAAGATGGTGTACATAAAAAAATGGTTGATACAGCATCTAAGTAGCAAAATTATACTGTTTGCCAAGAAATAAACATTGTCCCGGTGACAACCCTAATCTCTTGCAAGAAGTTTGTCTCCACACAACGTAATCTTCCAGCAATCAACTTGGAACAGAAAAACAGAACCTCTCTTGGGCACAACTGCAAGCCACCCAAAACAAGTTTTAGCTACTAAAAAAATACAACAAATAGTACAATAAAGTAAGGAAAAATTGAAACAGAAACCTCTTAGATTACTCTAAACTACTTAATGATTGGAATCCATTATAGTGATGTGATGACCCTAAGATGCTAAATTAGTTGTTGAAGCAGCAAGCTGACGATTCTAGATTATAAATTTAAGCACCTTTATATGCATGCATTCTTCAGCACAACTAGTCAAGCACAAATATGCTCAGACCTACCAAATCTATTTGAAACTATTTTACTTTATGGTGCCAAGCTTAAGACAATAGAGAAGTGCTTTTGCGCTACAGTGTTATGAAATATAGAGTTTAGAACACTGAAAAAATTGGACAAAGGCACAAATCTAGTATATCAACTCATTTTTTCCATCGTCTGCAATATCTGGTAACTTGAGATTTTGCAATATATATAGATAATCCATAGGGTTGTAAATGCATATGCAATCTAGGTGTAACACCAATATCACAATCTGAATCTTACTAGACTTACAAGTTAAAATTTGAACTTACCCCGAAATCTATCATTTTTCGTGATTAATCCAAATGTTTCTGCAGTTTCACGTATCATAATACCACTTGCACCAGAAAGTGAAGTCACTTTACACTCAGCAACTGCCACAAAACAGACCAGAGAATAAAGATAAAGAAGGATGTAATTAAGCCAAAAGTACATAAACTCCAAGGTCAGAGATCAGTATTTTGGTGACCAAGCTAGAAGAAACAACTTTTTATTTAATGTAACTTTATGAAAGCACAGCCACAGATGATAACAGTAATTCAAACTTCCAAAATGCTCCTAAAGAAGGTGGGAAAAGAACAAGAATCAGAAAGATTGTCTGACCTTGAATAATAGCCCCATGTAAATCTGCAGTGAGGAGGCACTGAGCCAGCTGATTCTTTCTGTAGAATACGAAGAGATGTGACTACAAAAGCTGAATACTTCTACTATGGTAGGGTTTGACCAAAAATGCATTATTAGCCACACACACACAACCAAATTTATCTTACCCACTGATGTTCAAAAGTTCAACTATGTAGCCTTTCCACATTTCATGCATCGGCTTAAAGAAGTCAAATCTGCAATTCAACAAACGAAAAAATAAACAAATAAAAATTTCAACTACGTGAATGGAACCAAGACCAAATGATGCCATCAGATATCATATTCTATAACACAAAAAAATCTGTTGCCAGTGCTTGATTCTGATTTTTTGTAATCAGAATCAGTTTGAGACGAGAATCGCATTTGGTAAAATTTTTATTCCCGAGAACAGATTGGAAAGAGAATTGAGAATAAAAAAAAATATGATTCTTTGTCCGAGAATAAAAAAAAAAAATCAAAACAGTGAAACTCTCATTCTTCCCTTTCGTCATCCCGCGATTGCCGTCCACCACCCGCCGCTGTCCGACGCCGCCGCCCGCTGCTGGTCGCCGGTCTGGCGAGCTCGCTGGAGGCTCGCCAGGCCAGGGCAAGGTTCGGCGAGGTTGGGCGAGGCTCACCTAGCTACCGGCGAGGCTCAGCCGACGAGATCCGGCGACCGGCCACATGAAGAAGAAGAAGAATAGGAGAAAAGGGAAAAAAAGAAAAAGAAAAAAAGAAAAAGAAAAGAAAAAAAGTAAAAAAGTAAAAAAATTATTTAAAAACCAAAAGAAATTAATTTGGAACAAAATCAATTAGCATGGTATTAAACGCAATTCTATTCCAGAATAAAAAATTTTGAACAGTTACCAAACGTGTTTTTTTACCCAGAATCAGTTCCCGGGAACAGAATCGTTACCAAACGCGATCTAACTGATCCTTCATCTGTGTTCATTCACATTCGAGTTAACTTTGCAAAATCAAACCTCAAAGATGAGACCCTGGATAAACAATAAACTAACTGGAGTAATCTGAAGAAAATTTTCTCTATGCTCCAGCTCAACAAAAATAATTTCATGTTGCTGTTAACATGCTACTTCACTTCAAATATGTCAATAGAGTATCTTCTTTGACAAAGTTTCATTACTTATACAACAAGGTATCTGACCAAAAAAAAAAAACAAGGTATAATATGGAAAGCCAACTTCTTTCAACCAAAATCTACAGGATTTATATTCAATAGTTTTTCTGGAATAGGCATTTAACATGCAGTAGTGTTCCCTTTGTAAGATCCACACTCCAACTCGAACCCATCCCATACCCTTCACAAAAAGAAAATCTAAAAGGGGGGAAAATAACAAATCATAAAAGGAAGAGAAAAAACTCATGCTTGCCCCAAAAAAGCTCCTAATCTCCATACGCAGAGAACGTAATAAGAGAAATCTAAATTTTACGCAGAGGTTATTCAACTACAAACACAATGCATTTAAAGGAAGAGGGAAACAAGGGAGAAAAAAACAATGTATGGCAAGATTTGGTACTGAGCAAAAGCCAGATTTAAGTGACCTATAAGCAAATGGGCACACTTACTTGAGATTTTGAGGCAAATCAAATGATCCACATTTCTTATGCTGCTTCATAGACATGTGAGTTTTAGACCGTTTTGATTGGCTCCGCAAAGCCCTGAGGCGAGCACCAGCCAGAGTGCTACGTTTTGGTACATAATTATCAAGAAGAATCACATCATCCAGTCTCATAGATCTAGAACCCTGCATGTATTTCTGAGCTGAATCACCCTTCTGGAGAAGTTCATGCAACACCCTGTCAACTCCAGTTCCTCTTCTGCTAGAAATCTGCATAAATGACAAGAGATAAATCGTAAAAAAAGAAAAGAAAACTACATATTTCCCATGTCATTGGGCACTTGGCAGAATAGAGGTGTGAACCCTGATCAATGATCACTCTAATTCAGAGAAAGTAAGTGATTCCTAATCCTGAAACACCGAGTAGGCAAAGTAGCGAGTGTTACTCAGTTCATAAACACTCCAGCCAAGCGAACAAAATAATACCTCCAAATTCTGCACTAACAGATTCTCGTGCATGTTTTGAGATAGTAGTGAGTATGTTGGATCACTAGACTCGACATCTGCATAAAGAGCATATAACATGAGCAGTTGCATCCTTTAGCAAGCACAAAATTAAGCAAGCATAGAGTCTGTCTGACTATTGATATATAAGTTAATCTGAGCATTCTTTTTCAATTCAGTGCATCCAACCATCTGTACCAAACAAACAAGTAAAGATGCACAAGACATCGAAACCTGAGGTACAATATGTTGACGATGATGTATTTGCAAAACACAAGCCAGAAAAGATGAAACAATCATGGCCATAAAGGTGGAAACGGACTTAAAAAAAAAAACCAACTATGTCAAAAACTTAGATCACAATGTCAATACCCCTGGTGAGTAGTTTTGAACTAAATTTAGGGATTATCAGATAAATATATTTCCAAGCCTTCAAGAAACCTCAAGACCCTTTCTATTGACAAGGATCCATCAAAATATAAGAAGAGGAACCAGTATATTCCTTAGCAAACAAATACATTAAAAGAAGCACATGTATAAATAAGGATAACATCTCTTGGGCTGAGAATCTCCTGAATGACAAGATACTTGAGCACAAAGTTTTCCTTTTCACTCGCGACCTCCCTCAGAACATCTCCTCTCTCCTCAAAAAACAAATAACAAAATCAGCATTCTCCACTTCAGATAAATCTCAAGAGTCAGATCCCAGAGCAGGTCAAGGATGAACATCACTAATTCATGACTTCAATAACTGGATGTCTAAAAGCTTTTTGGTTTATAGCACAGCACAGAACGGCACAGAAACTGAAAATAAATTCACGAAGCTGAAAAGACAAAAGAAGCAATGCACACGCACGGAAGTGATGAATGCAGAATGCCTAACTGAGAAAAATCATTCAAGAAAGTCATATAAATCCATTGAACCGTCGAACTAGAGCTGCATAATGAAATCAAGAAACGACGGAATGCAGGGCCATCAACAACCACACTACAAGCAGCAAAATCCCACATAACCGAAAGGTGTTTTCGCGCTAATTACACGAGACTCTAGCAACCTCGGCACTAACCCTTCACGGTTCACCCTCGATAATCAAAATTTGCAACCGAAACTCATATGGGCAATCAAAGAAAGGACCTTTATTCACTGAAGTAATGGAGGAGGACGCTGTGCCAGCAGTGCCAGCCCCACCATCACCTTCTCTCCCACTCCCTCTATCAAACTTTCGGTTATTGCCACTCCTCCTCTCCTGCGGCTGCGTAGCCTCGGCTCGCGCCACCGCGAACCGCCGTTCCAGCGCCTCCTCCAGCGCGCGTTTTCTCTGATCTTGAGAAGCTTCTTCAGCCGCCATCGCAGAAAGCCAAGAACTTTCCTCACCTCTGCGGAAAAGCCGCAAACATTCAGACAACGGCCGGAGCTCAAGTCAAAAGGGCATGAATTTGTCATGCTCTTTTTGGGTTTCCGACAGTAAAAAAGAAAAACAGCACAGCAATTCGACAAATTTAACGATTGCAGAAATCGCAGCGATCGGTGACTACCCAAGTGAAGACAATCTCGAGAAAGGGAAAGCAACGTTCGATATGGCGAACTACCCTACAATCACAGGAGGCCGCGAAGGGCGGTGCTCCGGCGAAAGGGCCGGCGGCGACGGCGGTGGCGCGGTGATATCGACGACTTGCTCCGCCGAGTAGTGAGAGAGAGAGAGGGAGGAGAGCGGGTAGAGGCATCATATAACAGGAAGGAACTAGAGGCGAACCGGGTTTTCTACCGAACCGTTGCTCGGGAAATTGAGCCGAAAACCGTCCGGTTCGATTACAGTCTTAGGACGATGCCGTAATGTATGCCGTTGTGACGGAATAAGATTGTAATACGTTGTCTTAAATGAGGTAATACTTGTTATGATTATTTGGTTTAATATAACAAGTGTAATTAAAAAAAGAAAAAAAAAAAAAAAAAGAATAACCCCCTTAATCAGAAAATTAAGGTTTTAGGTTATTGTGAAGAAGAACTGTCCTGAATTACTTCATATCGCAGCAAATGATTTTATCATAATTTTATATATAAAGTGTAATAATTCACAAATAGGGAATTCATTGCAGGTAACGTGTGTTAATGGATTGAGTTACAAGGGGTTTAAGTTTTTTTTAAATTTGCAAAATTCAAACGGTTTAAAATTTACCCCGAATGATTATAAAAAACCCTAAACGGTACATTTATGACAAATTTTTTTTTTGTGACAAAATATACCCTATGTTAAATTGTTAATACACCTCATGCGCCTGCTAAATCCTCAAAACTTAATAATTTGGTACTTTGACAAAGTTAGTACTTGTACTTTCTAATTTTTGTTCAGTACTTTCCTAATTTGTTCAGCTCCTCTATCTATATATATCTATATAAATATATATTTATATAATTTGCCAATATTATCCCTCAACTATATAATATTTTGTTTTAGTTAGCTCTCCTTTTGAAAATACAAATGGAGCTGCTGATATGGACTATTATAGCAATGCCATATGAACACTGACTGGATAAGCTAAAGTGGTGTGAAATTATTTTTCAATGAATAGAAAACTAAAAGAAAACAAAAAAAAAAAAAAAAAAACAAAATCCTAAAGCTCCATTTAGTTACGGAAAATGAACGATTTAAAGTATATATTTTTAAATATAATTGTTTGTGTTATTTGAAATACTTAGTCAACAAAAATAGTTTTTATTACTATTAATATTTATGTTTAAATGTTTTCATAGATAATGAAAATATTATTCGTTTACTTATTTTTTATGGACCATACAAGTAATCACTAATAAAATCATTTATTTCTTGCGAAACAAACTCATCCTAGAGAAAAGGAGATATAAGAATGAGGATGAATCATGCCAACTCTACTAGGGCACCAACAAAGACTGATCCGGAGGCCAACCACATTATAGCTCCTCCTCGTCGTCGCCGCCGCCCATTAAATCACACACGGCATTAGGCAAGTTAGATTGCATTGCGGTCTGTTTCCGGTGAAGGATCGAGGATCTAGGGTTTGGTTTGAACAAAGTTCTATTGTGAAGAAGACGAGGCACAAGGCAATTTTGTGGGTAGGGGGCAGACGTCATTGGAGGTAGAATCTCGCAATACGCTGACCCTGTGAAGCTTTCCTTATGAAGCTTTTGGCACGCCATTGAAAAGCTTCCTGTCCGATCAATCTTGTTCCAAGGGAACTTCCGAAGCTATCTTCTCTCAACAAATTTTCTCATATCATCCAAGAGTGTGTCAAACCCCTCTTGGACGGGGAAAGATGGGAAAACAACAAGATTAGAGGTAATGTCAAGTTAGGGACCAACGGTTCTTAATCGACATGAGTTCCTCCAAACCCTTAAGAAGTTGCACAATTTAATAAATCTATCTATGAAGCTCAACTTAACTAAGGAGTACCATTAGCTTAATTAAGGTCAGTTAAAAATCAAGTGAGGTATAGGAACATACATCACTTTCTACACAACAAAAATATATGATTGATACTTGATTACACTAATTATTTAATTAGTGTCATGTCGGTACCTCAACTTGATTATTTGTCGACTAAAGTGCCCATGTAGTATTTTGGCCAAATAATGGGTCATAAGGTTCTCATCCGTTGGTTAAAAATGTAAAGTAATGTAACTTAACCATTTAACTAGAGCAAACAAATCATGACACAAAAGGGCAACCTAATACGAATTGGTTAAAAATATACCATGACATTGTTATACTGCTTAGGACAACAACCACTATGAGTTAAGTTCAAATGAATTCACTTTATTACCTAAAAGATTGATCTATCTAGCCTAAGTTATATCAAAGGTAACCATTAGAAGCTCTAAACTAAAAGTTATGTTATCCTTCTTAAACTAAAGTAAATCTATTATTATGATTAAACAACCCAATAAGGGCTTCTATTCCTAGCCATTTTCTGATTTTTATTTTATAGTTTTTGATTTTTTTTTCCTAAAAACTGGGACTTGGGCTTGGGCTCTTGGTCCCGGCCCGCATGCAAGATTAGGTACGGGCTTCGCACGGACATGGCCCGCGCATGCAAAAAGGCTTTCTAGTCAAGCCTCTTCCACTTAAATTTCAAAAGCCCAATTAAAACACTCCGCCATTAACCACCTCCAGTCACCGGACCGCCACTGCAGACCACCGCTGCTAACCACTAGCCACATGGCTCACAGAACTGGGAGGATAACTCTCCGCCACCTCTCCCCCGGCGACCGATTCCGAGCATCGCCATTGTTCATGCATGAAACACGATTTCAAAGCAGTATCCCAATTACTATGCAGTTTTCACGGAACATTGTCACGACATTAATCTTTGCTCTTGACCGGAGTAGATGAGATGAGACAAGGGTTGTTGGGTCCTACCTTTGCCGCAAACGAATTCCAGCCGCAATTATCACTAGTCCATATTTACTCGAGGGAATTCCAGGAAGCATTGGCGAGCAAAACCAGAACCGCCCCAAGGAAATCAAGCGAGGTCTAACGGCTTCAACACCGTAGGCTATGGGAACAGAGCGATCTCGATGCTCTTCTTGCGGAGTCGAACGAAGGGCCGAGACCTCTGATAACTTGTCTACAGCGATTGGCGTCGGCGAGAAAGGCTTGAACGATCAATGACAACATCCCGGCAACGGCGGCGAAGTCACGATTTGCCGCCGTGATGGGGGATGTTTGGTACTTTCCTTCATCATGCACTCACTTGATAGTTGATACTAAATAAAAAATTCTTTTTTCTGCTAACGCGATCCCCCGAACCCACTTCAAATTTTTCTGAAGTAGGTGAAGTGATGGTGTTTAACGGGAAAAAAGGGTCCTCCGATAACTTTTACAATAGATCGGCACTAGCCATATCAACCATATACTGTCACTTTCATTGCACCTCTCTCCAGCTATGACTTGTAAATTAAAAGGCAGATTGGTTTTAGGATGGACCGGTTCCATCAATTTCACCAGTTCGATTTGATCCATATGATTCCTTCTTAGGAATTAGGAATTGGATATATTTCCAAGGGAACTACCCAAAATTGACTAATCCGATCCGATCCTATTTCCAAATTGGATTGGGACCAAGATCAAAGTGGGACCCATGCACATCCCTATTGTTCATACAAACCTAACATGACCAAACTTTTGTGTAACAAGGAGTCAAATTGTTGCCCCTCATATCTATTAAATGTTTCATGTCCATTAGTTAAAAAAAGGAAACGCAGCCGCCATTCCAGTAGGGCATAATTTGCAGATCTCTTCCCATTACTCGGCTTCTTGTATGGGCGATGTACCTCTTGTAACTCTAGTGCCTAATAAGTCGAAGAGAATCTCCAAATTTAAATCTAATTCTCACTTCCATCTCGAACTTGTATTTTGTCAAAAAAGGAACCACCAATTATCATTTTAGTCACCACCGGCCGCGGTGGCTTCATTGGATAAGGCTCTGCTGATCCTCAGCCCTAGAGGTGAAGGGTTTGAAACCCAAGAGAGGCGCTAGGTGTATGAAATGTGACTCCAGGGGTGGTGGGTCCTTCCTACTTACGTGTTACCTGAGGGTTTACGATGCGGCTGTCGGTTGTAAGCCGGTTCCTCCAGAACAAAAAAAAAAAAATATCCTTTTAGTCCCAAATCTGCCGTGTATCCAAAAATTGCCACTGATTTCATCAAATTTTTCAATATTGGGATATTGCTATTGTTTCATACAAATGTTAGTATGGGTGAAGACGTAAATTCTAATAATGAACCTCTAACTCACCTTGATGTTGATAATTTTGACAAAATTAATGGCAATTTTGGGGCACAAAGCAAATTTTAAAATATAGTAGGAGTTTTTAATTTTTTCTTTTTAAAAACTTCTGAGGTAGAATTGAGATTGGACCTAAAATTTTTTTGAATCTTTTAGGGAATTAAGTCAATTTTTTAGGTTTAGGGTGAAAATGTCATCATAGTGTCCTAAAATCGAAAAATCATACAATGTTATAACATCTCATGATGAAATGTGGCCCTAACGTTATGCATTATATGTTCTAGCAAATATAAAAATACATTATACATTGGATTTTGTGTCCCAAAAAATATCAACTCCTAACGGAGGCCACACCATTATCCTCGTACCTTTATATGTGAGATTTAAATTCTCTACACTTTATCATACTAGGTAGGGGTAAGCATCAGTCCAGGGTCAACCTTGAATCGAAACAATCCAACCGATCCTAGTTTGGTGGGAGACTAGGCCATGGACTCTATACTGTGAGGGTTGGTTCTAATCTTGGGATTGTAGGTTAGTCCAACCTAGATCAACCCAGCATTATCTATCATAATATATAATATATTTTTGTTTACTATAAACCCTTCCGTCTTTATTATTTCTTATGCGGTTTTGTTGTGTAAATTACAAAGTAGAAATTTGACCTAGCTTTGACTAAAAACAATAGATACCCTCTTTGCTTGCCTTTGCCCTCTTCTCACTTGCCTCACGAACATAACTCCATCACTACAAATGGAGATTTCTATTGTTAACTTATTTTAGATTTATGTTTGATATATATTGGTATTCATAGTGTGATTACTCAATATTGTACTATTGATAGATATATAATTTTAAATAGTACGATTGTCTTTTCAAGGAATACTAAAAATGAAAAAAAATAATCGATTGGTCCTAAGTTAATCTTGAAACTAGATCAGACCCATGTTGTTGTTCTGGTTCTCGATCCCAAGCTCAACGGAATTAGTCCTTGGTCTAAAAAATTGAGAACCAATAGTGTATGTGTTAATCCTTGGATTATGTACTAAACTTGCCAAACTTGGACCATGCTCACTCCTAACACTAGGAATAAAATGTTGGAAATTTTCTATAATATGGACTTACATTAATTAATTAATTTTCTATTTTAAATAATCAGGTTAATATATATTCCAATATTTGTTAAACCCTAGAGTGATCTTATTAAATTAGGTTTTGGCATCTATTAATAACGAGCCTAGTTGAGCAGCAAAGTGTAGGCAATTGTGTTTAACTGAAACCCGTAATGGGAAAGGCCCATTTAATACACTATTGATTAAGGTTTACTAGGTCCTTTCTCTAGCCTACAAAAGGGTAGGTTATACTTATCAGTTGCTTGAATCCCATTAAAAGCTGCTATACTGAAATATGTCATATAGAGGAAAATTTGGCATTCGAATAGATCTATGATTATCAAGTTGATCTATTTTCTTCAAGTAAAGCAATGACTCAAACAAGTACGTTTTATTTTGATGTGCTTATCGATTTTGGTGTTTTACGGTCATATATGGATCCAATTCTTCTTGATTGATTATGAATAAATGTTTTACATGTGGTATTAGAGCTATCACAGTTCACAGAGATAACTAATTGTCTTGAAACAACTATGCCTCCATTGGCTCAGAGAACAAGTTTGAACCCTTTGAAAGGAAGTCATCCCCCCATATCTTGGTAGTTCTTTAATACCACGAAAAAGTTGTTGTTGCTACAAAGGACTTTGGCATGCGGTTTATATGATGTAACTGCTTGACTTCATTGGTACATAAATTGTAACAACTAAGAGTTCTAGTCTCATTTCCCACTTCCACCAAAACTTGACAACCATCTTGGGAGTAAGCCAATGGCCGGACAGGTCAGAAACTCCACCAGTGGTTACGTAGTGAGAACAACAAATCCCATGGTCGGTTCAATCCATATTTTCTCATAATCCACACATCCACAACCCCTAGCTCACCATAAATGGTAAGGCAAAGATGCTCTTCTAGGACGGCCAAATCCATGCGAAGCCTATTGTTTATAACATTAGGCAAGTTCACTTCCACAAAACTCTTAGTACGAATATCAAAAGCCACCAACATTTTTGCCAAATTATGCACCCACTCACGCCTCATTAGCTATTGTAGACGGTCGAGGAGATAAACCCCCATTATGCTCAACTCAACCAGAAAATATGGCATCCTATGGAGCCGCCTCCACATGTTAACTTCTAAATTGTAGATGCTAACTTTAGATACAATTGGCCTTAGCAAAGTCTAAACCACCCTCAACAACATGAACTCATCATTCCATTCGTCATACCTAAATCCATAAACAAGAGAGACCCAATCCATGGGATATCTTAGCATCTACAGGTGGCAAGACGCTATGTCGATCAGAGATCGGATCCCATATAGCAACCTCACGGTTGGCCACATTAGCAATGCAAAGGGTGGAATGGCAAGACCTTAGCAACTTGACATATCTCCACTAGCAAGGGTACTGTCTCTCCACCTCGTCCGTTAGGGAACCCAGATTTGTACGGTAGAGGCTCAGGCGATGCTCGCAGAAGAGGCCGAGGGTGCATGCCATGAAGAGACGGTTGTCTATAAAGGGACGGCACCGTTTGGACATGCACTTGCACCGGAGCAGAGACTTCACCGGCCATCAAGTCTAGTATCTTGGCAATCGATGGGCTCTCCATTTCCCAGGCTATGTCAAAAGCCTCACCTCTTTATAACTCGATTTTGGCAAATCGATTCACGTGATCAAGGGCATCTACCGATTTGAGAACTATCAATGGAAACTTATAGTGGGAAATAGGGAATTAGTTGCAAATTACAATGTGTATCTATAAGGGAAATTTGCAAAATTCACACTCATAAGGTTTTCCTTTGTACATCTTGAGTTCTATAAATCCAAAAGGCATACTTTTAATTCTTTAGTTTCTTACAAATTTCCTAATATTCTACTGTAATGGTAATGACATTAGCTCTTGTACTTTTCCAATGTCGTTCAATATTGCTTTGATACTATTTTGACTCAATGCAGTCCCTCAACTATGTATTATTTTGTTTGAGTTGGTTCTTCAATCGAAATTACAAGCGAAGAAGCTAAAGTGAACTACCACATTAATGTCATTGCTGATTTTATTAATTAAAATGAGCTAAATGTGAAAAATTATTAAGAATTTAAAGAACCAAACCTTGAAGAGAAAAGAAGGGGAGAAAGAATGAGGGGCCGACCACGATGAGAGGCCATCACCGCCTCATCACATAACACACGGCAATAGGCAATCAAATTGCATCACAATTAGGTTTTCGAGTAAAATTCTATTGTGAAGATGATGTGGCGGTTAGCATGTGTTGCGTCTTCTTCTTCTTTGTTTTGTGTTCTTGAGCTTCTTTGTCTTGTTGGTGTCATGCGATCGTGTCCAATGATGGCCTAATCCATCTCAAGTTTAGGAGCAAATTGACCCTTTGAAAGGAGGACCAAACGCTTGAAAATATATGTGATGGAACCATTTATCGTAAAAGTTGATATTCCAAGATCTTGATCATTTTTCTCAAGTAATTCTTTCAAACTAACCCCAACCAAGTGTTCAATCCACCATCTTATTTAAAATCCTTTCATTAAAAAGCGATGTAAAATACTTTCCTCCATAATTAGACTTGTTGGTATTAAAAAAATCATTTCCTTTTCTTGACAAAATCCTCCAAATCCATGTCAAAATATTCAAAGTAGGTGAAGCGAATGCTGCTTAATTGGAAGATGGCACTTTAGCACTAGTCACGTTATTCGTATATTGTCACTTTCCTAGCACCTCCCTCAAGCTATATGACTTTGACACGGTCCATGGATGAAGCATGATCCAAGACTGTTCGTGATGAGGCCGTGTCACGCACAAAAGTTTGTCCAAGAATAGCCCGCGATTGATCCATGAACGATCCACGATCCATGCATGGCCAGCCCATGCGCGATATAAGCGGACGCAGAGGGTGCGATGGATGGAGGCATTGACGCCCTGGCCGGTCTCCTTGTACAACGCGTAGTGCTCCGACCCTATCGGTACTTCCTCTTCTCATTCTCCATCCTCCACCCCCCGCTTCCGCACGCTTGCCTCCCCACGGCCTCGCGGGATCTCGGAACGCAATGCGACGCTGGGGAACCTTAAAAAATTCACAGACCTAGTCCTACGTGAATCTCCCCATTATGGAAGAAGAAGAAGAAGAAGACGACAACGACGATGGACATGCGCGTGAACAAAGGCCTGGAGTCTATTTTAGAGAGAGAAAGGAAGGGAAGGGAAGGGAAGGCCAGAGATGACAGCATTAATGAAGGACGAAGGCTTCTCATGATGAGAGAGAGAGCTCGCAAGGCTATCTCGAGCAGGGAGCGATTGCATGCAAGAATCCCGCCACTTGTGATTGCTTGCTTCATATATATATATAAACACATATATAAATGCATAAACATACATATGAAGATTTTCCACGTGTGCGGTCGGGTTTCCTTTGCGTGCATATTTAAGTCAAATTTGGGCTTCTTTTTTTTAAGGTATATTCTCCACTGATTTTTTTTATGGGATTTTTCCAAATGCGTCGGAAGAAATCTCCCCTTCCAGGGATGATTAGCGCTTCAATTCGACGCAACGTTCTGTAGATAGATGGAACGTAGCATATCCGGCACGGTTTTTCCTAAGAGAGAAGATTTTCAGAGGAAGAAGACGAAGAAAAAGTGGGGGAGATAGAAGATGGTACAACTGTCCGAGTAGAGGCAAACCACCATCGGTCTCTCTTAGGACTCAACTTGAGTTGAGCAATGGAGGATACCATCGCAAGGTACACGCCTACAAGTACATTTTTTTGCAATGGTCCCCATATGGCCCGAGATTGCTTGAAAAGAAGAAAGTTGGCAGCCTTATGTAAGGAGAATTAATTGTGAGAGGAGGCGTGGTTGGGATTATTACGGATCCTTGGGTCGATTAAGGCCAAGAAGGCTAAGGAACTTAAAGGAATAATGTTTGTGGATGTGAAGATTGATGGTACCACAATGAGTGCATTTGTGGATACCGGGGCATTTGACCTCTTCATATCCAAAGAGGCTGCGAAGAAGTTGAATCTTCCGGTTGAGATGAGTGACGCCGGTTGACTCAAAACGGTGGATTCCAAGGAAGTCCCGACTATTTGCATGGCTAGGGACGTAGAGCTTCACCTCGATTCATGAACCAGCAAAAAAAACATCAAGGTAATCTCTCTTGATTTCATGCTTGGTTTAGGATTCCTTGATTGGATTAATGCGAGCATTATACCCTTCGCAAATTGTATATGTATCTTAGATTAGCGGTGCCAATGCATGGTCCTGATCTATCGCGAGTTGGGATGCAATAGGAAGATGCTATCGGCCATGCAGTTGACAAAGGGGCTAAAGAAGGGCGAGGTGACTTTCTTGGCAGCGTTGAAGGAGGAGGGCATGGAAGAAAGTGAGGTATCGGAGGAGGTGTCCTGAGTCCTTGACGCTTTCCAAGATGTGATGCTGCTTGAGCTACCTAAGAAGCTTCCTCCTTGGAGAGAAGTGGATCATCAGATCGAGCTTGTGCTCGATGTTTGGCTGCTGGCCATGGTGCCCTGTCGCATAGCCTTGCCCGAGTTAGAAGAGTTGAGGAAACAACTCAAAGAATTGCTTGATGTGGGGTACATTAAGCCGTCTAAGGCCCCATTTGGTGGTTTGATTTTGTTCCAAAAGAAACATGATTGATCCCTCTGCATGTGTATAGACTACTAAGCAATGAACAAGTAGGGTAAGTACATTATCAATGTCAAAACTTGTGTACAGTGTTCACTTTGGTGCCAAAATTTTATTTATAATCACTTAAGTGCCAAAACTTTTGAAAAATGATCATTTCAATGCCAACGCTGATCTAGTTGGCCGGAAATCCGACGTTGCATTTTTTATTAATTTTTAAAGTGATGTGGCTTACCGGAAAGTAGAGTCAGCATTTAAATAACAAAACGATGTTGTTTGGTGCCTTTCCTCCAATTCAAAACCTTAAATCCCCAAATTGAGAGAGAGAGAGAGAGAGAGAGAGAGAAGGCATGGCATGGGCTTCCCGTCGTCTTCTTTCCTGAAGAACAAAACTAGCACTAGCCAGCAGCGACATTAGTAGTGCACCAGCACAACTTCGCCTCCGATTCGTCTGACATTCAATCTGCGCACGGTCAGCCCATGTGCAATATGGACAAAGGCCCATGCACAACTTGTGATTGACCCGTGAGCAATGTTTGGCCAGCCCACGTGTAACTTGCGGCCGTTCACCTACTTCATGTTAGGTGACCTTGTTGCCTTGATCTTGCTTCTAACACACGCTCATGGGCTTTCCCAAGGGCTAGAGCCATTAAATGGCCTGATATGTAGACTTGTAATGATGATACACGTTCAAATGCCACCGTTGGATTGGAGGGATGATCAACGGTTGAGATACGACCTGAACTTGTATAAATAGGGGTTCCTCCCCCTCATTGTACTTAGCTTGTTCATGAGATAATACACTTGTTCCTTGCTCATTCACGAGTGACTAGGAGAAATCAGGAAGAATATTTTTATGGGCTCTCGGCAACTTCCAAAGTCATGCTCTGTTTTGTTGACCAAGCCTCCCCTCCCTTTCACCGAATGTGAAAGCCTTTTGGAAGTGTAGACGTAGACTACGAATGGGGATTGAAATAGGATGATAAATCCACGATGAGGATCGGAACCGATGAAGTGCGCCGACAACAATTTGCATGCACATGTAATAAAAATCTGGAGAATTGTAGTATGTGCGTAATTAAGATCAACGCACAATTTCTTGGTGACAAATTTGCAGTTGGACATCGATTTGTTTGACCACGTAGGAAGCCCTAATATTTCCTAATTTGAAACACTCGTATCTCCCCAATGATCCGAAGACAAGCCCCACTTGGAATTCTCATCTTTTTTCAAGTATCACCCGTTGCTCGTTGAAATCCCTACGCTTTTATGTTCTTCCCCCCCTCCTTGGCCCCCTCTGTTGCTCTCTCTCTCTCTCTCTCTCTCTCTCTCTCTCTCTCTCTGTGTGCAAAAATCCATGATCAACACTCTTCGTCTTTTCATCTCTTCGTCGTCACTTGGTGATAGTGGGGGAAGCAGTTTACTCCAATGGCGATGGTCTGTCCTTAGTGTGCGAACCCTCTTTCGAAGGGGGAGAGAGAGATGGAACTCGATCTCTCATCTCTTCATCTCTTGGCGGACTCAGCTTTGTTGGTCTTCAAGGGAAAGCTCCGTCTCGCCTTTTCCCTCTTTGTTGAGAGGGCAATTGGCTAGAACCGCGAGATCGTGATCGGGCAATAGCCACTTACATCGAGCACAATCGCCTTAGGGTATTGAGGAAGTAGCCCCTCCATGTACAAGGTCGCTAAGAAATGGGATGACCATGTGGACTTGGTGCGGACGTGCCTAAATAGAGCTACGAAGCGCACAAAGAAGTGGGCCTACAAAAAACGATGGCGCGTGGAGTTTCAGGTAGAGGACTTGGTGTTGGCTAAAACTATACTTGGTCCTATAGTATTGTGACGTGCACAAAGGGCTGATCTATCGCTATAAAGGCCCATTCTGAGTGTTGTAGTGGATCGGGAAGGTGGCATACAAGTTGGACTTGCCGGCCAAGCTCAAGGTACACCCCGTATTCCATGTGAGTATGCTGAAGCTTTTCCATGCGGATGATGACGACCCAGATCGAGGTGAGTCACAACGAGCGCCCCTTGGAGCAAAAACCTCCTATGATCGGGATGTTGAATGTATCATGGTGGACTGGATCATACGGAAGAGATATTGTGTGCCAAAGAAAGAATACCTCATTCGATACAAGGGCCTTCCCGAGAGTGAAACAAGTTGGGAACCTTTCGAGACTTTGTGGTAGTTCAAGAAACACATCGAAGCTTTTCATGCCACAGATGCGACGAGGGTGTCGCCCAATTAGGTGAGGGAGAATGACATTGCCTATGGACGAAGCATGATCCAAGATCGTCCGTGATGAGACTGTGTCATGCACAAGGGCTTGTCCAAGAATAGCCCACAACCGATCCATGAACGATCCACGATTCGCGCACGGTCAGCCTATGCACGATACAGACAAAAGCCCATGCATGACCCGTGATCGACCCGTGAGCAATGTTCGGCCGACTCACGTGCAACCTACGGCCGTTCACCTACTCCATGTCAGATGGCCTTGCTGCCTTGATCTTGCTTCTGACACGTTCATGGGCTTTCCCAAGGGCTAGAGCCATTGAGTGACATGATATGTAGACTTGTAATGATGATATATGTTCAAATGCCACCGTTGGATCGGAGGGACGATCAACGGCTGAAATACGACCTGAACTTGTATAAATAGGGGTCCATCCCCCTCATTGTATTTAACTCGTTCACAAGAAAATACACTCGTTCCTTGCTCAAACGACTCTTATGTTCGTGCGTGTGTGTGTAAGGCTGACTTGGGATCGAAAATCCTAAGACCGCACAAGTCATTGATTGATCGAAAACAACCGACCCATGACAACTTGCTCATTGATTCATATCTATACAAACTTAGCCATGAGGGCCCATGTTCAGCAACTCCCACCTAATATTTATTGAATATCTTCCCGATCCATTTCACCCGTGAATAAAACATTAGGTTGGTGAACCTGTCTACATGCATCGGGTGAGGCTCGAATGGCAAAGTGACAAACATTGTCCCAAAATTACCACTTTAAATTTGGAACCATGGTGATTTGCATGTGGGCAAGTTGAGCGTTTCACCACTCACTCCACCTTAATTAGCTAGATTTGATTTTGTTGGCCATTCTCGCATGAAGAAGATGAATAGTTACAAGGAGGGATAGAATCGAAAAACTAAAAAATTAGTTAGGGTAGTTTTGGAAGAAAAAATATCTTAATTCTAGTTTTAGCATTCCTCAAATTCTACTTCGCAAGGTTGAGTGGGAATAGTATTGGGCCTTTGGCATTTTCAATGCTAGCATTTGGTCGAAAATTATTTCAAAATACTTGCCTAATGCTCCGGTATTTTTCCAATAGACTTTGGAAGCTAAAAGCTCTTGGGAAGACTAAACCAAATGCACCATTAGTTGTTATGGATATTGCGTGACCCCATAATGATTGTCTAATTCATCTCAAGTTTAGGAGCAAATTGACCCTTCGAAAGGAGGGCCCAACACTTCAAAATATGTGATGGACCCATTCATTATAAAAGATGATTTACCAAGGTTTTGATCATTTTTCTCAAGTAATACTTTCACTTGTTGATATTAAAAAGTCCATTTCATTTTCCTAACAAAATCCCCCTAACCCACATCAAACTTTTTGAAGTAGGTGAAGCAAATGCTGTTCAACAGAAGATGGCACTAGCCATATCATATGTATTATCACTTTCCTAGCTCCTCCCCCAAGCTTTAAGACTTGCTCATTGATTCATGTCTATACAAACCTATCCATGAAGACCCACGTCTATCAACTTCCACCTCACATTTATCAAATATCTTCTCGATCCATTCCTTCCATGAATAAAGACATTAGGTTGGTGAAACTTGTCCACGCACGAGTCGAGCGAGGTTCAAATTGCAAAGGGACAAGCATTGTCCCGAAAATTATTGCTCTGAATTTGGAGCTATGATGATTCGAATGTGGGATCTGATACACCGCGAGTCGAGTGTCCAACCACCCACTCTAGCCCAATTGGTCTCTTACTTAATTGCATCCCTCAATGGGCATAATTTGGCAAATCTCTTCCTAGTTTTCTAGTTTTAAGGTGAAATGTCATAAAAATGAGATATTAGGTGTAATATTTAGTTAGTACCATAAAAAAATTCAAGTTAGTATACTCATGATAAATTTAATTGAAATTAATTTTTTTAACTACAAAAAAATCCCAAAATATTATACTTATAGCAAATTTATCCCAAATTAATTTTTTCACTACTAAAAACCTCAAATTCGTAGATTTGTGATGAATTTACATTCTATTAGTTTCTATTAAATTAAATTAATATATTGATAACGGTGGGTAAAACCTTAAAATAGTACACTCATTAGTTAGTATGTGATATCGAATTCAGTAATTTGATGATAACATTTAACAGAAAATTTAGAGGTAAATTTATCATAAGTATAATAGTTTGGAGTATTAACATTGGACAAATTTATCGCGTGTGTATCAATTTGATTTTCGTGGAATTAAACCCAACTTAGCAATTCTCTTCCTAATTAGTAATTTTCTAGTTTTAGGGTGAAATGTCGTAACGATGTCGCAAAAATGAAACATCGATATACATATATTATGACATGTAATGATGTCGTGTCCCGAAAAGATCTCAGTCGCTAGCTAGTAGTGGGGGGCGGGGCCCACACCATTTGTCCGCCTCCTACGCCACCGATCCTCCTCCTATTTTACCAGATCCACCAACCCCCGACTCTCGATCCTGACCGTCCGATCCTCCACTAGCGAACTCCATTTATAACCATCTCCATCTTCCCCGATCTCACTCTCTCTCTCTTCTTTTCTTTCTCTCTCTTCGACGCTCAGATCAGATCTCGATCCGATCCAGAACCCGCCGGAGAAGATGGCGTTGATCGTCGAGAAGACCGCCGGCGGCCGGGAGTACAAGGTGAAGGACATGTCGCAGGCGGACTTCGGGCGCCTCGAGATCGAGCTGGCGGAGGTTGAGATGCCGGGGCTCATGGCCTGCCGCACCGAGTACGGCCCCGCCCAGCCCTTCAAGGGCGCCCGCATCACCGGCTCCCTCCACATGACCATCCAGACCGCCGTCCTCATCGAGACCCTCACCGCCCTCGGCGCCGAGGTCCGCTGGTGCTCCTGCAACATCTTCTCCACCCAGGACCATGCCGCCGCCGCCACCGCCCGCGACTCCGCCGCCGTGTTCGCCTGGAAGGGCGAGACGCTCCAGGAGTACTGGTGGTGCACCGAGCGCGCCCTCGACTGGGGTCCCGGCGGCGGGCCCGACCTCATCGTCGACGACGGCGGCGACGCCACGCTGCTGATCCACGAGGGCGTCAAGGCCGAGGAGGAGTACGAGAAGACCGGGAAGGTCCCCGACCCGGCCTCCACCGACAACGCGGAGTTCCAGATCGTGCTGACCATCATCAGGGATGGGCTGAAGGCGGACCCCAAGAAGTACCGCAAGATGAGGGACAGGCTGGTCGGCGTCTCGGAGGAGACCACCACCGGCGTCAAGAGGCTGTACCAGATGCAGCAGAACGGGACCCTCTTGTTCCCTGCCATCAACGTCAACGACTCCGTCACCAAGAGCAAGGTACCCTTTTTTTCTCTCGCCTTTCCATTTGAATTCTCATCTGGGTTGTTGTTGCTTTGGATCTATACTGTTCCTCGATAGATCAATGGATCTGGGCGATGCTTGTCGTTTGTTATGTCTGGCCTGCTCGTTCGTCGTAGTTTTGATAAGATAAAAAATTTTGATTTTTAATGTCTCGCGTTGGATCTGGACGTTTGGCTTGAAGATAATACATGGAATATTCATGGGATCTACATCTACGAAATATCTACTAAATGTCTGCATCTTTAATCAATTGGAGATACGTCATATCATGTACGTGGTGTAATTGAATATGTAATGTCGTTTGGTCTATGTAACGTATTAAATATCAGAAATGTGCACTTGTCGTCGCCTCATTAATAAAATGCTCGTGGAAACAAATTAATAGTTTAGCCAATGGTGCAAATTAATGCACAGATGGTAAAGAAAGATTCTGGAAATTCTTCTTGTCCCTCGTGCTTGCTGGCTCAGATCTCTGGGATCTAATCTGTCACTGCATAAATGTGAGAGTAGTAGAGATTCAAGTTCTAAGAAGTAGGAAGTAGGATCAAAGAACCGAATAAATTTTGCAGGAGAGTTTGGTTTCAGAGTACTTGCGTATCTTGATGTTCCGTGTAGTGGTAGTGATGTATCCTTGTCATACAACTTAAACTGTGGAAGACTGGCAGTTATGAATTTCTAACTTCAATTCTGTTCATCCATAATCATCCACTTTAAAATATGTTGCACTCAGCTGAAAGGAAATGCCTGTTTGAATGAATTTCATTTCATATGATTTTTTTCTCTTATGGGGAAGAGAGAATTTTGGGTCTAGTTTGTTTCTCTACTTTCGGGAACTCTAGCTTGAGGAAACTTGTATTCGTCCCAAAATTTGCTTCTCTGGTGAACAGATACTGTATCTCTTTTACCATTTGTTCTGTTTTCTAGGAAAAGTAGCAGTATGTTTTTCCTTTCCTGTTTACTGAAAACTGATGAGCATAATTCTTTCTGGAAACAGTTTGATAACTTATATGGTTGTCGCCACTCTCTCCCTGATGGTCTGATGAGGGCTACTGATGTCATGATTGCTGGAAAAGTTGCTGTGGTCTGTGGATACGGAGATGTCGGCAAGGGCTGTGCTGCTGCCCTCAAGCAGGCTGGTGCTCGTGTCATTGTTACTGAAATTGATCCCATCTGTGCCCTCCAAGCTCTCATGGAAGGCCTCCAGGTCCTACCGCTCGAGGATGTCGTGTCCGAGGCTGACATCTTTGTGACCACCACTGGAAACAAGGACATCATCATGGTTCATCACATGAAGAAGATGAAGAACAATGCCATTGTCTGCAACATCGGTCACTTTGATAATGAGATTGACATGCTCGGTCTTGAGACCTTCCCGGGTGTTAAGCGCATCACGATCAAGCCCCAGACGGACAGGTGGGTCTTCCCTGACACCAAATCGGGCATCATTGTGTTGGCCGAGGGGCGTCTCATGAACCTGGGTTGTGCCACTGGGCACCCTAGTTTCGTGATGTCCTGCTCCTTCACAAACCAGGTGATTGCTCAGCTTGAGCTGTGGAAGGAGAAGGCTTCGGGCAAGTATGAGAAGAAGGTCTATGTCTTGCCCAAGCACCTGGATGAGAAGGTGGCTGCTCTTCACCTCGGCAAGCTGGGTGCCAAGCTCACCAAGCTCTCCAAGGACCAAGCTGACTACATTAGCGTGCCTGTCGAGGGTCCCTACAAGCCTGCTCACTACAGGTACTGAGCAACTTTATGAGGAGAAAAAGCATGTCTCCTCCAAGAAGCTTCGCTGTGTCTTTCTCTTATTGATTCAGCGAAGAGCGGTAGGGTTTTGGCTTTGATTTTTTCTTATGGGCGGCGGGGTGGGTCGGGTGGCTGGTGAATGATTTGGAGGGGAACAAGACGGACTGATACAGTTTGAAGAGGGCTGAGAAGTCTGGAGAATGGGGATGAATAAAAAGATGGGAGGAGAAGGCCTGGGGCATCATATATATTCTAAGTGCTGCAATTTGAATTTTGTTGCAAGTGTTTTTCTATATCTACAGGAGTTTTTCTTTTTTGTTGTGGTCTGGTTCTGTGAAGAACCGGACGAGAGGGTATTAGTTGCGGTTTGTCAAACTATATGTTTTCATGCTAATCTATCCATATTCTAGTTGATTTTGCTTACTATTAGTCTCCATCTATCCTGCTCTGTTTCAGGCTGTTTACAGCTTTTACCTCCCCATTAATAAGCTGCTGAAGTTTAAATTTGTCAAAAAGAAAAGTACACGGCGCAGAGAGATAATTTGAGAGAGCGGGAGGGAGAGAGTTTGTGCAGTCGCTCAAGCTTGAGCTCATGGTTATGGATGACGACGAGCTCGTGTTTGCCATGATCGCTTGAGCCGCTGCCATGGATGCTTGACCTTCAAGTTCAAGTCTGCCATGGTCGCTTGGGAGTTGTCGGTTTTTTATTTTGGAGGATTCGAAGGGGAAGGAAGAAGGAGAAGGAATCTGCAATTTGAGAGTAAGAGAGAGAGAGAGCAAACATTTGAAAAAAGAAAAAGAAATCCACATCAGTACATAATGGATGCCTCAATACAACAAAAAAGAAGAGACCTAAAATCATGGCTCCCACACTGGTGATGGCTCCATGTGAAGTCCCAAGGTCTTCGCAGGTTGACATGAACATGTTGGATGCGTCGACCAAAGCGTAAATCGGGCTTGACCTTGATCATCCTCACAGCCCCGGAATGTGTTCAAATGAAATAAGGAGAAGGCGGGGGTGATCAAACCCGCTGCGTAGTCCGAAGCTGAGTGTGAGTTTAAACGCGCCCGGAGCTACTCATGTCCCGCCGCTTCAACTCGAGCAAAGGCCTATGGCTCAATCCATCCATGGACTCCTCTGAACAAAAAGTAGTCGCCTTCTCCCATGTGCTCTCTTGCCCAATCGTGCATGTTGACGGTGCCATGCCCATGCTCCGGATAATTTTGGGCACTTTGCTTGGTTCGGCATAGCTTGGTGATGCTTAGTTTGCACAGGCGAGCTCGGTCTTGAGCTCTTGGATCCATGGCTTTGACTTCGTCCCTACGCGGAGCTTCTTCCTCGACCACTTGGACGCGCTCCTTCAACACATCGATCGATGCTTCAAGGGCTTCGTCCTTGTCGTGTAATGGGGCGGTAGCTTCGTTGATGCATGAAGTGAAGTCTTCACGGAGTGCCGGTCTCGCATTCCATTAGCCGATCTTCTCATCGGTGCTGTGGAGGAGTCACGGGCCGATCGATTGGGATCGTGACCGCGCGGCGACTCGGGCGATTTTGGACTACCCAAGCCAAGTCTTGCTCGATCGAACGTTTACCCGCTCGCTTACTCGGATCGTTGAGAGAGAAAGTAAGAGAGATGAGCTTTGGAAGGAAAGGAACTTTGTATTGCTGAAATGTTGGGTGATTACAAATGAAGGAGGATACCCCTTTTATAGTTGATCATTGATCTACTTTTTATCCGTCGACATAAGTATTTCTTAAATGACCGGTTCAGACGACGGGAAAGCAGTCCACGTGCCTTTGAGAGTTCTTTTGGCCCGTGACACATGCCTTTAAGAGTTCGTCGCGATTTTCTATCATGTCTCTAGTTTCATACAGTCCATCCATGACAATAGTTCTCATAATCAACTACGTTGATGCCATGTTAGCAAATTCCATCACCATACTGATTTAGAGACGATTGATGAAATTTTTTAGAATAGTAGAGCTAGGAATAAAAGTATATGGATTGCCGGTGACAATAATGTGATAATAATCCAAAATAAATTCACACTTTGATGACGACACGAAGACATGAATTGTCTCAATCTATTTGAGATAGAGTGACGTTAGTTAAGAGCTCAATATACTAATGTCAAAATTAGGTTATGCAACTTAGATGATGTGGAGACTAAATAGTCTCACTTTGTTACATCTTATCCTTTTTCTATCAATAAAAGAGTGGGTCGCTCCGTACTTGCTTATGACTCCTCCTCCTCCTGCTTCTTCTCTTCTCCTTCTCCTCTTCCTACTTCTTCTCCATCTCCCTTCTCCTTCTCCTCCTCCTTCTGCTCCTCTTGCTTCTCCTCTTTCTCTTATTTCTTTAGATGTGAATGGTAACATTTATGTTTTGTAGAACAATTTCTTTTCAAAAAAAAAAATTTTTTTTTCTATTTCTATTCCCCGAAATAATTTCTGAGTAAAACAACATGACAACTTGCTTGAGTCCACGGTAATTTGTTTTTTCAAGAGAAATATCATTATTAATGTTTTCTTTTTTTTTTTTTTGGTAAGGCACTATTTTTTTTAAAATAATTTTTTATATCATTTTTAATGTTGTCCTTATAAAAGAGTAAACTTCCAACATATAAGATTATGACTTTTTTTTGTTAATTTTCCCCAATAACATAATTGATAGAAATTTTTAGGATTGTTTAATTAAACAAGCATAAGTGTTTTTATCTTTAGTTTGTATCCATTCACTAAGATGACTATACTTTTCAATTCTCTTTATGGCTTTCCACTATTAAAATGTTGCTGGAAAAAAAAAACTTTTGAATAATTAGATAAATTAGGTCAAGCTTTATATATGTATATTTGTTCAATTTTGCATTCTCTAAATAAATCGTCTAGGTTCATGATTTCCATTTCAAAAATGTTTACTAAGTTTAATTAGATGAAACCTATGTAAATATTTGACAATTCAAATTTTCGTTATGTTGCTATTAGCACGTACATGATCGAAGTTTATTTTGCATATGCAACGATACAATTCCAATATGGCGATTGATTTTGTTTATCATATCATTTATATAATAAAGTCATAAAGAACTTTTGTTTGCAATAGTATTTTGATGTGGCCTATGTTACTCTTACGAGCCCTTCCAATAAATCACTAAGTTTGAACAACGCCTCATAGATAAATATTAGTCTCAACAAGATATTTTAGCATTCTAGCATCTCTTATAAATTCCCAAGTATTTTGCAATTTGATATTATTTATTTCATGAAAAATGAATGATTTAAAAAGTGTTTTTTTTAAGGATAACTGCTCCTATTGCTTGAAATGTTTAGTTAATGAAAATTATTTTCATTATCGGCAACAATTTATATCTAAATATTTTCTTGGATGATGAAAATATTTTTTGTTTTAAATTTTTTTTTCAAACAATACAAGTAATCATTTTTTTGAAAAAACTATATTTTTTAAATCATTCATTTTTCTTGGAATAAATGAACTATAATTCCATTTAATATTTTCAATGAATAGAAAATCTATTTAATCGAAAAAAAGGTGGTCAACCTTGATAAATAAAATTTCAGGCAAAATTGATGGGCAATGTCTAGACAACAACTATAGAAACTTTCTGTCAAACCATGATTAATTGTAATAATTAATGAAACCAAAATATCCAACTTCACATATCTTAGTCAAGCATCATGTCTAGACAGCCTAAAGTTCATACTGCAACTAATTTAAGATATAGTTATAGCCAGTCTTCCTATATGATATATTGTCACATCAGTGATTTCTTGTGATAATTGGTTGGAAGAATTACGTTGGAATTTTGTGCAAAAGCAAATTGTAAAATTATAATGTTTAGGATTGAATTGTCATTCCTACAATATATTTATGATTAATTAGCCAATTTCCCTGATTTAAGGATTTTCAATGATTAAAAATAAACCATTGACAGTGTCTTTTCTCCTTGTCTAGCTAAAAAATTGAAAAAAAAAATTTATTCATCTTGATTGTTGGTTGAGTAAAACTAAATTACTTTGTTCTTCCCTTTACATTCCTCATCAGCCATCATCAAAGAAGTAATGTATTATAAAATTATTCCTCAATAATTTCCTAAATTATTAAAAGTTCCATACTTATTTATTCTAGATATTTATTTATTTATTTCCAGCAACTTCTGAACCGTCTTTTACAAGTTTTGCGTTATTAAATTTTTCATCTTATTCATTACCTTTACCAATTTTTTTTCATCTTAAATTCTTCTTTAGATCGAGATCTTGGGAAAATGCCCACAAATTTGGGATCGTCTAATAAAAAATATTCATTGAATATTCTGTTTTAGTGATATTTTCAGTTTTTCTGTGTGCTATTGATTTTTTTTAGTGTTTGTTATTAATTTATTGAGTCGATTAAGTTTGAAATATCAGTAATTAACTGAAATTAACTAAAATAATGGATGCATCATGGTGAACATTTGGCCCTTGCATGCTTAAAATCCCGGCTCCGTCCCACTTCCTAAATAAGATAAAAGCCATTTTTTAATAATTTTTTTGGGAAAAATGAAGAGCAATTTTTGAGAGAGAAAGTAGAGTACACCCTTGGTTATCTAGGTCGGGTGTTGGGGTGTCGGGATCTGGCCGTCGGGGACCTGAGTTCCAGCATTGAGAATCTCTGTCTTGACGTTGAGGTTGCCCGTTAGGACCTGGGGATGAGAGTTCGCACTACCAAGTTTGGGGCCATTCGTCGAGAATCTCAAATTTGGGGTGAGACAGGGATTGAGGCGACTGATAATACCAGTTCAGATGTCAAGGTCCCCAATGTTTGTTAGTTCTGCACTCGAGTTAGAACCGGAGATAGTCTCGTGGTAGATCTTGTGTTATGCTTGTTATAATTTTATTTAATATGACCGCACATTCAATTTAAAATTACTAACAGTAAATTTCATTGAAGATTTATTATCCAAATCTAGTAGTTGATAACTGTGGAGATTGTTCATATCTATTAGGATTAGTCTTGATGGAAGATTATATCTATTAGGATTTGTATGGGTATATAAATAGGTCATCTAAGTCAAACTCTTTTATTATTTTCATTATTTATTTGAGAACACACCATCAACGCTAAAATGGCAATTGGCTAGAAGTGCCTATTCACAATTGTTCACGCTCCGCGTATCTGATCTTGATGTCATTAATGATTGGAGGTTAGTAAAGAATTTATACGTACGTATCTGTTCTTAATGTCATCAATGGGGGGAGGTTAGTACAGAATTTACATATTCCTGCATTTGATCTTGATTATCGGAATCATGGTTTTCCGCAAAATTTCTAACAATGTCTTAAAACAAAAATAAGTTTTTTATTATCAAAAAGGAGAAATCATCTTTTTTTAAAAGCAAACGCATATTTTTCATTGATCATGAAATAAAATTCTTTCCTATTACTTGTTTTCCCAAGCCATCTAAACACCGAAAACGGAAGGAATACTTCGTAACTGTTGATTTTGTGATTATACGTATTCTGTACAGTACACGATACGGTCGCAATATACTCACAGTCAAAGACTACCCCTATCTCTCTCTCTCTCTCTCTAGTCTGTCTCGCGCAACAAAAGCCATGCCCTATCTACAGAGAGAAGAGAGAAGGAAAAGCAGCAGATCAGACATTGCCGGGTACGAACCAAAACGCTACCAACCCCTCTCTCTCTCTCTCTCTCTCATCTTTGCTTTTTCTCGTTTCATTATAGCATTGACCAACCATACCTGTCGCATATGTTCTGCGCAGGAACCCTAGATGATGCCTTCCCTCAGAATCAGCATCTCTTCTCCCCATCTCTCTCTCTCTCTCTCTAAAGAAGAAGAAACCATGCAAGGGGTGCCCAAGGAAGCTGCAGAAATCGCAGTGAACGACGGCGTGACGCCGACCGTAAGGACGCAGAGGGCACGTCACGCTCTGACAACGTGTAACGCCTGCAAATATGCCCAGTCCCATGCAAAAACGGCATGTAGTTCTTGACCAACGGTATCCCATATTCCTTTCCCGCTTTTTGAGCTCGCCAGGAACGTGAACCCGAAATGCTTGCTACAAGCAATCATTTTTATCCCCTTTTCCACACACACACACACACACACACACACATATGGATAATTACTTCATTTCTCATATGTTAAGAAATAAGAGGTCCTAGGTATTTATGACGCAAGAAATCAATTACTTCTTTCAAAACTATCTCATTCGCTTCACTTAATCATTTTCTCACTTTGGGTATTTTCTCCTACACACATATATATTTGAATTTATGATCATTATGCCTAATTAATATGTCACAATATTGGGATTTTCTTTTTTTTGGAGAGAAGATGATTTTTATTTTTATTTTTGGGGGTTCATTTTAGTGCCGAGTCGAATAGGGGAGAAAAACATGTGATGGCGAAGGTTATTTGGGGGAAACAAATGACTTCTCCACTTTCATTTACTTTTTCAACTTTCTTACTCTTTTAATTCATTTCTCTTTTTAATAACATGGATACTCGAACTTTAATGCCCCTATCACATTTATCATTTAAGATTTCACAAATAGGGTGGTGAGACCCCTTAAGATTACTCTGATTAGCTGACAATGTGATTTGGAAAAAACAATAAATCTATCACGCCTAAATTTAAGCATTTGACCACTCAACTAATCTTTCATAAGTTTCTTTATACATCCATATTTCACATGATTTATGCAATTCTCAGACATAAAATCAAGTAAGATTAATCCCTTGACATAGTTAGTTAGGGCGTCCATGAGATTTTCGGTTTAAGAATTGGAGGTCGCTTATTTGAATTCTATCAATTCTGTACAAACTACTCTGAGTCATATTCTCTTGGATGCATCAAAAGTCTAGAACTAATCAGTTCATGGGGCTTGCGAGATGTTTTACGTTCTTTTAGGTAGCCAATAAAATTCATACCGAAACTAGCTTTAGGTGTCTTTGACGAATAGGAAACTTTACGAATAGATTTAAGAATTTCCGACGATTAACAATAGACTTTTGGCAATGTTTTTCTCCCCTTGTTTAACTCAAAAATCAATATAAATTTATTTCTCTGATTGTTGAGCGAGGAAAACCAAAGAACTTTGTTCTTCACTTTTACACTGCTCATTCTTCAACCAATCATTAAAAAAAAGGGCATGTTCAATACTTTAAAAAAAAAAATTATGCACTTACTTACTCTAGATGATTTTTATTTTTAAGCAACTTCTGAAACGTCTTTACAAGTTTGATATTGTAATAATATCATCTTAATCTCTTCTTTATGACAAGATCCGGGAGAATACCCAGAAATTTGAGATCATGCACGATCCATAAGCTTTTATTTTATAAATGTCAGGTGGAAGATTTTATGTAGACCTTTTATAGTTTTTCTGCGTTTATTATTGATTTATTGAGTTGGTTTCGTTTGAAATATCAGTAATTAACAGAAATTAACTAATTAATTAGGCGCATCATGGCCTACACTTTGCTGTCACATTTAAAATCCTGGCTCCATCACTCTTTCCGAATAAGATAATAAGACATATATATGATGATATTTGTTCTCGAAGAAAAATAAAATAAATAAAGGACACTTTTAAGAGAGAACGCAGAGTGCAACCTCAAGGATCCAGGTCTGGTCAAGGTCTCAGGTTGAAGCCGACAGGGACCCTAGTCCAATCTTCGTGACGGATCTCGGGTTATATCTTGAAAAGGGAACTTCAATTTTTTAGAGTGGGAAATCATTTTTTCAAATTTAGACATGTATTGTTCTTTGACTATGAAAAGAAATTTCGTTGACTCGTATTTCCGAGCGTCCTAAAAATTGAGGGGAAAAAAAAACTTTCTGATAGTTAATTCTCTGAAAAATAAAGCACGAGAGCCATAATGATTATACGCATTCTATACGCCAGACTATACGGTCGCAATATACTTACAGTCAAAGACTCTCTCTCTCTCTCTCTCTCTCTCTCTCTCTAGTCTGCCTCGCGCAACAAAAGTCATGCACTTTGTACAGAGAGAAAAGAGGAGAGAAGGAAAAGCAGGAGATAGCTAGCTCAACAATGGTCAGACATTGCCCGGTACGAACCAAACCATACCAACCTCTCTCTCTCTCTCTCTCTCTGTCTCTCTCCATCTTGCTTTTTCTCGTTTTCATTTATTTAATCTCACCTAAGCACGCATTGACCAACCCTCTGTCGCATATATATCCCGAAACCGTTCGTCTTTCCAGCACCCTGCGCAAGAACCCTAGACGATATCTTCCCTCACAATCAGCATCTCTTCTCAACCATCTCTCTCTCCCCCTCTCTCTCTGTCTGAAAGAAGAAACCATGCAACTGATGCCCAAGGAAGCTGCAGGAATCCCAGCGAGCGACGGCGTGACGCCGAGCAAGCCCGGGAGCTCCTACGAGGCGGTGAGGCGCCTCGCCTCCAGCAGCGCGGTGGTGCTCTTCAGCATGAGCGACTGCTGCATGTGCACCGTGGCCAAGACCCTCCTCTTTGGCCTCGGCGTCGGCCCCACTGTGATTGAGCTCGACAAGCTCGACGGTGGCGGCCATGACATCCACGCCGTCCTCTGCCAGCTCGCCCCCAGTGGCAGCGGCGCCCTCCATGACTGGCAGGCTCTCCCGGCGGTCTTCGTAGGTGGCAAGTTCCTGGGCGGCCTTGAAACCCTCATGGCCCGCCACATCAATGGCACGCTGGTCCCGCTCCTCAAGGACGCCGGCGCCCTCTGGCTGTGAGCGTCTCATCGTGCCCCCTCGCCGGAACGTGTTTCCGTGCCATTACGGCCGGCGCACTCCTTATATAAATCTTAGTCAATACCTCCTCTTCTTCTTATTAGGTTTTAGGTGTTTCTTTCTTTTAAAGTGTTATATGGAAAATGAAACTATTAGAAGCTAATATATATAAAAAGGAATTACTCATGTTTAGCATATCGATTCTCGGTACTTTTTTTTTTATCTCTTCTTGTTGGCTAATTGATTACAATTAAAATGAATTGAAAGAAAACCAACCTTTTTTGTTTTTGAAATGTCCGACCGGCCTTGAAATCTGGGGGAAGAAAGAAGGAGACAAAAGAAGGAAAAACTAAATTTTTTTAATAAAGATTTTTTTTTTTTTGGCCTTCTCCTTTTTCTCGTTCTGAGGAGGGACGAACCGCCATGCAGAGCAGCTGCGGCAGGGTGGCAGCTGAGGACGCAGAGGGCGACACGTCACGTTCTGACAACGTCCAACGCATGCAAAAATGGCATGTAGTTTGACCAACTGTAAATCCCACAGTCCTTTTTGCATCTCTTTGATTTGCTTTATCCTTTTCTGCTTTTAAAGCGCGCGAGAAACGTGAACCCGAAATGCTTGCTACGCTTCCTACAACCAATCATTTTGATTCCCTTTTCCTAAGTATTTTATGACGTAGAAAAATCAATTATTTCTTTCAATGCTCTCTCGCTCGCTTCACTTAATCATTTTTTCATTTAGAGTATTTTCTCCCACACACATACATATGTATATGATGCCTAATTAATATGGGAATTTTTTTTTTTGGAGAGAAGATAATATATATATATTTGTTTCATTTTAGTACTATGTCGAATCGGGGGACCAAAACATGTGATGGAGGAAACAAATGAAAAGGGAGATCAATCTATAGTTGGTGCTTGGTGGCATGCCATCCAATACGTGTAGGGCAATGACATGCGAAAATGCATTTTTACCCAATTAAATTTATTACAATAGTTGTTAGGTACTATTAAGCGGAAGGGTTAGGTTATATTATCATGTTGGAAGTATAGGACTCTCCCATAAATCCCTCATGTCCCTGATCACAAAAAAATATAAAATAAAAGAAAACTTATTCAAGGCTTCTTTTCATTAGTTGAGTCATTGGGAGGAGATGATCGGTGCAGCTACACCCTTTTGAGTGTTATTATGAGGACCGTACCATCAACCTTTGCCCGTCGACGCATGAGAATTCGAGAAGTCTCTCCACGCGATTGTCTACAAATTGACACGAAGGAATTTAGCTGCATGTTGACATGAGGGAATTCCCCTCCGCCATGTGCAATCTAATGATTTTCTTGCTGAAAGAATCAATGAAATATCTCAAACTTCTCAAATTCAAACCACTAAGTTAAGAAAGCACGTGTTGGATACACATTAATGTAAAAGTCCCTGCAGCGCGAAGGTTTAGCATTTCATATATCTTTGACGAACCGATAGATGTCCCTATCTATTCATCGTTTCTTGGCTTCGAGATATTATTAGGTGCTCCCGATTTAAGGTTGTCCGAACGATCAATTGGGGGGTATTTATCAAATTCATAAATTTTAATAATTTGATCACGCCATGCAAATTTAAATTATATATGTATAAAGGCGCTTTCAAAATGCAGGGGGCATGTGACAGAAGGGAACTTTCTGCACTGAGTTTTGTGTGAGGATGAGCATCATGAGCACTTGAGAAGAGCAATTTTCTTTCCTTGTTTTTTTTTTTTTTTGGATGATAGGGAGTTAGAGTTAAAGCAAAAGCCGCAGGATCGGCATGATCATGAAGGTTTCGAGTGATGGGTATCAAAGCTCGTGCTAGGTTTTGGATTCCAAATTGTCGAAATTGGGATCCGTGGATGGGTTGCAGGGTTTTGATTCAAGCACGATATACATTCCATGTGTAGTGTTTTTTTTTTTTAGTTAAATCTACGTGTACATTGATATTTAATTCTCTCTTTTTTCTTTATGAAATTTTCGCATTTGAACGTGTGAAAACTATAGTTATGTCGGTTGACAATCTTCGATCCCTCTAGAAAAACGATTGTCCGACTTCCGTTTCACCGTCCATCTCTATGTGATGAGCTTTGCTATGTCTATAAGGATATATTTTAACTTATGCTCGTAGTTGAGTGTGATAGAATTTCATGTAGGCTGATTCAGCTAAATGATGGGTGGAAAGTGATTTATTTTTTTTGTTACTCTCGATGCTATTATTATTTTAGTTCTTTATGTCATTTAACCATATATTTTGTGTTGAATGCTCAATGCGTTAATTCTCCGTTATTATTATTATTATTTGTTAGCATATGCAATGCACATGACTTTTTAAGGGGTTCGTATGATTTTTTAAGGAAGTCTGTGTTTTAACCTCAATTGCTGTAAAAATGAAAATAATATATACATTGGGAGAAAACTAATTAAAGAAATTTTCTTTTTCATTAGTTAAAAAGGATACATTGGTCAATTTTGGATTTATAGGAAACCTCAAATTGGAACTAAATACCAATAATGTTAGGCGAGTTGCCTTGATGTGAAGCACGAATGTAATTAACAAAGACCAAACATCACTATTTCAACTTTTTTTCCTCATGTTGATATTGTCGTATATACATCTGTATTTTGGAGTTGATAAAAGAATTCTCAGAACATTTTAATATTTAATTGAGATGTTTATGGATCGCATAAAATAAAAATCGATCCATTTAGCATTGGATGAAGTCTTCTTCAATGCAAATGTAAGGTTATGTCATTCATGTCCACGAGACACATGCAGCCTAACATCGAGACCAATTCATAAACATTCTCTCAATTCAAGCGGGTTCAAACCTGCAAAATGTCAAACTGCAATCGAAAATCCTCTCGTTTTGTCGAGTTTTCTCTCGTCTTGTCGAGCTCCTTCTGTAGTTCTTTCTTCGTCTTCTTCCTTTCCCCTCTGATTTCTTCGACCGATTTTCTGGTTATGCGAATGGCAATCCTTCCCACTTTTGTTTTCCTTCCCTCTTTCACAGATCTGGATCAGTAACCCCTCCTCGCCTTACTTTTGTCCACTTTCTCTCATTCCCGATCTTCTTCCCTCCCTAAACCTTCCTCCTTTTCTCCATCTGCATGTCGATAATTCTGATGACTTCGACACTCTTCCGTTAAGCCACCCATTTCTTTCGTCCATGGCTACTGACGATGATCCTGATGCATCACGGATTGCAGCAATTTGTCAAAAACTGGGCCGCTTATCTACAGAAAAAGAAATCGAAGAATTGCGAGTTGAACCCTCACCTGGTGCACTAGAGGAATGCAAGCTACTGTTGGTTGGTAAAGTTCACTCAAACCCTTCCTTTAATTTCCAAGCCTTTCAGTCAGTCTTGAAGCGTGCATGGCGGTTGGATCAAGCTGAAATCATTCAGAGAGAAGCTGGAATTTATTTAGCCAAATTTAAAACCCAAGCCGACAAACAGAGAATTCTTGATACCGGACCTTGGCAATTTTCGGGACATCTCATCAACTTCAAACCATGGATAGCCAATACCCCTCTACACTGCTACGACTTTACTACCTGTGCATTCTGGGTCCAGGTGATTGGGTTACCTTTGGAATGTTGTACTGCTGAAATGATCCGCAAGGCTGTGAGCACGGTCGGCACTGTATTGCAAGTAAAATCTGAGTTCGCTACTGGTTCCACTCTGAAAGCCTGTCGAGCTCGTGTTGAGTTAGATTTATCTGCACCATTACAAGTAGGTCGACTTATCAAACTCACTAATCGAACTCTGTGGCTGGATTTTCGGTACGAAAGATTACCTCATTATTGCTATACTTGCGGACGACTAGGGCACTATACCGATTCTTGTCCATCCATCCCTTTTGAGGAGAAAATGATCATGGAACCTGACTCTACCCCTTACGGCCCCTGGTTAAAAGCCGAAGTTCAGAAGTATAGTCCTTATTGGCAGTGTTATTATGGCCAATCAAAGTTGGATGAGGACAGAGAAGAAACTGTACCCGAAACTCCTCCATCTGAGATCCGCACTCTTCCTCTTCTTCTACCACCAATCCCTGTATCAACCTCTCAGTCACAAGTTATTGCTCCCATCTCTACACAGACACTAACTGATACATCTACCATACCTATATCAGAACCACATACCTTAACAACAGCTTTAATCCCAGCTACAGCAAAGATGAAAGGAGTGCAATTGCCAACTTCACCCAACCAGGCAAGAAAAGGCCTCAGTACTCGACCAGTAAGTAAGATAAGTCCCGCGAAGAAACCAAAGCGCTATAATCCCTATGACTTACCAGGAGGATATCCGGGAGCTTATGATGATTCCCTATTGTTGGATGCGCCAATTATGGAGGCGTCAGAAGTAACTCTTCGGGCGACGGTGGCCGGCCCTAAACAGTCACCAAATCAAAGATGAAGATCATAGGCTGGAACTGTCAGGGTTTGGGCAATCCCCTGACAGTCCTATCTTTAAAAGCCCTCTTGGCTAAGGAAAAGCCTGACCTGTGTTTTTTGATGGAGACGAAGAATGTCGATGCTCTTCTCCTCCGGTTGAAAAGGTCTTCTGGTTTTTTGCACCACAGACTAGTCACCCCTGTTGGTTCCTCTGGTGGCTTAGCTCTTTTTTGGAATGCAGGGATCTCTCTGTCTGACTTCTCCTCCTCTCCGCATCTTTTGGACTTTACCTGCCTGGACATCTCAGAGTCCAGATCCATGCGGATCTCTTGTATTCATGCTCCTGCAGTTTATCATGATCGTCAGCTTTTTTGGCAAACTGTGCGTCATATTAGTAATCTTAATGCCTTACCTTGGTTATGCTTCGGCGACTTTAATGAGATTTTGCACCGATGGGAAAAGTAGGCTCTCGACCAGCGGACTCTTATCGGCTATCTTCTTTCAGAGAAGTTCTCAATGATTGCAGTTTGATGGATCTTCCCTCCCATGGCTGTGCCTATACATGGTCCAATAACAGAGAGGCTGAAGCGTTGGTGAAGGAGCGTTTGGATCGCGCTGTTTGCACTGCCGAATGGCGTATCTCTTACCCTAGAGCTCAAGTGATAGCTCTACCTGCAGTTGGTTCCGATCATAGTCCACTGGTTATTCATACAAATCCCCCCTTGGCTCGTAAAAAGAGATGCTTTACCTTTGAAGCTTTCTGGAACCAAGAACCTGGCTGTCAATCTGTGATAGAGTCTTCCTGGAACTCAGTCTCGCGACGGGACTCCCCTCTCTCGGTCAAGCTTCGAGCAGTAGCCATTGCTTTATCGAATTGGAGTCGCCAGGTTTTCTCGCATAACAGACAAAAGGCACTGGAATTAGAACACGAGTTGACCAATTTATCCAACCAGTTTCCTACTTCTCTAAACCTATCACAGCAACAGAGAATTAAAATAGAACTTCATCAAGCATGGCAGAGGGAAGAGCAATATTGGGCAATGCGTTCTAGAATCAACTGGCTTCAGTGGGGCGACCGAAACACTAAATTTTTCCATGCTACCACTCTGCAAAGACGTCAACGTAATCAAATCACTCTCTTAAGAGATGAAAATCAGCAATGGGTTAGGGATCCGGACCAAATAAAACAGATGATTTCTACCTACTACTATCAGCTTTACTCTACTTCAGGGCCTAGACATTATGCGCAGATATTAGAGCAGTGTCCTCAGCTAGTGGATGCAGATATGAACGCAGACCTCCTCGCTCAACCCACTCTTGAAGAAGTTCGCATTGCCACTTTCCAACTCGGTGCGTCAAAGGCACCAGGAACCGACGGTTTGAATGGCTTGTTTTATAGAGCGCATTGGGAGATCATTAAAGTGGATGTTCACAGAGCTGTACAGCAATTTTTTCAGCATGGAATATTACCCCCTCTCTCAACAGCACTGCTATTACTCTAATTCCCAAATCCCACAACCCAGAAAGCTTGGACCAGTATCGCCCAATCAGCTTATGCAACTTTGGCTATAAAATTTTCGCTAAAGTGCTTGCTAACCGATTGAAACCTTTATTGCCTAATCTGATTACTGAGGAGCAGAGCGCCTTTGTTGCTGGTAGACAAATTCAGGATAATGTCCTAGTTGTACAGGAGATCATTCACCAACTCAGAACAAGGAAAAGGAAAAGGCATTTTCAGGCAATTCTTAAGGTCGATATGCAGAAAGCCTATGACTGTGTAGAGTGGGACTTTCTACGCGACTATTTACTCCGCTTGGGATTTCACTCTCATTGGGTCCATCTAATCATGCAGTGCGTCTCAACGCCATCTTTCTCTATTAAAATGAATGGCGAATTGTTACCAACTTTCCACCCTACTCGTGGCCTAAGGCAGGGAGATCCATTATCCCCCTACCTGTTTATCATCATTGCAAATCTATTATCCATTCAACTGAGGAACGCTATGCATATGGGCTCTATCAAAGGTATCCAGCTGAACCCTAGATGTCCTACTCTATCGCATCTGTTTTTCGCCGACGATGCTGTGTTCTTTCTGAATGGTACCTTATTGGAGTGTCAGAATCTGTCTAACATTCTAAATCAATACTGCTTAGCATCAGGGCAAAAAATTAATCGTAACAAATCAAGAATTTTCTTTAGTTCCTCTTGCCCTATTGCACTTCAGGAAAATTTATCTGCTGAATTACGGGTACCAGTTTTACATCGTTGTGGGAAGTATCTTGGGATACCTACTGAATGGGGAAGATCAAAAAAAGATATGTTTTCATGGCTGCTGACTAGAGTTCAATCGAAACTAGAAGGTTGGAAGGAGAAAATGATCTCTAAGGGAGGGAAAGAAGTTCTATTAAAGGCAGTTATCCAATCTATCCCTCAGTATGCAATGTCTGTATTTAAAATCCCTATCTCTTTATGCAAAGTTATTGAAAAAAGAATGGCCAAATTCTGGTGGAACAACGATACAAGCGGATCAGTGTACATTGGCGGAAGGGGAAACCTACAGAACCGAAAGAATCAGGGCGGATTGGGTTTCAGGAATTTAGTCACTTTTAATCATGCCATGCTCGGTAAGCAAGCATGGCGCCTACTAACTCAACCATTATCTTTGTGGAGCAAGCTTTTCAAGGGCCTTTATTTCCCTTCTTCTACATTTTTACAAGCTAACAAAGGCTCTCGCCCGTCATGGGGCTGGCAGAGCTTACTTTGTGGAAGAAATTCAATTGAAACACATGTCAGTTGGTCAGTAGGAAATGGACAGAGCATCAACATAAGACAAGACAGATGGCTTCCCATGGGTATTCTATCTGGACCTAAAGCTCCCGAAGAACCTACGCTAGTAGCTGATCTTATTGACCCTGCTACCAGTTCATGGAGAGTTGAATTATTATCCAGGTTTTTCGACATGCCAATTATTCAACAGATCACAAGCATCCAACTCAGACCAAATTACACCACAGATGCACTTATCTGGACAGCTACCAAACATGGCACATTTACAGTCAAGTCTGCATATCATGCAATTATGCAATCACAAGCACACACCTCAGACTCAACAGCATCATCCTCATATCAAATACCTACCTGGTTATGGCGTTCTATATGGCAAATGCCTACTGCTCCTAAAATCCGCGCCTTCCTTTGGTCTATTTGCAACAACGCCTTGGCTACGAGAGAGAATCTGCACAGAAGACACATATTAGACAGTCCTTGCTGTTCTTTATGTGAAAACAGGTCCCCAGAATCTTTAGAGCACTTATTCTTACTTTGCTCATGGACTCAGGCAGTTTGGACGCATCCCCGCATTCGTGTTTCGATTGATCCCACCCACATCCATCGTCTGGATTCATGGATCACCTCTACGATCGAGACAGAGCCTCGATTCCCTCGGCTGGCCTTACTCTCTCATCTCCTGTGGCAGATCTGGAGGGCTCGGAATGCCTTCGTCTTCCGCGGCTCAACTCCTAATCCAAATCAGGTAGTAGACCAAGCTCTGACTGGCGCCCAAGCAGATCGGTTTTCTTCCCCCTCTAACCTGCATCAGAACAGCTCTGTCACCAATAGATCCCACCTATGGTGTCCTCCAGATCCTGGGATTTTGAAAGCTAACGTCGATGGCTCTTATCATCAAGGTAGCAACACCGGAACAATAGCCTGTATTTGTAGAGACCATCAAGGCCGACTTACCGATGGGTTTTCGGTAGGAGTTGCGGCAACCTCGGCTCTTCAGGTTGAGATCCAAGCTTTATCTCTCTCGCTTCGCCATCTTCTGCATCAAGGCCTTCAGACAGCAAGGATCGAGGTCGAATCTGACAATCTCTCCATGGTCGAAACCTTGATTTCTCATTCCAAGCCGCCATGGCAGGATCGCCCCCTTTTCGCTGAAGCTGCTTTCCTCCTAACCCTATTTCCCAATCTAACTCTAGGGTTCTGCCGAAGACAAGCGAACTCTGTCGCTGACTGGGCTTGCAAAGCCCATACTCTTAACTCTCTCTCTTGTAATTGGGCCCATCATCCCCCCCTGCCCTCTTGAACTTGCTTTGCGCGGACGCTCTTGCCGCGGGTTGTACGTGCTATCCTTCTTAATGCGATGAGGCTTTATGTTCAAAAAAAAAAAAAAAGTTATGCATATAAACGTATAACTAAAGTGTCAAAAAGTTATGCTCATAATATTAAACAACAAATCATATATTGACCAACCCTCTGTCGCATATATACTGCGCAAGAACCCTAGACAATATCTTCCCTCAGAATCAGCATCTCTCTCTCTCTCTCTCTCTCTCTCTCTCTCTCTCTGTGTGGAAAAGAAGAAGAAATCATGCAAGAGATGCCCAAAGGAAGCTGCAGGAATCGCAGCGAACGACGGCGTGACGCCGACGGTGAGGACACAGAGGGCACGTCAGACTCTGACAACGTCCGACGCATGCAAATATGCCAAATCCCATGCAGAAACGGCATGTAGTCTTTTGACTAACGGTATCCCATCTTCCTTTTCTGCTTTTTCAGCTCGCCAGGAGCGTGAAGCCGAAATCCTTGCTCCAAGCAATCATTTTAATCCTCTTTTCTATACACATTTACACACACACACACACACACACACACACACACACATACACACATGTATATATAATTATTTCCATCTCTTATATGTTAAAAAAATAAAAGGTCCTAGGTTTTTATGACGTTAGAAATTATTTACTTCTTTTAAAACCATCCGGCTCGCTCAATTTAATCTTTTTTTTTTTTTTACTTTGTGTATTTTCTCTCATGTATATATATATATATGTGTGTGTATATATATTCGAATTTATGATAATGGTGCCCAGTAATATGTACACAATAGTGGGATTCTTTTGGGAAGAACATAATGATTTTTTAATAGGGGGAGCAAAACATGTGATGGCTAAGGTTATCTGGAGGAAACGAATGAAAGGGTGATCAATCTAATAGTCGGTCGCTTCCAAAACGTTTAGGACAATGACACGCATGAATGCGTTTTACCCAGTTAAATTTGTTACCATAGTTGTTAGTTACTATCAAGTAGATGGATTAGGTTAGGTTATCATATTGGAAGTATAGGACTCTCCCATAAATCCTTCATGGTTCTAATCACAACAAATTAATTAGAAAGAAGACTAATGAAACCCTTCTTTTTATTAGTTTAGGGATCGGGAAGAGATGACCGGTACAGCTATACCCTTCGGGTGTTACTATGAGGACTGCAAATTGATCTAAGTGCTATGGGTAGTCCATCTGAGTTCTCGATCCTCCTGTAGGTGTACGAGCCGTCATCGCAAGTCCGTTGACGAGCAAGAAATTGGAAAGTCTCTCTACACGAGAGAGAGAGAGAGAGAGAGAGAGAGAGAGAGAGAGAGAGAGAGAGAGAGAGAGAGAGAGAGAGCATTTTAAAAAAGAAAAAAAAAACGTCCGGGTCAGTACATATTCAACACACCGATTTAAAGACGATTGATGACACTTTTTTAAAATAAAGGGGCGCTTTTGAAAAATAAAAATAAAAATAGTAGAGCTATGAATAAAGTATAGGAATTGTTAGTGACAATAATCCGAGATAAATTCAACACTATGATGATGATGCGGAGACATGAATTGTCTCAATCTATTTGAGACCGAGTGATGTAGCTAAGTGCTCAGTAAGCTAGTTTCAAAATTAGGTTACGCAACTTAGACTATGGGAGACTAGGTAGTCTCACATCGTTCATCTATAGTTTTTCTATCAATAAAAGAACGGGCACGGGCTACTAGCGCTAACATCCTCTCTGGCCTTTACCACAGAAGTCCTATACTAGTTACAAAATGATTGGATTGAATTATGATCGGGCAAATAATTAAATCACAATGAGAGGCCCATTTAGGAATGGCCCAATCCCCGATATTCTTATAAATTTATCCAAAATTAATTTTTTGACCACAAAAACCTCCAAAATACACTTTGATAAATTTATTATCCGTTAGTTTCCACTAAATTTTAATGTCAAATTATTGAGTAGGATGACACGTAATAATTGATGGATGTACTAGGTTTGTGATTTTACTTTTCATTTGTCATAAGTATTTTAGTTTTTGATTTTTGTGATATTAATACAATTTAACGAAAACTAATGGAGGGTAATTTGTCAAAAATGTACTAATTTGGGTTTTTTTTGCTAAAAAATTAATTTGGGATAAATTTATCATAAGTATACCACTTTGGTGTTTTTTGTGATATTAACCATAATTACCATTGTTCCTTTTACTTTATTATTTTCTGTCCTTTCTATATATAATGATTGAAAAGTTAGTTTAAGTGATTATTTTGATTAGCTATCAGATGGGACAATTCATTTTCATATGAATTATGTACAACTTGCTCAAGCGACTCCACACGGTAATAAAAGTATATAAGCTTAGAGCCCCCGTTATATGGAGGTTTATGAAATACCATATAAAGGTCATAAATTATTTAAATCCCATCTTTGGTATGTGCAAGTAGTCCTAACCCAAAGTAGTTTACATGTAATTTGACCGGATCCAAACATGTGATCTTCAAATTGGAAAGCTGGAAATCTCCTGCCACTACGCTAGTTTTTTTTGTTGCTTATTTTGTATTGGCTTATTATGTCGACAATCTTGGGTTTGGGGTGATATAGGGATTAGGACGGCTGAAAATCTTAGTTCGGGCGTCAAGGTCCCTATTGATTGTTAGTTAAGCACTCGGATTAGAACGAGAGATACTCTTATGGCTGATCTCGTGTTATATTTTGAAAAAAAAAGGAATTTCAATTATCAAAAAGGAGAGATTACTTTTTTTGAATGTTAATGCACATTTTTTTGTTGATCATGAAAAAATTTCTTTCCTTTTACTCGTGTTCCCGAGCGATCCAAACGCCGAAAACGGAAGAAATACTTCGTGACGGTTGATTTTCTGATTATACTTATTCTGTACATTAGACTATACGGTCGCAGTATAATTACAGTCAAAGACTCCCTCTCTCTCTCTCTCTCTCTCTAGTCTCTGCCTCACGCAAGAAAAGCCATGCTCTTTCTACAGAGAGAAGAGAGGAGAGGAGCAGCAGATAGCTCAACGATGGTCTGACATTGCCGGGTACGAACCAGGCCATATCAACCCTTCTCTCTCTCTCCCTCTCCCTCTCCATCTTTGCTTTTTGTCGTTTTCATTATAATTAATCTCGCCAGAAGCATGCATTGACCAACCCTCTCTTTCGCATATGTACTGCGCAGCAACACTAGGCAATATCTTCCCTCAGAATCAGCATCTCTCCTCAGTTCTCTCTCTCTCTCCCTCTCTCTGTGGGAAAGAAGAAGAAACCATGCAAGTGATTCCCAAGGAAGCTACAGTAATACCAGCGAACAACGGCGTGACGCCGAGCAAGAGGACACAGAAGGCGAGACGCCACGCTCTGACAACGTCTAACGCATGCAAATATCCCAAATCCCATGCAGAAAGAAACGGCATGTACTTCTTGACTAACGGTGTCCCATCTTCCTTTTTCTCTTTCCCTCTCCAATTTCCCCATCCTTTTCCTTTTCTGCTTTTTCAGCTCGCCAGAAACGTTAACCCGAAATGCTTGCTCCAGGCAATCATTTTCATCCCCTTTTCTATACATACACACACACACATATATATATGTTTAGAAATAAGAGGTCCTAGGTATTTATGACTTCTGAAATCAATTACTTGTTTCAAAACCATCTTGGTTGCTTAACTTATATTTGAGTTGTCGATAATGGTGCCTAATTAATATTTACACTATATGTGGGATTTTTTTTTTGGGAGAAGATAATGATTTTTTAATAGGGGGAGCAATCCATGTGATGGCTAATGGTTATTTGGAGGAAGCAAACGAAAAGGGCGATCAATCTATAGTTGGTGCCATCCAAAACGTTTAGGACAATGACATGCACGAATGCATTTTACCCCAATTAAATTTATTACCATAGTTATTAGTTTCTATCGAGTAGATGGATTAGGTTAGGTTAAATTTATCATTCCCCTAATCAACGGGAATATCTCAAACTTCTCTTATTTAAATCATTAAGTTAAGAAGGCACGGCGTTCAATGCACATTAATGTAAGGTCCTCGCATTGCAAAGGTTTAGCATTTTCGTATATCCTCGACAAGCCGATCGTTTGAACACACACCAATTATCGACCATCAAGATGTCCCTATCTTATCATCGTTTTCTTGGCCCCGAGGTAGTATTGGGTGCTCCTGATTTAGGTTCGAATTATCAATTCAGGGGGTATTTTATTAAATTCGCAAAATTTAATGTTTTGGTCACGCCTTGCAAATTTAAATTAAGATATGTATATTGAGAAAATCATGATGCTTTATGGTTTCTTGACCGTTATGTGATGCTCGTTCTTTTGATCCTTTGACCAGTGTTGTATGCCGTCGGTTCATAGTCCTCTGTCCCCCGATTGATATACGATGGAGTCATGGACGGTGATCTCACCACCACCACCACCGCCGAAGCTCTGAGGATCAGATGGCCGGGAGCATCGGCCTTGACCCAACTGCGGTTTCAAAGTGCACAAGGGGGGATGCATCCGATTAAAAAAAGCCTGTTGATGATGGCGGGCGAGGGCAGTGCATGGTCCCAGCATCGGCTGGCAAGGATTTGTTGGCCGTGGCATCACCGGTCGGTACTGCTCGTAAGGGAAGGGGACTTCTTGCGCCGAGTTTGGCGTGAGGATGAGGATCATGAGTACTTGAGCAGAGCAGAATTTTCTATCTTTAATACTTACTGTCAAAGACTACCCCTCCAACTCCCCCCCTAGTCTGCCTCACGCAAGAAAAGCCATGCTCTTTCTGCAGAGCGAGAAGAGAGAAGGAAAAGCAGCTGATAGCTCAACAATGGTCAGACATTGCCGGGAACGAACCAAACCATACCAACCTCTCTCTCTCTCTCTCTCCCCATCTTTGCTTTTTCTCGTTTTCAGTAGAATTAATCTCACCAAAGCATGCATTGACCAACCCTCTGTCGCATATATACCGAAACAGTTCCGTCTTTTCAGCACCTGCGCAAGAACCCTAGACAAAATTTTCCCCCAGAATCAGCATCTCTTCTCGATCATCTCCCTCTCCCTCCCTCCCTCCCTCCCTCCCTCCCTCCCTCCCTCTCTCTCTCTCTCTCTCTCTCTCTCTCTCTCTCTCTCTCTGTGTGTGGGGAAAGAAGAAACCATGCAGCTGATGCGCAGGGAAGCTGCCGGAATCCCAGTGAACGATGGCCTGACGCCAAGCAAGCAAGGGAGCTCCTACGAGGCGGTAAGGTGCTCGCTGCCAGCAAGGGGGTGGTGCTTTTCAGCATGAGCGACTGCTGCATGTGCACCGCGGCCAAGACCCTCCTCTTCGGCCTCGGCGCCGGGCCCACGGTGGTTGAGCTCAACGAGCTTGATGGCGGCGGCCCTGACATCCACACCGTCCTCCGCTAGCTAGCCCCACGCCCCCACGCCATCCCCCTCCGCGACTGGCAGGCGCTCCCAGTGGTCTTCGTGGGTGGCAAGTTCCTGGGCGGACTCAAGACCCTGATGACCTGCCACATCAACGGCTCCCTCGTCCCGCTCCTAAAGAACGCCGGCGCCTTTTGGCTGTGAGCGTCTCGTTGTGCCCCTCCTCGGAACATGTTTCCTGCCGCCATTACCGCCAGCGCACTCTTCATATAGATCTTAGTCAATGCCGCTCTTCTTCTTATTAGGTTTTAGTCGTATTTCTCTTTTATAGTGTTATATGGAAAAAGAAAGTATTAGAAGCTAATATAAAAAAAAAAGGAATCCGATTTGTCGGCTTGTACCCCGGTTGAGAGACACTGTGCGAAGGGTGACACGTCACGCTCCGGCAACGTCCAACGCATTAAAATACGCCAAATCAAATGCCATGCAAAAACGGCATTTAGTTTGACCAACGAGTATCCCATACCCATTTATGTAGCTTTTAGAGCTCGCGAGAAACGTGAACCCGAAATGCTTGCTACGCTTCGTACAACCAATCATTTTGATTTCCTTTTCTGTACGCGCGCATATATATATATATATATATATATATATATAAGTACTTCATCTCTTATATGTAAAGAAATAAGAGGTCTTAAGTATTTATGGCAATATATATAGATAGAAAACCTAAATTGGGAGCACCTGATAAAATCTCAAGGCCAAGAAAACGATGATAAAATAAGGACATCTTGACTTACATTAATGGTCGATAATTGGTATTCGTTCAAATGATCGGTTTGTGGAAGATGTACGAAATGCTAAATAATAGGTCCTAAGTATTTATGATCATCACAATTTGGCAACTTTAATTCTTTAATAGTATCAATGATAGTTAGCTTTTATGATATCACTATTCCAGGTGATTAATTATTTCATTTTTTTGCCATAGAATCAATGGTAAAAGTGAGATTTTCTTTGAAAACTAAGATGAAAATGCACCTTACCCCTCAAGAGCCGCGTGCATTGCACGTGATAACAGAAAATATAAAGGAGTAACGACCATAAGCCAATGAAATTTCAACGTAAGGCGATGTCGGTGTCCCTCAACCTCCTCCGCAAAGCTTCCTAGCCATGATCGTCTCTGTCGCTGTCCGAGCAGCAGGAATAAAACATGAACATCGGTATATCATTTGGGCAAAGATTGGAAGAAAAAAAAATTCATGAAGTCCTTGAAGTAGTATTTCGAAAATGTTAAATGCTCAAAGTTGGGGACTTGCTTTGAGTTCTAAGCATTTTCAAAGATCGATTTTATACTAAAAGCCCTTGAGATCATGTCACAAAACACTCAAAGCTTTGGTCGAAATGTCTTTAAGCACACCATTAAACCTGGGCTTTTTGAATGTTTCACTCCGTTTATTGACAAAGTCCATCCCACTCTTCTTTCTCATCGTCCCTCCTCTTCACAACCACTCTCTCTCTCTCTCTTTCTCTCTCTCTCTCTCTCTCTCTCTCTCTCTCTCTCTCTCACTCTATGTCCATTTTCACAACCAAATGCACCACGCTATGCTTTCTCGTTCCCTCCTTTGCTTTGCTATCTCTCTAGTGCTCTTCATGACCCCTTTGTGCCTTTGATCCAGAGCACGCCTTCGGCCTCTAAATGTCTTTGAAAGTTCAAAATTCCTATGAAAATTTGTAGCTTAAGCACACCATTAAACCGCTCGGGCTTTTTACCCTCTTTCACAATTATATCGAAAAATATTGTGTCAAATTCGTGGGTGGGATTAAAGGCAAAAGGGTCACATGCAATGAGATAGTTCATTCATTGCATGCCATGTGGAAAGTCGGACCCACCCTGTCAGAAAATTTTTGAAATCCCTCCCTTTCTCTTTCTCTGTTTCTTCACCTTTCACTCCGTTTATTGACAAAGTCCATCCCACTCTTCTTTCTCATCGTCCCTCCTCTTCACAACCACTAATGAGCTATACGTAGGTAAGATGACTTAACACGTTCAAATTGACCTTGAATTGAAGTGCTCAAGCTTAGGTCAAAAATAGATCTAGGCCTTATATTAAAATTGGACCTAGATTCATGAAATTAAACCATAGCAATTTTAATTTTGTCAATTGAAAATTGCTTGACTTTCTAATGCTTGGGAGATAAAATTCTTCAAATTGATGAGTTCACAAAACACCCAAAGCTTTGGCTTTTGAAATTAGGGCAAAACAACAATCTTTTTGAAAGCTTGAATACTTAAACAGATTTCAGATAGTCCCTAAACCAAATGTCATGAATTATGACTAAAATAAAAGAATTAAACAAAAACACATTAAACAAAAATTCAAATTGGGCATTTTATTTTTATTTTTTTGGGTCAAAAAAAGTCAACCATTTAGTTAACTTTTCCTAAAAGGTGAGTCAAATCTTTGACTAAAAAGTCCACGTCAGCAATGAGAGAGTCCATTCATTGTGCGCCATGTGGATCGTGGATAGTCGTAAAAAAATAATTGACCCACCCAAAATTCCATAGAGCATTGCTCAACACATGTAGACTTTGAATTTGATACTACTAAAGTTGTTGTCCTCCTCTGTCAATTTTTGAGCTCATCAACATATAATCGTGAAAGAGGGGTAAAACGCTCACTTGAGCTTGTCGAGTGCATACGACAAATCGGAGCTCCCAATGGGACTCTAAGAGGTGAGGGCGGAGGTGGAGGTTTTATGCGGTAATGAAAAGGGGTCCTCACTAGACCTAGATCATGAAATGGAGGCACAAAATTGGAGCCACCAATGGGCTCCTTTTGTTTGGTCTATGCCCTCATTCCTTGAAATTTCTTTTGCAAAAAGAGGAAAAATTGTTTGTTCTTCACATGTGGCGCATAACGAGACATTCCAATGTCTCATTACTTACGTGTATAGTCAAACCCACCCAATATTGACAAAGTCCAAGTTCACTTTTATTTACATATCTCACATCTTCTCTCTCATCGTATAAAAAAAATTACCTTCACCTATGCGTGGATGCCAATTTAACTTAAAACTTTCAATTATTCTAATTTGAACTCAAACTTTTTAAAGATTTGCCAATCTAAAAATTTTGTTTGAAATTATTTACTAACAATTTTTGCAAAAAATTAAATTTTAAAAATTTATATTTATCTTATTTTCTTTCATTGTGGCCAATCGTTAGCCATTGCCTCGGAGTGAAAGGGAAAAAAAAAGGAAAGAAAATTGAGAAAATTTCTAAAAATTGTAAATGTTAGCATTGACTACATCACATAAGATGGCTGGCGTCGACTGGACCACCACATTAGTAATTTCCGATTAAAATTGACCAATAGGACTACATTACTAAATTGTCAAAAGGTTGAAAATTAAATTGAAATAATTTAAAAAATTAGAAATGAATTACCCACCATACAATAAGTTTATGATTTTTTAGACATTTTTTTCCTAAATATGAGATGTCTAAAATCTTGGTTTAGATTAGAAGCACCGACATTTTTTGGGAGTTTTTGTATTGTGCGCGACATTCCAACGTATGTCTGACACTTTTCGACACTCGGTTAACAGGTATCTGAAAATCCGATATCTGGTCAACTCTTCTAATACTCTCCGACACGCGAGTCTAGAATTTTGAACTAGAATTTTGGCAAGCTAGTTCGAAATTCCGAACATGCAATGAGTCAATTTTTAGATTTTTTTAATAAATGACAATCAAAATGTAAATATCTAAAAAAAATAAAAATAATAAAGGGGAAAAAAATATAGTCTTCTCTTCTCTTCCGACTTTGACTTCCCATGACACACAATTTATCCCCCAAATTTGTTTTTTCTTTTCTCTTCTGACACGCTCTAACACGAAAGTTTAGAATGTATATTGTTTATTTTTTTCTTCCAAGTGTTATGGATTATTGGAATAGAGTTAAATTTGTCAAATTGAAATAATAAATGATATTAACAAATGATGAATTTATATTTTTAGTGTAAATTTATTCTAAACTTATTATTTATTTAAAATTTGGATTGAATCAAATTAAGTTGATTAAAATAATCATACAATAATAATTAACATACAACATGATAATGTGTTAGAGTTATTTATTTTTTGAAAAACGACGTGTTGACGTATCGTGTTCATGTTGCGTGTTGATATTGATGCTATTTAGGTTTAAACATACTGTGTAGCTGGGCCTCAAATATTTTCTGTGCTCTGAGCCAGACCCCATCAGAAGGAGAGGTTGTAATGCCCAAGATGCCATTTTTTAGCTCATGAGCTTGCAGGGCCCAAAAGGATCATGTTCTGGTCAAAATGTCAAAGACCTTTTCTTAGTCAACCAAATCCCTCGTTCATTTCCCTTTTTCATTTCCTACCTCTTTGGGAAGAAGAGCACAAAGTTTTTTTTACCAATACACACAGATCGGATCGGACCTTCTTCTTTGCCCACGGTTTCCAGGACCGAACTGGATTTTGTTCCCCCCGTTTTTGGGAAGAAGTCAGAACATAAATTTTTACCAAGTACCCACATTGGATCTGATACGGTTCCTGTCGGGGTGGAATCTTCTTCTTTGCCCGCAGTTTCCAGGAACCACGAAGGCAGAGCGTTCCCACCACGTTCCACCGTTGAACAGGAAAACCGGCGACCGCGCCCCTCATATTATCTATTGAATTTCTTCCTCCTCAAGTCTTCTTCGTCGCCGCACCCACCGCCTCCGAAGAAAAGAACCCAACTCTGCTTCGGTCCCACCTATTTAAACACGCCACACGACCAATCCAGCTTGGCCATCTGTCCGCTCATTCATCGACCCAGTTCCTCAATTTGACTCCCCATCAGATCGCCATCATACCCATTTTCCTGTTCTCTCGTGTGTTCTTGATTTTCGAGCGGTGGTGGGTTTTGAAGGGTTTTGGTGGGTTCTCTGTTTTCTTGAAGAAGTTTTGGCATCTTGGTTGTCCGGAAGCGATGGTTGAGCAGACTGAGAAGAAGAAGAAGCAGGAGGAGGCGATGAAGGGGCGGAGGAATCGATGGAGCAATGGCGCGATCGGTGCTCTCGTCATCGTCTTGCTCGCCGTGGGAATAAGTTGGGTAGCTGCTCCGAAGATTAATTTGTTCTCACGCGTTGATGACAAGCCTTGTCCTTGCGCCAGGGTAATGTTCTTTGCATGATTCTTGTTTGATCTCATGCGCAATTCAGTGTTTAAGGAGGAAACGTTTACCATTTCTGGTTTGTGGGGTTGCTAGTGAAAGGACGTGCCTTTCCGTTTTTGGTGTCCCGTTGTTGTAGAGTTTTTAGCTCTTCATCGTTTCTTTTGCATGTGGGTTTTGCCATGTTTGCCACATAGTCATAGAGTGAGAGTAGCTCAAAATGATGGAATTGGGGTATTCTGTAGGAGGGTGATGCCTCATTTTCTCTGTTTCGGCAAGAGTGAGCAATGGTCTACGCATGGATGTGGATTCCAATATTTGCGGTTTTTTCAGCTGTTCTGCCCTGTAAATTTTGCAGGATGCGCATAAGTATAAAGGATTGGTGGAGGATTGTTGCTGTGAATATGAGACTGTAGACTATCTCAATGAGGAAGTGTTGCATCCCCTGCTCCAGGATCTGGTCAAGACCCCGTTCTTTCGATACTTCAAGGTCTGGTTACTGTGTCACTTTGGGATTGTTTATTTGCTGATTCAAAACTGTTTTGTGATTGTGTTATTGAAGGAAGTGGAGTGACCAAGAAGTCATCTTAGCAGTATATACTGATTTCTTTCATTTTTAGTTTCCATGCTGTACTTGGCTTGTTGTTCGCTCTCTCAAGATGCTTAGAATGTGCTAAATGATAACTATGAGAAAGCAAATAGCGAGTAAGTACTCCAATGGTAGGCATCACCCAAGCAACTACTTTTAAGCTGCATTATCCATGTGGCAGTATTATATAACAATGGTGACCTGCACTGTTATATGCTATGGATCGTGGTTCTCAAATGGAACCGGATGCATCACTTATTGAGAATGTGATGTCTTAAGGATAGGCATGCTTTTTCAGTCATTGTAGTTGTGGTATGGTTTTAGGCATTCGTTTGAGTCATTCACTGTTTAATTTAAGAATTTAGTAGTTCCTTTTTGTAATTATGTAGTTTGGAAATTAGAAAGGAAGGCCGTCATTAACTAATACTAGTCTAGTAAAATAATATCATAATGCATCTAAGTTATTTTGTTATGGTTTAGAAAATCTAAGTTAGGTTAAAATTGGGTAATAAGTCATTCGAGAATAAGTTAATGACATTACATTTATCTTAATGTCTTTTATTTGTATGAGTAGGTGGTGTGGTCAATTGGACAAATCAATTTTAGCAGAATGGAGTTAAGAGTATCTGAATTTGGAGCAATGAACTTATATCACAGTCAGTGTAGACACATTGCCGTCCTAGTAACACTGATTCTGGCATCAAGCTCAATGGGCTCACTAGGAGAGATTGCTGAGAAATTTCTATCCGCTTCATTTCAGATGTTATATATCACATTTTGTGAGGCCATTTCTATTTTGTTACTGGCTCTATATTATGTCTGATTAACGCAAAGTCGTGTTTTTAATTGTCATTCCATCATTCTGCTCATATCTTTACACAGTTAAGTTGAACCATGGGGGGCAATGGTAAGTCATCCATTGAGAGCCAAATATGTTACTGAGCATTCTCTTGGAAACAGTCCTAGTATTTTCAATTGTGTCCTCAATCTTAATGGTATGAAGATTATTTTGTACATGTAGTCTATTATTTATGTGGAAACATTTTCATTTCTGCAAGTAAAAGCTGTCTTTTGCAAAGTTGAATGTTACCTAGTGATGCTGTCAGATATGTAGAGTCATATATGGCCAGTTTACGTGGATCTGGGAATGTATTGTGTGAATATTTTGTATATTTCATTCCATCAAAGAAATACCAGAGAAAAGCACCATCAAATAGCTTTCTTCTTTGGGTGGTTCTGATTCCTACTGTTTTTCTGTTTCTGAGTTTGTAAATATAATTTTGTAGGTCAAGTTGTGGTGTGACTGCCCCTTTTGGCCCGATGATGGCATGTGCCGTTTGCGGGATTGTAGTGTTTGTGAATGCCCAGAGAATGAATTCCCAGAATCATTTAAACATCCATCCAATCCTATCCTTCCATCTGACGATCTCATGTGTCAAGAAGGAAAACCTGAAGCTGCTGTGGATCGTACTTTGGACAGAAATGCTTTTAGAGGCTGGTCAGAGACAGACAATCCATGGACAAATGATGATGAAACTGATAATGGTATGTACTATGTCTATGTTCCTTTTTTCACACCCTTTGAAGAGGTGTGATCTCTTAGCAAGCGTGCATGTGTGTGAAAAGCCTGAATCTCATTTTTTATTCTGAACCATTCCTGCTATTTAAGTTAATTTTGGCTGGGGAGCGCTCATTCGAACTTCAAAATTATGCTTGCTCATGGAATTCATTTAACTGTAGTTTTTTTGAAGTTGGCACTTGGCATCCATATGGATTTATATATATCGTTGTTTTCCTTTTTGCAGCTGAAATGACGTATGTGAATCTCCAACTCAATCCTGAACGCTACACTGGTTATACTGGCCCATCTGCCAGAAGAATTTGGGATGCTGTTTATGCAGAAAACTGTCCTAAATGTGAGACTCTCACTCTCTCTCTCTCTCTGTGCATGGTGGTGGTTGCATATGTGCTAGCATGCAAGCGCAGCTGCACTTCATGCAAAAGAGAATAAGACAATAGAAGGAATTTGGGTGTGAAGTCACTCAGAAGATTCATCGTGTACCTTAAGAGCCATGTCTCTCTAGAAAGTACTATAATTTCAAAATAAAGTTTCTCCAGCGAACTAATAATTATATTAGCTATGGGCCTTCCTGATTTGATTTCTTGCTACAGTGAAAATAACGTATGTTTAATTTTATACCTGTTTCACAGATCCATCTGAAGAGTTGTGCCAAGAGGAACGAATATTATACAAGTTGATATCTGGTCTTCACTCTTCCATTTCAGTTCACATTGCTGCAGATTTTCTTCTTGATGAAACAGAAAACAAGGTATGTCTTGCTCTACATAACCTAGATATTACCTTTTGGTTTTTGACGATTCTTCTACATTTTCTTTTTCAAATTCTTGCTACTTTCCTTTACTGTAGGATGACGTTAGCCATCCTTTATGCATCATCGTGCTTTCTCAAGTTCTACAAGAACTCACTATGCTTTAAGTACCTGACTTTCATTATGTTTCTTTTTCATATTATTCCAGTGGGGTCAAAATCTCACGTTGCTGCATGATCGTGTTTTGAGATACCCAGATCGTGTCAGAAACTTGTACTTCACCTTTCTCTTTGTTCTCCGTGCTGTCACGAAGGTGAGTCAAGAAATTTGTTTTCCTTTCGAAGATCGTATCTTTAGTCAATGTTCGGTCATCCAATCCTGGAAAAGCCCTCCAATCTGACCATGACAAATCTGTGGCGATCAAATGTTGATTTTAGGCAGCAGATTATTTGGAACAAGCGTCATATGATACAGGCAATCCTAATGAGGATTTAAAGGCACACTCCTTGATGAGACAGCTTTTGTATAATCCCAAACTTCAAGCTGCTTGCCCAATCCCATTTGATGAAGCAAAGCTGTGGAAAGGCCAAAATGGACCTGAACTGAAGCAGAAAATTCAGAATCAATTCAGAAATATCAGGTTCCATACCTTTTCTTTAATTGAATTAAAGTGATCAATCCAAGAGGGGTAGCACAAGGATCTTAAGAATACTTGCAATTTGCAGTGCGATCATGGACTGTGTAGGATGTGAAAAGTGTCGGTTGTGGGGAAAACTTCAAGTTCTTGGGCTTGGAACTGCATTGAAGATTCTCTTCTCTGTTGATGGTCAGGAAAACTTGCTTCAAACGGTGAGTGTCTTCTCCTTGAAATGACCATCAGATCTCCTTTCTAAGATGCTTCGCGGTGCCCTTTTGGTATTCGTATTTAAAAGATAAATTAGGAAATTAGGAAAAGTCAATAAATCGCAGTAGTTTTCTCAGTTTGCAGTTGAATAATTCCATTTTTCTCTGTAATTTGAATGATTTGAATTGATCGGCCAATTTGGAGCATGACAGGAAAACGTCAACAAAAGCGTCTCTTACTTATAACAGTAGGCGATCGATTTCATTCAAGTAGTCGATCTGCTCCATAGTGTGGTTCACATTATTTTTTTTATATATAGCTGTGAGCTTAGTCCACCTAGTTATACAATGAGAATGAGATCGTTCTTTGAAGTCACACTTCCACAACCCTCAACCAATCATATTACAACTGAGATTAATCATTTAGATATCATCGGAATGTAAATTGTTGATGCTCTTCTTGTTTCTCCTTTGTCTTCAGCTGCAGCTGCAACGGAATGAAGTAATTGCTTTGATGAACCTGCTCAATCGACTCTCCGAATCTGTCAAACTGGTTCACGAGACAGGACTGTCGGCCGAAAAGATCGGACTGACTTCTGAACAGAAAGCGGGAAGTTGCCCATTCCACAAGATGTGGGCATCCTTGCAGATAACCTAGCTAATCACATGTAGCCTTAAGAGCATTTAGGATAACATAAGGAATTTTGAGTTGTTCCATATAGAGATACACTTCATAGACAGAGAAATGAAAGCAACCAAAGGAAGGAACCAGGAAAGAGGGGAAAGATTGTATCAGGTTTTTCTTTTGAGCTTGTGCATTGATCAATGCATGTAGATGCGACACCAAATGTTTTCGGTTTGACTGGTGCAAGAAACTTCTCTTTTGGTTCTGCAGTCGTGTGAATGTAATGTGCACATTTCTCTTTTCTTTCACACGGTTTGATTTTTGCAGTTGGACTGATTCTTGATGGGGACAATCTAGTTAAGGTTAGGTTTTCTTTGTTAGGTCAACTGACTTTTACAGATGACACTTCCATTTCTTTTCCACAGCAAATACGTAAGAATAAGGACAAAAAACTGCTTCCGTCTAGGGGTGAGTCCAGGTGGGTAGGATCTAGATTTGGATCCCGTACTCTACTCTGTTATAACCGATTCCCCTTTTTGGGAATCTGTATCCGATCCTGATTGTATTGGACTCTATACTCGATTCATCTTGTTTTTCTAGTCCGGTTCTAAGGTTAATCCTGTTTCCACCGTAATTTGTTTTATAATCTCTCGATATCTTATATGACTTCGAATTTTGGAAATCTGTACCCGATCCTGATTGTATTGGACCCTATACTCGATTCATCCTATTTTTCTAGTCCGGTTCTAAGGTTAATCTTGTTTCCACCGTAATTTGTTTTGTAATCTCTTGATATCTTATGACTTCGAATTATATATTAATATGCAATAAAATAACGTAATCCTTCCGACTTGTATTGAAACATTAAGCATTCGTAATAAATAAATATATGAATTTTTTGACTAAACGAAAAATTAATGATCCGCTAATTATAATAAATAAAATCATAAGGCAAATAATTAACAATAAACATGAGTCTAACATTAGTCTTATTTCCATAACTACTACATGAGTTACTTATTTATGAAAGCATAACTTCTCTTACAAAAGAGAGATTAGGTGAGTCAATCCATGTGGTACATAAGAATTTGGTGGTGACGAACACCGTACGTCTGTCAGACGGTGCGAGAGGGAGCCGGTGAGGGAGGGAAGCAAGTGAGGAAGAGGAATGGCGAAGGAGGAGTATCATGCGTGTTTGAGAAAGCCAAGAGGAAAAACGCTTGTGTAATTGTAGGAGTAAGAATTGACATAGGAGAAAAAATAGGGTTGGGCCTCTACTTAAAAAATTGGTTCCCAAACTAGTTCCAAAATCGGTCTGAGAATCGATTCTCGAGTGGGTAATCACTTGGAACCAGTTCCTGACTGGTTTCAACGGGAACAGGTTCCCGATCCTATTTTCTTGGTGGGCCGGTCCAGTTCCCAAATATATCCGGTTTGGTTGTACACCTCTACTTCCATCCTCGTTTGTCTGTATAAAATATAGCTTACATGCTACGTTAATAAACCGGATAAAGAGCCGGATAAATTTCTATTCTACGATGCATCAGTTGCGACTTCTTGTACCTGCAAACATAGCCACGGTATATTCTTATTCGGGCATAGAGTGAAATTCCCCTTCTGCTCGTCGCTCGCCATCCATTTTGATCTTCAGTGCCGAATCATCGACTATTTTGTCTCTGACAAAGGTGTGACACAAATGTTTGCAATCGAGTAAGTACTTCCACAAACTAATTGGTCGGATTCAATTGTGAAAAAATGGAAACATTTTGTATAAGCTTATTTTTTTGTCACCACTTTATGGAGAATCGATCGGTCTGAACATATCAGAGACCAATGAATCAACTGGCGAGATAGTATCACCCTATAGGAACTGGTTTGTGTCAACAGCCGGATAAAGATATATTTTGTATCATGAATGGACACTATCCAGAGACCACACGAGTAAAATCATCATTATTAATATATAGAAACAACGTAAGAAGGAAATCTTTGGTCAAAAGAGAAGCAGAAGTGACCTAGACTACTTGAGAAATGAAATTGGATTGTTTATAACATAAGCTCTCTCGCAGCATTTTGAACAACCCTCTTAGTCTCAGAAGTCTCCTGGCAAGATCAAGCATTGATTTTGGTTTTGCATCTTGGTGACATGATGCCCTTTGTTAATTGTTTCGTGTTTAAAGACTCCAATTAAGTACCTACACTCCGATGGTCGTTAAAATCATATAGAAATCTTCCTGAAATCGAGACATGAGCATTGACGACGAAAACTGCACAAAAATTGAAGGACGGAAAGAAAAATCTCAATGTTCAGAAAAGCAGGGATCTACTGCAAATACAGAGAAACTTTGGGCACCACTTAATGGAATCTCCTTGTGCTGAAACAGGACTACTTCGGAGATAGATATGTCGTTTGCAGTACTACAAACTGCCAAACTTCATAGTTATGTGACTACTCTATCAAAAGGAAAATATGGAATCCAGCGAACTCCGTTCCGTTACCCGTGAAACTATACATTGGTGTTTTGCGTCGAATCATATGGCAATCTCTACACCTAACGAGATATTTCACCCGTTTTGAGGGCCGTGTAGGCTCTTTCCTTGCGTCCTCCAGAGGTTTTAAATCGATGTATGGCTGCAACAACAACCACAGTACGGTGAGACAAAGTTAAAGAAAATCAGAGATACGCAGAAAATTTAGAGATTTAACAATCAACATAAGGGATGCAGATATCATAAGCATGGACTCCTCAGATTTGCAAGTGAGGGTCATTGCCGAGTTCTCATGAGCTAAATCTCTCTGTGAGGTCAACTAAGTTCCAAGTTTGATCTGGAAAATGGCTTGGGCGGCTGAGATGAGCCACGCTTGTGATCTAGGATCAAGAAGATACATGAAGGATCTGTTGTTCAGGTTGCTGACTTGAGATAAGATGTTTTTCTTGACGTGAACCATTGCTTGACTGGTCGTCAACACTTAGTGAAGTAGTTCATACTAGCAAAAGAAGGTTTCATGAAAAGTGAGGTATCCTTTAAAAAGATGATGTATGTATTCATGGGTTTTTACACTTTGCTAAATTGCATTTCCGTGGTTCGATCGTCCAAATTATTCTCTTACCAGAGCAAAAGAAAAAAAAGAAGACTGATGGATGCAATCATATTGTGAACAAACAGTTACTGATGAAACCCAGAACAAGACACTTCAGCTCAACCCATCAGTATCAATATAGTTAGTCAACAAGAAGAGCCTATCTTTCTTCTTTGGGTGGTTCTGATTCCTACTGTTTTTCTGTTTCTGAATTTGTAAATATAATTTTGTAGGCCAAGTTGTGGTGTGACTGCCCCTTTTGGCCCGATGATGGCATGTGCCGTTTGCGGGATTGTAGTGTTTGTGAATGCCCAGAGAATGAATTCCCAGAATCATTTAAACATCCGTCCAATCCTATCCTTCCATCTGACGATCTCATGTGCCAAGAAGGAAAACCTGAAGCTGCTGTGGATCGTACTTTGGACAGAAATGCTTTTAGAGGCTGGTCAGAGACAGACAATCCATGGACAAATGATGATGAAACTGATAATGGTATGTAAGATGTCTATGTTCCTTTTTCCACGTCCTTTGAAGAGGTGTGATCTCTTAGCAAGCGTGCATGTGTGTAAAAAGCCTGAATCTCATTTTTTGTTCTGAACCGTTCCTGCTATTTAAGTTAATTTTGGCTGGGGAGCGCTCATTCGAACTTCAAATTATGCTTGCTCATGGAATCCATTTAACTGTAGTTTTTTTGGAGTCGGCATTTGGCATCCATATGGATTTATATATCGTTGTTTTCCTTTTTGCAGCTGAAATGACGTATGTGAATCTCCAACTCAATCCTGAACGCTACACTGGTTATACTGGCCCATCTGCCAGAAGAATTTGGGATGCTATTTATGCAGAAAACTGTCCTAAATGTGAGACTCTCACTCTCTCTCTCTCTCTCTGCATGGTGGTGGTTGCATAAATGCTAGCATGCAAGAGCAGCTGCACTTCATGCAAAAGAGAATAAGACAATAGAAGGAATTTGGGTGTGAAGTCACTCAGAAGATTCATCTTGTACCTTAAGAGCCATGTCTCGCTGGAAAGTACTTTAATTTGAAATTAAAGTTTCTCCAGTGAACTAATAATTATAATAGCTATGGGCCTTCCTGATTTGATTTCTTGCTACAGTGAAAATAACGTATGTTTAATTTTATACCTGTTTCACAGATCCATCTGAAGAGTTGTGCCAAGAGGAACGAATATTATACAAGTTGATATCTGGTCTTCACTCTTCCATTTCAGTTCACATTGCTGCAGAGTTTCTTCTTGATGAAACAAAAAACGAGGTATGTCTTGCTCTACATAACCTAGGTTAATCCTTTTGGTTTTTGATGATTCTTCTACATTTTCTTTTTCAAATTCTTGCTACTTTACTGTAGGATGACGTTAGCCATCCTTTATGCATCAACGTGCTTTCTCAAGTTCTACAAGAACTCACTATGCTTTAAGTACCTGACTATCATTTTGTTTCTTTTTCATATTATCCAGTGGGGTCAAAATCTCACGTTGCTGCATGATCGTGTTTTGAGATACCCACATCGTGTCAGAAACTTGTACTTCACCTTTCTCTTTGTGCTGTCACGAAGGTGAGTCAAGAAATTTGTTTTCCTTTCGAAGAACCAAATTTTTAGTCAATGTTCGGTCATCCAATCCTGTTAAAGCCCTCCAATCTGACCATGACATATCTGTGGCGATCGAATGTTGATTTTAGGCGGCAGATTATTTGGAACAAGCGTCATATGATACAGGCAATCCTAACGAGGATTTAAAGCTGTGAGGATTTAAAGGCACGCTCCTTGATGAGACAGCTTTTGTATAATACCAAACTTCAAGCTGCTTGCCCAATCCCGTTTGATGAAGCAAAGCTGTGGAAAGGCCAAAATGGACCTGAGCTGAAGCAGAAAATTCAGAATCAATTCAGAAATATCAGGTTCCATACCTTTTCTTTAATTGAATTAAAGTGACCAATCCAAGAGGGGTAGCACAAAGATCTTAAGAATACTTGCATTTTGCAGTGCGATCATGGACTGTGTAGGATGTGAAAAGTGTCGGTTGTGGGGAAAACTTCAAGTTCTTGGGCTTGGAACTGCATTGAAGATTCTCTTCTCTGTTGATGGTCAGGAAAACTAGCTTCACACAGTGAGTGTCTTCTCCTTGAAATGACCGTCAGATCTTCTTTCTAAGATGCTTCACAGGTATTCGTATTTAAAAGATCAATTAGGAAACCAGGAAAAGTCAATAAATCACAGTAGTTTTCTCAGTTTGCAATTGAATAATTCCATTTTTCTCTGTAATTTGAATGATTTGAATTGATCGGCCAATTTGGAGCATGACAGGAAAACGTCAACAAAAGCGTCTCTTACTTATAACAGTAGGCGATCGATTTCATTCAAGTAGTCGATCTGCTCCATAGTGTGGTTCACATTATTTTTGATATATATAGCTCTGAGCTTATTCCACCTAGTTATACAATGAGAATGAGATCGTTCTTTGAAGTCATACTTCCACAACCCTCAACCAATCATATTGCAACTGAGATTAATCATTTAGATATCATTGGAATGTAAATTGTTGATGCTCTTCTTGTTTCTCCTTTGTCTTCAGCTGCAGCTGCAAAGGAATGAAATAATTGCTTTGATGAACCTGCTCAATCGACTCTCCGAATCTGTCAAACTGGTTCAAGAAACAGGACAGTCAGCCGAAAAGATTGGGCTGACTTCTGAACAGAAAGCGGGAAGTTGCCCATTCCACAAGATGTGGGCATCCTTGAAGATAACCTAGCTAATCACATGTAGTCTTAAGGGCATTTAGGATAACATAAGGAATTTTGAGTTGTTCCATAGGAAATTGACCCTTTGGGTTTCAAAGCCTATGCCCCATAGAGATAACACTTCATAGACAGAGAAATGAAAGCAACCAAAGGAAGGAACCAGGAAAGAGGGGAAAGATTGTATCGGGTTTTGCTTTTGAGCTTGTCCATTGATCAATGCATGTATATGCGACACCAAATGTTTTCGGTTTGACTGGTGCAAGAAACTTCTCTTTTGGTTCTGCAGTCGTGTGAATGTAATGTGCATATTTCTCTTTCCTTTCACACGGTTTGATTTTTGCAGTTGGACTGATTCTGTGATGGGGACAATCTAGTTAAGGTTAGGTTTTCTTTGTTAGGTCAACTGGCTTTTACAGATGACACTTCCATTTCTTTTCCACAGCAAATACGTAAGAATAAGGACAAAAAACTGCTTCCGTCTAGGGGTGATTGGGTCCAGGTGGGTAGGATCTAGATTTGGACCACGTACTCTACTTTGTTATAACCGATTCCCCTTTTTGGGAATCTGTATCCGATCCTGATTGTATTGGATCCTATTATCCTGTTTTTAGTCCGGTTCTAAGGTTAATCCTTTTCAACCGTAATCTTTTTATAATCTCTCGATATCTTATATGATTGTTTTGGAAATCTATACCCGATCTTGATTGGACCCTATACTCGATTTATCCTTTTTTCTAGTCTAGTTCTAAGGTTAACCTTGTTTCCACTGTAATTTATTTTGTAATCTCTTGATATCTTATATGACTTCAAATTATATATTAATACGCGATAAAATAACGTAATCCTTCTTAATTTGTATTGAAACATTAAGCACTTGTAATAAATAAATACATGAATTTTTTGACTAAATGAAAAATTAATGATCCGCTAATTATAATAAATAAAATCATAAGGCAAATAATTAACAATAAACATGAGTCTAACATTAGTCTTATTTCCATAACTACTACATGAGTTACTTATTTATGAAAAGCGTAACTTCTCTTACAAAAGAGAATTAGGTGAGTCAATCCATGTGGTACATAAGAATTTGGTGGTGATTTAACACCATCGTCTATTAGACGGTGCGAGAGGAGCTGGTGAGGGAGGGAAGCAAGTGAGGAAGAGGAATGACGAAAGAGGAGTGCCATGCGTGTTTGAGAGAGCCAAGAGGAAAAACGCCTGTGTAATTTCAAGAGTAAGAATAGACATCAAGAGAAAAAATAGGGTTGGACCTCTACTTAAAAAACTGGCTCCCAAACTAGTTTTAAAATTAGTCGGAGAACTAGTTCCCGAGTGGGTAATCACTCGGAACTGGTTCCCGGACCGATTTAAATTGGTTCCAAGTTTTGGGAATCGGTTCCTGGACTGGTTTCAACGGGAACCGGTTTTAGACTCTGTTTTTCTAGTGGGCCGGTCCAGTTCTCAGGTATACCGGTTCGGTTGCACACCCCTACTTCCATCCTCGTTTGTCCATATAAAATATAGCTTACATGCTACGTTAATAAACCGGATAAAGAGCCGGATAAATTTCTATTCTACGATGCATCCGTTGCAACTTCTTGTACCTGCAAACATAGCCACGGTATATTCTTATTCGGGCATAGAGTGAAATTCCCCTTCTGCTCGTCGCTCGCCATCCATTTTGATCTTCAGTGCCGAATCATCGACTATTTTGTCTGACAAAGGTGTGACAAATGTTTGCAATCGAGTAAGTACTTCCACAAACTAATTGGTCGGATTCAATTGTGAAAAAATGGAAACATTTTGTATAAGCTTATTTTTTTGTCACCACTTTATGGAGAATCGATCGGTTTGAACATATCAGAGACCAATGAATCAACTGGCGAGATAGTATCACCCTATGAAAAAGGAACTGGTTTATGTCGACAGCCGGATAAAGATATATTTTGTATCATGAATGGACACTATCCAGAGACCACACGAGTAAAATCATCATTATTAATATATAGAAACAACGTAAGAAGGAAATCTTTGGTCAAAAGAGAAGCAGAAGTGACCTAGACTACTTGAGAAATGAAATTGGATTGTTTATAACATAAGCTCTCTCGCAGCATTTTGAACAACCCTCTTAGTCTCAGAAGTCTCCTGGCAAGATCAAGCATTGATTTTGGTTTTGCATCTTGGTGACATGATGGCCTTTGTTAATTGTTTCGTGTTTAAAGACTCCAATTAAGTACCTACACTCTGATGGTCGTTAAAATCATATAGAAATCTTCCTGAAATCGAGACATATGAGCATTGACAACGAAAACTGCACAAAAATTAAAGGACAGAAAAATCTCAACTTTCAGAAAAGCAGGGATCTACTGCAAATATAGAGAAACTTTGGGCACCACTTAATGGATCCCTGTGCTGAAACAGGACTACTTCGGACATAGATATGTCGTTTGCAATACTACAAACTACCAAACTTCATAGTTATGTGACCACTCTATTGAAAAGAAAATATGGAATCCAGCGAACTCTGTTCTGTTCCCCGTGAAACTATACATTGGTGTTTTGCGTCAAATCATATGGCAATCACTACACCTAACGAGATTTCTTCACCCGTTTTGAGGGCCGTGTAGGTTCTTTCCTTGCATCCTCCGGAGGTTTTAGATCGATGTATGGCTGCAACAACAACCACAGTACGGTGAGACAAAGTAAAAGAAAATCAGAGATACGCAGACAATTTAGAGATTTAACAATCAACATAAGGGATGCAGATATCATTAGCACGGACCCCTCAGATTTGCATGTGAGGGTCATTGCTGAGTTCTCATGAGCTAAATCTCTCTGTGAGGTCAATATGTTCCAAGTTTGATCTGGAAAATTGCTTGGGCGGCTGAGATAAGCCATGCTTGTGATCTAGGATCAAGAAGATACATGAAGGATCTGGTGTTCAGGTTGCTGACTTGTGATAAAATGTTTTTCTTGATGTGAACCATTGCTTGACTGGTCGTCAACGCTTAGTGAAGTAGTTCATACTAGCAAAGAAGGTTTTGTGAAAAGTGAGGTATCCTTTAAAAAGATGATGTATGTATTCATGGGTTTTTACACTTTGCTAGATTGCATTTCCATGGTTCAATCGTCCAAATTATTCTCTCAGCAGAGCAAAAGAAAAAAAAAAGACTGATGGATGCAATCATATTGTGACCAAACAGTTACTGATGAAATCCAGTACAAGACACTTCAGCTCAACCCGTCAGTATCGATATAGTTAGTCAACAAGAAGAGCCTATCAATCATATTGTTCAAGCTTTGATTCTTCTCAAATCCACCCCTTATTGTGATTCTTTACACCATCTTTTACCTATCCAATCACATCATTACCAATGTTCAATGAGGTTACATGGAGGAGAGATTATGTAGCACACTGCTGTCACGATCCATAGTTGTAATGATGGCTGTTGTCAAGCTTGTGCAATGGTCTTTATGACATAATTACCACATTCTGATTTCAAGCTTTGAACCAACATCGCCAAGAACTTGCAATGCACAGACTTTCAGTTTTTATCTACCTAGTTATCTAGGAACAACATGTGGAGATGCCAAAAAGTGCATGTTTACTAACCTCATCCCATTTCCTCTGGAGATCCAAGAGTTCTTGACAATACGACAGGCATTCTGCATGGTAAGCTGCCGCTAGCTCCTTTATCAAGACTTTTCTTTTTATGATGCCTATCACTGCAATTAGACATTGAAAATGACCAGGCAGATCAGTACTTCATCATTATGCCCAATATACAATGGATTAAAAAGTTTGACCTTCAATAGGAAAAAAGAGCCCAAAAGCAAGATAAGTTAAAATTTTCAGTTCCAGCGTGTTATGAGTTTTCCTTCTTGCATTATATGGGCTGGATTTCTCAGTAAGATTAAGACAGAGAGGAAGCAACTCATGAAATGAAGCAAAAGACCTTAAAGAAAGCTCATTTTCAAGAAAGACATACACTCTCTTTTTCTTTTCTAGTCTTTTTTTCTGACAAAAAAATTTGAGGACACAAAGAAGCATGCAATAGCATACAAAGATCATCACTAAACCAACAGAGAACATATCTTCTCAAGGAAGAGAATCCACAATACAGATTCAATGCATCTAAATCCTTAAAAAATTCCTGCCTAATCAAGAGTACAATGTCATACAACAGTTATTTCTAAATGTATATTCAGAAGAATTGCCCTCAATAGCTCTTTTCTCCCCTTTCCATATTCAAATGATTGGTGGTGACGATGTAAAATATGAATCAAAAGTCTAGAGGCTACATCTCAGTCTTAACCCTCAACTGCCAGGAAAATAATCTCCATTATTTTAAGAAAGGACCAATCCCTAATTTCAGAAGCACACTTATGATACTTGAAGAAACTTCAGCCAACTGATGCTGTTATTAAAATCCAACGAAAAACTGGGCATGTAGACTAGATAACGATCTGTGATCTACCACAAATTTGAAGGCATCCTCTTGGCAACAAAGTTAGCTTCAGCATGCCTTCCATCAGCCACAAGAGCAGTTCTCAGTTCTTCGCAGCAATCCAGATTTTGAAAGCTTTCTCTCTCCACCAATTCATAAAATAAAGCAAATGCCTGAGACAATTGCCTCCTTTCACAGAGGCCTTTCATAACTATGCTATACATGTTAATATCTATTCTTGAATCTTTCCTCAGCCCATACAGCAACAATTCACCTGCTTCTAAAACTTTTCCTTTCTGGCAAAGGAAGCTGGTTAATTCTTCTATTGCAATCACATAACCATTCTGGTAGAGCAGATTGACTAATTCAAATGCTTTACGTCCTAGTCCACGACTAAAAAGTAGCCTCACGGTTTGCGTTGATAGATTGATATTTTGTCTAATGTGCTTCTCCAACATCACTTTTACCAAGCTGGCTGATTCATGGGCACGCTCTTTCTTTAAAAGTACTGTAAGTATCGCATGGAATGTAGAGGACCTGGGATGATGTGAACTTCTGAGCATCTTCTCAAGAATCTTGTAAGCAAGAAGAGGATTATCCTTGCTTAGAACACCCTCTATCAAGGACAAGTAGGTCTCATAATCTGGAACAAAATCTCTCCTTAACATCAACACCAATAGATCATATCCAGCTTCAAAAGTACCTTCTCTACAGTGCCCCATGATTAAAGTCTTGTAAGAAGGAGGGTCTTGCATACCTCTTTTCATTAACTGCCTGAACACTTCCTCAGCTTTTTTAGTTTTCCCACTTTTACATAGATATACAAACATCGGATGATATGCTGCAACAAGAGGGACACACCCAGCATCATTTAACAAAATCTGCTTTTCTGACAACTCATTGAAGAGTGCCTCTGCCCTCTCAAATTCACCTTTTTGACACAAAGAGCGGATCAAGACACTGTAAGAAGCTGAATCTGGTGAGACCTGTAGTTCTGACATCTTTTCAAAGACCTTAAGTGCTTCATCCAGATTTCCTGAGTTACAATGCGAGTGCATCAATGTATTCAATGTACATGAATCGGGGATAAATACCCTGTCCCCCTTCCCCACTGTCCCCTCCAATATCTCTTTAATCTTATCAAGCTTCCGCGCTTCACAAAGCCCTTTAATAAGCGTGTTGTAAGTAATCTTATTTGGTTTCAGATCTCCATTAACCATCTCTTCTATAATAGCTAAAGCATCATCAATTTCCCCTTTCATACAATATCCTCTAATCAAAGTCGTATAGGTAATGACATTAGGCTTCAAGTCCGCACTCTTTGTTCTCATACCCTTTACCACATTATTTGCAATATTGACTTTCCCTGCCCTACACAACCCATCAACCAAAGTATTATAGGTAATCACGTCTGGTTCACAGTTAAATTGCGACATCTCCTTGAAAAAATGAAACCCCTCATCAACCATTGAGTTCATACAGAATCCCCTAATCAAAATATTGTATGTGTATGTATCAGGTGTAACACCATAAGTATTAAGCATTTCGTCATACACATGCTTTACCATATTGGTTCGACCCCTTTTAAGCAAAAGAGAGAAGAGATTGTTAAATGTAATCACTGACGGTGATATCCCGATCTCTTTCATCTTCTCGAAAAGCTTAAGAGATTCCTGAAACAATCCAGCTTTACCATAGCTTCTAATTAAGCTGTTGAAGTATCTGTCTTCGAGCTTAACTGCTCCATTAGACATTCTCTCAATCGAAAACAAGAAATTACGCGCTGCATTGAGATTCCTAAAACGGCCTAACATTTCCAGCATAAAAAAGTATGACTGATGATCATGGACAAAACCCATTTTGCCTTGTATCCATTTAAAGAACAGCAGTGCTCTAGCTGGACTCTTGATGAGCTGAAGAGTTCTAAGAACGTTGGTTTTGGATAGAGAAGCAGCAAGAGGTGATAGAGAAGATTCAAGTTTGTCTGACCACTTGCTTCTATTGATGAGTTGTGAGATCACATGAACTATTCTAGTTTTAGCTCTCTTAGATGATTTGTCTTGTGGCTCAACATTCTTTTCTTCCAACTGTACCGAGCAATAGCACCTGAGATACAATAACGACACATAGCTAGGAATTCGAACGGAAGATGGCTTCTCAAGAACTGCCAGTCCTTGACGTGAAACTGGAAAGTAGGCCATCACGATGAACTCGATCCTTGATTTTAAACGGTAATTAGTTCCACAGCATCTACAAATTTTTTATACGCACCATCAGACTCTTATATATACTCACGGAAGCACTCCAAATCAGCCACAAAATTCTAGAACAAAAGTCAAAATCGCATTCCCAAAACCTCATGAGCTAACCAGAGCTGGTTTTTAATCATCATGAGTGCAAGAATTCATTCAATGAGCGAGCCCCGCGATTCATCGGAAACCATGAATACACACAACAGATCAGCAAAAGGACAAATTGCTTTGACCCAAGATAGATAGCACCCAAAAAAAAAAAAAAAACTAAAAGGGAGCAAACGAAGCGCACAAAAACAGCGAACGCTTCGGCAATCCAACAGATATTGCACAACCCAAATACACCCAGAAGTAACTGAATACAATACATTGAAATTAGAGCAAGAATAACGAGAGAGAGATAGAGAGAGAGAGAGAGAGTTACTTCTACTCGGATCGAATGCCGCCGGCGGCGGCGGAGGATCGGCGGCGGTTGAGGAAGGCTGGACGGCGGCGACGGACGGAGGAGAGGGCTCCGACGGAGCTTTCTGCCGCTCCACCATCGAGGGTCGTTGTGATCTCGCGACTGTAGTAGGACCACAAAGTCAGCACCTTTCCGACTCTCTCTCTCTCTCTCTCTCTCTCTCTCTTAACGCTCAGCACCGCTACCCCCCACGCAACACGGCTGGCGCACTCCCCTCCGGGGTTCGCCGACACCGCCGGCGATCCGGGTCGCCGGACGCGGCCGTTCTCCGGCGATCCTGTCGCCGAAACAGAGGAGGAGAAGAAGGAAGAGGGACGGGAGACGCTGAAACGAAACCCAAGCCCAAAAGGAAGAGGAAATTCTACTCACTCCTTCTTCTCCTTCTTCTTCTTTTATGAATTTAATTTTCTTTACCCATAAAGAAATTTGCTCTATTTTTTTTATTGAAAACCTTAGCATTTTTTTTTGTCCTATCGGGTCTTGTTAACGTGTGGCCCGATTTGTTAATGATACCTCATAATTTAATGTACTCTCTTTTTGAATACATGAATTGAAATCGACAAACGTTTTTGTTATACAGATGTTTAATGAGTGTTAAGAGAGCACTCGTTAACGAAATCCTTTTTTTCTTTTATTTCGGCTAAAATATCGGAAATGTTACCTCATTAACAAACACTAGTCGAGGATCTCTACATTGTGCGTACTCAAAAATTGACTTATTCAATTTATGAATGTAGATAAAAATTAGCTAAAATGTGAAAAAACATTTCTGAATTTCACACCGACTTTGAATTGGTTAAATAAAGCAACAAAAGCTTATGAGTATTGTAGGTAATTTATGAGTGAGTATGATTTTAGGGTAGAACTCGAAATTGAAGAACCGGATTGATGGAAACCAATTTGACTCTAAGTTTGGATGGGATTTGATTCGGTTTGGTTTCATATTTTTCGGAACTTGTATTATGTGGTTACCGAACAAATTCGGGTTAGGAACCAAACCACCCAGGTAACCCTAAAATATAATTTGACGTATATTATACGGTATTCGTGAGGGCTATGAGGCAGAGGGTTGCCCGGAGGAAAGAAATTCCTTCCTCTCCGAGAGTGAATCATTGGCTTTTAATAGTGGTATTTGGCATGGATGAGATGTTGAAGATCACCGCCTCTCTCTCTCTCCTGGAGTTCTCTAGAACTTTCTCTAGAGTTCTCCATATCTCACTCCTCTAGATTTCTCTAGAACTCTCACTTCTCTAGAATCTTCTAGCAAAATCCATAAGCTGCGCCACTTCTAGACTTCTCCATAGAAATCTAGTTGTCAGGCTATAATAAAATAATACTTCTAAAATAGTGTAGAAAGTTAAAAAAGTCACCGACTTTCCACCCTATAAATAGGAGCAACTTGCTCCTCATTTGTGTGTCCAACTAAGAGTGTGTGAGTAAGAAGTCCAAGGGGGTGTGTGGGTGTGTGTAAGGGTCTTGAGAGTGTGTTGAGTAGAGAGTGCTATGTATGCACATGAGTGAGAGAAATTGTGTAGAGTTGTATGTGGTGTGAGAAATTATTGTAATAGTGAAAGTTATATTTGAACCACGTTTCTGCAAGGTTCAACAACTGGTATCAGAGCAGGTCGTCGGAGGCCGTGCGAAGACAGTGGTCGGGGACCATTGTAAGTGAGCAAGGCGGTCAGGGATCGTCGAGCGAAGGAGCGAAGAAGCGAAGGACGTCGGAGTTCTACCAGTGCACAATCTGGGATTGTGAAGTCGGTTGGTCTGGGACCAAGCTTACTTGGTATAGTGCGGGGCATTATATTCAAGTCACGATGGCGGATTTCTCGAGTCCGGTGAACGGGATGGAGAAGCTCAATGACTTTAATTATAATAATTGGAGTACCCGCATGCGGTACTATTTGCTTGGACAAGATTTATGGGATATTGTTGGCGGCAACAACACCACACCACCCACAAATGATAGTGATTTAAGAAAGTGGAACGTCAAGTCAGGTAAGGCTCTCTACGTTCTTGTCGTGACTGTTGATGATGAATTATTGCAACACATAAAGAGTGCGAAGACCCCGAAGGAGGCCTGGGATAACTTGGCAACGCTGTTTGCAAGGACAAATGATGCCAAGTTACAATGCCTGGAGAATGAGCTCCTCTCAATCTCGCAACAAAGTATGACGGTAAGTCAATACTTTTCTAAAGTTAAATCTATTTGCGAAGAAATTTCAAAATTAGATCCTGAGAATGCCATCTCTGAGACAAGAATGAGAAGAATAATAATTCATGGGTTAAGGCCGGAGTATAACGGTATTGTTACGGCCACTCGTGGATGGGCAAATGAGCCAACTCTAACGAGTTGGAAAATATATTGGCCAATCAAGAGGCCTTAGATAAACAAATTCCTAAGGTCTCAATTAAAGAGGATGAAAATGCCCTCTTTAGTAATAAAATAGGGTTCAAGGGCCAAAATAGAAATAGAGCAAGTGCAAGAGATGGCAAACCATGGAAAGATCATGGAGATTGGTGGAGGCAACCCGAAAGGAAGGGTTATCAGCCAGGGGGAGCTCATCAAGATCATGACGACGACAACGACGAAGATAAAAGCAATAAAAGGCGTAGCAAACGGTGTTATGTTTGTGGCAAGATAGGACCTATTGCCAGATTCTGTTGGTACAGGCAGGAAGAAGGAAATGTCGTCACTTCCTGTAAAAAGGAGATTGAAAGCGAAGAAGAATGGGATTTTCAAGCACCTGTTGCAATAAAGGAACGAGAAGAGCTTGCAACAGCTTGTATAGTTGAGTTGGATAATTCGACAGGTTCCATCACGACCCCGAATAAGAGCAAGCCAAGGGAGAACTCGAAGAAGCAAATGCCAACAAACAGTCGAGAAAAGAAATTGCATGAGATGCAAGATATGATAAAGAAGCTGAAAGTTGAGAAGGCAAAGATGGAGAATATGTTGAAGAAAAGAGATGAGATGATAAGGCAGAAGGATGGAGAGCTCAAGGCAAAAGAAAGGAAGCTAGAGAAGTTCCGATGTGAGTTCAAGAAGCTGCAGAAGTTTCAGGATCTCAAGCCCGCTATGATGTTCCCAATTGGTCATACTGAGAGAGATATCAAACACATGAAGGAGAAGAAGAAAGGTTTCTTTGAGGAAAGGAGGCCATCTACACCCTACATCCCATGGTGCAAGGATAGGTGGACTAAGATCGAGGAGAAGAAATTTTATGATAAAAAGGATCAAGAGGTCTACATTGAAGTGCTTCAGATGGGACTGAATCGGTTGAAGCACGAAATGAAAGTCACTTATGAGAGGGTTGACCAGGTGAGTTCCAATCTCAAAATTCTTAGAGGAGATATGTTGAATATGAAGACCGAATTGAGTAAGAAGAAGGAAAAGGAGACTAAAGGACAGAATGAATTGGCATTACAAAAATTCAAGAATCACAAAACTCAATGGAAAGTCGCAGCAAGAGAAGCAACTAAAGATGGAACCATAGAGCCATCAACATCTGAGGAAGCTTCGCAATATGTTGAATGGAGGAAGACAGTTGAAGAGTCCAAAAGCAATATCAGCACGGCTACTACATCGAGAGAGAGTAGTCGGTGAGGGGGAGTGTTGAAGATCACCGCCTCTCTCTCTCTCCTGGAGTTCTCTAGAACTTTCTCTAGAGTTCTCCATATCTCACTCCTCTAGATTTCTCTAGAACTCTCACTTCTCTAGAATCTTCTAGCAAAATCCATAAGCTGCGCCACTTCTAGACTTCTCCATAGAAATCTAGTTGTCAGGCTATAATAAAATAATACTTCTAAAATAGTGTAGAAAGTTAAAAAAGTCACCGACTTTCCACCCTATAAATAGGAGCAACTTGCTCCTCATTTGTGTGTCCAACTAAGAGTGTGTGAGTAAGAAGTCCAAGGGGGTGTGTGGGTGTGTGTAAGGGTCTTGAGAGTGTGTTGAGTAGAGAGTGCTATGTATGCACATGAGTGAGAGAAATTGTGTAGAGTTGTATGTGGTGTGAGAAATTATTGTAATAGTGAAAGTTATATTTGAACCACGTTTCTGCAAGGTTCAACATGAGATTCCATCTTTTAACCTCTAGAACTTTGCATCGGTTGCTTGTGCCAGCTAACGGGGTCTATGAGGGTATTCCATGCCCTAATTTGTACTTTAGCATCTTGATGCGATGTAGTAACTGAGCGTCAAAATTGTCGGCTTTAACAATCCACTTCTTAAACTCGTTGTCATCATCTTGTGGTCTAGCGTTACCACTGCCAACAATGTCCTACAGATTCCATGTAAGCATAGCATTGGATTGGCTGGCCTGAAATTGATTTAAAAACCTATGACAACATAAATTTCAAGTTCCAAAAACTTAAAATACAGTTTCGAAAGGTAGGTTTCGGATTTTGAGTGGAGCTTGAATTGATGCTTAAACCACTCACTGTTAAAGTTATCGATTCTCAAGTGGGTTAGTCCTTAGCTTAGGATCGCGAACCTATCTTGAGAATTTCAAATTCAAAGATGAAACTAGAAACTTGTCCAAATTTTGTTAATATGTATAACAAATATGAACTTTGCACCATTCCACTACAAAAAAATATATATGTTGGTTAAGTGGTTGTATTTTATTCTTTTTTAAGTGGTGAATACAATGATTTGATTCTTCATGTGCACGAGAAGATTTTTTTATTTATTTATTTATTTATCTAAATGATGGTTACAAATCGGTTCAATTCGGGAACAAGATCAGTTGAACCCATTACCGAGTATAATCGGCAGTTTTGACCTGTTGTCCCTAGAGATGGCCTTGAACCGGCCGGTTCAGTTCGCTTCCGGATTGAATTGGACTCAGTGCTCTCCACTAGTTACATCTATCTATATTATTATAAACAATAATTTTTGTTCACTTCTTAACTATTCCAATATTATTCCTAGTATTCGTTAAACTTAATTCAGCCGGTGAAATCCACTTCATACATGTCCGACAATTACCATAATCCTGCATCTTCATTACTAAATAATCACCTATCTCCTCTCCGAATATAAACATCTGTTATAAAAGTGTTTTGCATTATTGATGTTACCATCTATTGCGCAACCAAAGGGATACTTCTAAGAAATTTCTTGCATCCCTTCTACTAAATTATTTTTAGAAACTCTAATGCATCTTCAAAACAAAAATGCTAATGTAAATTTCTTAGTACATATGTCTATACCAAACCGTCAGACACTTAAAATGACCAAAACTGATACGCGGCAAATTTATTGGATAGTAATAGAATTTAGTGAATAACAAAAGTTATTGACACTGATAGCATATGTTACTAACAAGTAGTGATACAATTTTGGCCAAGTAATTCCACGGGAAGGGGAAAATCCCTATCAAGTTGATCTGGAAATGGGTATAATCAAGCCGTCAACGTTAATAACATGACAACAAAATGTTCTACAATTGGGAACTTTGTCGAATAATGAAAATGTTCGGTCCCTAGGACCTAAGGAGCATAAAGGGCAACTTTATAAATTTGCAAATCCTAATCAAGTGGCTAAACTGGTATTACAACAATTAGGTGCCAATAGAGGGATGGTTAGGCCAATATATAGGAAGCCACATCCTAATTGAGTTGACCCTATATCTTACCCAAGAGGATTCAAAACTCTTCACTTCGCTATTTTCACTGATGAAGATAGCCAAACCACAGTCAAACACATTGGTTGATTTATAATCTAGTGTGAGGAAGAAGGGACAAACATAATTCGCTGTGTAATTAGGTAGAGATGGAATGGCAATTCTATTATCAATTTTATAGAACAATGCCGAGGTATTAGTTGCTAATTTGGCCAGACTCTATCGACACAATAATGAGTTCATCGATCAATTTGTTGATCGATTTAAGAAGACTAGAAAGAGATGCCTTATTTTACTCTCAAGGAAATCATGAAATTGGCTTTTAATGGGTTACAATTTTATCTTAGAGAAAAATTCAAAGGCCAAATATTTGCTGATTTATTTCAATTGGCAAGGAGAGAGTCTAAGTTTGAGCAACTACTTAAAAATAGAGATAGTTGGTCATATGAAGACTTTTTGCAAAAGGTTACTTTAATGGAATATATGAGTCAGATGATGAATTCGACCAAGATAAAATTATGCAAAGAAAAATAAAATTTGCCAATGAGAAGGATGCACAATGACTCTTGATTATCTAATTTAAAAGAATCAAATGATTGATAAATCATTCCATTCGTTTAAAGGGGACATGTTGACACAAAAGAAAAAAAAATTATCAACTTTTTGGTTATAATTGTCAAGTGACAAACTTAGTTGATAGTGGCAAAGCTTGGTGAACAATAGAAGTCATCGACATTGACATTGATATTGGCTTGTAACTAATGAGAAGCAATATTTTGGGATATTTAAACTCAACAACTATCGGTTATCTGGAATAAAGTCATCGGGATCAATATTGACGCGTAATTTGATCTGGGGATGAAGTCATCAACGTCGACATGTAACTGATGAGTAGCAATTTTTTCAGATATTTGAGTTTAGCAAATAACAATTATTTGAGATAAAGTCATCAACATTGCTATGGACATGCGATTGATGAGAGCAAATATTGGTTATCTTGGGATAAAGTCATCGACATCGGCATGTAATTGATGAATAAGGATTTATTAAAATATTTAAACTCTTTTAGATAAGTGCCTCTAGACAATAGAAAGACTGGGAAATTACTTATTTATTTGAATGTGTAATCTCCGTTTGTAATTGAGGCTTTAAATATCTATATTGTACTCTTTGTCAACCATCGATCAATCAACAAAAACATGTTATCTTTAATCAATATCTTTCAATTATCTTTAAATTCATGTATTTATAGTTGTAGTTTTAGATATCTCGTCGTCGACTAAGTTTTGGTGTGTAACTTAATTGTAGTTCTTAGATTTTTGTTTTCAATTAAATTCTAGCATTGTATCTTTATGTCATTACACTTTGTCGTTGAATTAATTTTGGCAAAGCATTTTATGTCATCAAGTTTCATCATTGATTAGATTCCATGTAACCGTCGTCTGGAATTACCATAGAACTCGTCTCCTCATAATGAAAGTCGCAGAATGAATTTTGGTAAAATGTATCTTGTGGAGGATCCAATTTCGGTGAAACGACAACTAAGTAAATCCAAAAACAACCTTCAATCTCAAAATTTCGCTGAAAAATTCTTGAAAATACTCATGATCACGATCCTATTCAAAGTGACTTGAAACTGGGATCCTGATCCCGCAGAGGAGAGCCGCTGAAATCGAACATCAAAGAGAAAGTCGCGCATGTGAAATTTGCCCGTAAATCATCTTTCAAATTGCACTAGAAAGTCAAAAACTAACTGAAACTTTGGTGTTGACACCTAAATTTTTGCATAAAAAATGGGTTATTTTTTACCAAAAAAATATTAAAATTGCATAACATATAGTTTAGAAACATTTACTTTATCTTACATTGAACCAATGGTGAGTGTTGATATGATGTGGGATTTTTCACATATTCAGGTAATATACACCGATGGACATATTTTTGGGCAGAAAGGAAGGTTTCGGATAAATAAAAGAATACAAAAGAAATATTGCGCGAGGTGCACATATTTTAACGATATATTTAGGGGATTATGCACAAGCAAAATTGGAAAAAAAAAATTCTGTAAAGATCAAATTCTTGGCCTATAAAAGGGTCATTCCTGCACGGACACTAGGGGGCCACACATATTGAATACACGGCCATCGAGAGAAAAATGTGATTGAGGGCGAGACTTAGATTGAAAGAGAGATCCTTACATCTTGAGGACGAATTCTCTGGATGACCAATATTTGACCTTTCCGATATTGCGCACGGACCTGCAAAGCCCCCCACCCATATCACGACTAGCTGCTCCTGCCATGTATATCCTAGGTCATCCAGAAAAATGCAGCGCTCCTTCCAGTCGCGATCTCGAGTTCAGTGGTTCGTCAATGGGAACCCTTGCCTAGCCATGCCATTTGATTTGCCGGTCGCACGGAAGTCCCTGAACGTGAAATCAATGAAATTCACCGAGTGTGGTGATCAAAGAATCGGAGATCAGAGAGCACAGCTACGCTCGTGAAGAAAGGAGGGAAGGGCCAATAAAAAATTCTACTTTGGTCGCATAGGGGATGTTCTTCTTTGGCCTTTTCTTTTTGGATTATGTTTCATGGTTTCACTATTCTCTCCACTCCATTATGGACACCTCACTCTTCAAAGATCTCTCCTTTCTTGGGCGGTGCTAATGCGATCTGCTTGCCGCTCACGAATTAACGCTGCTCCCAACGTTCCTGCAGTCCTGGCGGTGACCAATCGACTCCGATTTTCGTTGGTGAAAGTTCATCAGTTGTTTAGGGCCTTGCTGTCGGTCGAGAACCGAGAGTTCCTTGATCGAGCACCACCGAGCCGTCCGATCTGTCACATTCTATTTGGAATATTACCCGCGCAATATTTCAAATTAGGTTCCTTCGCGTGCTTGACCCCACAAACGTCAACTTTGCAGGATCTTGCTTAGTCTTGTGGAGTCCAGACAATCCCACCAGCATTGGTGGCGTTCTAGTTTCAGTAGTCCCCCTCGCTGAGAAGTCCACACCAACACGAGTAGCTGCTGCTGTAAGCCGATTACCCATCACCATTCCCGATTGCGATCCTGGTCCGATTTTGCAAACTCCAAATTTGGAAGCCAATATTCGGATTAGGTAAAATTTTTGTCTAATTTGATTTTTGAATATTCTGTTTCCTTATTTAAAATATTCCTTATTTTTGATGGAAATTCCTGTTATGCTGAGATATCCGTAATCTCGAGTAGTTAACGTGCATATGATTGACAGCCAATCCGATCTCATGCACGATATGCGATTTGTCTATTTATTAAGATGATTGTCAATCATATATTGCCCGATTTGCTATCGTGTTGTTTGAATCAATTTTGTTTACGTAAAAAAAAACCCAAAAATATATATTTAAGTTAGATTAGGTTCATGGTAGAATATCGTTTTTTTTAGGGTAGTTTGCATGTTAAAGATTAGGAAATTTATTTATTTCGAAATTTGGAAATAAAAAATCCCAAAAAACATTAATTTAGGATGTTAGATTTTCTTTTCATTAATTTAGATTGCACATTTAATTACTGGACAATTTTAATTTCGAATTTTATAAAAAAAAGTAAAAGAAAATCTTAGAATTAGAGCATTCTTTGCACGTCATCTAGTCATTACATACTAGGATAGATTGCATGCTTATTTAAGAAAACACAAAAAATACCATACTCATGTCATATAGCTTAGATCATGTTGCTATGTCATGTCATGTCATGTTAGATTAGTAGCATTGCATAAAGCATGATTCTCATTAAATAAGTGAAAATAAAAAAATTGCGTGTTAATTAGAGATCATATCTAGGACTGTCAATGTGAATTCTAATATAATATTGCAGATGCTAAGTCTTACAATTTATTCATTGCTTTTCTTGGATGTTAAATTGGTGGTTTGCGCATCGCATGATCACCTCACATGTTATAGCCTCACATGTTAGTGAGGTAAATTAAAATTAATTCAAGTTGCTTACAAAACATTTTTTTCGAAATAAAAGATAAAAGTACCGAAATGGCGTTAGTGAAAGCTACTCATAAATCTCTAGTTTGTAGGAGTAAAGTAACTTACTTTACTTGGGTTTCTAATTGACTCACCGAAAATAGATTAGTGGTGACTCCTCATTAAAAATTAATTGCATGTTAAGAACTTGAACTTAAGTCATGAATTGGTATGGGCTTAGGAGAGCCCGAGCTAAATTTAGGCTTAGTAATCAATTAGCTAGATTTTAGGTGATTCACCTTAAAATTTGGTCGCGACATTTGGCAATTGTTCAGTTTTATTCTGTAGAGATATTTTATATTACAAATATCATTGTGATACTCAGTTGCGAACTTGCTTCTTGACTGCATAGAAGTGAATTAGGAAGATGATCCTTTCTTCCTTTCATTGTCGAAGCACTTTCCTTACACTCCTCGATAAAAAATTAGGTTGTTGAACCAAACAACAATAGAAATGAGAAAATGAGAATGTTTTCCACGGAAGCGGTAGGAAATATTAAAAAAAAAAAAAAAAAACAAACCGACACTACGCTTATATTCTCATGCAAACAAGAGAGTTTCCCTTCTAACTTTGCTCCAATCATGGATAACGAGACAATATTTCTTGCCTAATGAATGGAAAACTCGGGCACCGTAGAGAAAAGAACTAGGCTTTTGCCAGATGTTTGGCATATTTGCTCGATGAATTAATATAAGATCGTAAAAGTATCCCACATCACTTGTCTAGGATTTATATGCTCTTTATATACACGTATTAGTAAATTAGGTTTATACTAAAGGGCATAATATTCATTATATTGTTTTAGTCCTAAGCCCTAGGTATATATTGTAAATTACTTCATCAATGAAAACTACGTTTGCCCAAATTCTACATGGTGTCAGAGTGGTGACCCTTGGAGCCAGTCTCTCATGTCCAAAGCCGCCGACTTTTTGGCACTATTGCTGTCACCATTTACCGTCCGTCACCAAATGTGTTTTTCCCTTTTTCTTCTTGCTCATCGAGCAAGCTGATTCCCTCCGCCTGCTGCTCCAACTATGGCAAGTGCTGCCCCAAGGACAAGGCGATCAAGAGGTTTCTAGTGAGGAACATCGTCGAGCAAACGACGGTTAGATTTTCATCTACCTCCTCGAAATCGCAATCGTTCATGGTCTCCTACCTCGTCAAATTCAAAAGCTAAATTTGGATCCTTCAATTTTTGTGCTCGGAGAATCCTTCAAATTCAAGAGCCTCTTCCCCACATTACTTTCATTAGAACCAGATGAGACCCTCTTGCTAACAATCAATTTTTTATGCTTGAGCCAAAGTAGCTAATCTTTCCGTCACAAGTCACCATGGCAACCGATTCTTAAGCCTCTTCAGCTAATGTTCCCATACATGAGCAGCCGGACAACCCTTATTTTATGCATCCTTCTAATAACCCTAGATCTAATCTCGTCGGCATGGTCCTTATGGGTGACAATTAAAACAATTGGTCTGGTGCCATGGAGATTGCCCTTTCCGCCAAGAACAAGATGGTGTTTTTTATTGGAGAAATTAAAAAATTAGCCATAGATGATCTTGCCTATGCGTCATGGATTTGTGTTAACAATATGATTCTATCTTGGATTCTTAATTCCATCCATTTAGATTTGGTGCCAACGGTTCTCTACACAGAGTTAGTTGCAAATGTCTAGGCCGATCTCCACGAACATCTTTCACCATCGAATGGTCCTAGGGTTTTTTCATCTTGAGCAAGAGATATGTGACGATGTCGTGACCAATTACTACAACAACTTGCGAAGCTGCTAGGATGAATTGAACAATTTGGATCGGTCATCGTAATGCTCTTGTTTGGCTCCAAACAACAAGAGAAGCGGCACTTGTTTCAATTCCTCGTGTGTCTCAATCTGAGGCATGCTAATGTTACTAGTTAGATTATGCTAATGGATCTGTTACCTAGTGTTACACATGCATATGCACTAGTTCTTCAGGATGAGTTGCATCGCCATATCCAATCGGACCTCCCATTGTCCGACCAGACCAGCACTTTATTTAGCATTCACAACAATCATGCTCCGCTGCCATACAAGGAGTCATCATCCTTGGATAGCCTAGCTCTCTTGGTGCTCCCGCTCCATTCGCCAACCTAGCTATACGGACGAACACGTCCCACAACTGGGAAAGATGCAACCATTGTGGCATCCCATGACATCTATGGGATGTGTGTTATCGACTTCATGGCTTCTCTCCCAACCACAAATAGCACTTTGGATGACCATCTACCTCCTCCTGTCTTGCAGACAACAAGTGTAGCCATTCTTCCATTATTGCACCTCCTCCATTCACAAATGATCAATATAAGCAACTAATGTGCTTGCTGCAGGAGGTAAACATCCTGAAAGCCAACCTCTCAGGTAATGTTCTCGGCTTATCTACGAATTCATTTAATTCTGATACTTGGGTTTTTGACACTGTCGCCACCACCATGTCATATTTGAACCCCGTTACCTTACAAACCTGACACACTATTCGTCTCCACATCCCACCGTTGGGATTTTATGTCTTTTTCAAGACCTCTTGACGAAGAAGATCATTGGTCAGAGCCATGAGTGTGGTGGTCTTTATTATCTAGAGATTCCTACCAAATCTGATGTTCTCCCTTCTACATCCTCTTCACCTCATCTTTGGCATGCCCGCTTAGGACATCCATCAGTGTCAATTTTATCTACTTTGCAACAAACTTAATATTTTAGTCTAGCAAAACAATTGAGTCCATATGATGCGTGTCATTTATCCAAGCAAATGCGTCTGTATTTTGTGTCTAGCACTACTATTACTTTTCGTTTGTTTGAGCCTATTCATGTTGACGTTGGGGGGCCTTATTCGCATTCTACACATAAGACATGTCGTTATTTTTTATCTATTGTTGATAACTATTCACACCATACTTGGATTTTTTTTACTTACTTTTAAGTATGATGCAATTGATTTTCTGATTCACTTCTTTGCTTTTATTGAGACTCAATTTCAATCCGAAGTCTAAAATGTTTAATCTGATAATGGAACCGAATTCATTTTCTCTCATTTACAAGAGTTTCTTTGCGCCCACAGTGTTCATCACTTGCGTAGTTGCCCTCACACTCAACAAAATGGAGTTGTTGAGCATAAGCACAGTCACTTGCTCAATATTGCTTGTGCTTTGCATTTTCAATTTGGAATTCCTCTTAATTTTTGGGAGGATTGTGTCTTAACTGCTACTTATTTCATAAATAAACTACCTAGTCATTTCCTACACAATAAAACCCCATATGACCTTTTCTATGGCAAACCACCTTCCTATTCTCATCTTTTTGTCTTTGGCTCTTTGTGCTACGCTTCTACCGGCCATCTTCACTCCGATAAATTTGGCCCCCGATCTCACCAATGTGTTCTAATAGGTTATCCCACAAACCACAAAGGTTATCGTCTCTATGACCTCCAAGATCAAACAACTTGTACTAGTCGTGACGTCATTTTCTATTAACAAGATTTTCCTTTCTGTTAAACCATCAAACATACCACAACCAAACTGACCTCAGTAATTTCATTACCTTTATCCAACCTTGGTGAAACATCCCCTCCTCCCTTCACCCAGGTACTTACACCAACCTTACCTCCTTAGCCTCCTGCACCCATGGCCGCAACATCACCCACTGAACTTGAAGTTGTGCCTCGGCCATCTTGGCCATGTCGTCTACTCGGATATCTTCGGGACTGCCACTGCGCTATTATGGTCTATGATCAATCCTCTTTGGACTCTAAAGAAATTGAATCATGTACTTTTTACCTTTTATCCAACTGTTTATCATACTCGTATTTTTCACCCACTCACCGTGCTTTTTTAGCCTCTATATCCGTGGAGCAAGAACTTGAAAATTTTGACGCTAAGTGTCATTCTCCCAAGTGGCAGGAGGCAATGTCTTTTGAGATTCATGCCCTTGAATAGAATGACACTTGGAAAATTATTCCTCTTCCTCCTAACAAACACCCCATTGGATGTAAATGAATTTACCGAATCAAATATAATTCTGATGGCAACATTGAGTGCTTCAAGGTTCGTCTCGTTGCAAAGGGTTACACTCAAATAGAGGGGATTGATTACCATGATACCTTTGCGCCAATTGCTAAAATGGTAATCATTCGTACTTTATTAGCTCTTGCTTCAATTCGCCATTGGCCTTTCTACCAATTAGATGCGAATAATGCTTTTTTTTTGCACGGTGATCTTGATGAAGAGGTTTACAAGAGATTTCCACCAAGTTCTCATAGGAAAGGGGAGAATTTAGTTTGTCGGCTTAAGAAATCACTCTATGGCCTTAAATAGGCATTGAGGCAATGGTTCGCTAAATCCTCTTCTGTGGATGTTGGTTTTCAATAGTCCAAGGCAGACTATTCACTTTTTAAATTGGTTCGTGGCTCTCTCTTGACCATTATCCTTATTTATGTTGATGATTTGGTTATCATAGGTGATGATGAAGTTATGGTTCAACTTCTCAAGCGATTTCTTGACATACAATTTTGCATTAAGGACTTGGGTACTCTCAAATACTTCTTGGGCATTGAATTTTCTTGTTTCAAGTCTGGAATTTTCTTGTCACAAATGAATTATGCTCTTGATATTTTGTTTGACATTAGTCTTCTTGGAGGACATCATGTTGATACCCCGATGGAACCCAAGATGCAATTTTCGGACTCCTCCCCAACTCTTAAGGATCCAAGTTCATATTGATGACTTACTAGTAGATTATTATATCTTACAATAACTTGTCCAGATTTACTCTTTACAATGCAACATCTTAGTCAATTCATACACTCTCCTAATGAAGATCATTGGAATGCCGCCCTTCGCATTGTGTGATATCTCAAGCATGATCCTGGCATTTGTTTGTTTTTCCCATCATATTCTACTCTTCAACTTCATGGTTATAAAGATTTTGATTGGGCATCTTGTTCTATATCATGATGATTTGCTTTTGGCTACCACATGTTTCTTGGTTCTTGTCCCATCTCATGGCATTCCAAGAAACAAACTACTATTGCCCATTCCTTAACAAAAGCTAAATGCCATGCTATGACGTTTGTTGTGTGTGAAATCACATGGCTTCACATGCTTTTCTCGGATCTCCATGTCAACACTACCACCGCTAATCATTTTTGTGATAATAAAGCAGCCATCCACATCGCCATTAATCTTGTCTTCCATGAACACACCAAACATATCGAGATTGACTGTCACTTGGTTTGTAACAAAATTCAAGATGGCACTTTGCGTATTTTTCATATTCCCAGTCACTCCCAACTTGCATACATGCTCATGAGATCAATCACAAGTGATTTATTTTGCAATTTTAAGAACAAGTTATTGACATGTTTACATTCACCAACTTGAGGGCAAGTATTGGTAAATTAGGTTTATACTAAAGGGCATAATCATTATTGTATTGTTTTAACTCCAAACCCTAGGTATATATTGTAAATTACTTTATCCATGAAAACTGCGGTTGCCTAAACTCTACAACATGTGATTGCTGTCTACCTATAAATTATAAGATTTTAGGTTGGACATTCTAACATAAATTAGAGTTACCTTCTTGCCTAGTTCATTTTACTATGCGATTTCCTGTTCATCAAATTTTATGTGTCCTTTTTAATCTCACTTTTATGTGAAAGAGGGTGTTAAAGTATCCAAATCCCCTGTTTAGGGTTCATATGTTCTTTAACATGTGGATCTTTTTTGTGATGGGAGCTGTCCATGGAGGGAAAACTACCAAATTAGTTCCAACCCCATTATAAGAATGCCTATTCAATTAAAAGTATTTTAATTTTGTCAATATAATCATAAGCCATACAATGAAATTTCAATGTAATCTTTTTGACTGATTTTCGTCTAGAAATGCTATTGTGGAGGTCTAGCCCTGGTTGACCATTCTTCATTGGACGCCTAACGTCTGACATGGAAAAAACTTAAGTGAAATGACTCCATTTGCTTAATTTTTTCAAAATTTCCAGATTTTTTTTTTTTTACTTTTCATTACTTTTCATTTTTTTTCCCTTTCTCTCTATCAAGTGTTGTCACTCGCCTCCTCCCTCCCTCCCTCCCTCCCTCGACAGTGGCGCCGATGGTCGTGAGTGGAGCACACCTTTGACATTTAGAAATAGAAAGGAAGAGGGCGGGAGAGACAAAAATGTACATTAACAAGGAAAAAAAGAGGAGAATTTTAAAAATTAAGCAAAACGATGTTGTTTTACTTGAAATTGTCCACGTTAAAGATGTGCCGTGTCGTGTCATGTAAGACGGCCAGCGATAACTAAATTGCTAGATTAGCATTTTCACGTGGAAATTTACCAAAACTAAATTGAAATTTCATGAAAAGATTTAGAACTAATCTAACAAATTGAATTTTCTAGGACTAATTTAATAATTCTTCTGGATGTTGAACACCGATTAGAAACAAGAGAAAATATTGGTGGAGAGCAAGAGTGGTTGAAGAATAGTGGCGCGGAACATCGATTTTTCACAGCCTTGTTGTTCAATGGTTTTTTTTTTTTTTTTTGTTAATCCGGGAACCGCCGTATAGCTGGCAGCCTACAACCGGCAACCGGCGACGTAAACCCGGGGCGATGCTAGTGCAGGGCCATGCTGTTCAAATGGTTCATCTTACTTCTTTTCAATAATATATTTCATCTTCATTTCCTTCACCTTCCAGTAGGATATGAAAAGATTAGTATAAGCTCGTTTACTCGGTTTACCGTGTTGAAAACTTCTTTTTGACAATATATATCATCTCCATATCCCTCACTTTCTAGTGTCTTTTGCGAAGCTAGGGGTCATCGACCATTGGCAAACACTGTCTAATAATGAAAGAAACTATCGGTCAAGAGCGAGAGGGGTCGAAGAACGGTGCAAAATGTCAAGCTTTCATCGCTTCGTTGTTCCCATGGTTTATCTTACTTCTTTTTAACTAATATGTTACATATTGATTTCCTTCACCTTTTAGCAGGATCTGAAAACAAAAAAAATTAGTAGAAGCTCCTTTATACAATTTACCTTGCTTCTTTTGAACTAATAAATTTTATCTAGAAAATCGTCAAATAGTTCTAAACCTATTGTACGGTAACTAATTCGATCACGAGTCTTTTTAATTTTATCAATTTAATCACAAACCTTTTGAAAACTTGCCAACTTGGTCCTAAATTTTTTAATTATGCCAATCTAGCTCTAAATATTTTGATAATTTGTCAATATAGTTCTAAATCTTTTAATGATTTATCAATTTAGTACTTCCAACAAATTTGACTGGAAACCATTAACATGATGGTCTAGTCAATGTTAGCCGTCTTACATAGTATGGTCGGCGCTGACGCGGATAATTTTTATAATTGAAAGGCTATTGAAACATCGTGATGAATGGGCTTCAATCTCTAAAAAAATATTCCCACAACCTTTTGATCAAGTTATCTCCTCTAATGGGCTTGTCAAGATGTTTTGGGTCGACCCGAGCAGTTAAAGCATCCTTTCACTGTTCAATCCAATTGTTTGGCTAGATATATGTAATCAAGAGATTTACCGCGAACGCAATTCTACCCTCAAAATTCCTCCAAAACTTATCAAATATGCCTTTCCTTATAAGATATTATTAGGCCAATAATGCTTTTTTTTTTTTGCCTTCTCTCGGAAGACACTATTTTCAATAAAGTTCATATCCCCTTCCGGTAGGGCGGTCCAAAGAACCATTTGTCACATTTCTAAATCAATAAAGACAATAACTCAGGAGAGCGTAAAACCATGCTTTGATAATATTCCACTAAAACAAATCATAATCTTTTTCGAGCCATTCATTAAACTTACAGTGTAATTATTTCACTCAAGTGTATTAGCATGGCAAATTTCGGGATCTTACCTATAATTTTCTCAAAAGGTAAAAAAACTAGGGATTACAGAAATTATTTTATAGATTTAGGTGCAAACTAACTCAAATAACTTGTACAATTGTCTTGCGATTTGCAATAGCTAATATATCTCTTACCTTTACCAAAAAAAAAAAAAAAAAAAATAACTTTTTAACTTTTTTTACGAGAGCATAAACAACAACACACTTAGGGTGCGTTTGGTAACGCTCCCAGAAACAAGTGTTATGTTTTTTTTGTTCCCTGGAGTAGAAATATAACATAAACGCATTTGGTAAGTTTTTTGTTCTCGGGAACAAATCTAGAACAGAAACAAAAAACAAAAAAAAGTTACTTCTTATTCCCGGGAACAATTCTTAGAAATAATTTTTTTTTTTCTTTTCTTTCTTTTTCTTTTTTTCCTCTCTTCTTCCTAGCTGGTTGCCGGCCTTGGCGATGGCTAGCGACCGGCCAAAGGAGGCCCGGTGACCTCACTGGCCACCGGCGAGGCTCGGGGAAACCTCATTGTGGCTAGGTGAGGCCCCTCGAGCCTCGCCCTGCCATTGCGAGGCCAGGTGACGCAGACCTCACAGTGGCGAGGTTGGCATCGCCAGATCTAGGTGAGGCCAAGCCTCGCTTGGCCACGGTGAGGCTCGGCCTCACCAAATCTGGGTGACGTCTCCTCGCCAAGCCAAGGCAAGGCCAAGCCTCACCGAGCCATGGCAAGGCTCCCTCGAGGCTGGCGACTTCACCGGCCCACGTTTGGCCGGTCACTAGCCGGCCATGGCCAAGGTTGGCGATCGGCTAAGAGGAAGGGGAAGAAAAAGAAATAAAATAAAATTATTAATATACTAAAAGAAATTATAAGTTACAAAAATATTAGAGATTGTATCAAACATATTTATGTTTTCGAACATAAATTTTTTATAGTTACCAAACGTCTTAAAATGTATAGAAATTGTTCTAAAAAAAATGTTTCTCAAAAGAAATTATTCCCGAGAACAAAAACATTACCATACATACCCTTAAACACCCCACAAAATATATTGCGTCTTTGTGAACAAATCAATCTTGTAAACGAGTTTTGTATCTATGGCACTACGTAAAATGGACGGTGACAGAACAATGACATCGAGTTAAATAGGAGACCATTGGAAGCATCTTTATTACATCATATATCTGAAGATGACAATTTGACAAGCAATACCTTGGATAGCTAGTGACCAACATTAGAACTTGAAAAGACATACTCTGTTATTCCTAAACCCTAGTCACGCACGTTCTCCAAAATCCTAAAACTCCAAAGAACCCGTGACTAGAGACTTGTTTTAGTTCCTAATAGCACTCGTACAACTTAACATCCATCTTCAATCGAAAATACTCATACAGAACAAAACCACCTGTCTCAATCTCAACAATCCCTCTAGTCATGAAGAAATCTCCAGTTCCGCCAACAACCGAGAGATACCTAGTCTTTGCCGGAATAAAATCGGACCCCATGACGTTTATAGTGCCCTTATACTCGGTCGAGTTGAAAACCAAGGTATAGGCGAACCAGGCGCTCGGCGCAGTCTTCATATCGTAAAAATAGAAACCCTGAGCCCGGGCCACCGGGGGAGAATGCAGGTTCTGGTCTTTGGTCATGGGGTCATCGAATATGGACACCTGACCAAAGCTAAAAGGCCCAAGCCCAACCGGACTCGTTGCAGCAGCCTCGGTCGCGTTGGCCGAGTTATTGCCTTTGAAGATTATGTCATGCATGTAAAGCACGATGTGCTTGCACGGTTTGAGTTTTCTGGAAGGCCTAGCTAGGGAAGGTTGTGAGGCGAGTGAGAGAAAGAGACAGATAAGGAGCAAGAAGACGTCGTATCTTTTTGAAAGCTCCATCATTTGCTGTTTTTTTTTGGCAAGGTTGAGATGATTGTGGTGAATAGAAACACTACTGCTCAGTGATCAGCTTATATAGAACTTAATATGGAAAGGGAGGTCACGAGTGTCACGTCGAATTGTACATTTCTTGGTTGGAATTTACCCTCGTGGCGCGTTTCTGAATGGAATCGTACCTAATTACATTGTCAGTACATCAGCTATATATTATAAATATTCCCAACAACCCACCCCTGTGGCTTGTTTCGCTATTGGCTTTATTAGAAAGTAGTACTTATATAGTCTTTTTGTCACTCCTGTTTGTAAGAGAGAGATAGGGAATCTTACGGTAAATAGCAGGGCTGGTCTCGATTAGCTCAACTTTCCATAAAGCTCCGATTAACATATTGATACGTGGCACCTTACCAAAAACAAAAAACATATTGATACGTGGCAAATGTGTTTGTTAGTTTCTACGTACGTCAGAGGACGTTCCCACCAAACCCATTTCCAGCCATCTCTCTCTCTCTCTCTCTCTCTCTCTCTCTCTAGTTTGAAACACGACCGCATCTCTTTCCACTGCCGGCCGCGGCGCCTTCATGACAGCGAAGATGATGGCTACCACCGCTGCTCACACCATTACGACAGGAGAAAAGTGCCAAAAAAATCATAAACTTTTTGTCTTTGTATCTATTTAGTCTTAAACTTTTTTATTGTGTCGATTTAATCCTAAACCTTTTTTACGTTGTGCCAATTCAATCATTTCCGGCCAATTTTAGCTGGAATTTGTTGATTGGATGCCGGCCGGCTGATGTGGTCTGATCGGCACTGACGTGAATTACTTTTAATAATATTTTAATATTTTTGATTTTTTTGATTTTTTTGATTTTTTCCTTTTGATTTTTTTTTCTTCTCATCTTCCTCTAGCCGGTTGCCGGACCTCGGCGATCGGCTAGAGGCGACGGTTGGCGAGGTTGTGAGGGTGAGCCTCGCCCGCCTAGCGCGAGGCCACCCTCGAGGCCTGGGTGACGAGCCTCGCCCTCGCCGGATCTGGCGACTGGATTCGATCCTCAAGGTCTTACGGAATCGAGGCCTATTGTCGTCATCCTTCGACATGTCAATGCCCAGTGGCGTGGAGGCAAGCTTCGCGGCACGCACCGAGAGCGCCTTCTCGATGATTTTCAAGCTCAGGTCTTCATTCACTTCCTCATTGTTGTTGTTGTCGCTGTTGCCGCCGAGCGGTGCCGCGGACTTCGGTTCATGCTCTGCGTCATCTCCTTCGCCGAGCTTTGCCGCCATTGGCTTCGCTCTCCTCCCCATGCTCCTCACGTCGAGCTGGCGGGGCTCGCCCTCACCGTCCAGGCCTCGAGGGTGGCCTTGTGCCAGGCGGGCGAGGCTCGCCCTTGCTAGATCTGGCAAGGTCGAGCCTCACTGGCCATGGGCGAGGCTCGACCCTCGCCAAATCTAACATGGGCAAGCCTTGCCGCCCAACGCGAGGCGCACTCGTGGCCACTGGCAAGGTGGCCAGTCGCCGAGGTCCCGCGACCAGCTGGAGGAAGAAGAGGAGAAGAAAAAAAAAAGAAAAAAAAATTAAAAAAATCAAAAAATCAAAAAATCAAAACATCAAAAAAATCAAAAAAATTAAAATAGTATTAAAAGTGGTCCATGTCGGCGCCGATCAGGCCACGTTAGTCGGTCGACATCAAATTAGCAAATTCCGGCCAAAATTGATCGGGAAGGACTGAATTGGCACAACGTAAAAAAAGTTTAAACTAAATCGGCACCAAAAAAAGATTTAGGATTAAATTGGCACAAAGATAAAAGGTTTAGAATTTTTTTGGCACTTTTCCCATTACGATTGACGGACAAAGGTGTCTTTCTTTCCATATCATAAAATGATTGCCTAGACTTCGGCGCGACTGAATATCACGGCAACATGGCATGATAATTAGAAACGTGACAACTATTCGACATTGTTTGGGCCATACCTTCCAATGACCTGATTCTTTTCCTCCTGCTCATGTAAAGAAAAAATAGTTTTCTGTGAAAAGGGAAAAGGACTATTCTATTATCAAAATGTACTTATTCTCACCGATATAAATGACACCCATGATGAATTGGCTGATGTGGTAAAGATATACTCATGACTGGGTGTCTAGTTAAACAAGGATTAACGTCTCGAGTAATGACAGATCTTCCAGCTCATCTCCTTCTCATCCCTTTCCTCAATGGGGACGATGGCATTATGACGGATCACTCATTTACATAAGATTATTTTTTACTCTCATATGGAAATATTTTTAGGAGTTCTTCTACTTTTCGTTCAGTACTTTTCACGCATTTTCTAACCAGGTCCTAAATTTTTATTTGTCTAACCAAATCTTTTAACTTACACACCTTTCTTTGGCACCGGGTCTGGCCAAATCCAACTGTTTCGGTCGTCAGACACATTGAAATATGACAATCTGGTCTACATGGAAGTCCACGTGGATAAAAAATGAGCGGAAAAACTTAAAACATAATAATATAAAAAATAAAATGTGAAAGTACAAAGGTCATTCTTTTATTATCCATTGTGGGTATACACTTTAGGAGAATTTTATGCATGTTATACTCTAGCATTGTTTGATGGTCACGTCAGTTGGATTTGGCTGGATCTTATGCTAGAGGGATTTGATTAGAAAGTTTGTATAAAGTAGAAAGACTTAATTAGATAAATTAAAGGAATAGATAATGGTTCTAAAGAATTTGTGATTTTTTTTCAATTTAATGATTTTATTATAATCTTTAAGTAATGTAACCCCTTTATATTCTGTTTAATTTCTTATAATTAAAAGCAGAAAATGTACCAAACAGTTCAGTGAAATAGTGAGTAATCTATTTTGATTTCTATTTTCAATGAACTTTTTTTACTTAAGATATATAATTTATTTAATGTCATTCTTATTTGGAGTGTTTTTGAACTAAATGAGCTACTAGCTCCCTTGTATGCGCCCCGATTTCATTTTTGATACAACAAATTGCGATCACAATTGAATGTACATGCAAAGTCACAACTGAAATAATAAAGAGCATGCAGAATTCAAGTTGATTGAACTTTTTGTCTAGCAACTAAGCCATTCAAATTAATTGATATTACTGTCCACCACAGATGTATGTAAAATGTCACTTAACAAATCGAACGTAGACATGTTGTCGAGCCCCGCATGAAGCTCGGACAAACAAAGTGGAATGAGATTAGTTGATTGGTTTGTACAAAGATGGCTCTCAGACCCTGCTCTTGATTTTTTCACTGTGCAGGAGGCCGCTCAGTATGATCAATGTAATGAATATACTGAGTATCTATATATGGATAGGTAGGGTATTCTAATTTTTTCTTGAAGAAATGTTGAAAGAAGTTACACGATGTCCTATCTCCAGCAAAAGGTTGGTATGCTAGTGCTATCGTGTCGATAATTGCTTGGCACTGAGTTGTATGTCTTATGGTCATAGATTAAGGATGTTCACAAACTGTCTTTATTTATTGCGACTCTTCACCATTGTACTCTGAAAAGCTCCTGCTTCTTCTTGCACACTCTAAAGAACTAGTTCTTCTTCCTCAGAGAAAGAACCTTGCCACGCTGCACTTATGACTCGGTCAAAACAGATTTAGTGGTGGCAAAGGATATGGAAAAAGGAGAATTGTAAGCTAAATACCGGAGTATGATATTTTAAACCCTAAAGCACAGTTCTGCATTTGAAGGAGTTGTACTAATTGATTGTCATATATGAAAGTTGTTGAACAAACTCCAATGTTCTGTTAACTTTTGTATGGGTAAAAAAGGACCATATCACCGGTCAAAAATGAATGTTTACCATGTGCCGGAGACCACAGGTGCTTGCTTAGGAGGAAAATGTTAGTAAAGTGTCTCAGAAGACTCGTTAAAACTTATCAAATATTCTTTTGCAATGTTTACTTTTGTAGTATCCAATGTGATTTGATAAGCACTTCTTGGTGCTATTAATTGTCGACACCCAAATTTTGTTGACCGTTCAAGTGTCCATTTTTGGCAAAAGCATAAAAATACAAATAATAGTAATAATAAAAAAAAAGATAGTAATTAAAAATTAACATAATTAAAAAAAAAAAAAAGCTTGACAAAATCGGGTGAGGGGCTTAGCCCATTTATTTCAGCAAGTTGTGGGCGAGAAGAACTCATACGCCCAGCCTTTTTTTAAAATAGCAATGGATCTCTCTGGAGTTCATACCTCGTATTGCTTCAGGAGTATCTGTTAGAATTTCGGGTGTCCTAATTTGCTCTTTGGCAATTGTGTCCTTGTTATGATCATGACCAGAATACTAAAGTCGATAACTGTTGCTAGAATAATAATGGATCTTTTGAGCAGCCTTTTTCCACCTTCAGTCCTACTTTCACCTCTCCTCTCTCGTTTTCACTTTACTTAAAAAAATTGGATCAATCACAGCTTGAAACATGGATTTATGAATTCTGTTGCCAGAAAACAAGCACTCCTCCTGTCCAATAAGAAAAAAAAGGGGACATAAAAAAACAAGCACTTCTTTCATGGACATAAGGACAGTAATGTTGCCTACTGATAGGAACTGAATGATAAATAGCCCATTTGAATAACTTTCTTCTGATTGAATTCAGCTCAGCTGCAACATTGCCAATGTCCATCCGTTTATTCGGCGTTTTAGCAGAACAGGCAACTCCAATCCTGAAGACTGAAATCAACCATTCCTCAAATTTGCACCCTCCCTTTGATAGTTGAAAACTGGTCTTTGAATTTGATTGCTTCTGTTTCTTGCATACCCTGGAACAGCCAGGGGTCTGCAGTCTCTCCTACTTCACCAGGTAATGCTCTCTCAGCAAAGTTATGGAGTTTTAAAACCTTCTAGGAACATCACATCAGTGGGCCTCCTCTCGATGAAAATCTATAGCAGGACGATTCTGTAATTGTAGGTATGTCCGTGTACCAACACTCGGCTTCCCACTCCACACTTTGGAAGAAAATCTATAGTTTGAGTTAGCAATTTCTATGAGAAAGTTCAAGCAGCCTTGGTGTTTCTTGTGCTTGGTGAAGAAGGGATTGAGAATGGTGAATGACGTAATTCGTATGTAATAATGCTATATGACTTACTTGTCATGTTTTTTAATAATTCACTAGGTACATGGCAATAGTGACAAATATTGAGAAATATTATTAAACTTAACAAATTTTGAAAGTTCTAATAAAATTTGGCTAGGTTTTAATACATGGGAATAATTCTCTTTTCTTAACACCTGCCTTCAAATTTTTACTGTTATCTTTTTGGTCAGAACACATGCCTTAAATCGGTCCAAATCTATTTTTAATCAAATTTAAATAATATAAATCAATTTAGTTTAGATTAAAAAATCAGTTTTAGATTAAAAAATAAGTTTTGGTAGGTTCTAATTTTTGAAAGGTTCTAATACATGGCAATAATTCTCTTTTCTTAACACCTGCCTTCGAATTTTTGTTCTTATCCTTTTGGTCAGAACACATGTCTTGTCAAAGCGACATTTATTAGTGAAGTACATTTCTAATAAGGCTAATACCTTAAAAAACTCCAAACTATTTTTTTGACCATGAAAATCCCCAAACTGGTATACCTGTGACAAATTTACCTGACTGACTATAAAAAACCCTAAACTGGTACATTTATGACAAATTTACCCTAAACTAATTTATTCGATTGCAAAAAACCCCAAAAATAGTAAATTTATGACAAATATATTGCTAAATTAGATTAATACTACAAAAAAATACAAAAATTATAAACTGTAACAAACGGAGCGTAAAGTCCTAAATTGGTATACTAGTCAACTGTCACGTGTCATTTAACTTAATAATTTGAGAATAAAATTTAACGAAAACTAACAGAGGGTAAATTTGTCACAAGTGTATTAGTTTGGGGTAAATTTGTCAAAGGTATATCAGTTTGGGGTTTTTAGTGGTCAAAAAAATAGTTTTGGGTAAATTTGTTACAAGTGTACCAGTTTAGGGTTTTTCAGGGTATTAACCCTTTCTAATACAAGAGTTGTGTCCTTTCAAATTATAATATGACCATTCCATTTAAAAATGTGTTTTTACTTTTTGAGTGGATGGTCACGTGAGATGCTAAATAATTTTATTCACATGTTTTTTTTTTTTTTTTTTTTTTGATGACCAAGGGAACTCCCGCATGGCCGACAGCCAAAGAGTAAACCCTGGGGAGGCACGCAGGAAACCACCACCCACGCACCTCGGCCAAGACACCACACAGCGCTTCAGCCTCCCTGCTTTGCAGGAGCTTCGAACCTGGTTCTCCTCGGTGGAGAACACAAGCTCTACCCTCTACGCTGCAACGGTGGGTGGTATTTTATTCACATGTTCATATATAAAATTTTCCAAAATAAATAAATAAAGGTTTCCCTTACATAACAGTAAAAAGAATTCGGTCGTGGCTTGTCTGCATGTTAGCAAACTATGTTTCATATAATTTGCTTAGATTTTTTCCTTTCTAGTTGCATTTCTTATTAAATCCAAATTTAATAAGCAATCACATTGAAATCTTTCAAAACATAAAAATAATGCTAGTGTAATTTCATCTTTAAGTTTTTCAAAGCTAAAAAATTTTCAGTTTAAAAATTTTGGGAAAAGAGTGATAAATCGCTTACGCCGTTATTCTCCATATTATTTTAAATCATATAGGATATAAACATGTAGAAAAGTGAAAATTTCGAACAAAAAAGTATCAATTAGTAACGCCATTATTCACCATGTTATTGCAAATCATAAAGGATACATACCATTGAAGGGTATGTGATGCAGAGCATAACTATTCAAGACATGTATGCTATCCCACAACATGGCCACCTTAGCCTTAAAGGGACTGCTTATTAGTCCTCGAATATCAAGAGCTGGATCACAAAACTTTCAAATTTCCAGTAGCTTTCTGATCCATAGGATCTACAAAGTGGTAGGTGCAGAGCATACTTGTAACCGGATCATCTTGTCAAATTAACAATACAATTATAATAATATCATCCTAGGAAGAAGAATGAGAGGAGGGTTTAGAAAGACACGAGAGAGTTTTCACAAGGACAAACTTTACTCAAGGGGGATTCTACCTTGAACATTGTATCCTCCTTGCTTTTTATAGGTTTCAGGAAGTCACACAAAACAAAAACCATTGGACTCTTTCAAAAAAATTTGAGGTCACTTCTACCCTCTTCCTAATAATACTAGGATTAGGATAATTGGATGCCCTTGTAGGCATTACTGGTTGAGGCCAAGTGGAGATGTTAGGAGTTTCACATAGTGGTACGTCACATGGTGGAATGTCAATTATCATATCTATTGGTGGGATTGCAAAACCCACGGATTTTGAGGCAATGTTCTTCCCCAAGGATATGGTTCAGGATTTTCCTAAGTTGATTGGGGTAGCTGTGAGGACTGTTGGCTTGCATTGAACTTTGTTAGAGCTTGTTTGATAGCATCCCCGGTGGGTGAGTATGCAAAGGACCGATCCCATGGGACTTCTTCATCATAGGTGCTTGGTCAAATTTCTGTGGGAATTGCTTGGTTCTTTTCACAAAGGATTTTAGGGATTGCTCTATATGGTCCATCAAGGTTAGCAATATTGCTTCCATGAGAATGATGGATCATGGTAAGAGAAACTATGGGCCTAGGTATTTTAGTTTTAGAGACTTAGGGACAAGGAATTGATTTGTTGTTGACAGGTAACTCCATGATCTATGAAAATTCACTGTGGTTTGGATAATTGTTGACACTTAATTTTTAGTTGACACGTTATTAAAAGGTAAAAAAATTGAAATTTCGGTTTCTGATCGTGATGGAGCCCCATTTCTAGGCCAAAAAGTATCATTTTTCAGTTATTCATTTTACAAGGTCCTTTATAAGCATTTTCTACTTCATTTTCAAGAAAAATCCGAAAAGTCAAACAGTTTACTTCGAGTTGACTTTTTGGTCAACCTTTTGACCAAAAGCCAACCTCGGGTCAAAAATTGACTTTTAACCCAAAAAATTTTCATTTAGCTTTCACTTTTATTAAGTCAATTTAAAAAAAAAAAATCAAAGATTTGACCAAAAAATCAACTTTTTAGGAAAAATCAACTAAATGGTTGACTTTTAGTTAAACATATGACCCAAAAAAATCGAAAAAAAAATGCACAGATACATTTCTTTTAATGCCAATTTGACTTATATGTCAAAAATTTCACAAAATTCGACAAGAACCTTGATTTCCAAAATTTTCGATTTTATGTTCAAAATCGACCAAAAATAAAATTACTTTCATTTTAGTTATAATTAGGTGTAGTCAATTTTTCCACATTTGGTTTATGGACTATTTTAAATCCGCTTGTGCATTCAATTTGGTGATTTATTGAGTCAAAATGCGAATTGCCGTTTTGAGCCCTAATTAGGGAAGCAAAATCGATCCTTCATAATTTGCAAACAGACGATCATTTCTCACTCATTTTCTTAAGATAAGTTCAAATCCAAAATAGATTTTGGAAAATTCACATCAAAACTCATTAACTTGAAGAATTTTACCTTCCAAAGCATAAGAAAATCAAGCAATTAAGCTTCAATTGGCAAAATTTGAATTGACTCATTCATGGTTATGGTTTAATTTCATGAATCTATGTCCAATTTTAATAATAGGTCTAGATTCATTTTTGACATAAGCTCGAGCGCTACAATTCAAGGTCAATTTGAATGCGATAAGTGATCTTACATATGGTAGTTCATTAGATAGGACAATTATGACATTAATTGAATTCAATTTTAGTTCATTTACAGTTTTACCTATTGAATTGCAATTTTACCATTTTAGACCTTTAGGCCCAATTCAAGGCACCTATGGTTCTAACTCGTTGCTTTTCACGATAATCATTCAACAAGATCAATAAAAGACCTCTAGATCATGTGTTGTATCTCAATTGGCCAATTTCTTCTTAAATAGGGTAAAATTCCTTTTCAATTTGGTCTTTTAGGGACCAAATTGCATAAATTTTGGATCCACAGGGGTTCCAAGTTGGTGAAATGACAAGAACCAGACCAAACTAGTCAAGAACTGGTTGAATCAGACCAAATCAATTTGATTAGTCCAATTGGCCGTCGGCGAGGATGGCCGATTCAGCACCTTGTCGGCCGGTTCCTAACCTCCAGTGACCGATTCTGGGATCCTCTTAATGTCAAATTCACTTTTGCACCTTCAATTTCTCAAAATTTTACAGATTGATCATTGAATTTCATCAAATTGCAAATTAACCTCTAATTAGACATTTTGACGCAATTCTCAATTTTGGCTTGGGTTTTCGCAAATCAAATCCACTAGATCAATTACCCAACACCTCTAGATCATATTAGAGCCTTTGAAATCAATTTTTGACTATTGGATTGAAATTTCGACTGTCGAATCGAACTGACGGCCGAAATCACTTAACTTGGGGTAGTATATAAGTCCAATTTTCTCTTCATTTTAGAGGGCCACATTTACACGAAATTGTCCTCTCTCTCTCTCTTTTCTCTACGCCAAACCGTCTACCATTGCCGATCTCACGTCACCGAACCACCGATCATTGATTCAGCCCTTTGGTGACCACACCTTCCTATCCTAGTCGTTGCAAGTTGGTGATTAGCTCAATTTTGATCGGAACTCTCCTGATCAAACCAAGCTCCCTCGATGATACAAACCGGTCCATGTGGATTGGTTCAATATTGATCTAAGCTGGTGATTCAACCGGTTTGAAGTTGATCATAGCTATCTAAATTTGATCCTTGGAGTTTGATCAAACTTTCGGTGAAGGCTTCGATTGATTGCGATCAAAATCGACAAAAATGCACCAAAAAGTAACAATCTCAATCTTGAACCCCATGAAGTGAGATCGGATTAACCGGTCGGGGCTAGGGTTCAATTTTAGGAAAATGTGCTATGTTTAGATGTTAGATCGAAGGATTTGGATGTTGATTTGCTGTGTTTGAGTGTTCTTAATTGATTTTGAATGATTGACTTGATTTAGCCTTAAACTTGTATTTTTGTCTCCTTGAATTGACTTCTTGTTTTTACCAAAACGAGGTTTGAAATGACTTTATTTGAGTTTGAATCCCTCTAGAATTTGATAGTACATATTGCTAGCTTCGAATTGATAGATCGCACGCCCTGATCAAGTGTCGTTTGACCTTCAAAAAGCACGACCAAAATGAGCAATTATACAATAATTTAGGTTAGTTTTCAATTCTGTTCTTGTTTAGCCTTCTATCTTTTTTATTTTTGTACAATTTTCTGTGTTGATTTCTGGAGGAACTTTCTTTCATAAAAGTTATTTTTTTATTGTCTTGAGAATGTTCTTTATTTTATTTTATTTTATTTTATTGGAATTTTTAGACATGGTTAGTTAGGTCAAAACCATTTAGATTTGAACCTAGGTCAATCTGCTCTATGTTGATTCTTGATATTTTCATTTTTGTGTAATTTCCTGCGTTGATTTTTGGAGGAGCTTTTCTTCATAAAAGTTATTCATAATTGTGTGGAAAACATCATGTAATTTTTCATGAATTTTTGGATGTGTTTTATTAGGTTAAAATCATTTAGATCCGAACATTAGACAATTTGCCTTGAATTGGTCTAAATTCCTTTTTGGTAAAATTGAGTCCACAAATGAGCTTGTATGATCTCAAATCCTCATGAGAATTGAAATATATAATGTATATATTCAATTGATGTATGCTTTGCAAAGTATTAATGTAAATTGCATGAGTTAAGGTGAAAATGTGTTGTAGTAATACATGGCTTAAATATGTATCTCTATTTTGTCATTTTTGCTGTGATTCATGTGATCACATTTAGGTTTTGAACTCTTAACAAGAAATGTTCATAATTGCATATCCTATATTGAGGATTTTTCGTAGGATCTTTGCACGTTTTGATGATGGCTGAAATCATGCCCGTTCTATGAAGTTAATGTTGAAATGAAATCTTGCCGTATATGCATCTTGCCATGCTTGTTTGAGTCATTTAGAGACCAAATCTTGCAACAATGCCTTCTCAACACTTAAACTACATGTCACAAGATTTGAGTACATATTCACGTCATTGCATTTGAGTGTCATTTTGTATTTCAAATTTGCGCCACAAGAACGTATGTTCACCTATAAACCCTCAAGCATTTCATTATGAATCTTAACTCATTTCATAATGTCATTTAAATTGTATGAAATTTTGCATGCCGACCTAGGATTAGATGATTATCCAAACTTTCCATCGCATCCGATCCTAAGTCTCATGTGATTTCTTCATGTTATTTGTGCATTATTTGAATGACTTTGAGGTTTTTTAATGCATGCTTATGTTCTATTTTCTTAGTTACTAATAAAGATACTCTTTGAGATCTCGATCTTAGGGTACCTAATTGACCTAATTGGGACTCGAGACTTTTTAGGAAGTTGAAAGGCATACTTAGAGGTTTCTAATACAGTTGATTTCACACAGATCGCTCATTGTTTGGATTAATTTCCATTTTTTTTTTAACTAGATCAGAATCTGGATATGGGATCAAATTTGGACTCTTGTTCTAATCCTTGTTTGGACAGACTTTTGATATTTTTGTTCCAATTTTTTTAATAGGATTCTATGCTTGGTCTCTTAGGGCGCATTTGGTAATGCTTTTGGTTGGGGAATAATTTTTTATCGAAATGGTTTTTTTATTTATTTATTATTTTTTTTTTTCTGATTCTACTCTTAAGAACAATTTCTAAGTAAAAGAATGTGTTTGGTAACTTCATAAAATTTTTATTCCTAGGAAAAAATGCGTTTGGTAGGATTCTTAATTATTTTATTTTATTTTTTAAATACTTTTATTATATTTTCTTCTTTTTCTTTTTCTCTTTGGCTGGTCGCCGATTGTAGTGGTGGCCGATGACTAGCTAGGCAAGGTTTGATGAGCTTGGTAGAGGCTCGCTAAGCCAGGGCGAGGTCCAGCGAGCTCGCTTGGCCACAGTGAGGCTTGGCCTCACTAGATCTAGGCGAGGCCGAGCCTCGCTAGTGGCCAAGTGAGCCTCGACCTCACCTAGGTGGTGCAAGGTCGGCCTCGTCTTGGCTTGGTGAGGCCAAGCCTCATGCCTATTGGGGAGGCCGAGCCTCACTTAGATCTGGCGAGGCTCGGGCTGACGAACCTCGGCCTAGCCTCACTAGGGGTCGGCGACGCTTTGATGAGGTTGTTGGCCCTCGTATGGCCAGTCGCCGGCGCTGGCCATGGCCGAGGTTGGCAACTAGCCAAAAGGGAAATGAAGAAAAGGAAAGAGAAGAAGAAAAGAGAAGAAGAGAGAAGGGAAGAAAAAATAAATTCTTTATTTTTGTTCTTTTGATTCTTAGGAATTGTTCCTAGAAACAAGAAGTTATTTTTTTCTACTTCTTGTTTCTGTTCCAAATCTATTCCCGAGAACCAAAAAAATAGATTTTTTGTTCCCGAGAATAAAAATTTTACCAAACAGGTTTCTATTTTTTTCGTTCTCTGGAACAAAAGAATAGAAATAGTTGTGTCGGAGAACAACTTTTTTTTTACCAAACAGGGTCTTAATGAAACTTGTTTGGCATCGTGTTGGCTATGTTGTGTATAAATCTGGTGATTTTTAGACTTGTTTTGATAGGACAAATCCTTGCGATATTGATTGAATGTCCTGCTGTTTTGATAATTTTCTAATATGATGTTGCTTTTTGTCTGATTTTTGTAAAATCATGTGTAGTTCGTTTAGGAAAACGTTCTTCATGAAAGTTGTTCATTATCATGTCTTGCATATTAAGGAATTTTTCTATATCTAAATTGTCAATGGGCATTACTCAATTTTGTTGACTTGACATGTTTAGTCTAAAATTTCCTGATGTGAACCTTCGATTGTGTTTGTTTAGTTATATCTTTTAGGTTAATTTGTGCATGAAATTCGGCCATGTCATCTTTATGGAAGTTGTTCTAAATGCTTTGATCTTTGTTGTTAAACAATTGTCCTTTCCAAATTGTATATTTTAAAAAACACTTTGGTACATATGATGTTTCCAAAAAAATAATTTCTAAGAAATTATTTTCCAGAGCTTGATTTGACTTAAGGAAAAGTCATGATTTGGACCATATTCAAAATGCCTACGACGCTTGTGGGTACAGTTATGCGAGCCCCGAGCTAGCCTTGGCATTTGAATGTGTTCCATTGCCTAGATGTTCCTTAATCCTATATATTTTCAAACCTCTTTAAAGCTCATGTAACGTTGTAAAAATTCATGATTTGAATTGTATTTAAAATGCCTGCGACACTTGTGAATGTAGTTATGCGAGCCTCGAGCTAGCTTTGGCAATTGAATGCCTTTCATAGTCGAGACATCACTTTGTCTTAAAATTTTTTGTGGATGATTTTGAAAGATGTCTTTGAAACATCATATGTACTTCCTATGCATACAAACACGTTATTCATTTAGTAATGCCTATGTTTGTGATTGGCGCATGCCTTTGGTAATAAGTGACCCGCCGATGGTTCACTTTCTTGCTTGATAGGTTGTGAAATAAGGTTCAAAAGACCTACATGCATGCTTAACTCCTACAATGCATGTGCCTTTTAAATGTATGATAGGGTTGATGCATGACATCGAAGGAAAACTATGGGATCACATAGATCGCTTGGATGGGAGACTTATAAGTATTATTGACCATGAGAGGATACAATTGATCGATAATGGTTATAAGTCACATAAAAAGAAAAAAAGATTGAGCAGGTGTCTTAGTAGGACTCATGGCATGAAAGACAAAAGTTGATCCCGAGGCCCAAATCTTCTTTTTGCATTGAAATTCTTTTGAAAGATTGATTTTAGCATGATGTCGTGTTTTTGATTGTTTTGATAAGTATGCTTGCTTTTTTCCATTGTATGTACCTAGTTATATAGTTCTTAGACTAGGTTTAGATTAGAATCATGAAGATGGAGAAGACATGAAGATGGTGGAGGTCGATGTCCATTATGACCATAATCCTATACTATTTATTTCCCCGACATATGTCTCAGGTTCTTTTTGTTGTATAAAACTCAACAAGTTGTGGGTCCTTTTTTCCTTTTTCAATTGTATTTCTCTTTTATATTTTCTAGGATTGCATGATAAATTTACAGATTTTCTTGATTATTTACTTACTGTTTCGCAATTTTCAATTCAATTGGGTTTTCTTTTCATTTTCTTTAGAAATAGAATAGTATGAGAATGATCAACCATGCATGATCAGTTAGTTTATGACCTAACGACCTCGAAAATATAAGAAGAAATGCATGGACACGTTAGGTAAACACATCATACTGTTTAGGTACCGAAAATGTGCTAATAGAAATACTAGTGTAACTCAAGTCCTCAGACCTAGATATTTGGTTGAGTAGGAATCGAGAAAACACTCTCGACCTTCGATTGGGTTTCTAGCTGACCTCCAAAATAAGGCTAGTGGCGACTTCCGTCTTATTTTTAGGTTGTCATGAATAACTAGACCATATAAATAAACCTATTGCGTGGGGTATGAGTTTTGATAAAACTCACAATGGTTTAGCATACTCGATATGGGAGTACCTCAAATGATGAAGTGATGCCATCCTTATGGGTGAAGTGTACTATAAAGAGGGTTACTATGGTAAAAATGTACCCTTAAATCCAATATCTATACTCAACCTCTTCTCCCGAGGTGTGTCACCTGTGTGGGTATGGATCGCGACACTTCACTGTCACGTGGGGTACGAGCTTGGGAGAGCTCGCGATCTTGTGGAGGGAACTCACGAGAGGCTTGACTCGAAAGGCGAGGTGATGATGTCTTTTGGAACGCAAGCCGTGAGGGAACTCTTGTGATCGAGTACCCCTAAACCCGACCTTTCCCCTTTGTTTCCTTGCGAGAGGGATCAAGGGCAATGAGATTGGGTCACAACAATAATCTCTTATGGATAGTTATACTATCTTTTCATGAATTGAAGTTGTACATCAAATTAGACCTTGCAATAACACATGGGCCAGAACCATTATAACGTTTCTGTGAGATGCTGAAAACAAGGATGTTCATGGCCTTATTCCCATCTTCTTGCCATCCTATGGATCCTAGTAGTGGGAAACTCGATTGCTATAGAAAGATTATGGAAGACATACTAGAAAAATCATTTAAGTTCTTTAGGGAATGTGATTGGATTAAGTGTGAATACATTAATGAATGGATAATCATGTTGTGTTCCAAATGGTTTGAGATTGAGTCTCCCATACTTTCGAAAAATCTTATTATGGTATTCCTACATCTTTTCTTTGCATCCAGAGTGAAATTGTCCCTGTTGATGGAACTCCGTGACGTTGGAGGGATGTCTCTGTGGACATTTGATGAAGAGGAGAAGGATAGTCCTCTTATCATGAAGATAGAGGATGTGGATTCATTAGGTTTGGAGAGATAATTGGCAAGAACATTTTTCTATGCTTTGATGTGTTTGGTGTCAAACAAATACTTGGAAAACCATTTTGCCTAAAGTAGAATCTATGGATGAGGGACTCTCTTTTGCTTGAGTTTTAGCATTTGGGGGAAAAGATGACATGTCCATTCCTACAAGGAAATGATAGTTGATAAGATGAAATTCAAACTTTTTATTCCATACTTAACTATTAGGATTTCTTTGAACATAGAATGATAATGTATCTTAGCCTAGGAAAACCTTCCACTTGTGTGTCCATGAATTCTCCTCTTGCCATCTTCTTCAAATAGTACTGTTGCCCAATATTTGTCGCTAACTTCAGTCTGGAGGATGCGCTTTCCATCAGGTGGTATTTGTAGTGGAGGTAGATTTTCCAAGTTTTCCTTCAGTGCTCTAGTAGCTTCACTTTGAGGCTTTCCCCATGGAAGTGGTTCCTTTTTGAGCATTTTTTTTTTTGTAAAGGATGCATGAATTTTGAAATTCTAGGAACGAAATCCTTGAGGTAATTGGCAATCCCAAGGAACTGTTGGACTTGCCTGTAGGAGAGATTATCTTATGGGAATTTTAGGAGTTCTTTTGCGATGTGTTTGCTTGGATGGAAAGCTCTGTTTTTCAAATGCATGCCTAGGAATTCGATCTCTTTCTGGGCAATGACCATATTCTTTTGTGATAATATAATGTCGTAGATTAGCAAACTATTTAAGCAACTTACAATGAGACACCTTGTCGAGACTGTAAAGGAGAATAAATATAGGCATTGGTGGAGATTGGTTAGCAGATTTTGCATATTGCTTTATGAAATAACGAGGGTGTTGTTTTGAGCCCAAAAGGAAGAAAATTCCACTGGAAGTGCTTGTTTAGGATGCACAATCTTGTCTTGTGTCTATCTTTTGGATAAATTCCAAATTGCCAAAATCCTACCTTTAGATCAAACTTTGAATAAATCTTAGCATGGGATAGGCTAGAGAACAAGGTTTTCCGATTTGGCAAAGGGAATTTGTCATCCTAAAATAAACTGGTTAAGAGGCTAGTAGTTGATTACCAATCTCTTTTTGTCTCAGACTTGCTCATCCCTTTTTCCAACATAAAAGGCCTCACACGCCCATTGGGAATTTGTAGCTTTGATAAGTCCCGGCGAAGTAGATCATCACACTTCTTTTAGGCAAGCTGGAGATTTTTTGGGTTCATTCCTAAGTGACTTCCCTTTGTTGGGTTGATATCTTCATTTTTCTTAAAGGGCATGTGGACAAAGAACTCTTCATTTTTCCACAATGGATTGGGACACTTTTGGAGAGCATATGAACTCAGAAGTTCCTAGAGATTGGGATTGAGATTCTCAGGCTAGATGAGATAGTCTTCTGGTATCCATAGTCTTTAAATTTCCCTTTGAATGGGAGCCCATTGGGTAAGATTCTAAGTTCTGGGAGCTTGTAGAGAAGGTCCCATCCTGTAATGATGTCTCGATCTAGAGTAGGAAATCCAAGGATTTGAGCAATGATGGAGCATTGTAGAAAAAAAATGGATCTTCTTGGGTTTACTCCTTACCTTTGTGGCAAAAGTATTTCTTGAGGTTGCCTTAAATTTTGGGTATATGATTCCTAATATTCTTTTCGTAAGATCTTTGGGTGAAGGATAGAAGAATCTGCTCCGGTGTAGCTTCTCATATTTAAAGAGCAAAATGCGTATTGGGATTTATGGCTTAACAAGGGAGGGTTGGGTTGTCTGAATGGATTAGGTGTTTTCAAGTGGGGAATACCGAAGCTCACGTTCTTCTAAGTTTTCAAGAAGTAAAGGCCATTACCTTCACCATGTCTGGATCTTCTGCTTCAAAATCACTTTTTTACGAAAAGGTTTCGATGGCACAAATAGTGCGTGCGAGGGTTCATTTTTAAGAGATAAGATGGACTTGAGATCTTCTTGAAGGGAAATACCTATGCGTTTGAGAACGGTGTCCATAAGGTTCATCCTTCCTTTCTTTGCTTGGGGACAATTTTTGGCAAAATGTCCCCTGCGTCCACAGATGAAACATCGGTCTTTCTTCTTTCTAGTTCTATACTTCCTTTTTCACATTTTCTCTTACGAAATAACTTCCATTTTCCTTTCTTTCACTGCTTTGATGGGTATTTTCGAAAGTGTTTTTCTTTCTCGTAGGAGTAGTCACAGGAGGAATCTTTGTGCCAACCCCTAATCTGTAGGCCTGGTTTTTTTACAGGCCTTCTTAAGAGCTTTGTTGTTTTCTGTGAATTCTTTGAACACCCTCTTCTGGAGGCACAATTCATCAAGAGCAGTGGACACCTTGTTAAATTTCTTCGAGAGAAGCTTCAAGCGTTCATCTGTTCTTTCCTTGGAATAACTTGTCGACCATATTAGCAATTTGCTTTGGTATGGATGAGAGGAACACCGGTTTTAAGGCAGGATCGCCTCCAAGGGTATACAATTTCATCATCTCCTTCAAGTGTCGATCAAGAACCTTTCTTTCATAAGAACATCATTTCCTTTCAAAGAATTATGTTCTTTTTTGCTCCATTTGGTCTTTTGGGCTCCCTATAAAGTATAGATGAAGGATTCAGATAGCCTGGTTGAAATCTCGGGCTAATAATATATTCTGGTTTATAGGAGGGAGGTTTATCCACCAATCTAACAGGCTTCTTTTCAATCTACTGGTGAATTCCAAAAGTATATCAAAGTGAGCAACTTCTGGGTTTAAAGCACGGGTGTTCACCTAAGCATAGAATTCTGGTACCCGTGCATGCTATTTTTGGTACAGGAGGTTGTCAAGAGTGAAAGAAAGCCCTGTAGAAGAAGGGCCTTGGTTAGGTTGCATAAATTCTCTGTCATCTCTTATTATGATATCCTCATCCTCTTCTTGAACCATGAAACTAATTGGGAGAATGGTCTCTATTTCTAAATCTGAAAGGTTAGATGGGTTAGATGGACAGAGATTCTTCAGAGTCAGATTGAAAGGATGGATTTGAAGATCCTTCCTTTTCTGAGTCAGTTGGAGACGTTTGAGGGTTTTGTGTTAGGGTGATGATATTAGGAAGAACTTGCTGGTGGTGATCCCTTAGGAAGGACTCTAGAGGATTCACAATCATATTGGAAGGAGGTGGAGAGGGAGAGTTGGGCTATTTCTTAGGAGTTTTTTCTTTCTTTTTTCTGCAAGAAATGGTTCTTTGATGGCACAAACATCATGTCTTTGGGATTCTGGGATTTGAATGTTAAGATTTGTAAAGACAGAAGAGGAAGTTGGGGGTTGGATTAATGGTTTTTTATATGATGGGAGAAAAAAAGGATCAAAAGAGGGTATCCTTGAAGGATTTTATATTTCCTAGATGTCTTGAATATGTATTTTCAGTCTTTCAATCTTAACTGTTTGGTTGTCAAGATAGTGCTTTGGAGGCAACACTCCTTATTCAATCTTTAAGAGCCTATCTTGATAGAGTTGCAACAACTTGTTTTAGGTGATTGCCATTATGAAAATATATGTTTCTAAAATTGTTATATTACATTGGTTTGTCCATGAAAGGGTGCGACTAAAAAGGCACTGGTTCGTCTTGATGTAATGTTATTGATAAGTCACCCTTTGAAGACATATGAGTAGTTACCTTTTAAATGAAGCATAAAAAGGATAGCTTCAAAAGATAACTTACTAATGACAATAGAATGTTTTAGAAAACAACGCTCTTCCTTTTTCTCTCTCACTCCATAAAAAATGAACAAACAATTTCATCATCTCCTTGAAGTGTCAATCAAGATCATTTCTTTCATAAGAACATCATTTCCTTTCAAAGAATTCTATTCTTTTTTGCTCCATTAGGTCATCTGGGCTCCCTATAAAGTACTGATGAAGAATTTGGATAGATTGGTTGAAGTCCTAAGCTAAAAATACAATCTAGTTTGCAAGAGGGAGGTTTATCGACCAATCTAACAGGCTTCTTGTGAATCTACTGGTGAATTCTAAAGGTATATCAAAGTGAGCAACTTTTGGGTTTAAAGCACGGGTGTTCATCCAGGCATAGAATTCTTGTAACTTTGCATGCCATTTATGGTACATGAGGTTGTCAAGAGTGAAAGTAAGCCTCGTAAAAGAAGGGCCTTGGTTAGGCTGCACAAATTCTTTGTCATCTCTTCCTATGATATCCTCATCCTCTTCTCGAACCATGAAACTAATTGGGAGAATGGTCTCTATATCTGAATCTAAAAGGTTAGATTGGTCAGATGGATAGAGATTCTTTAGAGCCAAATTGAAAGGATGGATTTGAAGATCCTTCCTTTTATGAGTCAGTTGGAGATGTTTGAGGGTTTTGTGTTAAGGTGATGATATTAGGAAGAACTTGCTGGTGGTGATCCCTTAGGAAGGACTCTAGAGGATTCACAATCATATCGGAAGGAGGTGGATGGAGAGAGTCGGGCTATTTCTTAGGAGTTTTTTCTTTTTTTTCTTTTTTTCTGCAAGAAATGGTTTTCTAATGGCATGAAAATCATTTCTTCGGGTTTTTGGGATTTGAATGTTAAGATTTGCAAAGACGGAAAGAGGAAGTTGAGGGTTGGATTAATGGTTTTTTCTATGATGGGAGAAAAAGAGGGTCAAAAGAGAGTATCCTTGAAGGATTTTGTATTTCCTAGAGATCTCGGATTTGTCTTTTCAATCTTTCAATCTCAATTGTTTGGTTGTCAAGTAGTGCTTTGGAGGCAACACTCCTAATTCAATCTTTTGGAGCTTATCTCGATAGAGTTGCAACAACTTGTTCTAGGTGATTGCCATTTTGAAAATATATGGTTCTAAAACTCTTATATTATGTTGATTTGTCCATGATATGGTATGATTAAAAAGGCACCGGTTTGTCTTGATGTGATGGGATTGATAAGGCACTTTTTGAAGGGGTATGAATAGTTACCTTTTAAAGGAAGTGCAAAAAGGATAACTTTAGAAGATAATTGACTAATGACGATAGAATGTTTTAGAAAATAATGCTCTTCCTTTTCGTTCACTCCATAAAAAATGAACAAACAAAAGGCTTTTATTACTACTTTGAGAAGACAAACAACATTAATACTGTGGAATGTGAATGCTTTCCTTGTGATTGTATTCGGATCATCATGAAGTCATGTTGTTTATCGTTCACTCATGATTCAACTTACATTCATGGGCAATTTGTTTGTTATGCATTGAAGAGGTTAGTCAATTCTTTTGCCGACTCTTCTTCCAATATTAGTATCGGAGCCTAAGTTATGATCTCCGCCTTGTTTTTCCATCAAATTTTCTCGCTTGTTGTTATGATCTCCGCCTTTTCCTTCACTCCATAAAAAATAAACAAACAAAAGGCTTTTATTACTACTTTGAGAAGACAAACGACATTAATACTATGGAACGTGAATGCTTTCCTTGTTATTGTATTCGGATTATCTTGAAGTCATGTTGTTTGTCATTCACTCATGATTCAACTTACATTCCTAGGCAATTTGTTTGTTATGCATCGAAGAGGTGAGTCAATTCTTTTGCTGACTCTTCTTCCAATATTAGTATCAAAGCCTAAGTTATGATCTCCGCCTAGTTTTTCCGTCAAATTTTCTTGCTTGTTGTTATGATCTCCGTCTTTTCCTTCACTCCATAAAAAAGGAATAAACAAAAGGCTTTTATTACTACTTTGAGAAGACAAACGACATTAATACTGTGGAACGTGAATGCTTTCCTTGTGATTGTATTCAGATCATCGTGAAGTCATGTTGTTTGTCGTTCACTCATGATTCAACTTACATTCCTGGGCAATTTGTTTGTTATGCATTGAAGAGGTTAGTCAATTCTTTTGCCGACTCTTCTTTCAATATTAGTATCGAGCCTAAGTTATGATCCCCGCCTTGTTTTTCCGTCAAATTTTCTCACTTGTTATGATCTCTGCATTTTCCTTCACTCCATAAAAAATGAACAAACAAAAGGCTTTTATTATTACTTTGAGAAGACAAACGACATTAATACTGTGGAATGTGAATGCTTTCCTTGTGATTGTATTCAGATCATCGTGAAGTCATGTTGTTTGTCATTCACTCATGATTCAACTTACATTCCTAGGTAATTTGTTTGTTATGCATCGATGAGGTTAGTCAATTCTTTTGCCGACTCTTCTTCCAATATTAGTATTAGAGCTTAAGTTATAATCTCCGCCTTGTTTTTCCGTCAAATTTTCTCGCTTGTTGTTTGATATAAGGATCATGAGGATGAACTTCACATGGTTTGGATTACATTGCTCGGAAATTGTAACATGAATCGTCAAAAATGAACTAAGACGAAGAATTGGTCAGGAGGTCATGGACGACCATTCTGTTTTGACAATTTTTTAGAATATTTTGTTGGCCAAAATAAATTTTTGAATACATAGGGTGAAATTATTCATCAAGATGATCAAAACGCCTAGTGGCATGCCACCTTATGATGTTGAACACACCCACATGCTCGACTAGAAGCGGCAATGCGTGAGTGCTACATGCCCATTGACAAACCGACTTGTGCTGATGTCATCAATGGCATCGGCAAACGGTCGGTAAGCAATTGTATGACGTCATCGATGACATCATCCACTGGTTGGTGATTCAACCAACAATGTAACCTAACAACCCGACTAGGTTGATTGGTCAATGGTTGGGCTGGTTTGACCATTGGACCGGTCTAACTAGTTAGATTGGCCATAACTCATTGGCGTGTGTGCCACATAGGCCATGCACTCAAGTAGCTCGTGTGGGCATGTGTGGACTCCGATGGATGTGTGGTTGGTGGTGTTTGGTTCGTATGGATGTGTTCTACATTGTGGTATATTTATCTTTACATGTTTGAAGTTTTTATAGGTATAAAAATGAGTACGGAATCCTAAATACACGTTTTTTTGGGGTATAAATGTATTGTTTATTCCCTCTAACCTATATTTCACCATGATTTTAGAAATATAGAAGCTAGCCTACATGAAAATGACCACATATAAGTTATATAGAGTTTAGTTCAATGATAGCATGTATATGATTTAATATGCTTGCAATTTCCTAATTTCGAGCAAGGTCGAACAATGGCAAAAGATCCTTGATCTTTTAATTATATCTTGAATTTCACTTTCAATTATAATTGTTGCATGAATATGTTGTACGTTGGTTCACATTATGCTACGTCTTTGGATATTTAATAGAAAATATGATAATTACATGAGGTCATATAATCATCTTTTCTAGTGGGAGTTCATAGGTTGGTAGAATTCAAAGGAGTTTTCACGTAGAACTTGAAATTTGCACAATTAAACTAGTTAATGATAGTAAAATAATCGTACATAGAAGCTGATTGAAAACATAGTGACTTTTCGTTTTGGTGTCTTTTTGTTGAATTATCATTAATTTAGTTTGTCTTTATTGTAAATTTTATATGTGTCTTACTGTGAAAACGTGCTAGTATTGATTCTGTGTTTATTATGTCAATATGTAATAACAATTGATTATGACTTCGGCATCCAAGACCATTATGGTTGACCTTAATAAGAGCGAGAAGTTGAACAATGATAATTATGTTATTTGGCATTGAAAAATTCGGTACATCCTTGAGGGAAAAAAAGTTTCGGAAACCTTGAACCACACCAAAGATGAACTTGAGCATGGAATTTCACTTTAATATAGAAGAGTTCAAGAAGTTTATCAAGTTTGGAAAAAGAAAAATAGTGTTGCTTACATCACATTGCTAAGTTATATGTAATATGATCTCATGTGTGGGTTTAAATGTTATGATAAAACTCAAGCAATCTGAGCTGCCTTGAAAGATAAGTTTGAGAGTATATTTGCCACTGAGTCAAGGAGTTTCACTATCAAATTTGACATATACCGAAATCGCCCAAATCTAATGATGAGGTAGCATCTTTGGGAGATGTCAAATATGATTTATGAGCTGAAGTTGATAGATTACACCCTTACTGATGAACAATAAGTTTCAGTGTTATAAGGTCTCTTCTTGATAGTTGGGAAAATCAACATGACATATAATGAAAATATTTTTACTTTTGACAATATAGCGCGTAATTTAGAATTAGAGAATGAGCACCTATAGACCATGAGATGCTTTACCCATGCTTATGTTGTTGAATTGAGTTCACGCAAAGTTTCAGATTTCAAGCACAAAAGGAACCATAAATTTAACAACAAAGGGAATGAGACTTATCAGGCATCCAAGAGAGCTAAGACCAATCGACACAAGAAGCATGGTGGGAAGAAAGACAAGGTCTACAATTGTGGCAAGCTAAGTCACTTCGCTTGGGAATGCATTAAGCTGAAAGATGTACCATGTTACTCAATTACTTTAAGTGATGTTTTTGTTTATAGCATTGTAATACTTGCTGAATCTCAATCTAGAGACCGAGGAATATTTGTGGAGTATCGTCGGATATAGCTTAGAAAAAGATGAATATATGTTGTGAATAACTTAAGAGTTGAAGTGAAGGGTATTAACCATATAAATTAATCTTATCTGGTGGTTGAAACCTATTCCTACATGGTATTCTCTATACTATAGATATTTGACAAAACTTAGTCTTCGTAAGTGTTCTTCTAAGTTTAGGTTATGTATTGAATTTCCATGATAATTGTATTGATATTTTGTTTGGAACAATTTATTACAATTCTGGTTATTTATTGAATGATTTTATAGTGTTAGACATTGAATATAATGTGTATAATTTTAATGTTGATGGTTATCTTCTTTAATTACATCTTATAGAGAAGGCCTTTTAGGATCACTCGCTAATGTTGATATACTCATATGTGAATATTTTCTAGTAGAAAAAGCAACAAGATAATCATTTGGTAAAAGAACTAAAGCCAAACTTCCATTGCAACAAGGCTCTTTGTGATGAAAAATGGAATTGTAAGACAATTGACTATTTTTGATATTTTGCAACAAAATAATGTTGCTAAAAGAAGAAATAGAACCCTATTGGAAATGGTTAGATTTATAATAGTGCAAGCAAATCTATCTGTTTCATATTGAGGAGATACGTTATTGACTATTACATATATACTTAATCGTGTGCCCTCTAAGTCAGTCACTTTCACCTCTTATGAATTGTAGACTGGTAGGAAACCAGATTTAAGTAACCTATGACCTTGGGGGTGTGTAGTTTATGCTTATGATTCTTCTAATAAATATAGCAAATTAGGTCATAGAGAGAAGAAATGTATCTTTATAAGATATTCCGAATGCTCCAAATGGTATGTGTCCGTAGGTAAACAAGCTGATGGAAGTGTGACTGAAATGAAGCCACGATATGTCATGCTTTCCTAATAAATATGAGATTAACAAAGACTTCCAATTAGATGAAATGGAAGATCATGATAACACACCCACTAATATTGTCGAGAGAAATAAAAATTTACCTCAACATATAAGACATAATGGGAGTGTTGCATCACTTGGTGAACTGAATTTAGAAGAATTTTAGTTATATAAAAGTAATTGTAAAAGTATTTCCTGTTGTCATTTTGAGATTGAAGGACAAGCATTTGTGATTGCTTCGAAAGATGATGTCTAGCCTAAGTCTATCCAAGAGGTTCTCTCATCCTCTGATAAGAAAGAATGGAGAAAAGTTTTGGAAGATGAAATGGAGTCAATGAGGGCAAACCACGTTTAGGATTTGGTTGATCTACTACCCAATTGCAAAGCTATTGAGAATAAATGGATTTTTAAGATGAAGCGAAGGGTGGATGGATCTATTGAAAAGTATAAGGCTCATCTTGTGGCGAAATGTTATACTCAACAAGAGAGTATAGATTATGAGGAAACATTTTCATCAGCTATAAGGTTTGCCTTCATACACCTTATCTTAACTATTGTTACACATTTGGAGTTAGAATTATATCAAGTGGAAGTAAAGACGGCATTTCTGAGAACTAGATGAAGAAATCTATAAGAAGCAACTAATAGGTTTCATAATTGAATGTCAGAAGTGTATAGTTTGCAAGTTTTATTGCTTAATATATGCTCACAAGTAATCATTTAGATGGAGGCATTTTTGTTTTTATCAAGCCATAACATTTTTTTGGGTTCATGATAATCGAAGAAAATCACTGTGTATATGTCAAACGGTCTAAGATAAATTTATGATTTTATCACTTTATGTGGGTGATATACTATTAGCTGTGAATGACAAAAGTTTGGTTATCACTATAAAAAAAATGATTGTCCTCCAATTTTAAAATAAATGACATGGGAGAAGTTGCTTATATATTGGGAGTTAAGATTGAAAGAGATTGATCAATGAAACACCTTACTCTGTCACAAAAATCTTATATAAGGAAGATTCTTAAGCGTTTCGATATTCAATATTGTAATCTCATTGATACACCTATTATGTAAGGCGAAGGCCTGAGTACTAAAATTTGTCTTAAGACTCCAAAATAAAAGAAAAAATGGAAACTATTCCTTACACATACAGTCGGAAGTTTGATGTATGCTATTATGTGTACTTGACTAGACATATGTCATGCCGTGGGATTGGTGAGCCGATATCAATCAAATCCTGATTAAGTACACTGGAAAGTAGTGAAGATGATCTTAAGATACGTAAAAGGCATCATGGACTATTGACTTTGTTATCAAGAGAAAGATTTACGCTTCTTAGGCTACTCAGATGTTGATTGGGAATGAGACCTAGATGAGCATAAATCGACTTCTGGGTATGCGTTCTTGCTCAATGAATGTGCAATTTTTTGGAATAGCAAGAAACAGACATGCACAGCCTTATCTACGATGGAGTCAAAATTTATTGCATGCTCTGCCATAGTGCAAGAAATAGTATGTCTAAAACGTTTCTTGGAAAGTTTAACCATTATCATTAAGGTTTCAAAACTAATGATAGTTTATTGTGATAGTCAAGTAGCCATTGCCTATGTGAAAAATCCTAAGTATCAAGGTAGGACGAAGTACATTAACATAAAGAACAACTTCATCGGAGATATAATAGCATAGAAAGAAATGATCTTACAATACATTTCAATCAATAGAATGGTTGTTGATTCGTTTACGAAAGCTGTTCCTAGAGACGTGTTCTTGACCCATAGGATGTCTCTAGGGTTGTGTGCAACATGATATATAATATTATTAAGGATCATTGGTTCATGTGTATATGAACATATGTATTGCACTTGTTTGTCTTTAGTGACTTGATATTTCATCAATAAGTACAAATTTATTATGAAACTAGCACAAACAAACATATATAGTTTAAAGGTATGTTGGTAGGCAATGATTGGTTCACTCACATAAACAATTACCTTAAGTGCTATAGCTATAGTTAGCACGTTGAGATAAGACATTATATACTATAAACAATGGAAGAGCAAGTTTAGTATATAAAATAATTTTACATTACCTTGATTGGAGTCAATATGAGGTATGTGATTTGTATGTGAGAAGACCGAATATGATAGTCCCGCAATCATATATGCCTGAAGGATGCCGGATATGAGTACTTAATTGGACGTTGTAAAAAGCGAGCTAATATAGCACTGGAGTTAAACATGAGTACATGAGAAGTACGTGAGAGGCTAAGATCTATATAGTGGATGTGTTTAATAAATGATATAAGCTCGTATAGAAAGAGAAATCCACTATAGGATGTAATTCATACTGCATGTACATTATATGACCAACAAAGGAAAGTGAGTGAAATTATCATTTTTACTCAGCATGTGAGCCCTTGAGGTAATTTATAATTGTTGACACTTAAATTTTGACAACCCAATCATTTATTTATTGCATAGAAAATTATGCATTAATTTTTAATCCCTAAACAAAAATTAGAATTAAATTGAATAGTATGTAGTTTTCGGAGGATTATTTATTTATTTATTTATTGCATTGGCATTGGACCGGCAATGCATGGGTTTGAATTGATGCTTTAAGCTTTGATTTGACGAGTTGGACTAAGCTCATGGAGAAAGGGAATTGGCCTAAGCTTGTTATTCTCTAAAGACCAAAAATTGACTTATGAGGAATAACGATTTGATATTTTCGAAAAGATTCATTTTATTCTTCCAATATTCAATGATATGCTGGGTGGATTTTTCATACATGCAACATATTCATATGTACTTGGTGAAGGCAAGTAGAGAAAGGAGATATTGCATACTTGTCTTTGCAAGATTTGGAATTTGGGAAATTTCCATCGATTGTATTTCCACAATCTTGAATTTTTTAGCAATGAGAGTGTAACATCCTTGATCCCCACCCCATAAGGATTGGCCATAAGGTTCTAAAAGGATCGATCATGGGTCATTGGCCATGGATTGATTGACTTAATCGACAAGGAATTGTGGATTGGTTATGGTTCGACCAACCGACTGACCGACCAGTCACGAATTGGTGGAGGTGTCGGCTGTGAATTTTCTACCAACCATACCGATGGGATAGAATCACCAGCTCATACGATGGCGTTTTGATCACCAGAATTGGTCACGAGATGATTTTGGACTGGCGGATGGTCATGAGTCGACCCGACTGGTCCCAGTTTCTGGTTGCAGGTGATTCCGCCCGGTTATGCATTGATACATGGACGATCCGAATTGGTCAAATGCAACCATCTTCCAACCAAAAATGCATTATTCCCTATTTAATTCTTAGTGATTGGAAATAAATCTTGAATTGATGATGTCTGATTATGGATTGGTAATGCATCGACCATGAGCCATACAAATGGATTAGGTGTCGACTAGAATGAGCTCAAGGATAAGATCTGGCTATTCCATTACTAATTGTAAGATCCATGAGTGCCTTGACTTAGTGCTAGGCCATGAGAAGTCTTAGGATTGGCCTTGAACCGACCAAAGGAAGGTTGACCCTTTAGGCCGACTGAACCGTCCAAGTGAATGGTTTGGGCGAATATGGGGCGTGATGGCTGAACCTCGGTATGTGATTCGATTTTTCGAGGTGTACCTAATGATCCCTTCTCCAGCCTTGGAACCAACTTAGACGATGGGATTCTCTAGACCACCTTCTTGAGGAAGAAAAGGACAAAATGGAATTCTCTAGAACACCCTAATTTCTTCATGAAAGAAGTTGACTTATCATCCCACCTAAATTTTTCTAGATATGGTCATAATTACTAAGGATTTACCTTGGGGATTAAGCAGAGTATCCAAGCCAAGTGTTTTAATAAAAATAGGACACATTGAAACTAATTATGGCTATCTTATAGCCTTAATGCCACCCTATCTTTTAGAGTGCCACATATCCATAATAATTTGTCCACTTAATAATGAGCTAAGTGCTAATGTGGTCCAATGAAATGGAGACAAACAAGGCCTTAAATGATGACACTAAGTCATTAGATCTCCACCTCATAAGCCTAGGTGTCCACTCGAAGATTTGATAATGATGGCTTGAGATTTGCCTTGGAGAATAAGTTGGTGACTTGTAAGCTTAAGTGTCATCTAGAATCTTAGGTTATGATGAGCCTAAAGAATAGCCTTGGTGAACAAGCCAAATGCCAACCAATCAAGAGAAGACATTAGGCATCAAGGGGGCTTATGTATCCCGTAGGGACATAAGCACATCATAAGCCTAAAGTGAGCCTTGGAGGATAATTAAGTAGATGGACCAATCACAATAAAAAATGAATAAGCATAGGCGCCAATTAATGAGACTAGATAGGCCAACTCATTCCTTAGGCTTAATCATGAGATTGGCACCAATAATTGAAGAGGAGGTGGCCTATAAAAAGGAGGAGGCCTATAAAAAGGAGGAGGCCTATAAATAGAAGAAGGTATCCTCACATTTTGGAGGCTTAACCATCCTCTCCTTTCCTCTCCCTTTCTCTCCTCTCTTTCACATCCTTCTCCTCTAAGCCATCTTAGTAGCTGTTCGGTCACTAAAGGAGCATCTTGGCGCTAGGCTCAAAAGTTGTAAGTAAAATCTCTAACTCTTGACTAGAGCAATAGCCTACGTTGTCGAGTTTAGTGGTGTGCTCACCCGTGTAAGCTGCGTGTATGTTGTAATGTTATTTTGTATGGTTTGCTTATGTTTGCATGATTAAATGCATTCACACCATTGGGCTTTGTGTGCATTGGCTATGATGAAAGATGAAGAACCGACTTGTATGATGCACTTATATGATGCACCTAAAGAGTAAAAAGCACCTGTCACCACATAGCGTTGGCGGCGATGCCTCGTTCATTGAACGAGATGCCTTGATTGAGCCAAGATGTCTGGGTTTGAGCTCAGATGCCTTGGGTAAGCTAGCCTCGAGATACCCTAGTTGAGCTAGGATGCTTGGGTTGAGCCCAAATGCCTTGATGAGCTAGCGCCAGGATGCCTCGGTTGAGCCAAGATGCTTTGGTTGAGCCTAACTTGAAGCTGGATGCCTCGATTAAGCCAGGATAACGGTAAACAAATTTACATGAGTGCCGGTAAATGCATAAGCATGATATGTTGATGTGTTCATTGATATGCTGAAGGTAAGCATGCATTGAAGTGTGCAGTAATGGACATCTGCATGTAGTAGAGGATAGCAATAAGTTTGCAATTGCTTTGCCATCGGCATTACACTACGAGTGTTGTATCTACTGGATTTTGATGATGAGATATCCTCATAGTAGAGAATTAGAGATTTTTACTTACTGAGTTTATGACTCACCCCGTTGTTTTTCAGAATTGTAGGCATGAAGGAGTTGCAGTCTCACTAGAGGAGTTAAGGTTTACCCCAGCCTTTTGAAGATGTAATGGTTGTAAATATAACGGCCATGATAAAAAGGGTTTGTAAATGTAACTGATGCAATTGTATGTTTGTAAATGAATGTTTTCCTAGCTGCTTGTTGTTGTTCAGGTGTTATATGTACGCTTCCGCATATGCTTAATGAAAAGATAAAAAGAAATGGGACAGCGACACGCCTAGGACGTCGCGAAATTAAGTCTTGCTGCTCGAGACCCTGGAGATCGAGTCGCGGTCATGACAAAGAGCGTCTATTCGACCAACTTATAGGCTAATATTTGGAAATGAAATTGATGGGGAATATTCGGTGTGTGGACAAATGAAACAAAAGAGCACAAGGAAAAGATTTGCAAATAAGAGATAATGGTGCCCGTGGAGCACAAATTTGATCAATATTAGCACATACTTGGGCGATATGAGTGGCACACTAGCACGAAGGAAGAAATATTTTCGTATAAAAGGGGATATGCGTACAGAAGGGAAAAGAAAGGACAAAATATTCAAAGTGTCCAGGGGAGGAAATAAAACTTGTTTCCTTTCCTTTTAACAACCTTAGTCCTCTCGCCTTTAAAAGCTATCACATTATAGACAAAAAGGGGAGGCCATACAATTGAGAAAACGCGGCACAAAATACAGGAAATAGAGAAGGGACTCTTCTTGGCAACGGGTGAGAGAGAGAGAGGAAGAGAGAGAGAGAGAGAGAGAGAGAGATAGCTATCGTCTTCTGCCTCGAGCGTATCCCTCCTAGGTCGCGATTGGCGTCGTCACGGAGCTCTTCCCTCCGCATCCTCACACGCGAACTATTGCTGTAACTGCAGTCTCCGACGATCTCAGTCATCTCGCGATCACACCCTTCGTTTGTCCGCTCCCTGCCGTCTGACCGGATGCTGCTTTGATCACCCCACGACCCCAACGGTGAGCTATTGCCCTTGGCCCCGCCATCCTGCCGTGCTATTCGCTATTGTCCTAGACGACCGCCCAAGCATTTCCTGCTACGAGTACGACGACGTTTATAACACATAGCCCCTCCACAACTGATCAGGATTCCATCACCGTCCCGGAAGCGCCCTCACAGAGAGTGCACATCATGCATGAAGATCCCCCATAGACGACCTCATAGTCCTCGTGGCGTTTAACACATATACTGGAGACCATCTCGATTCAGATTGTTGGGAGCACATGGTGAATAAGACAAAAGGAGAGAGGACTTTATTCAGTGGTCAAAGTAAGGAGACCATCAGTGGGATTTTGAAGAGACAATTGATTTCCTTGCCGAGGCGTGACTATATCGTTAGCCATCGTGAATTCCAACATGGCCGTGACGTCTTTGACAAGAGCTAGCTGGGATCGTGCCGAGTCTGTTTCGACAACAGCCGCCGTTCGTGAATCCTTGGCACCGATCCCATTTCAGAAGCAAATCATTGAAATAAGGTAATTTTTTTAGCCAAATTTCATCTCAATATTTTACTATCTCAATTGGATTGCTGGATACTAATATTGGCAAAAAATCACATAATTACTAATTTGATCAGTAAGACTTCAGATCACTTTTTTATTTTATTTTTTGCACATCGATGATGCTTTAACTCTAAAATCATTATAGTTATCAATTTGATTCATGAGACTTCGGATCAATTTTTTAATTATTTTGATTTTTCTTCCATGTTGTGATGTCAAGGTTAGAATAATTGTTAATTTAATCCGTGAGACAATGGATTATTTTTTCAAATGTTTTATCCATTTATTTAAATTCCCGATGGATATCTTGAGTGGGTTGGATATAATGCTTATATTTGATAATTGCTTGTTTAGGAAAACACTAAAAAAAAATCAAATTATGTATTAGATAGGATAGTTTCCTAAATTAGAATTGCATGTTTTTCTAAATTAGATTGCATGTTAGAATATATAAGGTTTCTAGATAACATTCCCTAGTGATTAGGATTGCATGTCTATATAATTCTAGAATAGATTAGAATATATTCTAGATAGCATTTTCTTTCATGGATAGGGTCCTAGATAATGCCCGCATGCTTAGATAATGTCATGTCTTTAAAATAGAATAGGGTTCAGATCAAATTAATCCCTAAACTAGACTAGATAACTATTCATTTAGATAGTTTAATTACAGTCTTTATTAATTTCGAATTTTAATATAAAAATACAAAAATGGCTTGTGCATGTCATATAGGCTTTAATTTCAAGACAAGAGAACCCCCCCCCCCAAAAAAAAAATTGCTTGCATTGGTGTGTTAAATATCATTGGTGCAATTTATTTGATTCATTGATTGTTCAATAATGGTTGGGCACTCGCATGATCACCCAATTGCATGATAGTGAGTTAGGCTAAAATCAATTTAGACTGCCTACAAACATTTTTTGGAACTAAAAGAGAAAAGGTGTTGAAAGAGCATTAGAATAATTTAGCGTAATCAAGTCTCCATTCCCATGGACTCTAGTTCATAGAAATGAAGTAATACTCTCGTTACTTTACTTGGGTTTCTAATTAATTCAATTAAAATAGATTTGTAGCGACTCATAAATAATAATCTTTTGCATGTTAAATACTTAAACCTAAAGTTGAGAATTGGTATGAGCTTGGGAAAGTCAAGTTTAGTTTAGGCTTAGTAATTCATTAGCCAAACCTTACATGGCGCACTCGAGGTAAGGTCGCAACAATATATTACTTTTGACTGTGTTCTTGAAGTGAAAGAATGATGTTGCTACTTTAGCATATTACTGACGGTTATGAATAGATATGGTTTTATGGGACATGTCTAAGAAAGCAGTTATTTGAAATGGAGAGAAAACTGAGTGCAAAGGAAGACTATTATTATTTTACATCTATCACATGTATTTATTGGTTAATGAATTATATCATCTTATGTGGTTTCAGAAAATAACGCTTTTTCCTTTCCCTCTCTCACTCCATCAAAGACGAACAAACAAAAGGCTTTCATTTCTACTTTGAGAAGACAAACGGCATTAATGCTGTAGAATGTGAATGATTTCCTTGTGATTGTATTTGAATTATTGTCAAGTCGTATAGTTCATCGTTCACTCGTGATTCAACGTACGTTCCTAGATAATTTGTTTATTGCACATCGAAGAAATCAGTCAACTCTTCTGCCGACTCTTCTTCCAACAAAAACTAATGTATTGATCAATCTAAGCTGGAGGTAGTTAGAGATGCTTTAACAAAACTTTGTAAGAAATTAGTTGGAGATATCTTTGAAATTTGAATTATGGTCAGAGAAGAAATTTCATGTTTAAATTTGAAATTACTTCTTATCTCAATTTTGATGATGCTTTGGATCCAAAAATACACACACACACACACACACACACACACACACACACATATATATATATATATATATATATATATATATATATATATATATATATATATATATATATTTACTGTAAGAGATGATTGTGAAGATGTAATTCTAAAAGATTGTAAATATAGGGTGGTTTATCACTATAATATACATAATTAGTTTTTAATCAATCGTATCTTTTTCCCACAAAGTTCAGTATGCCTATGCTAATTTATGAAGTTAAGCTAACCAATTTCCATTAACTAAAATTAAGAAATATAAAAAAAAATCAAAGAAAACATAAAATGACTTCTGCCATTAAATTTAGATTTTTTTATCCTGAAAAACATATAATTATAATAAGTTATTTAACTTTTACTTTTGGAATCCTTACTCCATATATGTCCACTCATTTAGGGGTGATCGGCTCTTGCTTGGAACTAGGAATAAACCTTGTGACTCCCGGTTCCGATATTGGATCCAGAATTGGCCCAATTTATGTTTTTGTATAAAAAAATGAATTCTTATAGTAAAATATAAAAGTTGTATCATTGCACCCCAAAAATCAACATTTGTCAAATGGTTATATTGTTATTTGTTCATCTTGAAAATGATGGTTTGATTCCCGATAGAGGCAAAAATATTTATATTATCTCAAAGAAGTTTCAAAACTGGCTTAGGAAAATGGCAACTACTACCTTAGAATTGGGAATTGAATTAATCCTAAGCCGGTTCTAGGTTCATGAAACAGTGACCCAAACCGGTTCTCCCCTGAAATTGACCTTGAACCGGTTAGTTTAGGCCAGTTTGGTACAATTTTCAAGTTGAACCATTGGAAAGTTCCAGTGAGCTCTTTCTCAACAGTCTACTCGGGCAGGCTTCTCTTGATAGAGCCGGTCACAAGTCGATCTTAAGATTATGTTTTGTGTGAAAAATATTATTTTATAGCTGGTTTTGGTTATCTTTTATTAATTTATATTTCTCTAAATTTGTCGACAATACTTATTCTTTTATAGCTTTCCTAAAGAATGTTTGACACGTAGTTATTAATACAGGCTGATCAATTGAGTCTTGATACATATCTTACATAAAAATTCTAGCTGGTTTTGGTTATCTTTTATTAATTTATAATTATTTTTTCTAACTTGATCCTTAGATTTGTATCTTTATTAGTAACCATCCACCAATTTTTCAAGTGAAAGATAAATAGTCTCTTATTATGAAGTAAGAAATATTGCAAGATGCATTTTATTGCCACACTCATGGCAATTAATATTCTTCATATATTTGTATGAAATTCTTCCCTTTTAGAAAACTATTTATTTTCAACAGCAGAATTCATATTTGCACAAACATATATTTCTCTTGTAGACAACACTTTAAACACACATCTGTTCAAATTTTTAATAGATTATAATTTAAATTTGTTGAAAATAACCTCTTTGTTACGCTACTCTTCAACTGAAAAATTTGCAGATCGCTAACAGACAGAGGCAATAAATATCAGTGACTATTAATTTAGCCATGAAATCAGTAACTTTCTACAATGAAAAATAATTTTCGACCTATTAAAATTAGTAACTTCACCATGTTAATTGTCGCTTTTTATATATAGGTAAAGTTTGAGCATAGTGGCGACTAGTAATTTCTTGATGTAGTCGGTAATATCTAATTTTGAAAGTTGCTTATCTATGCGATTAATGAAAATGACAGAAGGGACTTTGGATATACCAATAATAAGTTACATCCATAAGTGCTTAGTGCTTGTCAAGAAACCCATGATTAACAACTTTCCTGAAATGCTAAAAAAAGATAATATAAGTAGTAAGCTTCAGAAAAGGCAGTGCTGGAGAATTTGCACTTGCAAGTTGCACCCCTAAAGAAACCCAATACACACAGAGGTACATTATTGGAATTGGGTCAGACTAAACCTATTGAAGCATTCTTCGACGATCTTGCAACGTGCACCGACCACCGATACATTCCCTTGAATTGCTGCATACTAGGAGGCTGAATCCGAAAGCTACACATCCTTATTCATCCACCAGAGCAAACATATCTCTAGGAGCCGAGAGCAATTCCAGACATCCTAGTACTTTCCTGTCAAGCTGCAAAAACCGAGCTTTTCTTTTAATCAAGTTTCCCACAGCCAACCGATCGCTATTCTTACAAAAACAACAAAGAAGAAGAAGAAGAAGAAGAAGAAGAAGAAGAAGCAACTCAATTTATTTTGGATTCATTTTAATATACTATAGCACCAAAGTAGAGTTCTAGTAAACTGACAGTACTCAAAAATGTATTGCAGGCCTCATGCTAGTTTAATATATGTACAGATACCGATGGTGGAAGACGAACAACTATCATCTTTAGAGAAAGATCTTCAGTTATGTATTTTACCTATACGTTTGCGTAAAGGATATAGAATGTATAGCAATGAGAGAAGAGAAAAGTTCTAATAAAATTTATGCTAAAAACCTGTTGTTCATTTTTGTCTGTGTAAACCCCTTGCGAAGAGTTTCTGTCACACCCCAATCCTCGGGCACGCACACATCCTTCTCATTTGGTCGATGTTATAATGCGATATCCCAGGACTATATATCGCCGACCCTTTCAATTATTAAGCATATGCGGAAGCAGTTATAAATCCCCAGATAGTAAATCGATGGATAGAAAAGCAAGGCCATATTTTTCATATTGAAACTTATAACCAAACTTTTATACAAAACGCAAACCAAAGTACTTCACAACTTTTTACTCTATCTCTATTCACATCAAAATGGAGATCTCAAAAGAAGATAGAATCTTAGTCCATCCGGGCCGTACTCAAGGCCCCTCTTGGGATTACCTTCTTCTTCCAAAATTCTTATCCTCAGGTTTCACCCTAGAGTTCTCCTTCTCAAATCCCTCCTCCTCAGCTCCTCATTGGGGTCTTGAAATGTTTTCCCCAAACTGGGATGAGACTACGTTTCAGTGAGTTCTACCCCACTAAGGCTCGATTAGTAAACCATTATACTATAGGCTGCCTAAACACGCACAGGGCAGAGGACTTACCTTGGCCTCAGATCCCACCTGCAAGTCAGTACAATTCACAATAGGCACCCATTTACTCCAAACAAATCGAACCAGTCGATTACATGTCACACAAATCATTCTCCATTGAGGAGTATCTAAAAGCTAGGCCGCGTGCATTCTCCAGGACGACATTCCAAGTCTCCGAGCCACGTGCCTCGAACCTTGGGCCAACGTGCATTCTCTAAAGCGATCTCTTCGCCAAGGTGGTACATCAAGTTACCAAACCACGTGCCCTTTTAGATGCTATTTCTGAATACTAGACCCACGTGCATTCTCTAAGGCACTAATTCGCCAAGGTGACGCATCAGATCACCGAGCCACGTGTCCTTTTTACGATGCCCGGGCCCACGTGCCTTCTCTTAGGTGCTATCTCACCAAAGTGATGCATCAATTCACCGAGCCACGTGCCCTTTTAGATGCCAAACTCTGTCACCGAGTCACATGCATTCTCTTAGGCGACCTCTTCGCCAAGATGACATACTCAACCACTGAACTCACATGCATTCTCCAGGTGATATTCCAATTCACCGAGCCCACATATTTCCTTTCAGGTGATAACCAATACCCAACGATTTCTCAATCAAATAATTAACAATCAACTCAATATGAATAACTCCTAAAAATTCATAATTAAGTCAATTCCATACAAATTGCAGCTCAATTAAATAAACAGACTGCACCACGACGATCAGCACGAGATTTCGTCGTCGGCCATCTAAATCTTAATTTCCGAAAAATAAATAAATAATTAATTAATTTCGAAAATTAATTAATAAATATTAAAAATTCCATTTAGCTCAAAATAAGGCCCGATTAAATAAATGGACTTCACCATGGTCATTAGCATGATATTCTGGTCACTGGCCATCCTAGTTGAATTTTCGGAAAATAATTAATTAATTAATTTAATTCCGAAAAATAATATTTAAATACCAAAAATTCCACTTAGGCCCGAATTGTCAAATTGAAGCCTGATAAAGAGTCGGAAAAATCCTGAGCTACCCTCAATAAATAGTAGACCATGTCTACTTGCTAAATACACATTCAACTTGTCTAATTTGCATCACAATTTTCTAATAATCACTAATCTATTATAATCTAACCACCTAATTGCATTTAATTAAACCTAACCAACCCCTAAGCATAATTAGTAAACTAAGCAGGGATTAGTGAGATTACTCACCGGATTCGCGCGCAAATCAGATCAATCCGACGGGGGCGACGCGAGGAACAACAAACTCCAAAGCAGGCCTTGGGTTCGGGACTTGGAAACGGCCCAAAAGCGGGCCCGAAGGTGCTGGAAACCTACTTCGTGGGTTGCTGTTCTAGGCTGGCCGGAGTTGGTTCGGCGGCTAGAGCGGCGAGGGAAGGCCGGCAAAGGGTGAGGGGAACGTCGGCGACGCCAGGCGGTGGCCGGACGAAGCTGGGCGGTGGCCGAAGGTGGCTAGATGGGTTGGAACAGGGCTGAGCAGAGGCCGAACGTGGCTGGACGGCGCACGGTGAGGAAGGTAGGCGCGGGCAGGAGGCGGCGGAGTGCGCGGCGCCGCACGGGCATGCGGTGCGGGCAGCGGGACGAGCGGCAATGGCAAGCTGCAACTTTTGTTCTTCCTCAGTTCGCTGGTTCGCACGCGAAGAATGAAGAAAAAGAAGAAGAAGAGTTTGGTCACGTGGGGTGGGAAGAAGAGAGAGAAGAGAGAAGAGAGAGATAAGGATTGACCGGTCAAAGAAAAGAAAAACAAAGAGGGAGACAGCTGGGGCAGTCGGTGGAGAGGGGGGAGGGGAATCGCACTAGAGAAAAGAGGGAAGGAGAGAGAGAGAGAGAGAGAGAGAAAAGAAGAGAGAGGGAGAGAGGGAAAAATAAAATAAAAATAATACCATTATTCTTATTTTATTTTATTTTCTCTTTCCCTTTTTAATTTCTTTTGGTCTTCAATTTTTCCTCCAATAATTTCTTTATTGAAATTTTGGACTCGTCAATAATTTGACGGACGATGAGATGGTCCTAAAAATGAATTGTGACACGCTCGAATATTCGATTCCCGAGACCAATTTAAATTTCATGGTTAGAATCGATCACACATGATTTTAGCTCAATCTAACTAATTAGGTAGCTTTTAGGGATTTTTACTGTGGATACATCCCTTAACGGCTTCATCCAATAGGTTAGTTAACTCGTGAGTGATCAACTCAGAAAAAAAGAACCATTAGCACGTCAACGAAATGTCCATTTCACTTTACCGAAAACAGGGTCGAATTTCAAGATGTCTCAGTTTCTCTCTAATCTTTTGCAACTGTTTTGCATCTCCGCTAATGCTCATCCGTCTTTTAGGTACTCCATTGGAGCAAGCGACTCCAATATTGTATAGTGTAACCAAACACTCTGGAAATACGCCATCGTTTTTGGAGATCCGATGCAGAGGATTGTTGGGGCTTAAATGATTCGCTCTTTCTTGAAGTGGAACGTGATCTGTAATTTTCAACACTTTTCTAGGCAAAGCTTCAGACACAAAACTATGAAGAGTCAAATTGTCTCTAAATATGTCATCAGTGGGACTCAACCAACCCTGTGAACTTCTCCAATAATAGGATGCTGTAACTATAGACATTGCCTTCTCTTGAAACCTCACATCCCATTGCATATTTTGTGACAAATGTATATCATAGTGCAAGTGAGATTTGGAGTATGGATCATTGAAGCAGAATGTAATGGGCCTAAGAGGTATCATGCAGCTACCAAACTCACAAAAAGACCCATTAGCATTTTTTTTTTTATCTAAATAAACTTTCTTAATTTGAAAGAGAGATTACCTAGTGGAGCATAACCAATTGTTCCTATTATGCCCATTCAGATCATCTAATTAGCCACAATATCACTAGGTGATCCAAGGTGGAACTTTGCCAATCCAAAGTCATCAACATGGGCAACCATCTCAGCATCTAAGAGGATATTGCTCAGCTTTAGATCACAATGAACGATGGGGATGTGGCACTGATGAAGATAATCCAATGCAGAAGCAACACCAATAGCAACGTTTATCCTTTGAAAGAAATTCAATTTTGGGGTAGGTTCATTCTTGTGAGATGGTGTTGGGTTTGGGTGTAGCCACCTTTCTAGGCTTCCCTTTCCAATGTACTCATAAACTAAGGACTTAAAATCATTTTGCTAATAATCAATACCCAAGCAAACTGTCAATATCTTTAGAAGATTTTGATGTTTGATGTTCTTTAATGCTTCGCACTTCGCCATGAAGCTCTTTAGAGCACCTCGATGCAATAAATGAAGCACCTTCACTGCAACTGTTGTACCATTTTCCTCAAGTATCCCCTTGTAAACGGAACCAAAACTTCCAACACCGATCAAATTCATTGAACTAAAAGCATCGGTTGCTTTTAGGAGTGCTTGATAAAATATGTATGGCCATGAATCCTCTAGGGAAGTTGAAATTGGTTTTTTACTTTCTTCTTCAACCAACAAAGATACAAGAAAACCAAAGTAACAACTATTCTAGGAATGCCAAAAATAACACTGAGCCGACAATACCAATATATGGATTTTTCTTCTCTTGGAGCTTACGGAGATGCACTTGGGGAGGTGAAATGCTAGTAATCCCCCATAGAGGGCATCATTTCCAAGAAGTCATGGTAGCATTCTTAAAGACTCCGTCTCATGGTAGCATGCCTTCAAAGCTATTGTAAGACAAATTCAAATGTTTCAAGGAATGAAATAATGCTAAGAATTCTAGAATCTTATTCGACAAATTGTTGCGTGAAAGATCTAGTTCTTCAATGCCTCCTAATGATTTGATCGATTGAGGAATGGACCTATGGAAGAAGTTTCCTCCCATCCTCAGTGATGCCAATCCAGTGCAATCCCCTAAACTATTTGGGATTTCACCTCCCATCATATTGTTAGAGATGCCCAACTCGGTTAGAGTCCTCAAGTTCCCTATTTTACTGGGTAGAACTCCACTTAGGTGGTTGTGAGATAGGTCCAGATAGATTGTTATCAATGAGAGACCTATGAGCTATAGGGGTATGGTATTGTTGAGATTATTAAGAAAGATCAAGCAACCGGAGATGTTGACACTTCGATAGATGTGAAGGAATTTGCCTATGAAAGTTGTTCAAATCAAGATTTAGTATGATCAACTTGGTTAGATTTCCTAAAGAAGTGGGGAGTGTCCCTCTCAGGTTGTTATTGCCTAATTGCAATACCACTAGATTTTGTAAATTCTCGAAATTTGAAGGGACCTCGCCTGAAAACTGGTTGAGAAACATACTTAACACATTCAGGTTGACTAGATTTCCAATCTCCCCAGGAATCTCACCAAAAATTGGGTTCTACCTTACATCGAAGGACTAGTGGAAGTTTGTCAATGAGCATACAAAGCTCAAGTCTTTAGAATTTCCACTTCCCAGCTTGTTATCAAAGATGGCAAAACGCTAAAGCTCAAGCATATTTCCAAAAGAAGGCACTTTCCCTGAAAGCTTGTTCCCTGCAAGTTGAATAAGCTCTAGGTTTGTCCAATTGGACACTGAGGGAGGAATCAGTCCCTCAAATTGGTTCTTGGCAATGCTAAAATATTGAATATTTGGGAGCGTCAAGCCTAAGTTTGTAGGAAGACTCCCTTGCATCTGGTTATATGCAATGTCAAACCAAATTAGAGAATAGAGATTGAGCAATGAGGACAGAATTAGGCTAGACAATCTATTTATTACGAAAAAGAAGGCTTTTAAATTTGCCAGGTGGCCTAGAACTTCAAGAATGCTCCCGCCCAAGTTATTTTCCCAGACTAGAAGAAACTGCAGTGGAGATAAGTTTCCAAAAGAGGAAGGAACATTCCTAGATAGTGCATTTTTATAAAGAGACAATTCTTGTAGCTTTGACAATGAACCGAGTTATGTGGGAATTACTCCAGTTAGTTGGTTGTATCCAATGTCGAGGACTATGAGCTTTGAGCAACTTGACACGTTTCTAGGGATTTCTCTAGCCAGTGAATTGTTGTCTAGCTGTAGCCAACATAGGCGGCGCAACTACTTGACTTGCAGAGGGATTTCTTGAGTAAGACTATTACTTTGGAGATGAATTTCTCTCAAGAAGCTTAGGTTTCCAATATGAGGAGAGATGGACCTTGTCCTGCATCCGTCTTACCTTGTGTTTTGTCAATTCATTTTCCAGCTGAAATGTAGGTACTTTAGTCTATATTTTTTTTATGCCACATTAGCATATCATGCGCACAAATTGGCTGGATTCTGATTAAGGTAGTAGCATCTACATGAACTGCAATTTACTACATTGAGTTCCTTCTTGGGTCCTGTTTGACCACATACAATTTATACCATTTGCTTGCTATATAGCAGGTTGTCATAACTTGTGGCATTTACAAGAAGAAGATGGTCTTGGCAATCCCAGCTATCACACCCCGAACCCTGAGTACGTGCATATCCCTTGGCAGTCGATTTAAAAATTCGACGTCCCCCACAGAGGGCATCGTTTCCAATATTAGAAGTCATGGTAGCATTCTTAAAGACTCCTTCCCATGGTAGCATGCCTTCAAAGCTATTGTAAGCCAAATTCAAAGATATCAAGGAATGAAATAACGTTAAGAATTCTGGAATCTGACCTGACAAATTGTTACATGAAAGATCTAGTTCTTCAATGCCTCCTAACGATCTGATCGATTGGGGAATGGACCCGTGGAAGAAGTTTCCCCCCATATATAGTAATGTCAATCCAGTGCAATCACCCAAACTATTTGGGATTTCACCTACCACATATTGTCATGGATGTCCAACCAAGTTAGAGTTCTCAAGTTCCCAACTTCTGTGGGTAGAACCCCACTTAGATGGTTGTGAGACAAGTCCAGCAAGATTGTTATCAATGAGAGACCTATGAGCTATGGGGGTATGGTACCGTTGAGATTATTATCACAAAGAATAAGCCACTGGAGAGATTGACACTTCGATAGATGTGAAGGAATTTGCCCATGAAAGTTGTTCTCACTAAGAGCTAATCCGATCAACTTGGTTAGATTTCCCAAAAAAAGTCGGGATTGTCCTTCCCAGGTTGTTAGTATTTAATCGCAATAACACTAGTCTTTGTAAATTCCTGATATTTGAGGGGACCTCGCCTAAAAACTTGTTGAAATTCAGATTTAATATGTTCAAGTTGACTAGATTTCCAATTTCTCTAGGAATCTCACCAAACATTAGGTTCCTTTTCACACTGAAAAACCTTAGAGTGCTTGAGAAATTACCTATGCATTTGGGTAATGCCCCGCCGAGCCTGTTGCCGCTAATTCCAATGTGATATAATCCAGTGGAGTTTGTCGATGAGCATACGAAGCTCAAGTCTTCAGAATTTCCACTTCCCAGTTGGTTATCAAAGATGGCAAAATGCCAAAGCTTAGGCATATTTCCGAAATAAGGCACTTTCCCGGAAAGCTTGTTCATTGGGAGTTCAAAAACCTCTAGCTTTGTCCAATTGGACACTGAAGGAGGAATGGATCCCTCAAATTGGTTCATGCCAATGATAAACCATTGAAGATTTGGGAGCTTCAAGCCTAAGTCTACAGGAAGTGAGATGTCCCAGAGCGTCATGTACTAAGCACAAGCGGAATTATAATTATTATTATCTTCTTGTCTAGCTTGTAATCTCCTTTAGATAACCCATAGTGTTTACCATTGAAGGTTAGCATGTATAACATGGATTATTTAAAATCTCAAGTTTATATTATGAGGTTATCCTGCAATCACTCTATCTTCAATTCAAGTATTGGCCAAACATTCATGCACATAAACAAGGACACAAGAAGCTGCATTTCTACTTATCATCATTAGGGCTTACAAAATTTATCCACCTGGACTCTTTCCATGTTCATCGCCTATATATATACAACATATACATAACAAAAGTAAGGCATAACACAAGCCAGGGATAAGGGGTGAGGGTATCTACTCCACGAGTTCCTACACAAGCCCACGTCTAACAAAAAAAACAAAAGTTAGTAAGCTTCTACAAGATCAAAGGCGTCTACGCGCCGTCCATCCCCGCTCCAGGTCCTCTTGCTCCAAAGGGTAAAGGTTCGAACATCTCTCCTTCATGGTTGATAAACCATGCAACGAACGTCATCGGTAATAACTCAGCTCTACCGTCATCTAGCCATAAAGTTGCCTCATATTTGGAGAAAACCATGTCAATGTCGGGATCATACTCGTCATGAAGAGAAACCTCAAGACGCACTACCACCCCGTATCGAGCTACCGGCGGTACATCCATGCTATCAATTTGAAAATGTAAGGTATGAGCAAACAACCTTGCCCAATAAAGAATGATAAAACTCTAACTTAAACAATCCATAGCCATCAAAGTTACAAGTGAATCATCAAACAATTTAGGATACTAAAAGAAAATATCACAAGCATAAACAATACTATTACTTCATGTAAGAAATCACCTTATATGCATCCACTTCTATACTTACCCTTCACAAACTCAATCTCACATCAAAATATAATGCAACAACAATAATAGATGAACTCACTCGCCAAATAATTATATTTAGTGTGCATAAAATCCACCCTCGAATCAGTCACAACCGAGACTCTACCGGCCTAATCGAGTCACTTCCGGAAAGTACATTATCCGGACTTCCACAATACCTTTAATTGTGGGCATCTCACTCCGAGGCATCCCGGCATCACACAACCGAGGTCCTCCTTGATCACACACAAGGGCATCTCACTCCAAGGCATCTCAATATCACACAACTGAGGCATCCTTGATCACACACAAGGGCATCTCACTCCGAGGCATCTCAGTATCTCTCTACCGAGGCATCCAAGACCACTCATCAAGGGCATCCCAAACTTCCGGGGGCATCACCGGTATCTCGGTACCGATGGGTTCATTCATCTTAAGCACACGTTTCACACCACCACACCTTTGATTAATGCATTTATCGTATGCAAAAGAAAAGACTCTAAAGTATCTATCTAACTCTCATGAACCTAGCACACGTGTGTGTCCAAATTATAAGATAAAACCCATTACGTCATGTACCATTCCATGGCGAACTGATATTTATCCCATAATTAAGCACTATGCACCACACTCATTGCACACACATGATTCTATATGCACTTTTATCTCAGATGATATATGAGTTTTACTCATACACAACTAACATCTAGTATAAGGTTTATTAGACTCTATGTTCATCATACAAGTCTAAGATACAAGACACTACATCTAATATGTGTTCTCGGGTACAAACAGTATACTAGCTAAATGAACAGTTTTGGTTTCGAACACAGAAGGTATATTAATTCTTGTCGAAATATTACCAAATTTTAGTATGTTATACTTGAGACATAGACTAACAATTCTCGTGAAGAAAATTAAGTCTAATTCTCACTGTACTAAGAGTAACAATTGCCATAATCTTTACTAGTACCCTGTACCGACGTCCAGATTTCGTATCTACAAAGGAAATTGTTTCACTAGCCAATTCTTATCGATTTAATCTCAAATTTTGACACGTCATTTCTTAAGATGTTTTGTACAATTTTCATTAAGGATTCGAAGTCCAAATCTAACTAGGTAGTTACAGAAAATTCATGTAATCAGTAAAGGTCATACCGTTTCTCACAAAACAGTTTACTGGTTTTACTAAGTTCACTTCTATCTCTACGTTTTCTATGTTTATATGGTTATAGCTACGTGTATAACTTGATCTTATCGATGTTCTATCATGTAGAATGGTTTCTTTCTTATTTCTATTAACATACATAAAGAAAATTTAACACAAACAGAAGACTCCATAACTGTTTTCACTTAGAACTGAATAGATACACAAATTTTCTCACTTCTAACTCAACGAAGCAACTTATCTATCCACAAATCTCTTCTAAAATACTCCAATGCTTACTCACAGCAACTCAAAGCAACTTCAGCACATCTTTCTCTAACAAATGATCAATTCCACAGCTCGGCTTGAAGTGTCGTTGCATCCGTAAGCCACTATTCACGATTTCTACCAAAACAACACACTCGGTATCCATTTCATCACTTCGCTCAACAAAACAGCATACTCACACAAGGATTTCGAGACATGCAGTCCTCAAAAACAACATGCAATGGCTTCTAACTCTAATCTAACACTTACTCAGCTTAGATCAATCACAAAACAGCAACTACAAACTATATACATCACTGTTTGGTTAGATCCTCAAGCTCCCTTGATGAAACAATGGATAACTTTCAATTTAGAGTTAGATCTTTCCTTACCTTGCTTCAGCTACTAAACAACACAGAGATGCTTCAAGATCAACACTCAAAATCAGCATGCAAGAAGGAGAAATCTCTGGTTTGCTTCTGGTTTTTTCGCTGCTCAGCCGAGAGAAAAAGAAAGAAGAAGATGAAGATGAGGGTTTCTCGGTTTTATATGGAGAGAGAGAGAGAGGGTATGAAACTTAAGGGGAAATAGGCTATGAGCTAGTCCTAGGCTAGTGTAATGGTTAGATTTAGCCAATGATTATGCTTCCTTGGAGTTGCCATCTTCGGTTCTATGGATTGAGAAAAACCGTGGGTGTTGATGAGAGAATCGAGAGAGAGAGAAAAGTGTCGTGGCTTTCATGCATGAAGATTTTCGCCATCTGTCGATCGTCGCTAATTAACAGTTAATCGATATCATTTGTTAGTTCATTAGCGTCTAATATTTTCATCTAATTGCCTTTTGTTTCTACTTAATCCCAATTATACAAAGTCATAACATATATATATATATAACATATCGAATGACATAACATATCGACTAGTCAATGTTAGTTTATAAAGAATTCATCACAAAATGTTAAAGTTAGAAATTGATATTAGCATTATAATCATTAATCAAGTTACCATAACTATAATCTATAAAATAAATTATTTGGGCCTAAATATTCATCCTCGGCCCAATAGGCTTAATCTATAACAATTCCGGCCCACTAAACTAAATCTACAAATCTAATAATTCCGAACCTTGGCCTGCTTCAAGCCAAGTCCAAGCCCATAATCTCTCATTAGATTTCTTAAGTCCAATTCATGTGGCCCACTCATTTCTCAAGCCCACACATTCCTCACGATCCATCGGGTTCACTTTATGGCCCAATCTAATTAATCTAAGTTCCTAATGATCTAATTACACTAATGAAGGTCGATGAAATTTGGGATGTCATAGGAAGACTCCCTTGCATCTAGTTATATGCAATTTCAAACCCAATTAGAAAAGAGAGTTTGAGCAATGAGGACAGAATTGTGCCGAACAATCTATTTCCCAAGAGAGTGATTTTTTTTTTTTAAATTCGTCAAACAGCCTAGAACTTTGGGAAAGCTCCCACCCAAGTTATTTTTGGAGAGATAAAGAAACCGCAGTGAAGACAAGTTTCCAAAGGAGGAAGGAAAATTCCCAGATAGTAAATTGTGAGAAAAAGACAAATATCGCAGCTCCGACAATGAACCAAGTTCCATGGGAATTACTCCAGTTAGTTGGTTTCTTTCAATGCTAATAGCTACGAGTTTTGAGCAACTTGACATGTTTCTGGGAATTTCTCCGGCCAATGAATTGTTGTATAACACTAGAAAACTGAGGCAGCGTAACCGCTCGACTTGTGGGGGGACTTCTCCAATGAGAGTATTATTTTGGAGATAAATTCCACTCAAGGAGCTTAGGTTTCCGATATGAGGAGAGATGGACCCCGAGAGTCCTAGTGACTTCAAGTTCAGGACCATGACCCTTTGGTGTCTTCGAGCGCACGTGACACCGTACCAATGGCAAAATCCAAAAGTGTCATTCCATGAGTCAAGCACCCCGTAAGGATCTTTGACTACAGCCTTAAATGAAAGGAGTGCGAGTTTGTCGGTTTCATTTGTGTTGGAGGAGACTAGGACAAGGCACGATGCAAGCACAAGAGAGAGAAGGAAATGGCACGGCTGTAACTACACAAAAATGAAGTGCGCTGGCTCCATAGCTCTAGTAGGAGTGGGTAGATATGAAAGGAGGGACTGTAAGACGAAACGATGGATGTAGCGAGTGCTGATGCAAACTACGAAGAGATTTATAAGGAGGGCTTGATTCTGATGGAGAGAATTTTGAAGGGCCTTTCTATTTTTCTTTTTTCCATGTCGTAGACAAAGTCAAAATGACGGCAAATGAGTAGCTGTCAACCGTCAAACCCCTCGACCTTGGCTCTCGCATTCAACACATTGGAGAAGTTGCACTACTTTTTCCTCCAAACCATCACAAGTAAACGATATTGACTCCCTAGCTAGTGTTCCCAACCATCCATTGGTTTTTGCTCAGTCCCCCTAATGATAACACATAAAATCCATGATGAAAATTCTATACGGCTGATCCTTTAAGTTTAGCTTGCTTCAAGTCAAGATGACTAATCCAACCAATCTTGGGAAGGGAGCAAAAGTCTTGCTTATTTGTACTTTCAGGTTGAGCCCGTTTTAGGAGTTGCATAAATTACAGCAGTTGGGTGGAAAACTTTTTTTTTTCAGGAGGGGGGTGGAGGGAGGGGGTAGGGTGGGGGTCGAAGTTTTCTGTATATTTACTTTTGGGTTGAGCCTATTTTACAGGTTGGATCAATCACAATAGTCAGGTGGAAAACTGGGGGAAGCTCAATGGTTGGGATGTTGACTTCAAGTCAGTCGTTTTTTTTTTTACTAGAGTCCATTGTTAATATTATGAATTATCCCCATGAGGAAGTGACCATTTCGTGCAGGAGCTAGGATGTCACCCCACCACCACCACAGTGGCTTCTCCTCCCACGCTCCTATTACATATTTCATCTTCCTTTCCTTTGGATTTTTTATTTTCCGAATTTTGGAACACACTCATTCTAATTTATATTCTCTTTAAACTTTTCCCTATTTGCAACGTGGAATGCCATGTAGGATGCCATTGCAATGCTTCACAATAATTTCTTGGGTGGAAACTTTTTTTTGGGGGGGGGGAGGGGTGGAGGGAGGGGTGTGGTGGGGGTTGAAGTCTTGTGTATATCTACTTTTGGGTTGACGGGTTGGATCAATCAAAATAGTCGGGTGGAAAACTGGGGGAAGCTCAATGGTTGGGATGTTGACTTCAAGTCAATCGCTTTTTTTACTAGAGTCCATTGTTTCTGAATTATCCCCATAAGGAAGTGACCATTTTGTGTGGGAGCTAGGATGTCACCCCGCCACCACCACAGTGGCTTCTCCTCCCACGCTCCTATTACATATTTCACTTTTCTCTCCTTTGGATTTTTTATTTTCAAAATTTTGGAACACACTCATTCTAATTTATATTCTCTTTAAACTTTTCCCTATTTGCAACGTGGAATGCCACGTAGGATGCCATTGCAACGCTTCACAATAATTTCTCCATGGCCATGTCAGCATTTTCATTTAAGGAAAAAAAGAGAGAGTATATGCCTCAAGAGCCCAATTGCCGAAAAACATATTCAGGACTTGATTGCACATATTCCAAATGTTATAGGATTACCTTGCATTTTTTCCTCAGGAAATAATGAAAATAGCAAGTCTTGGAAAGAGTAGCGCAAAAGAATTTGCACTTGCACTTGCTAGAGAAATCCGATACACACAAATTACTTGATTGGAATTAAGTGAGACTGATTATATAGAGGCGTATAAGGATAGTACCTACCATGCACATGGAGCGTCGATACATATCCTCAAATTGCCGCATTATACTAAGGCAAGGGAATTTTATTTGGATTTAAGTAAACTGATAGTAGTCAAGAATGTGTGCACATCGCAGGCTTATGCTAGTTTAAAATACGTATAGATACATATAGCAAATGATAATCAACTATCATCTTTAAGCAAAAGATCTCCAGTTATATATTTTCCCTACTAATTTGCATTTAGGTAAATAAGAATAAATATATAGCAACGAGAGAAAAAGAATGATAAATTTGTCATAGGTGGACTAGTTTAGGATAATACATGACAATTGACGAGTGTACCAACTTGAATTTTATCATCCGTTTGTCATAAATGTACCAATTTAGGATTTTTATGATCAAAAAATTAGTATAGGCTAAATTTATCATATATGTATCGATTTGGGGTTTTTGGTTGTTAAAAAATTAGTTTATGATAAATTTATCACAGACGTATTAATTGGGCTTTTTAGTGGTATTAACCCTTGTTAATACTAAAATGTGGTTCTTATAATTTAAATCAGTACTAGTTGAGCCTATTTTCCGTGGGGGGTAGTGGGGGTTGAAAGCTTCTTCTTCTTTTTTCCAGGGGGAAGGCGGGTGCGGTTGAAGTCTTGTGTATATTTACTTTTGGGTTGAGCTTGTTTTATGGGTTGGATCAATCACAATAGTTGGGTGGAAAACTGGGGGAAGCTCAATGGTTGGGATGTTGACTTCAAGTCAATCGCATTTTTGACTAGAGTCCATTGTTAATACTCTGAATTATCCCCATGAGAAAGTGACCATTTGGTGCGGGAGCTAGGATGTTGCCCTGCCACCACCACAGTGGCTTCTCCTCCCACGCTTCTATTACATATTTCATTTTCATTTCCTCTAGATTTCTTATTTTCTAAATTTTGGAACACATTCATTCTAATTTATATTATCTTTAAACTTTTCCCTATTTGCCATGTTGAATGCCACATAGGATGCCATCGCAACGCTTCATAATAATTTCTTCACGGCCACGTTGGCATTTTCATTTAAGGAAAAAAAAGAGAGAGTATATGACTCAAGAGCCCAACTGCCCGAAAAACATATTCAGGGACCTGATTGCACATATTCAAAATGTTATAGGATTGTCTTGCATTTTTTCCTCATGAAATAATGAAAATAGCCAGTCTTAGAAAGAGGAGCGCAAAAGAATTTGCACTTGCACTTGCTAGAGAAATCTGATACACACAAGTTACTTGATTGGAATTAAGTGAGACTGATTATACTAATGCATATAAGGATAGTACCTACCATGCACATTGAGCATCAATACATATCCTCAAATTGCCGCATTATACTGAGGCAAGGGAAGTTTATTTGGATTTAAGTAAACTGATAGTAGTCAAGAATGTGTGTGCATTGCAGGCTTATGCTAGTTTAAAATACGTTCATATACGGATGGCAGATGATAATCAACTATCATCTTTAAGCAAAACATCTCAAATATATATTATCCATGTAAATTTGCATTTTGGTAAAGAAGAATAAATATATAGCAACGAGAGAAAAGAAAACTTAATAAATTTTATCATACAATGTGTGGAAACCCAATGCGGAGCTTCTTCCCAATTTTTACGGTTGATTTGCGCCCAAAGAGACAGGAGAGAGAGAGAGAGAGAGAGAGAGAGAGAGAGAGAGAGAGAGAGAGGGTAATTTGGTCAAAAGATTTGCTTCAACTAAAATTGGTGTGGAAATAACCTTGCCCTTGTTTTTATTCTATAAAAAAAAAAATTATATGATTTTAATTATTTCTTTAACATATATATTTTTTGTAGAGTTTTGGAAATTTTCTCAATTTTACTAGATTTTATTTTAATATATTTGTTGATATTTGATTGTTGTTTGTTAAAATGGTTACCATGAAAACCCTAAAGTGGTACACCCGTGATAAATCTACCATAAGCTAATTTTTTTACAACAAAAAACCCTAAACTGGTCCACCTATAATAAATTTATCCTCAATTAGTTTTTGTTAAATTTTACCATTAAATTGTTGAGTTGGATAATACATAACAGTTGACAAGTGTACTAATTTGAATTTTACCATCAATTTGTCAAAGATGTACCAATTTAGAATTTTTATGGTCAAAAAATTAGTTTGAACTAAATTTGTCACATATGTATTAGCTTGGATTTAAAAATTAGTTTGAAATCAATTTATCACAGATGTATTGATTGAGGTTTTTACTGGTATTAACCCTTATTAAAAATAATATGTGGTTCTTATAATTTAGATCAAGAATAGTTGAGCCCGTTTTCCCCGCCGTGTGGGGGGGTGAGGGGTTGGGTTTGAAGTCTTGCATATATTTAATTTTGGGTTGAGTTCATTTTACAGGTTGGATCAATCACAGTAGTCGAGTGGAAAACTGGGGGAAGCTCCATGGTTGGGATGTTGACTTCAAGTCAATCATTTTTTTTTACTAGAGTCCATTGTTAATACTCTGAATTATCTCCATGAGAAAGTGACCATTTGGTGCGAGAGCTAGGATGCCACCCTGCCACCACCACAGTGGCTTCTCCTCCCACGCTCCTATTACATATTTCATTTTCCTTTTCTCTGGATTTCTTATTTTCTGAATTTTGGAACATGCTCATTCTAATTTATATTCTCTTTAAACTTTTCCCTATCTGCCATGTGGAATGCCACATAGGATGCCATTGCAACGCTTCACAATAATTTCTTCACAACCACATTGGCATTTTCATTTAAGGAAAAAAGGAGAGAGTACATGACGCAAGAGCCCAATTGCCCGAAAAGCATATTTAGGGACCTGATTGCACATATTCAAAATGTTATGGGATTGCCTCGCATTTTTTCCTCACAAAATAATGAAAATAGCAAGTCTTGGAAAGAGTAGTGCAAATGAATTTGTACTTGCACTTGCTAGAGAAATCCGATACACACAAGTTACTTGACTGCCATTAAGTGAGACTAATTATATTGAGGCATATAAGGATAGTACCTACCATGCACATTGAGTGTCAATACATATCCTCGAATTGCCACACTATACTGAGGCAAGGGAATTTTATTTGGATGTAAGTAAACTGATAGTAGTCAAGAATGTGTGTGCATCGCAGACTTATGCTAGTTTAAAATACGTTCATATACGGATGGCAGATGATAATCAACTATCATCTTTAAGCAAAACATCTCAAATATATATTTTCCATGTAAATTTGCATTTTGGTAAAGAAGAATAAATATATAGCAACGAGAGAAATGAAAACTTAATAAATTTTATCATACAACGTGTGGAAACCCAGTGCAGAGTTTCTCCTCAATTGTTTACAGCTGATTTGCACGCATAGAGAGAGAGAGAGAGAGAGAGAGAGAGAGAGAGAGAGAGAGAGAGAGAGAGAGAGAGAGAGAGTAAATAAGAATAAATATATAGCAACGAGAGAAAGGAAAACTTAATAAATTTTATCATACAACGTGTGGGAACCCAATGCAGAGTTTTTCCCCAATTTTTTACAGCTGATTTGCACACGCATAGAGAGAGAGAGAGAGAGAGAGAGAGAGAGAGAGAGAGAGAGAGAGGGGTAATTTGGTCAAAAGATGTGTTTTGCTAAAATTAGTGTGGAAATAACCCTACCCTTGTCGTTATTCTATTAAAAAAGTTATATGATTTTAATTATTTCATTAAACTATATATTTTTGTATAGTTTTGGAAATTCGCTCAATTTTAGTAGATCTTATTTTAATATATTTGTTGATATTTGATTGTTGTTTGTTATAAGGGTTATCATGAAAAAACCTAAAGTGGTACACCTATGAAAAATCTACCTTAAGCTAATTTTTTTACGACAAAAAATCCTAATTTGGTCAACTTATGACAAATTTATCTTCCATTAGTTTTTGTTAAATTTTACTATCAAATTGTTAAATTGGATAATATGTGACAGTTGACAAGTGTATCAATTTGAATTTTACCATCTGTTTGTCACAGATGTACCAATTTAGGATTATTATGATCAAAAAATTAGTTTTGGCTAAATTTGTCACATATGTTTGAGTTTTGGACTTTTGGTTGTTAAAGATTAGTTTTGGGTAAATTTATCACAGATGTATTTATTGGGATTTTTAGTGATATTAACCCTTATTAAAATTAAGATGTGGTTCTTATAAATTAAACAGTACTAGTTGAGCCCGTTTTTCTAGGGGGACTTTTTTCGTGGGGGGGGTGGTGGGGTTGAAGTCTTGCATATATTTACTTTTGGGTTGAGCTCGTTTTACGGGTTGGATCAATCACAGCCATTGGGTGGAAAATTGGGGGAAGCTCGATGGTTGGGATGTTGACTTCAAGCCAATCGCTTTTTTGACTAGAGTCCACTATTAATACCCTAAATTATCCCCATGAGAAAGTGACCATTTGGTGCGAGAGCTAGGATGTCGCGTTGCCACCACCACAGTGGTTTCTTCTCCCACGTTCCTATTACATATTTCATTTTCCTTTCCTCTGGATTTCTTATTTTCTGAATTTCGGAACACACTCATTCTAATTTATATTCTCTTTAAACTTTTCCCTATTTGCCATGTGGAAAACCACGTAGGATGCCATTGCAATGCTTCGCAATAATTTCTTCACGGGCATGTCGACATTTTCATTTAAGGAAAAAAAGAGAGACTATATGACTCAAGAGCCCAATTCCCCGAAAAACATATTCAGGGACCTGATTGTACATATTCAAAATGTTATGGGATTGCCTCCCATTTTTTCTCACTAAATGAAGAAATTAGCAAGTCTTGGAAAGAGTAGTGTAGAAGAATTTGTTCCTACACTTGCTAGAGAGATCCGATACACACAAGTTACTAGATTGGAATTAAGTGAGACTGATTATACTGAGGCATATAAGGATAGTACCTACCACACACATTGAGCGTTGATACATATCCTCGAATTGCCGCATTATATTGAGGCAAGGGAATTTTATTTGGATTTAAGTAAACTGATAGTAGTCAAGAATGTGTGCGCATTGCAAGCTTATGCTAGTTTAAAATACGTACATATACGAATGGCAAATGATAATCAACTATCATCTTTAAGCAAAAGTTCTCCAGTTATATATTTTCCTTATAAATTTGCATTTGGGTAAATAAGAATAAATATATAGCAACGAGAGAAAAGAAAACTTAATAAATTTTAGTGTGGAAACCCAATGTAGAGTTTCTCCCCAATTTTTTACAGCCAATTTGCGTGCACAGAGAGAGAGAGAGAGAGAGAGACAGACAGACAGACAGACAGACGGTAATTTGGTCAAAAGATGTGCTTTAACTAAAATTGGTGTGGAAATAATCCCAACCTTGTTGTTATTCTATAAATAAATAAAAAAGTATATGATTTTAATTATTTCATTAAAATATATATTTTTGTAGAGTTTTGAAAATTTTCTCGATTTTAGTATATTTTATTTTAATATATTTGTTGATATTTGATTGTTGTTTGTTAAAAGGGTTATCATGAAAATCCTAAAGTGGTACACCTGTGATAAATCTACCCTAAGCTAATTTTTTTACAACAAAAAATCCTAAACTAGTCCACCTATGACAAATTTATCCTCCATTAGTTTTTGTTAATTTATTATCAAATTTTTGAGTTGGCGTGATAGTCGATGAGTGTACCAATTTGAATTTTACCATTCGTTTGTCACAGATATACCAATTTAGGATTTTTATGGTCAAAATATTAGTTTGGGCTAAATTGGTAACATATGTATTAGTTTGGGGTTTTTGATTGTTAAAAAATTTATTTAGGGTAAATTTATCACAGATATATCGATTGGGGGTTTTTGGTTGTAATAACCCTTGTTAAAATTAAGATGTGGTTCTTATAATTCAAACCAATACTAGTATTTCTAGCCAAACAATATTACTAAGTTTGCCTTTCCTCCATTTCGCTTCTTTTATGATTGTCTTCTGTCTTCTCTATCTTCATATAAAAACTCTCTCTAGGAATTTATAATGTCCCCCATCTCTCGAACAATATGATGAATGTCCGTTTTACATTCAAAATTTCATGGCCTTTAGATTAATTATGCTTATCGATTTTTTTTTCAAGTTAATCTATAAAGGAAATTAATACATTTCATTTTGAATTCGCTCTATGTGGAAATCAAAGATGTATCTTATCAACTTGCTTTACCACTTGTCCTAGCAGGAGTACCTAACACTTTCCATGTATTTATGTTGCGAAAGTATGCTCCCGGCCCTACTAATGTCATTCATTACAGGACTCTACAAAATTCAAGAAAACATGACTTAAAAGTTGCAAGACCGAGTATTGGGGCATCCCACCATTCCTTATATGAAGGGGCAATGACAAAATCATAGTAAAAGACAGGTGACATGAGAGCTGGAGGAAGATATGAAACAAATGTGTCTACCCTTATTCAAAGTTTTTTAGGATGAAATTTTTAAGGGGGTTAGATTCTAATATTCTAAAAAAAAGGAAATTTCGGAAGAAGAATGGAGTGAAGCATTTGGATTTATTTTGAGAAGGCAAGAAGGGATGGAGAGAGAGAGAGAGAGAGAGTCTTGGAGAGTGTGAGGCTAAGGAGATGGCCAAGATGACCAAACATGCTTAAAAGCTTCTAGTGGTCTTGGATTTCATAAGTATTCTCAAATATTCCTAGAACAATATTGGAAGTATATACCTATATTTTGGAGAATACTACTATTTAATAAGGTAAATGATAGGGGATAAGTACACTAATGGTGCCATAAGTTGTGTACGGCGCTCACTTTGGTGCCAAAAGTTTCCATCGGATCACTTAAGTGCCAAAAAATTTGAAAAACGCTCACTTTGGTGCCAACTCCGACGAAATTGGCCGGAAATCCGACGTGGCCTTTTTTTTATTAATTTTTTACGCCGACGTGGCTCGTCGGAGAGTTGAGTCAGCATCCAAACACCAAAATGACGCCGTTTGGTGTCTCCCCCAATTCAAAACCCTAATCTCCAGCCATCGTCGTCCTCGACGGTCCTTGCGCTCGACGGCCACGGCTTCGACCCCGACCTCGACCCCAACGCCGACGATGGCCACTCAATGGCAGCGGCTCCGACCTCGACCCCGACCCTGACCCCGACCTCGACCCCGACCGCGACGATGGCCACTCGACGGCCGCGACTCAAACCCCGACCCCGACGATAGCCACTCGACGGCCGTAGCTTCGATCCCGACCCCAACCCCGACCTCGATGATGGCCACTCGGCCGCCACAGCTTCGACCCCGACTCCGACCCCAACCCCGACGACGGCCACGACTTTGACCCCGTCGAAACCCTAATTTCTTCCCCATGTGAGCTAAACGGTGTCGTTTCCATGAAGCCATCCACGTAGGACGGAAAAACGACGTCGTTTTCTTAAGGAGGACCAAAAACGACGTCGTTTTCTTAAGGAGGACCAAAAACGACGTCATTTAAAGGCTTATTGATTTTTTTTTTATAAAAAAAAAAAAAAATCATTTTGGCCGAAATCTTTCGCCGGAGGCTGGAATCTTTCGCCGGTGGCACCAAAGTGAGCGTTTTTCCTCCGATTTGGCACTTAAGTGATCCGACAGAAACTTTTGGCACCAAAGTGAGCGCCGTACACAACTTATGGCACCATTAGTGTACTTATCCCTAAATGATAGATAGGGAAATTGGATTTCCACCCTTAGATCAAGGGAAGATTTACGGTTGTAATTAGAAGGAATTATGTACACATAGGCATCATTTCCCCCTCATTTATATCATCCCACAAATCCAACACAATAAGAGCAATAGAGCATTCTCTCCTAAAACACTTCTCTCTATTGAGGTTCTCTCTACAATCCTAGGTGGGCCAAGTGAATGATTAAGTGATGGAAGGTTGAGCTTAGATAGCAACTCTAATAAGGGGCAAATGAGTCAAAGGAAACCTATGTGATACATAGAATCTTAAGTGTTGGCCCATGACAAATGATATCATAATAAGTTGTACAGAGTGTGGGTGAGAGAGTGGGTGGTGCATACCAAGTGGTCAAAAGAATGTCAAAATTGGTTGTAACTACTATTGTTGTTGCTGGAGACATGGCATAAGAGAAGTAGTTTCATGCCAAGGGAACTCGAACAATAGACATCACGTCCTCGTTCGATGATAATCTCACTAAGGTGATGGTGGTCGTGTGCGAATAGCATGATATGTTCAAGGATTTGAAAAAGCTAATCAACAAGGTTCGGGAGACACTTCGCAATCATTTCTTAGTAGCTTTGAATCATGTCGCTGGCCAATTGAATGAGAGGAATGTTGTTGTCGAGTCCATGATAAATGACCTTCTAGAGCAGCTAGAGATGGTCAAAGGGGAACTCAGGGCTTGCAAGATGGCCGTGGTGAGGAATGTTCACCATAATGCCGAGTCTAGGGTGGACGTTCCAAAGCCAAAGGAGTTCAAGGGTGATAAGTCTACCAATGAGGTGGAGAACTTCATATGGGGCATGGAGCAATACTTCGGTACCATGAGAATTAGTGGTGTGCAAAGGAACCGAGACCCGCCCAGAATCGGTGATTCCTAAGGGAACAGGTCTGGTTCTTAGTTTCAATTTATGGGAACCAGTGGGTACCGGTCCGATACCCGGTTCTGTGGACGGATCCGCCCACCTGTCCCCCTGACCTAGAACAATTTTATTATGATAATATTAATTGTTAATGTTAAAAAAAAAATCAAAATCAGTAAATCTAGAGAGACAAAAGGTGCGTATGCAACCATGTTGGTCCGAATAGGTAATTTCTCTACACAACTTGGTTCACAAAAGTGTGACAAGAAATGGACAGAACAATGAATGCTGCTTCAAAACCTGAACATCCATGACTTGTTGCAAGTAGGCCTATTGTAAATGTAGAAAGCATGCACAAAGATGTGTCGCTTTGACTTTTGAGTCTTCATTATATCTTAACCCTTCTTCCTAGTTCAGATTTTGCTTGTTAGAAGAGCCATACTTGCGTTTGCAAGGTTGTGTAAATAAAGTTGAATGTTATGGTATTACCTGATTTGCATAATCATTTGATGCTTCTCAACTAGAAGGGTAGCAACATTCTTGGGTGAATAGAGAATTTCTTTGCTTTGTTATTGAATTATGAGAAGTTGCATTGCCAGTTTGAGTTAATTTGAGAATTCATAATACTTTAGTTTTTCATATGCTTTGACTTGAATAAAAGAGATGAGCTTGATTGGATTGTTATCTAGTTCAATCAAGTCAAACAAGCAATTGTCTAAATTTATTCACTTTGCTTTTTGCTTTAGAGGGTTCCAAAGCTTCTTATCTCTAAATAAAAAACCTTCATCTTAGTCGAGAAAATGTTATACAGGGCAAATCATGAATAAGATATGAGGATGACTTTTTTCTTGCGCATTCTCATTCCGGTACTAGAGTGCCAAATTTGCCCACTTGTTTCTTGCAACATTATTAAGCGCACATAATTTTTTTCTCATTATCTTGCCAATTTTGGTTTCCCTCATTTTGTTTGTGCAAGTCTAGATTGGCAATATTTGGTTGGACTAATGACGTATACAATACTTGAATTCTCGATGTAGATGCTATGTAGTTGGTTCTCATCCTTCAGAGACTACGAGTGTAATAGGAGCATCCGTCGACAAAAGGATCACCCCAAGATTTGGTGAGACCAGTTCCATGGATCCACCCAGGAACCGAACCGGATCAGCAATCCGGTTCCCGGGTGAATCCATACAACCAACGAGTGGTTCTCGGTTCCAATTTTTCGAAACTGGTCCTTAGTGGGCTGTTTTCGATTCTAGGGTGGGAACCGCCCACCCGAACGTGAGGCAGAGGCTTGATCAAAGAAAAGAAATTCCTTGCATTATTATGTACTTTTGAATCTCGATGCAATCCAGCAACTTAAGATGTGTTTGATAATTATTATGTTGTGGAGAATAATTTCTGCTAAAAAATTATTCTTTTTTATTATGTTCCCTGAACGAGGCTTTGAGCATTTGAAGTGGTTGGTAACTGTTCAAAATTTATATTCCTGGAATATAAATATATTTAGTACAATCCTCAAATTTTTTTGTGACTTATAATTTTCTTTTAATTTTTACTTTATTATATTTTTCTCTTTTAATTCTTAATAAATTTATTATATAAATTTATTTTATTATAATAATTTTATTATATTTTTTAATTTTTATTTTTATTTTTTAATAATTTCATTATATTTTTTAATTTTATTATATAATTTTATCATATTTTTGTGACCTGCTAGAGGAAGAAGAAGAGAAAAGAAGGAAAAGAAGAAAAAAAAGAGAAAAAAAAAAAGGAAAAATTTGGCTTGATTCTGAGTTGCTCGAAAGAACAAAGAAATAACTTTTTTTTTTTTTTACTTCTTGATTCTATTTAAATTTATTCTTGGGAAAAAAATTGTTTTCGAGAACAAAAAAATTACTAAATGGATTTATGTTCTTTTTTTTTTCCAGGGAATAATAAAACAGAATTAGGTATTGTTTGGCATGAAATCAAACAGGCCCTCATTGTCAAAATTGCTGACTTTAACTATCCACTTCTTAAACTCATCATCATTGGCTTGAGGTCTAGGGTAATCACCGCTAACAATGTCCTATAGATTTTGCCCCAGTAAGCATATCCTAATATTGGTTGGCTCTCGAGTAAATCTTGGAATCTATGATAAGATAGATTTTAGGTTCCAACGTATACATGATAAGTTTCAGGTTCCAAAAAATGAAAAAACAGTTTTGAGAGGTAGATTTCAAGTATTATGTGAAACTTGGATTGATCATTAAACCGCTCGCCGTTAAGATGATCAGTTTCTGGGTGGGTTGGTTCTCAACTTAGGATCAGAAACCTATACTATGACTTTTGATTTCAAAAAATTGAAACTAGAAACTAGTCCAATTTTTATTTTATCCGAAAAGCTATTGTATTCATAATAAGTATAAACTTTGCACCATTTTACTATAAAAACATATGTTGATTAAGTGGTTACATATATATATATATATTCTGTGTTGAATACAATGGTTTGATTCTTCATGTGCCTGAAAGATTTTTTCTTTTTTTTTATTCAAAAGATGGTTGCAAACTAGTTCAACTCGGGAACCAAATTGGTTGAACCAATTCTCAAATAGAATCGGCGTTTCTGACCTTGGAACCTATTGTTCCTAGAATCAGCCTAGAACAAGTCAGTTTGGTTTGGTTCCACCGGTTACACTACATTTAGTGCTCTCCTAGTTGGGGCTAACAATATAACTTAGTGGAGTGAATAATTGTTTGAGAACTATGAAAAACATTTGCACATGACAAGTTAAACTTCAAATGTCAGCAAAAATAGATTGTGATGATTAGGTGCACGTGCTGTTGTTTAACGGATAGTGATGATATTTCAATGACTGAATTGGCCAAGACCGATTTGATAATTTTTAATGTTGCTGAACACTGATTAGAAACAAGAGAAATTATTGGTGGAGAACGAGAGTGGTTGAAGAATAATGGCGTAGATTGTAAATCTTTCACAACCTTCTTGTTGTTTTTTTTTTTTTTTTTTTTTTTTTTTTTTTTTTTTTTTTTTTTTTTTTTTTTTTTTTTTGGGGGTCATCTTACTCCTTTTCAATAACATATTTTTATCTTCATTTCCTTCACCTTCTAGTAGGATATGAAAAAGATTAGTATAAGCTCGTATACGCGGTTTGCCATGTTGGAAACTTCTTTTCGACAACATTTATCAACTTCATATCCTTAACTTTCTAGTCTCTTTTTTGAGGCATGGGGTCATCGACCATTGTGAAACACTTACTAGTAATGAAAGAAACCATCGGTCAAGAGCGAGAGGGGTTGGAGAAGAATGGTGCAAAATGTAAGGCTTTCCCCGCTTTATTGTTCGTATGGTTCGTCTTGCTTCATTTTAACTAATATGTTACATGGATAAAAAAAAAAAAACTAATATGTTACATATTAATTTCCTTCACCTTTTAGCAGGATTTGAAAAAAAAAAAATAGTAGAAGCTCGTTATCTTGCTTCTTTTAAACCGACATTTTTTTTTCTTTTGGTGAAGATTTTAAACCGACATATTTTATCTCGGAAAAACATACAAAAAGTTCTAAATTGGCAAATTTAATCATAAACCTTTTAATTTTGCTAATTTAATTATAAACATTTCAATTTCGCTAATTTGGTTCTAAACATTTTGATTACTTGTCAATTTAGTCATAAACCTTCCAATTGTACTAATTTAGTCCTTAACATTTTAATGATTTGTCAATATAGTCCTAAATCTTTTAACAATTTGTCGATTTAGTCATTTCGGATAATTTTGACCAAAAATTGTTGACATGACGATTTAGTCAGCATCGGCTGCTTATGTGGCATGGTCAACGGCTTACGTGACATAATTGGCGCTGACTTTTTTTTACAATTCAAATGCTATTTAAACACCATGATGAATGGGCTCTGGTCTCTAGAGCATATTCCCACAACCTTATGATCAAATTATCTCCTCTAATGGTTTGGTCGAGTTGTTTTGTGTCAACTCGAGCACTTAAAGCATGCTTTCACAGTTCAATCCAATTTTTTGGCTAGATATATGTAATCAAGAGATTTATCACGAACGCAATTCTATCCTCAAAATTTTTGCTAAACTTTTCAAATGTGCCTTTCCCTATAAGATATTATTAGGAAATATTTTCTTTTCTTTTCTTCGGAAGACATTACTTTTCAAAAAAAATTTGTCTTCCTTTCCGGTAGAGCGGTCCAGAAAATCGTTTGTCACGTTTCTAAATCAATAAAGACAATACCTCAGGAGATCATGCTTTGATGGTATTCCACTGAAACAGATCTTTATCTTTTTCGAGCCATACAGAAACTTACCATGCAATTATTTGATTCAAGAGCATTATTGCGACAAATTTCAAGACTACCCTACAATTTTCCCGAAAGGGATAAAATATAAGGATTAAGAAATCATTGTATAGATTTGGGTGCAAATTAACTCAAACAATTATATTAGGGAACATTATAAAAACAAACAACATAATTAAACACCCCACAAAATGTATCACGTCTCTTAGTAAATAAACCAATGTTGTAAACGAGTTTTGCATCTATGGCATTACGTAAAATAGACGGCGACAAAACAATGACATCGAGTTCAATACGTGACCATTTGAAGCGTCTTTATTACATCATATATCTGAAGATGACAATTTGAGAAGCACTACCTTAGCTAGCGACCAACATGGGAACTTGAAGAGACATCCTCTGCTATTCCTAAACCCTAGCCATGCACGTTCTCCAAAACCCTAAAACCCCAGAGAACCCGTGACTAGATAGTTGTTTTAGTTCCTAATAGCACTCGTACAACTTAACATCCATCTTCAATCGAAAATACTCAAATAGAACAACACCATATGTCTGAAGCTCAACAATCCCTCTAGTCATGAAGAAATCTCCAGTTCCGCCAACAACCGAGAGATACCTAGTCTTTGCCGGAATAAAATCGGACCCCATGACGTTTATAGTGCCCTTGTACTTGGTCGAGTTGAAAACCAGAGAATAGGCTAACCAGGCGCTCGGAGCAGTCTTCATATGGTAAAAATAGAAACCCTGAGCCCGGGCCGCCGGGGGAGAATGCAGGTTCTGGTCTTTGGTCATGGGGTCATCGAATATGTACACCTGACCAAAGTTAAAAGGCCCAAGCCCAACCGGACTCGTTACAGCAGCCCCGGTCGCGTTGGCCGAGTTATTGCCTCTGAAGTTTATGTCATGCATGTAAAGCACGATGTGCTTGCACGGTTTGAGTTTTCTGGAAGGCCTAGCTAGGGAAAGTTGTGAGGCGAGTGAGAGAAAGAGACAGATAAGGAGGAAGAAGACGCCATATCTTTTTGAAAGCTCCATCATTTGCTGTTTCTTTTGCAAGGTTGAGATGATTGTGGTGAATAGAAACACTACTGCTCAGTGATCAGCTTATATAGAACTTAATATGCAGAGGGAGGTCACGAGTGTCACGTCGAATTGTACATTTCTTGGTTGTAATATACCCTCGTGGCGCGTTTCTGAATGGAATCGCACCTAATTACATTGTTAGTACATCAGCTATATATTATAAATATTCCCAACAACCCACCCCTGTGGCTTGTTTCGCTTTTGGCTTTATTAGACGGTAGTACTTATAGTCTTATTGTCACTCCTGTTTGTAAGAGAGATGGGGAATCTTACGGTAAAGAGCAGGGCTGGTCTCGATTAGCTCAAATTTGCATAAAGCTCCGATTAACATATTGAAACGTGGCAAATGTGTTTGTCGGTCTCTACGTACGTCAGAAGACGTTCCCACCAAACCCCTTTCCAGCCATCTCTCTCTCTAGTTTGAAAGGGAAAAGTACCAAAAAAAAAATTTTGAATCTATTTTATTAATACCAATTCAGTCATAAATTTTTCAATTGAATCAATTTACTCATAAACATTTTAATATTTGTACAAATTCATTCCATCCGGCCAATTTTAACCGGTCGACGTTGATTAGATGTGTCGGCTGATGGTGGCTGATTGGCGATTGATGTGACAATTTTTAAGATTTTTTAATTATTTTTTTTTTTTTGATTTTTTTGAAATTTTTATTAATTTTTTTTTCTTTTTTTTTTCTTCTCCCTTCTTCCTCCTTGGATTGTTCCAACGGTGGCCGGTGAGGCTCGCCGGCCATTGGGCAAGGGCTGTGAAGCCCTCGCTTGCCACCGGCGAGGGTTGCAACCCTCGCCTGGCCTCTCCTAGGGCCGCCGATGAGGCAGCCTCGCCCTAGCCTTGTCCTGGGTGAAGGCGGCCTCGCCCGCGGTTGGCAAGGCCATGGCGGCCATTGCTAGGGTGGAGGTGAGGGCCGCTAAGCCCTTGCCAGTCGTCGACGAGGGTGGCGGCCCTTGCCAACAACAAGTGAGGGCTTCGCAGCCCCCACCCAATGGCCAGCGAGCCTCATTGGAGGCTAGCTAGCCACCGTCGAAACAATCCAAGGAGGAAGAAGGGAGAAAATTCAAAAAAAAAATTCAAAAAAATCATTAAAAAAATCATAAAAATTGTTAAAATAGTCAACATTTGGCCATTGGCCAACGTTCACTTCAGCGCCGATTGGCCAAAATTGGTCGAATTGATTGAATTGGTCAAATTAAAAAATTTAGAATTGAATTGGTACCAGTACAATAGATTTATGACTTTTTTGGTACTTTTCCCAGTTTGAAACACGACCGCATCTCTTTCCATTGCCGATAGTGGCACCTTCATGACAGCAAAGATGATGGCTACCACCGCTGCTCACACCGTTACGACCGACGGACGAAGGTGTCTCTCTTTCCATATCATAAAATGATTGTCTGGATCTCGGCGCGACTGAATATCACGGCAACATGGCCATACCTTCCAATGACCTGATTCTTTTTCTCCTGCTCATGTAAAGAAAAAATAGTTTTCTGTGAAAAGAAAAGGACTATTCTATTATCAAAATGTACTTATTCTCACCGATATAAATGGCACCCATGATGAATTGGCTGATGTGGTAAAGATATACTTATGACTGGGTGTCTAGTTAAGCAAGGGTTAACATCTCGAGTAATGACAGATCTCCAAGAATTATTTCCAGCTCATGTCCTTCTCATCCCTTTCTTCAATGGGGACGATGGCATTATGACGGATGACTCATTTACATAAGATTATTTTTTACTCTCATATGGAAATATTTTTAGGAATTCTTCTATTTTTTTTTTTGGGTAAAGGGGAATTCTTCTATTTTTCGTTCAGTACTTTTCACGCATTTTTAAATTTTTATTTGTCTAACCAAATATTTTAACTTAGACAACTTTTTTTGGCACCAGGTCTGGACAAATCCAACTGTTTCGGTCGTCAGACACTTTGAAATATGACAATCTGGTCTACATGGAAGCCCACGTGGATAAAAAAATGAGCGGAAAAACTTGAAACATAATAATATAAAAAATAAAATGTGAAAAAACAAGGTCATTCATTTATTATCCATTGTGGGTATACACTTTAAGAGAATTTTATGCACATTATACTCTTAACATTGTTTGATGGTCCCGTCAGCTGGATTTGGCTGGATTTGACGCAAGAGGGATTTGATTAGAAAGTTTGTATAAAGTAGTAAGACTTAATTATATAAAATTAAAGGAATAGATAACGGTTCTAAAGAATTTGTGATTTTTTTTTCAATTTAATGATTTTATTATAAAATTTAAGTAATGTAACCCGTTTATATTCTGTTTAATTTCTTATAATTAAAAGCAGAAAATATACCAAACAGTTCAGCGAAATAGTGAGTAATCTATTTTGATTTCTTTTTTCAATGAACTTTTTTAACTTAAGATATATAATTTATTTAATGCCATTCTTATTTGGAGTTTTTTGAACTAAATGAACTATTAGCTCCCTTGTATGCGCCCCGATTTCATTTTTGATACAACAAATTGCGATCACAATTGAATGTACATGCAAAGTCACAACTGAAATTATAAAGACCATGCAGAATTCAAGTTAATTGAACTTTTGGTCTAGCAACTAAGCCATTCAAATTAAGTGATGTCACTCTCCACCACAGATGTATGTAAAATGTCACTTAACAAACCCAACGTAGACATGTTGTCGAGCCCCGCATGAAGTTCGGACAAACAAAGTCGTCCAGCTCTCTCCTCATCGAATCTGCAGAAGGTTATAGGAATCATATGCAAATGGTACGAATTCTAACCAACTTCACCGTCTAAGTTAAGAGCAAAAAGAAAGCCTGTTTGTAATTCTAGACTATCGAATGAGTTTTTCGAAAACCTCATGATGAGAATCACAGTTGCAGACTCGAGGCGAGCAGAGACGCTTTTCTTTTTTATCTTTTCAACTAGTTGTTAAACCGCATGTTGCACAGTATCTTCTTAAAAATGATGTTGTTGAATGATGCTACCAATCTATATAAAAGGTAATTCATCTAATTGACAATAAGTATGACCTCCACCATGTACATTATTGAGTAGGGAAGACACCGAGAGTCAACCCTACGTAGGGAATGCAATAAAATCGTAATCATTTCAACTAGTTTAGTTATATCGTAAGCCTTTTTCTAAAATCACAGTGAAGTCATTCCGATGAAGAACACCAAAAATTAATGCCTAAACTCTGTGTCACTTAGATATTGCCTACATGACATCCTTTTGCACTCTCTAATACAAATTTTGAAACTTAATTGTACTTTTTTTTCAGTAAAGGTTTAGGACTTAATTGAGCTGGTTGAAATATTTAGAATTTGATTGAATTTTTTGGTAAAGATTTAAGACTTGGTTAAATCAATTGAGAAGTTCATAGCTCAGTTGCTTTCTTGATACATAAGATTTTGGAATTATGTTGTAGTTTACCCTAATATATTTGTTTTACCTCATGCAATTCACATAGTCCTCTTTGTCATAGAGGGGGTTGAGCAGAGCAATCCCATTGCAGATACATCATGATCCTTGCTACACAGAAATAGTAAATCGATCCACCAAAATAACCACAATTTGACTATTTTGGTTCACCTCGTTGGCTAATAACTTTGAAGCCATATATGCGTTGTTGTCTTGTTGGGTGCCATCTTTAGAATACTTATACGAAACAACCGTCAATTAGGAAAAACATCGTTGGCCAGGATGTCCAACGTCAACCAACTTTGTGTATTTCTAGGAAAGGAAAAAAAAAGGAAATTGTCTTCGTTTTTGCTCTTAAAATAGACATACCCAGATTTATTGCCAACCGACTTCCAGATCATTTCGAGGTTGATCTTGTTGTCCTTTTCTCTAATTAGCCACTTCTCCCATTAATATAAGAGTCTATTAATCTTCCATCTTTCGGCAGGTTCTCCATCTCTATCTCTTGTTTAATCATTGAATTCTTCTTCTTCCTAAGCTCAATCATTAGGCAAAGAGACGGAGAGATTTTCAATATGGCGAACGATATGAGATATATGAACAACTGGGGTGAGGTGGCTCCGACGCTTCTCTTGTCATATCGGAGATCATCCAGTTCTCCCAGGTTAGAGACCATTCTCGAAGAAGGGTCTGAGGAATTCCGGCTCGTCGTGAACAAGCGGATGTTGTTTATTCTTCCGGTGCTCTTCTCTTTGATCTCCTATTTTCTACTGTATAGAAATGCCTTGCTTGAGAATCACAAGTAAGGTGAAAGGAGAGTTATAAAATAGCTTTAGCGCGTTAATTAGGGGTTCTGCCAATTTCAAAGGCACATATTTTTCTATATATGGGGGTGTCATTGTACTCGGGTTGGCATTGTGGATTCGGAAATGTTGTTAAATCATGAAGTGTAATGACTACTATGCAATAAAATATGGAAATGATTTTATTTATTGGCATTCCTTAAGTTAATTATTCTTTGTCTTCAGGTACTCCTCCTCTAGTATGTTTCCCCATGATTTTCAGATCATTTTGTTAGCTTTTGATATCAGAATGTTTAGATTGTTTTATAAGTAAAAAGAATAGTTGAGCATTCAAATGAATCGAGATGAGATTTTTGTGAATTGACTAAGTTATACCTTGCTGAGGAAGTTGCAGAAGAAAAAAAAAACACATTTAAAATGGTTGTGGCTAGTCTCGTTAACAAAAGTGGCATAATACTTAATAAAGAAAGACTTTTATTTTTAACGCATTGATCATGGATAACACGAGAAAAACAGTGCTTTGAAAATGACAATTTCTCTATCATATTTAACAAGTGCCTCTTGGACATTGTACAATCTTTTTCATTTTTCCTTTTTTTAACTGGAACTTCCTTTTCCCCTTAGAAGGCCCAATTGTTCATTTCTTTGCCTTCAAGCTGTTTCATGTACTATTAAGTAGTCCTTTCGAATGATTCTTTTGTGAATAAACCAATCCCATCTGACACTTGTGAGAGAATTATTAGGCTACCATCATTAGGCCATTTTGGTGTTAGGACATCTAATCTAATATCTAACATATCATAATAAAAGTGATTTTTGCGCATTAAATGCATTACATTTAAGAGTTTTGCCAAGAAAAAGTAAAAGTTTAGAGGAAAATCTCTTGACAATAAGTAGAGAACCTGACCTATGAAATTCAGAAATTTTAAAAGATTCAAGAGAATTTTTCTTCTGAAATATTAACATAGTTAGAGAAATTACCATCTATTTAGTACTCTACAATAATGACAAAGTAATTACATCTCTACACATGATACGTGATGTGATCCATTTACAGACTAAAATGGAAAGAAAATTGACTTACACACTTACAGTACACCATAGAGAATAAATTCACATTGATTCGATCAAACACAACACGTACTCAAAGGATAATAATTACCAAAAAGAAAATGACCAAACGATTGACCAGAAATAAGTATAAATGGTTCCTGATATATTTCATTTGTAAAATATGACGGAGGAGGTGCTTGGTAAATTTATGTTGAATTTATATATAAAGCAAATGAACTCAAAATATTCAATTATTTTCCAAATGATATATTTTATTTTCAAGTGGTATTTCTCTAACATTTCATGACTATTGTCGCTTCTATAACTCTAAAGATACTATTTTCATAGAAGTTGGATACACGAGTGGAGAATCAGCTTTAATAAACTCGAAAAAGTTTCATGCATAAAAGTCATGCGGAACATGGGTAAGTACGAAGTTTCAAGTCTCAAGGATAAAAGATTTTGACCACCGACCGTGGTGGCTTCACTGGGTAGGCTTCAGACTTCCAAATGGGAGGTCAGGAGTTCGAAGCCCTTGCAACTGCAGGGAGACTGGCGGATCATTAGGCGATTTACGTATAGCACCGGGGTGGTGGTTTCCCTGCTATTGCCACATAGGGGTTTACGTGGCGGCTATCAGCCAAGGTGGTTCCTCCAAAGCATAAAATAAATAAATAAATAAATAAATAAAATAAAATAAAATAAAATAAAGGATAGAAGATTTTTCAAGACTTTCACCCCAGATCGCCCAAGATTGGCAAAAAGAAAAATTCATCATCCGTCTCCTAAAACACTATCTCATGATTTTTCTATAGGAAACGTCTACCTTATCAAGAATTGACCTTATCAAAAATTGACACTCTCATTTCCGATGCGTTCTTGACGATCACCTTGTTCAAACCTTCAAATTGCACTGCTAATGAAAGGTCCTTTAAAAAGAGAAATCTAAAGACGAGGGGTCTCGTGTCGCTTTAAAGGACCTGCCAGAAGGTATCTGAGTTGTTGATCATTCCCGAACTTCCTATACCCGAAGAATCGGATTGTTGCATGACATCCATCGATTGGGATACAAAGGTTTAAAGCAAAATGCACTCTGGTTCTTTGGAGCTGACGATCACTTATAACTTTTCCCTGAGGAAAACGTGCTAGCTGGAAATCTTCTAAATCAAGTACAGACATTCCTCTATCTGATGGCCTTCCTCTAGGGATGAAGTGTTCGGCTGGCCAGGGTTGTCAAACAAAAAGGCATCCTTTGGCGGAAGGATCGAAGGCCCAAAAGGAACGCACGTATGGATTTAAAGCCATAGGTGATCGGGGCAATCACTCTGTCGTCTTTCTGATCCAGTTTTGTATTCTTGATCATTGGGTTGTGACAGAAATTGAAGGAATTTGACGAATTCTATTGTGTTTTTCATTCATGTACGTGAGTGTATATATAATACAAGAAGGTACAATATAGTAAATAATATACGAGATACTATTTTCCTACTTTGAATTGAATGAATCAATTAATCCATCAATCTATCCACCATGGAATCAAATTGTATCTTCAACACTCCCCCTCAAGCTAATGCTTGTATATATCAAAGACACCTAGCTTGCTCAACAGATACTTGTGTTGTCTTTGATATAATAGTTTGGTGAAAATATCCATAGGTTGTACAACAATTTCAATTCCTCTTGTTACAATTATCCCTTCTTGGATTTTATCTTGATTAAATGAATGTCGACTTCTATGTGTTTTGTCATTTCATGAAAGATTGGGTTTGCCGCAAGTTTGAGTGTAGCATCAATGTCGCAAAACAAGATGGTCGGCCCATCCACTTGTGCTTCAAGGTCAGAAGGTAAATCCCAAATTAAGCTACTTCACAAACAATCTTTGCCATAACTTGATATTTTGATTCAGTTGATGATAAGGAAACAATTGACCTTTTTTTTTTTTTTGTCTTCCATGAAATCAAGAATCTTCCTAATTTAATGTAAAAACTAGTGATGGATCTTTGCGTCATTAGACAGGTAGCATAGTCTGTGTCGCAATAAGCTATCATCTTCATGTCACCATCTCGAGACAAAGTATTCTATGTCCTGGACACCCTTTCAAACATTTCACAACTTTCAATGCTGCATTCACATGGGACTGCTTTGGCCTGTGCATATATTGATTGAATATCTACACTGCATGGCATATATCAAGTCTAGTCATGGTGAGATAAATCAATTTTCCCACAAATCACCGATACTTGATGGATCTCTAAGTAGTAAATCATCATTTGATGATGATGATGAACTTGCATCATATTCAAGCGTTGTCAGTTTGGTATTTTGCTTAATCGAAACAATAGCTGGCTTACACACTAATAATCTTGCTTCTAATATGATTTTCAATAGCTGAGGTAGATTCCCTTATCTGACTGAGCAATCTCATCTAACTGAGCAATCTCAATGCTAATGAAATATTTGAGAGGTCCAAAATCTTTAATGTGAAAAGTGGAGTGTAGATATTTTTTAAACCTTTTGATAACAGATTCATCATTTCCCATGATGAGTATATTATCAACACATATTAACAAATAATATTGTGGGACATCTATAGTCTTTGGTCCTTTTGGGGGGGAGGGGTGCGGGTGAACACAATGACTAGAACATCGAGGTTGCTCAATAGATAGTTCACGAATGGGTGACAAAGATTCATCAGAAATAAACTATGGAGATGCTACTGATGACGCAAGTGAAGTTCTCTCTTAGATGACAATACTAGAGACTTGATCATTTTATCCATAGAGCCATAATTATACATCGCTAGTCGAGAATATTGTGGATATGGTGCAACAAAAATGTATTGTTGACTCAAAGATAAATTCTCCTCTGATGAGAATGGATGACGATATGATATTGAATCGGGTGATTGAGACGAAGATGTCATCTCCTAAAATGGAGATATATCTTCATGGAAAACAACATCTATGCTTACCAAGAAGCGGTTCGTAGACATCTCCATGACTCTATAACATTTATGTAAAGTAGGATATCCCATGAAAATGCACTAGACAACATGGGGTCCTACTTTGTCCTAAGGTTTTACAGTACTTGTATAACATAAATAGCCAAAGACTCTTAAGTGATTAATCTTAGGTTGTTTCCCAAAAACATCTCAAAAGGAGTTCAACCTTCAAGTATTCTAGTTGGCATATGATTGATTAAATAAGCTATTGTGAGCAGACAATTTCCCCAAAAAATTCAAGAACTAACACTTGGTACTTAAGAGCTCGAGCTACTTCTAAGAGATGATGGTGCTTGCACTCAATAATCCCATTTTGCTGAGAAGTATATGTACAAGAACTTCCTTGGAGAATCCCATGAGAAGAGAAAAAAAGATGTACACTTAATAGTGAAGAACTTGCAACCATTATATGTATGAATGCGTTGGATAGATTTGTTGAATTAATTCTTTATTAGGGTCAAAAAAATTGATAAAGAGAAAAAGTATGACTCTTTGCTTGCATGAGGAAGACCCATCTAGCACTGGTATAATCATCTATAATAGTGAGAAAGGAATGAGCTCCATCGTGATGTGGAGTATGATAGGGACCCAAGATATCGACATGTATGAAAAAGCACTAATAGCTCGAGATATACTAATTGAGAATAATGTTCATGATTGTTTTGCCAAAGGACAAATTGGACATTTGGGGTGAGGAAAACATACACTATGATCCAAATGCTTATGGGAAAGAAAGACTTTATTACTAGCTATGGCGTTGCATGAAATGCCCTTTTTCAAGGAAATGGAAGATAAATCAAAGGACAAATTGGACATTTGGGGTGAGGAAAACATACACTATGATCCAAATGCTTATGGGAAAGAAAGACTTTATTACTAGCTATGGCGTTGCATGAAATGCCCTTTTTCAAGGAAATGGAAGATAAATCAAAACCTTTTGAAAATGGTCAAAAAGCATAGTCTTTGTATGACACCACCAAACCCATTAGTTTGTTAATTGAAAGGTCTTAAAAGAAGTAATTTTCGAAATTGAATATGGCATGACAAAAATTGTCCTCGCAGGCTTTGGATTCAAAGATAAGATTGAATTTGAATTCATAAATATATAGGACATTCCTAAGAATAATATTGAGTATAAAATAACCGATGCCAATTTTAGTGACATAAGTGACATTCCCGTTTGGAAGACATTCTAACATGGGGGAATGGGATTTTGTGTCAGTATGAGAAAATATTTTCTCATTGCATATTATGTAGTTGCTAGCATTAGAATTAATTATCCATTCATCAATTGAAATGGAGTTTGTCTTGCACAAAAAAGTATCTGAAAAACTCGCAGTCTTGTCGATACTCCTAGTACCTTGTGTTGAGACCTAATAAGAAGAGAATCCTTTTTTTCTTTTTTTCTTTATCATTTGGTCTTCCATGTAATTTCCAGCATGTATCAATAGTGTAGTGTGAACGTTTGCAATATTTATAGAGTTTACCTTTTGTTTTAGAATTCTACCCTCCCCCTTTTGAGATGATATGGCATCTTATAAGCCGTTAGGTGCCATAAATGTTGGCGCTGACATGGCAGGATGTGGACCGCTCGATTTAGTCCCTTGAATGGATGAATAAGAGCCATTAGATCTCGACTTTTGATCAAGACCGTCCAAAGCAGACCTTGTAAGGTCATTTTCTTCCTCCCATTGAAACTCTGGCGCTGCACGATGGGTATTTGTAGCCATGGGTGCTCGATGCAATGAGTTCACTAGAGCGGTGATCATCGTGCTCTCACCTACCCGCACATACTCGGCCATCATTAGGCATTGGTTTTTCCTCTTAGATGGCGAGTTAATAGATTTGGCCGATTGGTGGAATTGGTTCCATGGTGAGGATTTGCGAGCTGAAATTCGAGTAAGTTTCGTTTCAAATCAAAAGAAAGTGAGTCATTTTTTCCTATTCTTTGATGGCCCAATATTGCTTCAAGGTGGTCTTGAGCTATTCTAGTCGTTGCTTGGCTGCCTTGAGCTTGTTCTACAGAACCGAGAGTCAGCAGAAGCAAGCGGTGACTAAGATGTTCCCTTGCTTCAATTCTAACAAGGCATGAGTGAGCAAGAAAATCTTGACTTGGTCTAGTTTCCTATACATCTCATGGATATTATCTCATATCACCTTTGAGTCTTCAGTTGGTGGGAGTCTAGCCATGACCTCGGGAGATACACAATTTTCAATCCATGTGCAAACGAGTTGGTTGTATTTGTGCCAATGTCATTATAGTTGGTCGTTGATAAAAAAGGGATGGCTTTGTCAAGAAGCTGTCCTTATCCTTCGTGACCACGGCTTGCCAGAGTCACAAGCCCAAGTGGTGTTGTTATCCGATCCGGTGAGCTATAGATTGATGAGTTGAAACTCTGGTCCATCAATTGGCGGCGTTTGGAGAGGGTCGCCAGTCTCTGGGCGACTGCCATTGTTGTGAATTGCAAAGGGAAGAAAGGCGGGTTAGAAAACTGGGTGTGGATTCGTCCCAAGACCCAATCGAGTGGATTCGAGTTTGTGATTTGAACCATCCAACCCACTCGTCCTTCTCCAAATGGGCCTTGTTATGCCCATGTTAGGCTTGGTTCGGTGGACCATTGGCCTTGAACCAAAAACCAATTGACTGATGGCCATTTTTCTGGGCCAGAAGCTTGAGCTGGAGTAGGAGCAGATTTAGCAGGGTGTTGAATGGAAGGACTCTCTTCTTTAATCAGATCAATTTGATCTGAACCTTGATTTCGAGGTGAATTGTCGACTTCCTCATTTGTACTTTGATTTTTTATCATGGTATCTCAAATTGAATTCCTATCGTGTGCTGATTTGTTTTGCCGAATAAGGATTGCAAAAAACAAAAAACAAAAAACAAAAAAACAAAAAAAAACAAAATGGAGGCAATTCTGAATCGCAGAAGTTAGGCCAAGAAAAAAAGCTCTAATAGGAATTCAATTGTGTATTTCATTCATGTACATGAGTAAATATATAATACAATTAAGGGGTAATATAGAAAATAATATATGAGATACTATTTTCCCACTTTGAATTGATTGAATCAATTAATCTATCAATCTAAGATTTGTACAACCAACCACGGAATCAAATCGTGGCTTTAACGTGTTGCTATTCAATTTGTATTCAAGCAATCTTTGTTGATTATATGGGCTTCCTTGATCAAAAAGGTCTTTCCAGAGTGACATTAGCATGGCAATTGTTGTTTGCATTAGATTGAGGCAAATTGGATATAGTCAAAAAGGAGTTACGATTCGATCGGGTTTTTAATGAGGTTTGACCTCAGGTCAAAGTTGATCAAACTATGATTAAACTCAAAAAATCACAGGTAAAAAAGAGGTTCTACAATTAACACTTTCTATTGAGGAATCAATGAGGACCTTTTATAGTTCATCTTGACTGTAATAGGTCATAATCACAGGCCATCACGACGACAATGTGGTGGTGACTGGCGGGGGAGGAGATAAGAGTGAGAGTTTGACTAGAGAATAGAGTGGCGGGAGAAAGAGAACATGAAGTCAATGGGGGCCTCGTGAGACCCACCATTTGGGTTACTTTTGTCCTTTTCAACTCCTGGCGAGTGGATGAGCCATTTTGGGGTGGAAATATCTACATTACTCCCCTTTTTTAATTTATCAATTTTATTACCGCTTGCGACTTTAGTTTGTCTTCCTTACACATGGCTCAAATTTTAAAATGCTCTCTTCTTTTTTTCATTTTTCATTTTTTTTTTCAAAAATATAACATTACTCATATGAAATAGACGCTTTAGAAGCTTTTTTTTCCCCGAAAATCAACTTCTGCTTCCTCTATATGGCAACTAACGAAACATAATAATAGCGACGTAGGCATGAACACATGCACAAGTACAATGTATCATGTGAAAGCAAAACTAAAGAGCGAATTGAAGAAAATTGGAAAGATAATGCCAAAAATATATCATAAGATTCCAAAACGTACGCAGATAAACCCATGCACGCAAGCAGTTTTCAATAGAATTAACCCTAGAACAACGTTCACTCTCTGCTAGTAGGAGACAAGGAGGTACAAAGGTTTTTGTTGAGACATGAGAACTTCATCAAGAAAGATTCCTAAGTAAACTCATAATTGCTATGCGACGACAGAAACGGCATCTTCAGTTCCAGTGAACAAGTCGACCTCGTCGTCTCTGACCACTTCAACGTACCCGATGAGCTTGGACCAGTCCCGACGATGTCATCATCCTCATTCTCTTCTTCAAAGATGGTCTCCAAGGTTCTATGATAATGATGCAGGTTTGAGGAGGTAGCGGCATGAGACGGCGCGAGAGCAGATAATGGGGAAAGAGGTAAAGCTTCCGATAATGGTCGGAGGAATGATGGTTTTGGAACCAGCGTGATCAGGGAAGCCATCGCTGGAGCTATTCGAGGGCTTATCATCATCTCTAGCGGTTGGATGTGGTCGAACTCAATGGTATAATCCTGTATGAGGAAATCGGAGCTTTTATAGGGCAACTTCGGGTGCAAGTTGATCAGTACAGGACGTGAAATTAATCATTTCGATAGGCCAGTACTGAAAAGTAGAACTTTGTTTCGACGTGGAGGTTTGAATTTTAGGGAAGCGTCATTATCGTGCCTAATTTCCACAAGCGAGGTCATAAGGAAGGACATTCATGGTCCCCGTGTCCTAATTGCTGTAAAAGCGCACGGCAATGAACTTCGCTATTTAATGGGAGAAGCCGAGGATGCAAATAAATGTGCCGTCTCCAATTCTTGTCTCATCTACTATTTAATGGGAGAAGCCAAGGATGCAAATAAATGTGCCGTCTCCAATTCTTGTCTCATCTACTATCCTGTAGATTAGTCAACAGAACGTGCACATCTCTCTCTCTCTCTCTCTCTCTCTCTCTCTCTCTCTCTCTAGATTGGTCAAGGAAAGATGCAACACTTGAGGCTGTCACAGCATACGCAACCTATGTTGAAGGTTAGCGACTTCAAAATAGTTGCACAAGCCATGGACGATGGCGGCTGTGATCAAGGTCACCATCATGTGGACATCGATCTATGGTCGTTGACAGACTTAGTGACCTTGCCGTAATTGTTAGCAAGGTTGCACCATGCACAAGCAACACATGAGAGAGAGAGGGAGAGAGAGAGAGAGAGAGAAACATAAGGGCGAGAGAGAAGCAGGGGACAATGGAGCAAAGAGGGAAGGGCAGTGGCCGGTGACTAAGGGCGATAGGCAACAAGGAGCGGGGGCGGTGGTTGTTAGTTGTTGGGGTTGATCGAGCAACGTGTCGATTGTAGCAGAACTAAGTGTTTGTATAATGTGTCTAGGGTTTCTAAGTGGTAGGGAATTAAAAAAGTAGTTGGGTAAATGATTACTTGAATAATAGAGTCATGTGATTATTTGGGGCAGAAGGATATCAAAAGTACTAAAACTTATATACAGCGCTCACTTTCACTTTAGTGCCAAAAGTTCTCGTTGGCTTACTTAAGCGTTAAATTGGAGAAAAACGATCACTTTAATGCTAAAAGTAAGAAATGTCAGCCAAAATCATTACGTGACTTTTACATTACGTCAAGACAAGCCGGTGCCTTGATTGCATCCTATCATAGACGTATCATAGAACTATAACAATTTGACTAATCAAAACTTTTAATTTCGATAATAATTTTTCGACCATATCTTCTTACAACCATCCTTTTGGTTGGCGGATTCCACTTATAGACAATATCTATATTTAATTTTAGTTAATTTTGTATCTGGGTAATAGTTACAACCTTTGTGACATATGAGAAGAGTGATTGGGCTAAGGAAAATACGATTTATCTTTTGTGATGCAAGTGGATATTGGCTATTAGATTTTATTTTGCTGACGTGACATCATTCAGAAACATAGCTAAAGACCGCGAGGCCGCCTCCCTGGAATCCATAGACTAAACGTCTCATTGTATTTTCCCTCAGTCGTCACGCGCAATCCGTATTTTCCCTTTTCGAGTTTTGGGTGCATCTTGTAGCCGTCGTCCTAGATGAAGTTGTTCAAACGCATCTTTCAAGGGGAAACGTGAAAATTGGGACGGATGAGTCTGGTGTTTCGGCCACTTGCTTAGTTACCGGCCGAGCAAGTATCAGCACAGTAAGTACATCATCGTTCGTCAATTGATTAATTTGGAGGTCAATAAACAAAAAATATAGAAAACCCTGCTTTCTCATTGCTGGTAGTACACTATTATTTATTTTTAAATGTGACTGACATCTTTCGTCCCACCATATGTGCACTGAAAAATAACCAATTTGTTGACATAAGTAGATATGTGAATAGAACATTAAAAAATTGATGAGCACGTGACCCATTATCGATGATTAAAATCGGTTTCGATGATTGGCGCAAGTCGATGGGTGTCACCAGCTTGTTGTCAAACAATGATTAAGTATGGCCAAACGAGGATCGATAAGTTAATTGATAAGTAGTCAAAATGTCTTAAGAAAGTTGAATACATAAGGAACATCAATATATAGCTACCTGTTCATAGTTGTGGCGTCGTGAAAGTAAGGACACAAAATTTCCAGAGATGGAAGGACATGGATATGATAGTTGGAAACTACTCCGAAGCAGTTGTGGCACCACCACTATAAACACTATCGCTCACCCATTGGAGAGCCCCCACATAAATCAAACAAATTTGTTATCTTTCAGTTTTCTTTAATTTCATGTATTGCACTTTAATTTCTTAGACTCACATTGTTGATAAAATTATGGTGTGCTTTTAGCTGTAATTTCTAGATTCGCGTCGTTGATTAAATTCCAACGTATAACTTTATATTGAGTTTGAGTCGTCGATTGAATTCCGATGTATTAACTTTGTGTGCTCAAACTCTACTATTGATTAAATTTCAGCACAATTTGTTTACGCTTAGTTTTGTCATAAAGTTTCTGCTTTCCAAGCCTTATCATCAATTAAATTCTGGCACGATTTTTGTTTGTACAATCCGTTTGAGTTTAAATTGTTGATTTCCTGATCACCTGTGAAATTTCCACTCTAGAGTCAGCGTAAAACCTATCTCCTTAAAATAAAAGTTGAAGAACGCGACTTTTGATAAAGATATTTCATCGCTTGAAAATTTCTGGCCAAACAGTGTATAAAAAAGCAATTATAGCATAAACTAGCAATCTAAATTGTTAGTGAAGGAATCTCTCTCAATGCTCTAATAGCCCCATTGGATATGAACCAAGTTATTCCACCATGTTCTCAACGCCGCTTCAATAGTCGAACTACGCTTCAACCTACCCTATTTAGAATATAAGCTCTTTTCGTACTATGGAAAACAATCTACAAGAAAATGTTTTTCAAGTTTTCCAACGTTCGTTTAACGGAAAATGAATTGATTAAGAAAAATATTTTATCATGAAGGAAAAAAAGATTTCTAAAATAAAGGAAAATATTTTTCACTTTTCAAATAAGGAAAACATTTTCTCCACTCACTATTTCTTATCTCACACTCCTACTAGGCTCACTTCTTTATTATTTTTATTTTTATTAAAAATTGATTTTTTTATTATTTTTCTTTCTTTTCACTTTTCTTCTTTCCTGACCGATCGCCACTATGGTGATAGGCGAGCCTCAAGTGCAACACTCACTAACCTTTGGCGAGCTCAAGAAAGTTGCTCTCTAGTGAACTTAAGCTTGTTGATCTGGCAAGGCCTTGAGCTGATGAGCTTGAGGCTCTCCTATGGCCGGCAACTAGTTGAAGAAGAAGGAAGGGAAAGTAAAAATAAAAAATAAAAAAGTAGAAAGAAAATTAAATATTAAAAATTTGATTTTTTTAAATAAATAATAAAATAAGAAAATAAAGATTTACTCAAAATGAGTGCATGCAGGAAAATCGAATTGAATTTTCCACACCAAACGGCTAAAGATATTTTCGCGTTTATTTTCAAATTTCAACCGAACTTTGGAAAATATTATCATTTTCTTGAAAAGTGGTTTCCCGAAAAACATTTTACAAAAACACCACATTTTTTGCGAAACAAATGGAGACTAAGTAAAATAAATCCTTAATTTTACTAATTTTACCCGGACTTAGCCCTTCATTACATGTAGCCAAGATCGGCTATCATGGCCTTCAAACCACTCGATGTTGCGATGAAGGGATTCCATGAGCGCTTGGTTGGGACGCTTCAATGAGGTGGTGAGAGTCGGTGGGAGCCACCGGCGGTGGATGCTGGTGGTGGAACTAAGATTAAGGCCAAGGATTGTTTCGGGTGACATGCGATTTAGGATTTTCTGGGCACTTTTTGTAAGGATGGGTACTCTGGTAAGATCCTCAAGGACAAAAACGGAAGAAGATTATAGTCACGCTTTTGGTGTTCCTCCTTTCATTTTCATGTACATTTATAGATTAGTAGCTTAGGCAAGCAATGGCAAGATTTCTTTTCATGATGAGCTGGGCCAGCAGTACTTCCAATCAAAGCTTAAAACCACATCACCGCATGCCGACCAGACAAATAGTTAGCTCGAGACAACAAACCCTAACTCCCCGTGTCGACTGATTCCGCCGAATGTCACTTCACCACTGTTCCCTTGCAGTCAAGGCATTACTGGTGTTAATGATGATAGTTGCATTGAATCCGGAGGATTGTGCTGCAAAAAGCAACGCCATCACAATCGCACATTAATTCTTTCAGTTCGAAGGTTGATTCGATCCAAGAAGTTCATGGGGACCATCGCGTCGCATCTCCAAATTCCTCGAAACGGAGGACTACCAATCCGTCGTCGGACGCGAGTTTTACGGTCTTCCGATCCCCAACGCCAAAGGGTTAAAATAATCATCCCATGATGAAGTTCAATCATCGCGATTTGTTTTATCTAGAAATCCCAAATTATCCTTAATAAATTACCTCACATGCGATAAAATCTTTCATAATATAACTTCTCGATTAGGGTAAGAAATGTGTTGGTAAACTTTTTTTTTTTTTTTTGTATTAAGGTGTTTGTATGCACTTAATAAAAATGCAATTTTTTTTACTATTAACTGTGTACCAAATTATAATAGGGTTCTTACCAAAAAAAAAATTATAATAGGGTATATGATATGATAATTAAATTTTCATATAATAGGGTGTACAATATACCAACCCACCTTGCCCTTTGAAATGCTCTGCCTTGTGCTTTCCCGTGGAAAATTGTCTCGTTCTAGTTGGGGCATTGCGAGACACAAATCCTTACTCTCATTTCTTTTGTTCATTTTCTTTAATTGCAATTCTAATTCTAGTTGATTTTTTTTTTTTTTTTTTTTTGGTGATATTGAATCAATCAACGGACATTCCTTCGGCATACTTGAACCTATCTCAAAATCCCTTCTATACTTTCTAGAAGCTGTGCGAACGTTGAAGACTATGCATTCGTACCTCTTTTTCCTAGCAATTCATCCCTGCTGTTTGAGGACCTGCATTTGATGACACATTCACATTATTTCTCACGTTCATACCACTTTTCCATATCTAATTTGTTTTACCTTTTGTTCACAAACTTTATAAAGGTCTAGTGCTATGACTCCACACCCATTATTTTCCATGTTCGCGTAGCAAACTAACACCCAAGTCATATTTTAGTGGAAAAGGGAATTTACATCCCTTTTCCGCTGAACATCAAATCTAGTATTGACTATCAGTGCATTTTCCGGTGATTGCAAAGAGCTTTTTTCTTTTGAATTTAGTGAAAGTGTAATGAATTATTGTTCTATGTCAAGCCTTCAATTGAAAGAGAAATCACAAGTGTAAATGTAGCAGAACAACAATCGTGTGATTGCACCTTGAATTGATGGTTGAAATCATTTCCCTTTTTATTTGTTACCTAGCATGATTGGATAATGGGCTACCACACCCCGTTTGGTGTCGTTGTGATTGAAAGTAATTATGTTGTGCTTAGCCGTGTTGTGAAGTGCATTGTTATTTAAAAATTGCAATACCTTGAAATTGGATGAAGTAGCCTCTTGAAAATTTTTATATATTGATGAAGTTTTCAAGAAGCTGCAATTGTAAGATACTTGCACCTCTAAAAGCTACAACACCCATATTCATAGTTAAGTTAATGCGGGAAGGTATGCCAAAGAACTTCTTAATAGCGGAACATATTGCTCATTTGACCTTTATATCTAACATTATATGTGGGATGTCATCTATCGGTATTTGTTTTTAATTTGTCAAACATGCACATAATATCCTTGAGTGATATTTTAATTATCATATCCCATCGTCTCTCATTGGTTGGCAAGTGTGTCAAACTAAAGTGTCTGATATTCTTTTAAGTTTGAAAGGCAAACTTACATTTAAAATTTACTCCATTTGCGTGAAAAAAAAAAAAAAAAAAAAAACCATGTTGATACCTTTGATTTTAATGGTTGACAGGTTTTTCTCTTTACTTTTTCTTTTGGTCCTTTTCGTTTCTTTTTTTTCCCCCTTCTTTTTCCTCAATTAACTTTTCTACGATGAGCTTCCCAACATTTGTCGCCGGTGGTGGATATATATATTCGAAGCCTAAGCACACTAGCAAGATTTTCAGAAAATTTCAGTGTTTTATACATGTTAAAGCCTCACGCTCAGCTTTAAAGCTTTTCACGATGCCATGCTGTGTTAAATTAAGCACATTCACCACAATGAAATTTTCATTTCCTTAGAGCGGTCCCGTGTAGATGGATCCAAATCTTGCAGCCCCAATCAAATTAGTCGAAGAAAAACCATTGGTTAATTTTAGAATTATTCTATAAGAGAGATTTGACAATGAATAATATGAGAAGCTTGAAATCGGCTCTTTTTATTTTTTCCTGTTTCAACCAAGATAGTTATAGGAAAGTGACAACAAGAGTTGTTTCGAGAAGACCAAAAACAATGGCAGTGGTGAGTTTCAACTTATGGATTCCTCTACTTTTGGAATTTCAAAAGACGCGCTGAGGGAACTCAAATTCAGGCATTCCTTCATTGAGCTTTTCATTTATGGTGACAAAAGTCACACTCATATTCCAAAAACCTTGTGACGGTTCGATCGTTACTATATCCTTCTAATAATAGCTTGTGCAGAACAATAATCTTCATCCTATCATGAACTGAGTATGTTGGGCTCTAAAAAAATGCACATGCCGAAGATCATCAATACAACAAAAAATCGAACAAAAAGTCAGGAATTAAAAAAACCATACATACAATTGGCTTCAAGCTATATGCAATACTCAAAAGCAACTAATATAACAAGATCACTAAGCCCTCAAGAAGGAGGCTGCATAAACTATTTCTCCTCCTTTGCCTGTTCTTTCCAAATTACTAACATTACGAACCATATGTGATTATAATAATTGAATATGCGATTTGACTCATTAGTTATTAACGCCATCAGATTTCATTCAAATCTTGCCTTTCCCATTGTACTACTTGAATTCGTGAGTAGAAGAATTGATCGAATTCTTTGAATTGCGATGCCAACAAGCGAAGTTGCGGTCGCGTCTGCGGGATGGTCTGACTAGCTCATTGCACTACTTGAATTCGTAATTTTTAATGGTTTCATATTTTTTTCTATTTTTTAATAATTTTTCTGATTTATATATTTTTTTACAAAATAATAATCTTTTATGGATTTTCTGAGTTTTGTGATTTTTTAATGATTTATTATTATTATTATTATTATTATTATTATTATTATTATTATTATTATTATTATTATATGTGGGGAATGGAGTTCAGACCCTTTCATCCAACCGACCTACTGACCCAACCCAACCCGACCCATCAACTCGAATCTAACATGTGTCAAATTAAAATAGAATTTTTAATTTTTTTTATTAATTTCTATTTTTATTCTTTTTCTTTTCTCTTTTTTGTTGTCTTTTTCCCTCTTTTGTCTTTTTCTATTCATCTTCTTCATCGAGCTTCTTTCTTCCCCGAAGACGCCTGCAACTTCCTACTTCTTCTTCCCAAACCAAAAACCCCTCAACGAACCACTCAACCATGGTGTCACCAGCACCTCTGTTGTAATTATGGTTAATGGATCAACGAAAGCCAATAAATTAAGATAGGTCTTTTCTATTCACGTATCTCTTTTGGATTCATGATTTCCTAAATTTTTCTGTTCACGTATCTATTGAATTCATGAATTTTCTAGATTCATGTATCTTTTAGTTCATGTATTTATTGAGTTCATGAATCTCTTGAATTCACGTATCTTTTTATTCATGAATCTCGTGGATACACGCATTTATTTAATTCATGTATCTCTGTAGTACATGAACTAAAAAACTCTATAAATAGACATGAGCATAGAGCTTCATTAAGGTTTTTGGTTTTTGGGTTTTGGTTTTTCCGACTCGATTCCAAAGGGCTTTTACTCTTCTGATTTTTCTGAGTATGCTAGTTCAATTGAACGGTTCAACTGAGCCATGTTTGCATAGTGCTAATCCAAACGGGTTTGAGGTGTTGTATATTGGGTGGCATAGTTCATGAATTTGCGGAGCACCATTGGCAAGAACTAATCGCCTTAGGGAGATTCGGATATCCGTACCTCACCTCCAATTTTATGTTATTTTTCAGTGATATCTTATTTTCTTCTTCTCCAAGATTGGTAAAAGGAATGACATTATAAAGTTGTTATCATCTTCTTTACATTAATGTAATCGGAACATTAATGTAATCGGAACTATTTCTAGCCAAGACGTGACGTCTTCGATCACAAAAACAACCATCTTGAAACATCATCATCCATCACCGACCTATTTGGGTTTTTCACAAACTAGAGCAATGAGTTCATCGATTGAACGAGTTTCAATGCTCTTGATTCTCGAATTTTATCAAACACGAAGAAAAAACAGAATGCCTGAAGGAAGCAATCATTTCCATCACTGACATGCCTCGCAATGAGTTCTCGATTGAACGCAATTTCTAAAAAGAAGAAAAAACAGAACGCCATTGGGTTGGCCAGCTCGAAAGTCACTGGGTTGGCCTGTCACTCCTTCCTCTTCCTCTCGCGGACGCTCCTTCGAAGTTCCCTCGCTTTGTTTGGTGACGGTCTCCCTTTACTTACGGACAACACGTGAGCATGCAAAGGAGACGGAGAGAGCATGTGGGCTGGGCTTTGCTTTCCCTTCTTGGGCTCAGATTGTGGGTTTAAAGAAAGAAAGAAAGAAAGAAAATTGGGTTTGAAAACATGGGAAGCTGGGTCGAGAGAGGGCCGAAAGTCTGCTAAGTGGGCCGGACACGCCGGCCCACACGACTTCATTCATTTTTATTTCATTTTTTTCATTTTATATTTTTGTAAAATGAATGGATACCTAAAAGGTCAACAAAAATTCAGGTGTCAATAGTATAAGTATGGTATTTATACTTGTACAACTTTCTTTTTTAAAGGGATTTTTGAAAAAAATTGATTACATTTCCACATGCCAAAAGAGAATAATATTATAAGAAACGCATGTCACGCGTAACGTTTTGGGACGTCACACACATCACGTGTAACATTTTGGGATGTCACACATGTCACATGTAACGTTTTGGGACGTCACACATGTCACATGTAACGTTTTGGGGCGTCAAACGTATTCTTAAGTAAAGCCTTTCACCACTAGGGAGTTATGTAACGATCCATAGTACCATTAGCCTTTTAAAAAAAAAAAAAAATCTTATATACCTATTTACAACCTTCAGCAGACTTACCATGAGGCAAATCAACCAAATTGCACATATGAGATTTCTCTAAGGCCTGTAATTCATTTTTCATTGCTTGCTACCAAAGAAAATCCGTGCTGGCTTCTCTACATTACTCGTATGAAATAGACGCTTCATAAGCTTTTTTTTCCCCCGAAAAATCGACTTCTGCTTCGTCTATACGGCAACTAATGAAACATAATAATAGTGACGTAGGCACGACCACATGCACAAGTGCAATGTATCATGTGAAAGCAAAACTAAAGAGCGAATTGAAGAAAATTGGAAAGATAATGCCAAAAATACATCATAAGTGTTGGAAGATATGATTCACTAAATCGTATCATATTGTAATTGATTGTAAACTTTGTCTATTTTAGGACCAGAAGAATAGGAGAATATCTAGTTTCCTTTTATTGATTCATCACTTGTAATTAAATACACGAATTGTGTTACATTGAATATATAACAACACAGAAATTCTCTCTCTGTTTCTCACTTTCTTACATGGTATCAGAGCCTGCGGGTTCTGACCTTTTTCTGCTTCCGCTCAGATTGCCTCATAAAGGAACTTCAATCTTCAAAGGAGTTGCCGTAGGAATCAAAGCTTCAATTATTTCAAGAAGAACTCAACCTACAAAAGAGTTGCGGAAGGAATTAATTAAAACCTACCATGACAAAGCAAGAAGACCTTACCACGAATCTAGTCGACCAGTTTGCTGGGAACACTACTCCACAGAATCTCGGCAGCCAAGACTCTTCTGTTGTGGTTTCCAAATCAGCACAGCTACAGGGTCAGATCGCGTTGCATCGCAACACGCGCAATGGTAGCAATACCAGGCTCAAGCCAATTTGGGGTTGCCCTTCTCGGGGCCTCCTTACCAGTGGATACCATATCCATAGTATCAGGGACCAATCCCTAGTGCATCATTGCCGGGCTACCAAGGCAACGTGCGAACCGATGGTGGCCCATCGACCAATGACGGGCAAGCTCAACCATCGGCACGGAGCAGACGGGCAGATCGACTGGACCGGGTATGGGAATGAATCCCTACCGGGGTTTTCACAATGCGGGGCCTACAATAAGGTCGGGTCAGAATGCAAATCCATATCCGGTTTCTTTCCGTATCAATTCCCTGCTGCCAGTGGTCGGCCGGAACCCAGCGACCCACTTTATACAACAAATGCCGAAGGATCTGAATTAAAAATCATCAGCCAACAGTTAACGGGCGTCGACAATTACTTAACCTGGTCACGCGAGTTCCGCGTGCATTGATCACAAAGGGAAAAGAAGTTTTCATAGACGGAACTTTCCCTATTCCGTCCGACGAAAGATCGGCGCGCCTTTAGAAGAGATGCAGCCAATTAGTCAGAACATGGATTGGAAATTGCATCTCGACCGAAGTCGTGGCTGGACTTCCGCCGATAGAAGACCCACAAAAATTATGGGAAAGCATAAGGGAGATGTGCGGAAAGCTTGACCAAGTAAAAATCTTTTATCTCACATAGCAGATATCAAATCTAAAGCAAGGGAACTCAATAGTGGCTGGGGTTTACAATAAACTCTCGACACTGTGGAACAAATTAGAGGCCGTCGAAGAGAAATTTGACTGGCCCGAACAGATACAACAGCAATACAGAAGCATGAGGGAGAGGGAGAAGGCGACGAGCTTCCTCCTCATTCTCAATGAAGCTTACCAGACGTTTTGCTCCCAAATCCTTACCATGGAGCCGATGCCGAGCCTCGGTCGGATTTACCAACTCGCTGTTCAGGAGGAAAGTCAGCAACGAGCGGCGGATCATGGAAGGGGAGGAGAAGGAATCGTTTTGGCAGCAATGGGCCATCCCCGTTTCTCACAGAAGAGCACGGCGAGAGGAAGATAGGCGGGGGTGGATCTAGGGTTCCTCGACGAGAACCCTAGAGATATCCGAAGAATCTCCAACGGTCCAGATCAAACTAATCAATCGGACGGCTCGCGTCTAATCTTGGGCGCGAATGAATCCAACGGCCCGCAAGGATCTGGCTTCGGTGGATCGAACGGCTCGTGTGGAATGAGCTTCAATGGGCCAAACGGCCCGCGGTCCCTTTCTCGGAGGATTAGATACTAATGGGCCCAATTCATTCGGCCCAACCTCGGCGCAAGTCTTCCAGCCCATGAACAGGTCTTCCTCAGCTACAAAAAATGGTGGGCCAAGAGGAAAAGGTAAATTATATTGCAATTATTGCAAGCGGCCACACCATACCATAGAAAACTGATGGAAATTACATGGAAAACCAAGAGAAAAAGAAAAAGGGAAATTTTCCTCAGTTTTTCAGGTGTCGGGTCAACAAATGGGAAAATCAATCACCCATGATCAATATCAGGAACTTATGGAGGCATTGAAGAAATTGGATGCTTCTGATAAAACTAGGAGCTTTACAGGTACATCCTATTGTCTGATGAATGCAATTTCTCAGAATGCATGGATTATTGATTCAGGTGCTAGTGACCACATAGTCTGCCATAAATCTTTCTTTTCTGAGGTTAAAAAGTTGTCTTGTCCCATATTAGTACAACTCCCAAATGGAAACACTACTCAAGTAGTCATGTCTGGCACTGTGAATCTTAGCTCACTCATTACTTTTCGAAATGTTCTATATGTTCCTAATTTCCATTTCAACTTGATATCAGTTTCTCGAGTTTGCGAAGAAAATTCATGCCGCATTCTATTCCATCCTGATAATTGTTTCTTTCAGGCCCTTTCGACTGGCAAACTGATGGGCTTGGGTAGAGTCAATTAAGGTCTGTATTTTTGGGAAAATTTCCCACAATATTTACCTTCTGTTGAACTCAATAAGTCATTGTGTAATGTCGCTACCAATGATATGAATTTTCTTAATCATAAAAGATTGGGTCACAGTGCATATTTTCCTTGTCCTTAGTGTCCCATCTACCCCATGGCAAAACAAACTCATGCTCCTTTTCCTCATAGCACTTCTTGAGCAGATGACATTTTTTCTTTAATACATGTTGATGTTTGGGAGCCCTACCATACCTTGAATCATGATGGATCCCGATTTTTCCTCACAATCGTGGATGACTTCTCCCGTGCCACATGGATATTCCTCATGTAGTCAAAAAATCAGGTTCTTTTACATCTGAGAACTTTTCTATCTCTACCAAAGACTCAATTCGGGAAAATAATCCGTCGAGTTAGAACTGATAATGGTAAAGAATTCTTCAATAATGAGTGTGCTTCTTTTTTCTCCCTAAATGGAATATTGCATGAGAGTTCATGTACTTATACACCACAACAAAATGGTGTAGTAGAAAGAAAACATCGTCACCTTTTAGAGGTTGCTCGGGCTCTTAAGTTTCAAGCATCTGTTTCTGAAAACTTTTGGGGAGATTGTGTGGTCACGGCAGCATATCTGATTAATCGCATGCCATCTCGCATTATGAAAGGAAAGACACCTTTTGAGCTGTTGTATAGAAAGAAACCAGATTTGAGTCATCTTAGAATTTTTGGATGCCTATGTTATGTAACTACAGTGGGACATAAGGATAAGATGGCCCCTCGTGCTCATCAATGTATCTTTATGGGTTATCCAACCTTAAAGAAGGGATATCGTATTTATATGCCATCCATAGGAGACTTTGTTGTTAGCAGGGATGTTGTCTTTCATGAGGATATTTTTCCTTTCAATACCATAACTCCTTCTCCTGAAGACACCAAGACAGCTCATAAGGAATTCTTAGAAGATGATTTGTCTTATGGAGGAACTCTTATTATTACTTCTCCTCCAAGATCAAGTGAAGTATCTCCTTCAACAACCATTGAGACTCCTATGGGTCATGCTATTACAGAACCTCCTGAAGAGCCAACAGAATCAACAGGAAATATCATAGCAGAACCAATTCAATCACTGGATATCTCATAAGCAAGCCCTAATGAAGACTCACCTTCAATGCAACATGAGCTGCCAATACAACATGAGCCGTTCCGACGTCCTAGTCGCATTACTCGCCCACCGACTTGGACCAAAGACTACATATGCGGTTCCTCGAGGTCATCAGGTACTCGTTATCCTATCTCGTCCTATGTTTCATTCAATAGGTTATCACCAGAACATTTATGTTGTATAAGCCAAATTTCTGAAGAACGAGAACCGTCTAGTTATAATGAAGCACGAGATGATTCTCATTGGCAAAAGGCTATGGCAGCTGAATTACATGCATTAATGGAAAACCACACCTGGGATATTGTACCTTTACCTGCTGATCGAAAACCCATTAGGTGTAAATGGGTGTACAAGATTAAATACAAAGCAGATGGTTCAGTTGAACGATGCAAGACCCGATTGGTGGCCAAAGGATTTACACAGCCAGCAGGTTTTGACTACCATGAAACTTTTTCGCCAGTAGCGAAGGACGTGACAGTTCGTTCCTTTTTATCGGTTGCTGCTTTCCGTGACTAGCCATTACATCAGATGGATGTTCATAATGCTTTTCTGCATGGTGACCTGGATGAAGAAATCTACATGGATCTTCCACAAGGATTACGGAGACAGGGGGAGTCTAAGGTTTGTCGTCTCCGCAAATCTCTCTATGGACTAAAGCAGGCTTCTCGACAATGGTACACCAAATTTACCAACGCACTCATGGCTGCTGGTTTCAAACAGTCCAAATATGATTATACACTATTCACCTGGACAAAAGGTATGTCATCTATTTACTTGATGATTTATGTAGATGACATACTTATCATGGGAAATGATGATTCTGCTGTAAAAAGACTTAAATAGTATCTACATTCCACCTTTCATATTAAAGATTTAGGGCCACCTAAGTTTTTCTTAGGAATTGAGATAGCTCGTTCAGATCAGGGAATCTCTCTTAGTCAGTGGAAATTCGTAATGGAAATTATATCATAAGCAGGACTATCAGGCTGTAGACCAGCGATTATTCCTATTGAGCAGAATGCCAAACTAACTTATGTTGACTATGATGCTGGTATATCATCTTCCTCTGATGATCCATTGATAGAGGATCCACTAGGATATCAGAGACTTGTAGGAAAGCTTATATATCTTACCATGACTAGACCAGATATCTGCTATGCAATACAGACTCTCAGTCAGTTTATGCACAAGCCAAAGCAATCTCACATGAGTGCAGCCTTGAAGGTTGTGAAATACTTAAAGACATGTCCAGGGTTAGGGATTCTCCTTTCCCGAAGATGCAACATGGAAATGACAGCCTATTGCGATTCGGATTATGCTACATGTCCTATGAGCAGGAGATCCATCACTGGCTTTTGTATCAAGTTTGGGGAGTCATTGCTTTAATGGAAGACAAAGAAGCAATCTACTGTGTCTTTATCTTCAGCTGAAGCCGAGTATCGATCCATGGCCAAGACAATTTGTGAAATAGTTTGGTTAAAGGGTTTACTCTTAGATCTTGGCACTGAAGTTAAAGGACCATCTATGCTCTTTTGTGACAATGATTCAGCACTCAAGCTTGCTGCAAATCCTATATTACATGAAAGGACGAAGCACATAGAGGTTGATTGCCACTTTACCCGAGAAAAAATCCAAGAAGGAATTGTCGAGACAAGAGGAATCAGAACCTCGGAGCAACCTGCGGACATGTTCACTAAACCGTTGTGTCAAAGAAAACATGCATATCTTCTGAGCAAGCTTGGCGTCTTGGACATATACAGACCACCAGCTTGAGGGGGAGTGTTGGAAGATATGATTCACTAAATCGTATCATATTGTAATTGATTGTAAACTTTGTCTATTTTAGGACTAGAAGAACAGGAGAATATCTAGTTTCCTTTTATTGATTCATCACTTGTAATTAAATACATGAATTGCGTTACATTGAATATATAACAACACAGAAATTCTCTCTCTGTTTCTCACTTTCTTACAATAAGATTCCAAAACGTACGCAGATAAACCCATGCACGCAAGCAGTTTTCAATAGAATTAACCCTAGAACAACGTTCACTCTCTGCTAGTAGGAGACAAGGAAGTACGAAGGTTTTTGTTGAGACATGAGAACTTCATCAAGAAAGATTCCTAAGTAAACTCATAATTGCCATGCGACGACAGAAACGGCATCTTCAGTTCCAGTGAACAAGTCGACCTTGTCGTCTCTGACCACCTCAACGTACCCGATGAGCTTGGACCAGTCCCGACGATGTCATCATCCTCATTCTCTTCTTCAAAGATGGTCTCCAAGGTTCTATGATAATGATGGAGGTTTGAGGAGGTAGCAGCACGAGACGGCGCAAGAGCAGATAATGGGGAAAGAGGTAAAGCTTCCGATAATGGTTGGAGGAATGATGGTTTTGGAATCGGCGTGATCAAGGCTGCCATCGCTGGAGCTATTCGAGGGCTTATCATCATCTCTAGCGGTTGGATGTCGTCGAACTCAATGGTATAATCATGTATGAGGAAATCGGAGCTTTTATAGGGCAACTTCGGGTGCAAGTTGATCAGTACAGGACGTGAAATTAATCATTTCGATTGGCCGGTAGTGAAAAGGAGGACTTTGTTTCGACGCAGAGGGTTTGAATTTTAGGGAAGCGTCATTATCGTGCCTAATTTCCACAAGCGAGGTCATAAGGAAGGACATTCATGGTCCCCGTGTTGTAATTGCTGTAAAAGCGCACGGCACTGAACTTTGTTATTTAATGGGAGAAGCCGAGGATGCAAATAAATGTGCCGTCTCCAATTCTTGTCTCATCTACTATCCCGTAGATTAGTCAACAGAACGTGCACATCTCTCTCTCTCTCTCTCTCTCTCTCTCTCTCTCTCTAGATTGGTCAAGCAAAGATGCAACACTTGAGGCTGTCACAGCATACGCAACCTATGTTGAAGGTTAGCGAGTTCTAAATAGTCGCACAAGCCATGGACGATGGCGGCTGTGATCAAGGTCACCATCATGTGGACATCGATCTATGGTCGTTGACGGACTTAGTGACCTTGCCGTAATTGTCAGCAAGGTTGCACCATGCACAAGCAACGTGTGAGAGAGTGAGAAGATGGAGATGACGGAGAGAGAGAGAGAGAAGCATAAGGGCGAGAGAGAAGTAGGGGACAATGGAGCAAAGAGGGAAGGGCAATGGCCGGTGACTAAGGGCGACGGGCAACAAGGAGCGGGAGCGGTGGTTGTTAGTTGCTGGGGTTGATCGAGCAACGTGTCGATTGTAGCAGAACTAAGTGTTTGTATAATGTGTCTAGGGTTTCTAAGTGGTAGGGAATTAAAAGAGTAGTTGGGTAAATGATTACTTGAATAATAGAGTCATGTGATTATTTGGAGAACATTAAAAGTGCTAAAACTTATACACGACACTTTAGTGCCAAAAGTTCTCGCCAGCTTACTTAAGTATTAAATCGAAGAAAAACAATCACTTTAATACTAAAAGTAAGAAATTTCAGCCAAAATAATTACATGTTAATAATTAAGAAAATAAGTTGAGTTGGCATATTTGTTAAAAGAAAAAAAAAAAAACAATCCACGTGGATGGGGCCCCTCTCTCCATAGAGTCTCACTCTCTCTCTCTCTCTTGCTCCATGTGTGCTTGTTGGCTCCATTTGTAGCTTCCTCAAGATCATCACTGACCTTCATCCCCCTTCTCTCACTCTCTCCCTCCATCATTTTAGGTTTGATTCGCTTCCAACTCCTTCCCACTTCGATTGAGTAGATCTCACAATTCGTTTGCTTCTTCGTCCGCAATCTTGATGCTCAAGGGTTGTCTCTTAGTGATTACTAGGGTTTGTTGTACTTTGCTGGCTTTGGAGAGCTACTAGATTTTACTGAGAGTTGACGCAAATGTCGGATCTGGTGAAAAGGTTAGTGGTCGCACTAATCGGGATTCGTGTGAGCTTATCTCGTCGAGATCTCAGGATTCTTGCATTGGTTAGGCAATTGAAATCACTCAATTTGGTTCACTATTGTTACAGGGATTGGCGAATTGTTTCGACGGAGGGGAAGAAGACATGTGCCAATTGTAGGACCTCTAAGACACCTTCTGGGCTAGGCATTGCAGTTACCCCTAAAATAATTGATCCGTCCATCACTCGATCGCTCTTTTGATTTTGACACGGCTTGCGATCGACCTATGCCTCAATCTTGTAGTCTATGTGCAATGCGTGCAGGATCAAGAGTAGGAAGAAGAGGCGGGTTGTGATCAACCTAAAAACAATCGGAGTGGAGATCAAGAAGGCGAAGCGCATGGCAACTTTTTGATGCAGAGGGTCTTGGCCTAGGGAAGAGAAGTGTTGATGCAGAGACTAATAGAGTTGATATTATTAAGTGTTGAGTTGAATGGTTTTGTTCAACATTGATAGTGTTTGTCTTCGTTTTCATTTACTCCATGTTAAATTTCTTTATAGTAAATTGGATTTGGAAGTGGTAGCATGACACCTGATTACACAAGGTCAATCTCATTTACTTATGCCACAGTTTGATTCTAATCTATCTTCTTTAGTAAAAGTGGTGTCTAAAACTGTGTTTGGTAACGTTTCTGTTCAAAAATTGTTCCTGGGAATAAAAATAGACTATTTCTATTCCCGGAAACAATTTTTTGAACAGAAGAACACATTTGGTAACTTCACAAAATTTATGTTCCTGAAATAGAAAATGAATAGAAACACATTTGGTAAATTTGTATAATTTTTTGTTTCTTTTAATTTTTTAGTTTTATTTTTAATTTTTTTTCATTTTCTTTTCTTTCTTCCTTTTGGCTGATTGCCGGCCTCTGCCATGGCTGGCGACCGACTGACGAGGGCCGGCGGCCTTGCCTTGGTTGGGCGAGCTCACCTAGATCCAGCGAGGCTCAGCTCACTCAGCCATTGGCAAGGCTCGGCCTCACCGAGCCACCACCAGGTCGGTGTTGCCTAGTGGTGGTCCAGCGAGGTTGAGCCTCGCCGAGCCACCGCCAAGTCAGCGTCAACCGATGATGGCCCAGCGAGGCCAAGACTCGCCGGTGGCTGGGCGTGCTCGGCCTTACCGAATCTAGGCGAGCTTAAGCTCGCCTAGCCAAGCAAGGCCAAGCCTCTTCGAGGGCTAGCAACACTCCGGCGATTGGCCAAAAAAAAAAAAAAGAAGAAGTGTTTCTCAGAATTGTTCCCGGGAACAAAAAACAAATTTTTTCTACTTCTTGTTTTTTTCCAAATCTGTTCCCAAGAATAAAAATTGTGTTCTAGGGAATAGAGACAAAAATTTGCCAAACACCCCCTAATTTGATATGCCCTTCTTCTCTTTTTATTGATTACTGAATTTATATTTGTAGGGGCTCTTACTGGTAGTTGTACTTTGCATGCTATGGATTCAAGTTCAGTTTCTATAGTGGGAGGAAGATGTCGATCTAGCCAAACACCATAGCCTGTTTATATCTCTTCTTCTGTGCAAGGGTCTGCCTTGTCTACTTATGAATTATGATCTTGTTCTTCCTAGATATAATATAATTTAACCCTAGCTTTCGTCCGGTTTGATTTAATTTCATTGATCATGTGAAGTTTTTGTGATGTATTATGAGTTTTATAAGTGTTACCTTCATTAGTGTTTGTCTACAATGATCAAATCTTTGATCAAAGTACATAGAATGCTGCATTTTCCTATTTTTTATTCCTGATATGGCAAGGAATTGAGTCTATTAGTTGCAATGTTTGCTCAGTTGCCAAGTTGAGCTTTAAGGTTGACAGTGGTTTCCAACAAATATAATTTGGATAGAGCACTGTCGTTAATGATGAATCATGAGTGACCGACGGATGATACTACTTCACGAGAGTCTAAATACAATCACGAGAAAAGCATTCATGTTTCACAGTGTTAATGTCGATTGTCTTCCCAAAGTAGTAATAGAATTGCCTTTTGCTCGTTCTTCTTTGATGAAGTGTGAGAGAGAAATGAAGAGCGTTCTTTTTTGAAACATTCTATTGTCATCAATTAGTTATTTTATGAAATCATCCTATTTATACTTCATTTAAAAAGATAACTTCTCATACCATTTCAAAGGGTGCTTTCTCAATTACATTACGTCAAGACAAGCCGGTGCCTTGATTGCATCCCATCATAGACGTATCATAGAACTATAACAGTTTGACTAATCAAAATTTTAATTTCTGTTGGAAATAATCGGATCCCCGAAAACGGATTCGACACTAAATCGAACCCCTAAAACGAATGCGGAAGACAAGCCCGGGAAAAACACGTATCACCGATCCTAAAGCACACCACGGATTCGAGCGTACCTTGTTAGCCACAGATTAAACACCAACGCCGATAAGAGGAAGAGAATTCGATCATGTTCAATCCGATGACGACAATTCGCTTGGAAAGGAAGAAAAACGTGCATTTTGCTTACTATTTTCTTTTTGGAGAGAGAGTGAGGAAAAGGGAGACGTACGTACGTTATGCGCCAAAAGGTACATTCTCCCTCTCTCTCATCCCTTTTATACCTCCCTCCATCCACGAGCCCTATTCCCGTGGGCCAGGCTTTTAGGCCCAACATGGGCGGACGGACCTTAAGCCCATCACTAATAAAACCATCATCTCCCACTCGCACATGGTGGGCCGAACAGAATTCTCTTTATCTTTCTTCAACATTCATACCGATGAATAATCCGTACGACCAGCATACTTTGAGAGCTCGTTGCTATACATATGTTAGAAATATATAGCAGCTCATAGTGGGCGTCTCACTCTGAGTAGATTTAGTATGCAGTACCCTAGATCGATCGATCACATTTATATCTCTCTCGATCTCTTTTAAACAATGATATATATATTGCATTCACAATTATGATTATCCCAAAGGCAGTCATAATTGGTCGACCAGTGAATACAAAACTAAAATGTGATTCTCCAAATTCGATCTTCCTCTTCCCTTCAAACTCTCAATTTCAGTTCAGCTTGCTTTTCTAGAAATGCCCCATTAGATCGAATCAACTCATGACCATTGGCAACATCCTAAGATAGCAAACACTAAATAGAAATCTTGAAAATAAGTAAGAGTCTTGAAGGCACTAAAATTGAGGAACTCTTTTCCTCAAGAATCTCACACGGCATAAAAGTTGAGATCAAACTTTTTGCCACTCTTATTGGTCGTATCATGCATACATAGTATGAAATACGTATTACGGTATTAACTCCTTTCCCATGGAGCGTATGTCTACACTTTCAATACCATACAAATGATAGTTCAAACATACCTAATGTCTAACTTGAGTTCACGTATCTACTCATTCACAAAATTCATCAGAACTCACATCTGGCATCATAAACAGATAAAGTAAAATATGTGGGTTATTTTACTTTCAGACACAGTAAATATTATGTCCTCATGTTAACACTTAGTTAAGGTGACATACGTATTTTAAGCTTGAGCTCTCGATTATCACTTAAATAATAAGCTTAAAAACAGTCTCATATCTATTTATCACACAGTAAATAAAGACGATTACCCGTGTGAGTAGGCTAACCTTTTATCTGTCCGACATACTTCCTTAACTTAAAATAATGCACTGAGTATTAAGATGCATAAAGATCATACATAGATTCATAGGCATTAATCAATGAAAAACAAAATTTCATACATGTGAACAACTCGGGGAAATTACAATTCAATACATTAGACTCTACAGATTTTACATGATCACAAAACACATCTCTAGGTATTGGCTTTGTCATAGGATCTGCTACCATTCTATGCGTAGATATGTACTATAAGTTCACATCATTTCATGTAACCATATCTTTTACAAAGTTATACTTAGTATCTATATGTTTGGTCTTGCCATGATATTTTGGATCTTTGGTGCACACTATAGCTACTTGGCTATCACAGTTAACCAATAATGTATTTGCAGCTTTCTCAATAACACCTAAATTATCCAAAAATCTTTTAAGCCAAACTCATTCTTGTACTGCTGCTAATAATGCCATGAACTCAGCTTCCATCGTGGATAAGGCTATACACGTTTGCTTCTTACTACTCCATGATATTGCGCCATTGTTCAGTAAAAAAGCAAATCCAAAGGTAGATTTTCTTTCATCTAAATCTCCTCCTTAATCAGCATCTGAATAGCCTTCAAGTCGCAGATCCTTTCCTTGGTAATTCAACTTGTAATCAGCAGTTCCCTTCAGATACCTCAGTATTCTTTTAACGGCCTTCCAATGTGCTGGACCTAGATTGGATTGGTATCTAGTCACCATTCCAACTACAAAACATATGTCGAGTTTTGTACACATCATAGCGTACATCAAGCTCCCAACAGCACTAGCATAAGGAACATGTTTCATTTTTTCCTTCTCTTGTGGAGTCCCTAGACACAGTCTATGGCTCAATCATTTACCTTTTGCAATAGGAGTGTCTATGGATTTACAGTCTTGCATACGAAATTGTTCAAGAACCTTATTTACATATGTTTCTTGCAAAAGAGACAACGATCTCTTCGAACGATCTCTTAAAATCTTAACTCCAAAAATGTATATAGCTTCACCCATATCCTTCATCTCAAAGTTGGAAGACAACCAACTCTTGACAGTATTAACAAACTCTCTATTGCTTCCGGCAATTAGTATATCATCAACATATAATGATATGATCACAAATTGATCCTTGGATCTTTTGATATATACATAATGATCCTCATCTATCATTGTAAAGTCATATGCCATTATGGTATTATGAAAACGTATATACCATTGTCTCGATGACTGCTTAAGGCTATATATCGACCTCAAAAGTCGACATACCTTTTCTTCTTGGCCTTTCACTATGAAACCAGCAGGTTGTTCCATATATATTTCTTCCTCTAATTCTCCATTGAGGAAAGTAGTCTTTACATCCATCTGATGTAACTCAAGATCCATACTAGCTACTATTGCCAGAATAATGCGAATCGAGGTAAATCTTACTACAGGAGAAAACGTATCTTCATAATCAATTCGTTCCTGTTGATTATATCCCTTCGCCACAAGGCGAGCCTTATGCCTTTCTATTGAGCCATCAGCATTTCGCTTTATTTTGAGAACCCACTTGTTTCCAATAGCTCTGCGTCCTTTTGGAAGATCAACCAGTTCCCAGACTTGGTTTGATTTCATTGACTCCATTTCCTCTTCCATTGCATGAATTCATTTTTCCTTATTAGGGCAATTCAGAGCCTCATTAATATTTCTTGGCTCATTCTCATATTGTGGAGCAACCATAAAAGTTTCCCATTCAATATCAAAACGTCGACGAGGAATACTTTGGCAACTTGTTCGCCGTATGGGAGATTGTACACTTTATACATCGTTCCCCATCATGCTCCCACTTGGATTAGATAATGATGACGTCATCTCATCATGTGGTTGCAATTGAGAATGAGTTGAATTCAATTCATCACTTCTCATACTACTCCCACTTGGACGAACTCCACTAATATCATTATCTTGATCCAAGGTTTCAAATAGGGAATAATCTTCACCTATTTCGCCCTTCTTAGGAAATTCATCCTCTAAGAATGTGACATCTCGTGATTCAAATTCAGTTATACTCTCACTTTCCTGCTCACCTATGAGCACATACATTTTCGAGTGTTCGGAGTATCTTATGAAAATACTCTTCTTTTCTCTGGGACCCAATTTCCCAAACTTGTGATAGGACTCATGTGTATAGGCAGCACAACCCCATAGTTTAAGAAAACTTAAGTCCAATTTTCTACTTGTCCATAACTCATATAGAGTGGAAGTAACTGATTTGGAAGGCACCCGGTTAAGTATATAGGCAGCAGTTAACAATGCATCACTCCAAAAAGTGATAGGTAAGTTAGCATGCACCATCATGGACCTAACCATTTCCAGTAGGGTTCTGTTTCTTCTCTCTGCAACACCATTTTGTTGAGGAGTATACGGAATAAACAACTGTCTTTCTATTATTTTTTCATCACATAATTTTCTAAACTCATCAGATAAATATTCTCGACCTCGATCGGATCTCAATGTTTTTATTTTCTTGTCTAATTGATTTTCTACCAGGTTCATAAACTTTTTGAAACAACTTATTACTTCAGATTTATGAGAAATCAAATAGATATATCCGAATCGAGTATAATCATCTATAAAAGTGATGAAATAAACAGCCCCATGCCTTCCTCTCACATTCATTGGACCACAGACATCAGAATGAATTAAATGCAGAGGAAATTCAGCTCATTTACCTTTTCCAAATGGTTTCCGCGTCGTTTTCCCTTCTAGGCAATGCTTACATATGGGCAAATCGACTTTTTCAATGTTGCACAACAAGCCCTCTTTAGCTAGTCTATTCATACGTTATTGGCCAACGTGACCAAGTTTAGCATGCCACACATTCACATTATTATCATATGAATTAGGAGACGTGATAAGGGAATAACAAACATTTGCATTAACATAGTCAATATCTAATACAATGAAACCATCCAGAAAATAACCACAATCATAGTAATTTGTATCCAAAAACAAATCCACGCCTCTATTATATAAGTTCATATTAAAACCTAGTTTAACCAACACCAAAACAGATACTAAATTCCGACGAATCTCCGGAGCATACAATACATTATGTAGGAACAAAGTGCGTCCACCGCGCATATTCAGTTGGCATGTGCCAATTCCTTTCACTTCAGCTCTGGAGTTGTTTCCCACATAGATCCACTTAGTTCCAGTTGGTACTCGTCGGAATTCCACGAAGGATCCTCTATCCTTCGCTACATGGTCTGTAGCTCCTGAATCCACAGTCCACAAAGGATTAGACTCAGTTAAGAACACAGAACTCGACACAAAAGCAAAGTTTTGATAAGTACAAGGGGTGCATACCTTCTTTGGCTCACGATAGTCGCGAGCATAGTGACCTTTCTTGTCACAGTTGTAGGATTTCACCCTTGCAAGCTTTTTCATGCGAGGACGCTTTCCTCTATCATGTTGATTAAACTTGGGTTTCTTCCCTGAAGGACTTGCTTCCTTGCCTTTCCCTTTATCAAACCAGGTAGGGCGTTTGCGCTTGGAGCTCGAAGCTCCATGTGAGCTAGAACTAGCATGATAGAGTTCATCATTGGGCTTAGCCGCCAAGAGGCGGTCCTCTTCCAGCTCAAGATGGCGCATAGCATCCTCAAAGGTTTTGATATTATCATTATGGGTCAAGTGCACCTTCATATGCTCCCAACTCTGAGGCAAGGAACGAATCACTGCTTGCACTTGTTGCTCATCTGTCAGAATATGGCCAGCATCTTTTAGCTCATTTATCATGTTTAACATCTTTCTAAGATGTTGCTTCATGGTCTGACCATGAGGCTTCTTATAAGAGTCAAACCTAATAGTGAGCTGCCTTAGTCTGGTCACCAAAGTATGACCAAATCTTGCTGTCAATGTTTCCCACATTTCCTTGGCATTGTCAAAACACCTAAACTCTCACATAACGTCATTGTCCATGCTGCTCAGCAACGTAATGCGAGCAAAAGAGTTCTTTCTTTTCCATGCAGCAAATGCTTCCTTATCTCTCTTGTGCTACGCAGTGTTTCCTTCTTCAGGTTCTACCATGGTTTCATAGTTGTCATCATTGAGCCTTTCACCTTTATTCAGCTCAGCAACTATGCTCTTTGTGGCTGAAGCCATTGATCTGAACACATCAAACATATATGCACGAATTATTAATGCCTATCATTTATGCATCCTATTTGCATAGACCCATCATATTAATGAATAATTTCAAGCAAGGCTTCAGAATCAAAAGGTCACTATGTTTCCAATCATCCTCCAAAAATCCTAACTTAAAATTATCATTAATATAATTGTCTTATGCAAAGTAAATTCTATGAAGCTACAAAAACTTCTAAACTACCCACAGCAACCAGCAATAACAGAAAGCAAATAATATTTGACATACAATAATAATGCTCTCACATAATACAAAATAACATATCAGTTGCTACATCAACAACAATCAGGTAGTAAACATTATATAAAATGTCCACATTGCACACTTAACAAAGATCAGCCAATACATCTAACACCAAGTCAGCACACGAACTAGGAAAGATCATCTTTTGTTCAATTTCTTGATCTTTTCCCTTGAACAATCCAGTAATATTCATTTACAAAATTCATCACAATTTTCTTATATGAAGCAGCTCCGTTGACATCCTATATGCGATTCAACACATCTTGCCATTCATGTGGAAGAGTGTTCATGAAAAATTGCATCATCTCTAACTGTGACATAGGACGATCATTCCATATGACATTTTCAATTTTTCCGTTGACTTCAAGGACGTGATCAATTAAGTCACCACTCTCCCATCGATGATTAGTCAGCTCAGCTATCAACTTAGACAGTCTTTCCTTTTGTTCATCGGTAATTGCGAAATAGGTGTGCGCAACCTTAGGGGAGGCATTGTTCCTGCAACAAATGCAGAACAAATAAGGGATTACATATAATCCACATAGACTTAATTGAAAAAGAAACACATTCTTTCCCTCTTTTTTTTTTTTGGTCAACGGTCAACGGTCATTGGTCAACGGTCAACGGTCAATGGGCATCGGTCAACGGTCAACGGTCAGGTCGTCGATCATCGGACTGGTTGGACCGATCGGGCGGGTCGAACGAACCGACCGCACGTGCCGCGCGCTTGCGCAGGCTGACGTCACGCATATGTCAGCCGGCACGTGCGCAGCATGCACCTGGCTTCTGAGTGGGTCGGGTCAGGTCGCCGGCCGACCAACGGTCGTCGGCGATGACGTCATCGATGACGTCATCCCAGCGGTTACCGACCGTTGGGTGACGTCAGCGCGTGACGTAAGCACGCGTTGGTTCGCCGACTAGCGCGTGCCGGTTTGCCGCCGGTGGTGCGCACGTGTCGGTTCGCCGACCGGCGCGTGTGGCGCACGCGCTGGCCGATGCCAGCGCTTCGAGCGCATCGTGCCCACGCACAACGGCTTCTGGCCGCGCGTGTGAGCGCGTGTGGTGTCTTCCGGCGGCGTTCGACATATCGCCAAACTTGTCTCGATGACCGCTTTCACCCTATGTCTTCAGAAATCGATTTCGACTTAAAGAAACTCGAAAAAATGGACGAACAGCACTCGGGTGTCAGGATTTCTTGCCCCGATCCGTACCGGTCGATTACTTTCGTGAAAAATCAATTAAAAAACATGAAAAGGGTCGGGAAAACGTGAACTAGGGCTCTGATACCAATGTTGGGAATAATTGGATTCCCAAAACGGATTCGACACTAAATCGAACCCCTAAAACGAATGCGGAAGACAAGCCTGGGAAAAACACGTATCACCGATCCTAAAGCACACCACGGATTTGAGCGTACCTTGTTAGCCACAGATTAGACACCAACGCCGATAAGAGGAAGAGAATTCGGTCATGTTCGATCCGATGACGACAATTCGCTTGGAAGGGAAGAAAAACGTGCCTTTTGCTTACTGTTTTCTTTTTGTAGAGAGAGTGAGGAAGAGGGAGACGTACGTACGTTATGCGCCAAAAGGTACGTTCTCTGTCTCTCTCATCCCTTTTATACCTCCCTCCATCCACGGGCCCTATTCCCGTGGGCCGGGCTTTTAGGCCCAACATGGGCGGACGGGCCTTAAGCCCATCACTAATAAAACCATCAATTTCGATAATAATTTTTCGACCATATCTTCTTACAACCATCCTTTTGATTGGCGGATTCCAACTATAGACAATATCTATATTTAATTTTAGTTAATTTTGTATCTGGGTAATAGTTACAACCTTTGTGACATATGAGAAGAGTGATTGGGCTAAGGAAAATACGATTTATCTTTTGTGATGCAAGTGGATATTGGCTATTAGATTTTATTTTGCTGACGTGACATCATTCAGAAACATAGCCAAAAACCGCGAGGCCGCCTCCCTGGAATCCATAGACTAAACGTCTCATTGTATTTTCCCTCAGTCGTCACGCGCAATCCGTATTTTCCCTTTTCGAGTTTTGGCTGCATCCTGTAGCCGTCGTCCTAGATGAAGTTGTTCAAACGCATCTTTCAAGGGGAAACGTGAAAATTGGGACGGATGAGTCTGGTGTTTCGGCCACTTGCTTAGTTACCGGCCGAGCAAGTATCAGCACAGTAAGTACATCATCGTTCGTCAATTGATTAATTTGGAGGTCAATAAACAAAAAATATAGAAAACCCGGCTTTCTCATTGCTGGTAGTACACTATTATTTATTTTTAAATGTGACTGACGTCTTTCGTCCCACCATATGTGCACTGAAAAATAACCAATTTGTTGACATAAGTAGATATGTGAATAGAACATTAAAAAATTGATGAGCACGTGACCCATTATTGATGATTAAAATCGGTTTCGATGATTGGCGCAAGTCGATGGGTGTCACCAGCTTGTTGTCAAACCATGATGAAGTATGGCCAAACGAGGATCAATAAGTTAATTGATAAGTAGTCAAAATGTCTTAAGAAAGTCGAATACATAAGGAACATCAATATATAGCTACCTGTTCATAGTCACTAGTAAACAGAGTAGTGAGATTGTGGAACAACTAACAAGCATTATTGAATGAGCAATCAACCAAGCATAATATCGCAGCGTAAGCAAGGACACAAAATTTCCAGAGATGGAAGGACATGGATATAATCGTTGGAAACTACCCAAAAGCTGGTTATGGCATTACCACTATAAACAATCGCTCACCCACTAGAGAGTCCCCACATATATCAAACAAATTTGTTATCTTTCAGTTTTCTTTAATTTCATGTATTGCACTTTTATTTCTTAGACTCATAATACTGCGGCGTGCTTTTAGCTGTAATTTATAGATTCGTGTTGTCGATTAAATTACAGCGTATAAATTTATCTTGAGTTTGAGTTGTCGAGTGAATTCCGATGTATTAACTTTGTGTGCTCAGTCTCTGCTGCTGATTAAATTTCAGTACAATTTGTTTATGCTTAGTTCTATCATAAAGTTTGTGATTTCCAAGCCTTATCATCAATTAAATTATGGGACGGTTTTCATTTGTATAGTCCGTTTGAGTTTAAGTTGTTGATTTCCTAATCACCTGTGAAATTTCCTCCCTAGAGTCAATGTAAAACCTATCTCCTTAAAATAAAAGTTGAAGAACGCGACTTTCGATAAAGATATTTCATCGTGAGAAATTTTTTGGCCAAACAGCATATAAAAAAGCAATTATAGCATAAACAAGTAATCTAAATTGTTAGTGAAGGAATCTCTCTCAATGCTCTAATAGCCCCATTGGATATGAACCAAGTTATTCCACCATGTTCTCGACGCCGCTTTAATAGTCGAACAACGCTTCAACGTACCCTATTTAGAATCTAAGGCTCTATTCGTTCTATGAAAAACAATTTATAATAAAATGTTTTCTAGGTTTTTCAATGTTCATTTAACAGAAAATGAATTGATTGAGGAAAACATTTTTCGTGAAGGAAAAAAAGATTTCTAAAATAAGAGAAAATATTTTTCACTTTTCAAATAAGGAAAACATTATCTCCACTCACTCTTTCTTATCTCACACCCTTACTAGCCTCCACTTCTTTATTATTATTTTTTATTTTTATTAAAAAAATTGATTATTATTATTATTTTTATCTTTCTTTTCACTTTTCTTCTTTCTTGACCGATCACTAGCTATGGTGATAGGCAACCCTCAAGTGCAATGCCCATTGACCTTTGGCGAGCTCAAACAAGTTGCTCTCTAGTGAGCTTAGGCTTGTTGATCTAGCAAGGCCCTGGGCCGATGAGCTCGAGGCTCTCCTATGGCCGGCAACTGGTCAAAGAAGGAGGGGAAAAGAAAAATAAAAGGAAAAATAAAAAAAACTAAAAAAGTAGAAGAAAATTTAAAATTTAAAATTTGATTTTTTTAAAAATAATTAATAAAATAAGAAAATAAAGATTTACTAAAATGAGTGCACGGAGGAAAATTGAATTGAATTTTCCACATTAAATGGCTAAAAATATTTTCTAGTTTATTTTCAAATTTCAATGAACACCGGAAAATATTATTATTTTCCTGAAAAATAGATTCTTGAAAAATATTTTACGGAAACGTCACATTTTTTGTGAAATGAATGGACCCTAAGTAAAATAAATCCTTAATTTTACTAATTTTACCTAGACTTAGCCCTTCATTACATGTAGCCAAGACCGGCTATCATGGCCTTCAAACCACTTGATGTTGCGATGAAGGGATTCCATGAGCGCTTGGTTGGGACACTTCAATGAGGTGGTGAGAGACGGTGGGAGCCACCGGCGGTGGATGCTGGTAGTGGAACTAAGATTAAGGTTTTATGCCAAGGATTGTTCTGGGTGACATGCGATTTAAGATTTTCTGGACACTTTTTGTAAGGATAGGTACTCTGGTAAGATCGTTATAGTCACTCTTTTGATGTTCCTCCTTTCATTTTCATGTACATTTATAGATTAGTAGCTTAGGCAAGCAAAGGAAAGACTTTTTTTCATGATGAGCTGGGCCAGCAGTACTTCCAATCAAAGCTTAACCCCAGACCGCATGCCGACCAGACAAATAGTTAGCTCGAGACAACAAACCCTAACTCCCCGCTTCGACTGATTCAGCGAAATGTCACTTCACTACTGTTCCCTTGCAGTCAAGGCATTGCTGGTGTTAATGATGATAGCTGCATTGAATCCGGAGGATTGTGCTGCAAAAAGCAACGCCATCTCAATCGCACATTAATTCTTTCAAGTCGAAGGTTGATTCGATCCATGAAGTTCATGGGGACCATCGCGTCGCATCTCGAAATTCCTCAAAACGGAGGACCACCGATCAGTTGGTCGGACGTGAGTTTTACGTTCTTCTGGTCCCCAATGCCAAAGGGCGAAAATAATCATCCCCCATGATGAAGTTCAATCATCGCGGAGAAGATTTCTTTTATCTAGTAATCCCAAATTACCTCACATGCGATAAAATCTTTCATAATATAACTTCTCGATTAGGGTAATAAATGTTGGTAAACTAGGTTTTTTTTTTTTTTTTTTTTTTTTGTATTAAGGTGTTTGTATGCACTTAATAAAATGCATTTTTTTATTTATTTTACTATTAACTGTGTAACAAATTATAATAGGGTATATGATATGATAATTAAATCTTCATATAATAAGGTATACAATATACCAACCCACCTTGCCCTATGAATTGCTCTGCCTTGTGCTTTCACGTGGAAAATTGTCTCGTTCTAATTGGGGCATTGCGAGACACAAATCCTTACTCTCATTTCTTTTGTTCATTTTCTTTGATTGCAATTCTAATTCTAATTGATTTTTTTTTTGTGATATTGAATCAATCAACTGACATTCCTTTGGCATACCTTGAACCTATCTATCTCAAAATCCCTTCTATACTTTCTAGAAGCTGTGCTAACGTTGAAGACTATGCATTCATACCTTTTTTTCCTAGCAATTTATCCCTGCTGGTTGAGGACCTGCATTTGAGGGAGAATTACCAAAAAAGTCTTAAACATATTGTAATTATGTCAATTCAGTCCTAAACTTTTTTTTTAGCCAATTTAGTCCTAAACCTTTTACAATTGTGGCAATTCAATCCATCCGGCCAAAATTAGCGGCCAGCGACCGGTTGGCGATAACGTGGATGCCAGCCATCCGACGAACGCTGATGTGGCATTTTCAAAATATATATTTTTTGAATTTTTTGAATTCTTGAATTCTTTTTTTTTTTCTTTTTTCCCATCATCTTCTTCGCCTCCTGGCCAGCCGACGTTGGTCGATGGCGAGGCTTGCCCCCCCGCCGGCCGGCGTCAACCGATGGCGAGGCTCGCCCCCGCTGGCCGACACCGACCGATGGCCGACACCGACCGATGGCGAGGCTCACCCCTGCCAAATCTAGTAAGGTCAACCTCACTGGCCACTGGCGAGGGCGAGGCCCCACCAAATTCGGTGAGCTCGGCCCTCCTCAGATCCGGTAGTGCCTCGCCTAGCCAAGGTGAGGGTTGACCTCGCCAATGGCCGGTAAGGCTCCTCGCCTGCTGTCCACAGTGTGGCGGTGATTGGAAGCCACGAGCGAGCGAGCACATCGGAGGCGCAATCGCAAGGCGTGGATTGAGGTGGAGAGAGAGAACGGTTCCGAGCAAGCGCCACAACTTTGAGAGAGAGAGAGAGAGAGAGAGAGAGAGAGAGAGAGAGGGGATAGCCACCCATAGATCCTCCGGTTGAGGAGGTCGCCTTGCTAGCCATTGGTGAGGTCGACCCTCGCCTTGGTTGAGTGAGGCCCTGCCGGATCTGGCGAGGCCTCGCCCTTGCCAGTGGCCAACGAGGCTAACCTCGCCAAACTTGGCGGGGCCTCGCCCTCACTGGCCCTCGCCTGCGGCGGCCAAGAGGCAAAGAAGATGAAGGGGAAAAAAAAAAAAAAAAAAGAATTCAAAAATTCAAAAAAAAAATTAAAAATTCGAAAAAATTAAAAAATTAAAAAATGCCACATCGGCGTTCGCCTAAATTGGCTAAAAAAAAAAAGTTTAGAACTGAATTGGCATAATTGCAATAGGTTTATGACTTTTTTGGCAATTCTCCCTGCATTTGATGACACATTCACATTATATCTCACGTTCATACCACTTTTCCATATCTAATTTGTTTCACCTTTTGTTCACAAACTTTATAAAGGTCTAGTGCTGTGACTCCCCACCCATTATTTTCCATGTTCGCGTAGTGAACTAACACCCAAGTCATATTTTAGTGGAAAAGGGACTTTATATCCTTATTTTGCTGAACATCAAATCTAGTATTGACTATTAGTGTCATTTTCCGGTGATTGCAAAGAGCTTTTTTCATTTAAATTTAGCGAAAGTGTAATGAATTATTGTTCTATGTCAAGCCTTCAATTGAAAGTGAAATCACAAGTGTAAATGTAGCATAACAACAATCGTGTGATTGCACCTTGAATTGATGGTTGAAATCATTTCCCTTTTTATTTGTTACCTAGCATGATTGGATAATGGGCTACCACACCCCGTTTGGTGTCCGTTGTGATTGAAAGTAATTATGTTGTGCTTAGCTGTGTTGTGAAGTGCATTGTTATTTAAAAATTGCAATACCTTGAAATTGGATGAAGTAGCCTCTTGAAAGTTTCTATATATTGATGAAGTTTTCAAGAAGCTGCAATTGTAAGATACTTGCACCTCTAAAAGCTACAACACCCATATTCATAGCTAAGTTACTGTGGGAAGTTATGCCAAACAACTTCTTAATAGCGGAACATATTGCTTATTTGACCTTTATATATAATATTATATGTGGGATGTCATTTATCGGTATTTGTTTTTAATTTGTCAAACATGTACATAATAGCCTTCAAATGAGTGATATTTTAATTATCATGTCCCATCGTCTCTCATTGGTTGGCAAGTGTGTCAAACTAAAGTGTCTGATATTCTTTTAAGTTTGAAAGGCAAACTTACATTTAAAATTTACTCCATTTGCGTGAAAAAACCAAAAAAAACCATGTTGATACCTTTGATTTTAATGGTTGACAGGTTTTTCTCTTTACTTTTTCTTTTAGTCCTTTTCGTTTCTTATTTTTTTCTTCCCCTTCTTTTTCCTCAATTAACTTCTCTACTATAAGCCGATAATGCTAGTATGAGTACCTAGAGGGGGGTGAATAGGTATACAACGACTTTTCTTGAAGATTGCACAATACTTTAGACAGATAAACAATTTGCAATAATTAAATATCAATCAAGTGACTGAGTAAGGGAAAGAGAGAATTGAACACTCGGTTTATAGTGGTTCGGCTTGATTCAAGCCTACGTCCACTCTTCTGCACTGACAGCCGATTGGCTGGATTCCACTATAATCAAAGAGCTGTTACAGTGTTGATCTTCCTTGAATTCTAGGTGTAGATGATCTACCACACTCACTCAAGGTCTCGCCAAGTACAAACACTCTCTGTATACGATTTCGCTCAAACAGTCTCAAGTAATAATCAAGGGTCTTCAGACTCTGGAATTTTTCTATCACTCACACACTTAAAACAACTAGAACATCTTCCTTTTATACTCCTTCATGCCATCATAGCCGTTGGCACTTACCAAAGGAATTCCTCCAATCTACCCGTTGGACGGAATCAATCAAGAAGATCATCCGAGCTATTTAAGGAATCTGATGATAGCCCATCAATCCTGTTCGCCCATACAACCAGGATCTCGGTTTCCATGAATAGAACTTTCCAAGATTATTTCGACGACCATCGGATCTTCAATCGATCTTAGATAAGAATTAAAGAATCCGAAATGATTATCCAACCAAAGAATCTTTTCCAGAGGATAGGATCGAATCCTCAACCATAGACCTCGGCTTTGGATTTCCTTCGTCACTGGATTGGAAAGACTGTCAGTGAGAACAGACTTAAGTCTTGAGTCTTGAGTCTTAAGTCTTGAGTCTTGGGTCTTAAGTCTTGAGTCTTGAGAATACAAAGTCTTCAGACTTTAAACTGTCGGTCTCCGAACATCCAGACTTTAGACTGAAGGAAACGTTTTGTCAGCTTCAAAATATTCTGGAAAGATTTCTCCAACATAAGCAACTCATCACTACCCAACATTTATCGCCGGTGGTGAATATATATAATCGATGCCTAATCACACTATGAAGACTTTCAGAAAATTTTAGTGTTTTATACATCTTAAAGCCTCACACTCAGCTTTAAAGCTTTTCATGACACCATGTTGTGTTAAATTAAGTACTTTCACCTCAATGAAATTTTCATTCCCTTAGAGCGGTCTCTTGTAGATGGATCCAAATCTTGTGACCCCAATCAAATTAGTTGAAGGAAAATCATTGGTTGATTTTAGAAATATTCTATAAGACAGATTCGACAATGAATAATATGAGAAGCTTGAAATCGACTCTATCTTTTTTTCTTTTTTCTTTTCTGTTTCAACCAACATAGATATAGGAAAGTGACAACAAGAGTTGTTTCAAGAAGACCAAAAACAATGGCAGTGGCGAGTTTCAACTTATGGACTCCTCTACTTTTGGAGTTTCCAAAGACTCGTTGAGGGAACTCAAATTCAGGCATTCCTTCATTGAGCTTTTCATTTATGGTGACAAAAGTCGCACTCATATTCCAAAAATCTCGTGACGGTTCGATCGTTACTATATCATTCTAATAATAGCTTGTGCAGGACAATAATCTTCGTCTTATCATGAATTGAGTATGTTGGGCTCTAAAAAAAATGCACATCTCGAACATCATCAGTAACAACAAAAAATCGAACAGAAAGTCAGGAATTAAAAAACCGTACGTACAATTGGCTTCAAGCTATATGCAATGCTCAAGAGCAACTAATATAACAAGGTCACTAAGTCCTCAAGAAGGAGGCTGCATAAACTATTTCTCCTCTTTTGCCTGTTCTTTCCAAATTACTAACATTACGAACCCTTTGTGATTAGAATAATTGAATATGCGATTTGACTCATTAGTTACTAACGCCATCGGATTTCATTCAAATCTTGCCTTTCCCATTACTACTTGGATTCGTAGGTAGGACTAAGCCCTCAAGAAGGACTCATTACTACTTGGATTCGTAAGTAGAAGAATTGATCGAATTCTTTGAATTGCAATGCCAACAAGCAAAGTTGTGGTCGCGTCTCTGCATGATGGACTGACTAGCTCATTGTACTACTTGAATTCGTAATTTTTAATGGTTTCATATTTTTTCTATTTTTTAATAATTTTTCTGATTTATTTATTTTTTACAAATTAATAATCTTTTAAGGATTTTCTGAGTTTTAGGATTTTTAATTATTATTATTACTACTATTATTATTATATTCGAGCAATGGAGTTCAGACCCATTTATCGACCCGACCCACTGACCCAACTGGACCCTTCAACGCGCGTCAAATTAAAATAGAATTTTTAAATTTTTTTTTTATTAATTTCCATTTTTATTCTTATTCTTTTCTTTTTTTTGTTGTCTTTTTCCCTCCTTTGTCTTTTTCTATTCATCTTCTTCCTCGAGCTTCTTTCTTCCCCGAAGACGCCTGCAACTTCCGACATCTTCCCGAACCAGAAACCCCTCGATGAACCACTCAACCGCGTTGTCAGCGGCGCCTGCACCGTCTCCAGAATACCACAACCGCCCGGTCATCTACTCCGGCCGGCATCCATTACTTCCGGCCGCCCATTCCAGCGACCACAAAAACAACAGAAAAACATCCATACCGAAGCTAACATCTTCGACCCTAGAATTTCCAGCAAAAAAACCATCTTGAATGTACTAAAATGAGGGGAAATAGCTTCGCCGGCGAGGGAAACGTGTCCAGCGGAGGGGAGGATTCACGGCCAACCCGACGACAAACGATCATTTCCAATAAATCGCACGAAAACACAGCGAAAAACACTAATATCAGACGTGATCCAGAATATATAGAAGTAATAATGAGCCGATCTTGAGTTTCAACGCGAACTAGCATTCGCCTCTCTCGTAGGCATTTTATCAAACACGTGATGAACAGATGCGAGATGTAAGCTTTCGACTCAGAATCGACACTATTTCCAGCCAAGACGTGACGTATCACGCCCTAAACATCATCATCCATCACCGACCTATTTGGGTTTCACAAACTAGAGCAATGAGTTCATCGATTGAACGCAATGCTCTTGATTCCCGAACAGCAAGAAGAAAAAACAGAACGCCTGAAGGAAGCAATCTTTTCTGTCATGCCTCGCCAGCTCGCCTGGTTCTAAAGGTGGCCATTGGGTTGGCCTGAGTCACTGCTCGTCACTCCTTCCTCTCTCGCGGACGCTCCTTCGAAGTTCCCTCGCTTTGTTTGGTGACGGTCTCCCTTTACTTACGGACGACACGTGAGCATGCAAAGGAGACGGAGAGAGCATGTGGGCTGGGCTTTGCTTTCCTTCTTGGGCTCAGATTGTGGGTTTAAAGAAAGAAAGAAAGAAAATTGGGCTTGAAAACATGGGAAGCTGGGTCGAGAGAGGGCCGAAAGTCTGCTAAGTGGGCCGGACACGCCGGCCCACAGACTTCATTCATTTTTATTTCATTTTTTTCTTTTTATATTTTTGTAAAATGAATGGATACCTAAAAGGTCAACAAAAATTCGGGTGTCAATAGTATAAGTATGGTATTTATACTTGTACAACTTTCTTTTTAAAGGGATTTTTGAAAAAATTGATTACATTTCCACATGCCAAAAGATAATAATATTATAAAAAACACATGTCATGCGTAACGTTTTGGGACGTCACACACGTCATGCGTAACATTTTGGGACGTCACACATGTCACATGTAACGTTTTAGGGCGTCAAACGTATTCTTAAGTAAAGCCTTTTACCACTAGGGAGTTATGTAACGATCCATAGTACCATTAGCCTTTAAAAAAAAAAAAAAATCTTATATACCTATTTACAACCTTCAGCAAACTTACCATGAGGCAAATCAACCAAATTGCACGTATGAGATTTCTCTAAGGCCTGTAATTCATTTTTCGTTGCTTGCTACCAAAGAAGATCAGTGCTGGCTTCTCTACATTACTCGTATGAAATAGACGCTTCGTAAGCTTTTTTTTCCCCCGAAAAATCGACTTCTGCATCGTCTGTACGGCAACTAACGAAACATAATAATAGCGACGTAGGTACGAACACATGCACAAGTACAATGTATCATGTGAAAGCAAAACTAAAGAGCGAATTGAAGAAAATTGGAAAGATAATGCCAAAAATACAACATGAGATTCCAAAACGTACGCAGATAAACCCATGCACGCAAGCAGTTTTCAATAGAATTAACCGTAGAACAACGTTCACTCTCTACTAGTAGGAGACAAGGAGGTACAAAGGTTTTTGTTGAGACATGAGAACTTCATCAAGAAAGATTCCTAAGTAAACTCATAATTGCCATGCGACGACAGAAACGGCATCTTCAGTTCCAGTGAACAAGTCGACCTCGTCGTCTCTGACCACCTCAACGTACTCGATGAGCTTGGACCAGTCCCGGCGATGTCATCATCCTCATTCTCTTCTTCAAAGATGGTCTTCAACGTTCTATGATAATGATGGAGGTTTGAGGAGGTAGCGGCACGAGACGGCGCAAGAGCAGATAATGGGGAAAGAGGTAAAGCTTCCGATAATGGACGGAGGAATGATGGTTTTGGAACCGGCGTGATCAGGGCTGCCATCGCTGGAGCTATTCGAGGGCTTATCATCATCTCTAGCGGTTGGATGTGGTCGAACTCAATGGTATAATCCTGTATGAGGAAATCGGAGCTTTTATAGGGCAACTTCGGGTGCAAGTTGATCAGTACAAGACGTGAAATTAATCATTTCGATTGGCCGGTACTGAAAAGGAGGACGTTGTTTCGACGCGGAGGGTTTGAATTTTAGGGAAGCGTCATTATCGTGCCTAATTTCCACAAGCGAGGTCATAAGGAAGGACATTCATGGTCCCCGTGTCATAATTGCTGTAAAAGCGCACGGCAATGAACTATGCTATTTAATGGGAGAAGCCGAGGATGCAAATAAATGTGCCGTCTCCAATTCTTGTCTCATCTTCTATCCCGTAGATTAGTCAACAGAACGTGCACATCTCTCTCTCTCTCTCTCTCTCTCTCTCTCTCTCTCTCTCTCTCTCTCTCTCTCTCTCTCTCTAGATTGGTCAAGGAAAGATGCAACACTTGAGGCTGTCACAGCATACGCAACCTATGTTGAAGGTTAGCGAGTTCTAAATAGTCGCACAAGCCATGGACGATGGCGGCTGTGATCAAGGTCACCATCATGTGGACATCGATCTATGGTCGTTGACGGACTTAGTGACCTTGCCGTAATTGTCAGCAAGGTTGCACCATGCACAAGCAACGCATGAGAGAGAGAGAGAGAGAGAGAGAGAGAGAGAGAGAGAGAGAGAGAGAGAGAGAGAAGCATAAGGGCGAGAGAGAAGTAGGGGACAATGGAGCAAAGAGGGAAGGGCAGTGGCCGGTGACTAAGGGCGACGGGCAACAAGGAGCAGGAGCGGTGGTTGTTAGTTGCTGGGGTTGATCGAGCAACGTGTCGATTGTAGCAGAACTAAGTGTTTGTATAATGTGTCTAGGGTTTCTAAGTGGTAGGGAATTAAAAAAGTAGTTGGGTAAATGATTACTTGAATAATAGAGTAGTGCTAAAACTTATATATGGCGCTTTAGTGCCAAAAGTTCTCGCCGACTTACTTAAGTATTAAATCGAAGAAAAATGATCACTTTAATACCAAAAGTAAAAAATTTCAGCCAAAATATTACATGTTTATAATTAAGAAAATAAGTTGAGTTGGCATATTTGTTAAAAAAAAAAAAAAAAAAAAAAAAAAAAAAAACAATCCACGTGGATTGTGCCTCTCTCTCCATAGAGTCTCACTCTCTCTCTCTCTCTTGCTCCATGTGTGCTTGTTGGCTCCATTTTTAGCTTCCTCAAGATCATCACTGACCTTCATCCCCCCTTCTCTCCCTCTCTCCCTCCCTCATTTTGGGTTTGATTCGCTTCCAACTCCTTCCTACTTCGATTGACTAGATCTCACAATGCGTTTGCTTCTTCGTCCGCAATCTTGATGCCCAAGGGTTGTCTCTTAGTGATTACTAGGGTTTGTTGTACTTTGCTGGCTTTGGAGAGCTACTAGATTTTACTGAGAGTTGACGCAAATGTCGGATCTGGTGAAAAGGTTAGTGGTCACACTGATCGGGATTCGTGTGAGCTTATCTCGTCGAGATCTTAGGATTCTTGCATTGGTCAGGCAATTGAAATCACTCAATTTGGTTCACTATTGTTACAGGGATTGGCGAATTGTTTTGACGGAGGGGAAGAAGACATGTGCCAATTGCAGGACCTCTAAGACACCTCCTGGGCTAGGCATTCCAGTTGCCCCTAAAATAATTGATCCGTCCATCACTCGATCGCTGTTTTGATTTTGACACGGCTTGCAATTGACCTGTGCCTCAATCTTGTAGTCTATGTGCAATGCGTGCAAGATCAAGAGTAGGAAGAAGAGGCAGGTTGTGATCAACCTAAAAACGATCGGAGTGGAGATCAAGATGGTGAAAGGCATGGCAACTCCTTGATGCAGAAGGGTCTTGGCCTAGGGAAGAGAAGTGTTGATGCAGAGACTAATAGAGTTGATATTATTAAGTGTTGAGTTGAATGGTTTTGTTCAACATTGATAGTGTTTGTCTTCGTTTTCATTTACTCTATGTTAAATTTCTTTATAGTAAATTGGATTTGGAAGTGGTAGCATGACACCTAATTGCACAAGGTCAATCTCATTACTCGTGCCACAATTTGATTCTAATCTATCTTCTTTAGTAAAAGTAGTGTCTAAAACTGTATTTGGTAACGTTTTTGTTAAAAAATTATTCCCGGGAATAAAAATAAACTATTTCTATTCCCGAAAACAATTTTTGTACAGAAGAACACGTTTGGTAACTGCACAAAATTTATGTTCCCGAAATAGAAAAGGAACAGAAACACATTTGGTAAACTTGTATAAATTTTTTTTTTGTTTCTTTTTAATTTTTTGAAATTATTTTATTTATTTTTTTATTTTTTTATTTTTTCATTTTTTTTTTCTTCCCTTTGGCCAATCACTAGCCTTTGCCATGGCTCGCAACCGGCCGACGAGGGTCGGCAGCCTCGCCTTGGTTGGGCGAGCTCGCCTAGATTCGGCGAGGCTAAGCTCGCTCAGCCACTAGCAAGGCTTGGCCTCATCAAGCCACCACCAGGTCAGTGTTGCCCAGTGGTGGTCTAGGGAGGCCGAGCCTCACCGGGCCACCGCCAAGTCGGCGACAACCGACGATGGCCCAGCGGGGCCAAGCCTCACTGGTGGCTGGGCATGCTCGGCCTTACCAAATCTAGGCGAGCTCAAGCTGCCCAGCCAAGGCAAGGCCAATCCTTGCTGAGGGCCGGCGACACTCCGGTGATTGGCCAAAGAAAAAAGAAGAAGAAGAAAAAAAAAGAATAAGTGTTTCTCGAAATTGTTCCCGGAAACAAAAAACAAGTTTTTTCTACTTCTTGTTTCTTCCAAATCTGTTCTCAAGAACAAAAATTGTGTTTCGGGGAATAGAAACAAAAATTTGCCAAACACCCCCTAATTTGATATGCTTTGGTTTGGCCCTTCTTCTCGTTTACTGACTACTAAATTTATATTTGTAGTAACTCTTACTGGTAGTTGTACTTTGCATGCTATGGATTCAAGTTCGGTGTCTATAGCAGGAGGAACATGTCGATCTAGCCAATCACCACTGCCTATTTATATCTCTTCTTATGTGCAAGGGTCTGCCTTGTCTACTTATGAATTATGATCTTGTTCTTCCTAGATATAATATAATTTAACCCTAGCTTTCCTCCGGTTTGATTTAATTTCATTGATCATGTGAAGTTTTTGTGATGTATTATGAGTTTTATAAGTGTTACCTTCATTAGTGTTTGTCTACAATGATAAGGTCTTTGATCAAAGTACATAGAATGCTGTGTTTTCCTATTTTTTATTCCTCATATGGCAAGGAATTGAGTCTATTAGTTGCAATGTTTGCTCAGTTGCCAAGTTGAGCTTTGAGGTTGACAGTGGTTTCCAACAAATATAATTTGGATAGAGCACAGTCGTTCATGATCTTCGGCCCATTCTTCACTTCAATTTGTGTTCTACAATTCATGTTGCAATTTTTGAGTAATGAACATCCGAACGATGTGAAGTTCATCCTCTTGATTCTCATATCCAACAGTAAGCGAAAAATTCGACAGAAAAATAAGGTAGAGATCATAACACAGGCTCTGATATCAATGTTGAAAGAAAGTCGGCAACTGACCTCTACGATACACAATAAAAAAATTACCCAAGAATGAATGATGAATCATGAGCAACCAACAGATGATACTACTTCATGATGGTCTGAATACAATCATGAGAAAAGCATTCATGTTCCACATTGTTAATGCTGATTGTCTTCCCAAAGTAGTAATAAAATTGCCTTTTGTTCACTCTTCTTTGATGAAGTGTGAGAGAGAAATGAAGAGCGTTCTTTTTTGAAACATTCTATTGTCATCAGGTAGTTATTTTCTAAAGCCATCATATTTATACTTTATTTAAAAGACAATTACTCATACGCTGTCAAAGGGTGCCTTCTTAATTATATTATATCAAGATGAACCGGTGCCTTAATGGCACCCCATTATGGACGTATTATAGAAATATAACAATTTGACTAATCAAAACTTTTAATTTCGATAATAATTTTTGGACCATGTCTTCTTACAACCATCCTTTTGATGGGCGGATTCCAACTATGGACAATATCTATTTAATTTTAGTTAATTTTGTATCTGGCTAATAGTTACAACCTTTGTAACATATGAGAAGAGTGATTGGGCGAAGGAAAATACGATTTATCTTTTGTGACGCAAGTGGATATTGGCTATTAGATTTTATTTTGCTGACGTGACATCATTCAGAAACATAGCTAAAGACAGCGAGGCCGCCTCCCTGGAATCCATAGACTAAACGTCTCATTGTATTTTCCCTCAGTCGTCACGCGCAATCCGTATTTTCCCTTTTCGAGTTTTGGCTGCATCTTGTAGCCGTCGTCCTAGATGAAGTTGTTCAAACGCATCTTTCAAGGGGAAACGTGAAAATTGGGACGGATGAGTCTGGTGACTCGGCCACTTGCTTAGTTACCGGCCGAGCAAGTATCAGCACAGTAAGTACATCATCGTTCGTCAATTGATTAATTTGGAGGTCAATAAACAAAAAATATAGAAAACCCTGCTTTCTCATTGCTGGTAGGACACTATTATTTATTTTTAAATGTGACTGACGTCTTTCGTCCCACCATATGTGCACTGAAAAATTACCAATTTGTTGACATAAGTAGATATGTGAATAGAACATTAAAAAATTGATGAGCACGTGACCCATTATCGATGATTAAAATCGGTTTCGATGATTGGCGCAAGTCGATGGGTGTCACCAGCTTGTTGTCAAACCATGATGAAGTATGGCCAAACGAGGATCGATAAGTTAATTGATAAGTAGTCAAAATGTCTTAAGAAAGTTGAATACATAAGGAACATCAATATATAGCTACCTGTTCATAGTCACTAGCAAACAGAGTAGTGAGATTATTGATCGCAGCGTCGTGAAAGTAAGGACACAAAATTTCCGGAGATGGAAGGACATGGATATAATTGTTGGAAACTACCCGGAAGCAGTTATGGCACGACCACTATAAACACTATCACTCACCCACTGGAGAGCCCCCACATAAATCAAACAAATTTGTTATCTTTCAATTTTCTTTAATTTCATGTATTGCACTTTTATTTCTTAGACTCACATTGTTGATAAAATTACGGTGTGCTTTTAGCTGTAATTTCTAGATTCGTGTCGTCAATTAAAATCAGGTGTATATCTTTATCTTGAGTGTTGCGTCGTCGATTGATCCAATGTATTGACTTTGTGTGCTCAAACTCTGCTGTCAATTAAATTTCGGCACAATTTGTTTACACTTAGTTTTGTCAGAAAGTTTGTACTTTCCAAGCCTTATCATCAATTAAATTCTAGCGCGATTTTTGTTTGTATAGTTTGTTTGAGTTTAAGTCGTTGATTTCCTCATCACCTGTGAAATTTCCTCTCTAGAGTTGGTGTAAAATCTATCTCCTTAAAATAAAAGTTGAAGAACACGACTTTCAATAAAGATATTTCATCACGAGTGAATTTTCTGGCCAAACAGTGTATAAAAAAGCAATTATAGCATAAACTAGCAATCTAAATTGTTAGTGAAGGAATCTCTCTCAATGCTCTAATAGCCCCATTGGATATGAACCAAGTTATTCCACCATGTGCTCAATGCCGCTTCAATAGTCGAACTACGCTTCAACCTACCCTATTTAGAATATAAGCTCTTTTCGTACTATGGAAAACAATCTACAATAAATTTTTTTTCAAGTTTTCCAACGTTCGTTTAACGGAAAATGAATTGATTGAGAAAAATATTTTATCATGAAGGAAAAAAAGATTTCTAAAATAAGGGAAAATATTTTTCACTTTTCAAATAAGGAAAACATTTTCTCCACTCACTCTTTCTTATCTCACACCCCTACTAGGCTCACTTCTTTATTATTTTTATTTTTATTAAAAAATTGATTTTGTTATTATTTTTCTCTTTCTTTTCACTTTTCTTATTTCTTGACCGATCGCCGACTATGGTGATAGGCGAGCCTCAAGTGCAACACTCACTGACCTTTGGCGAGCTCAAGCAAGTTGCTCTCTAGTGAACTTAAGCTTGTTGATCTGGCAAGGCCTTGAGCCGATGAGCTTGACGCTCTCCTATGACCGGCAACTGGTTGAAGAAGAAGGAAGGGAAAGGAAAAATAAAAAATAAAAAAAATAGAAAGAAAATTAAATTTTAAAATTTTGATTTTTTTAAATAAAAAATAAAATAAGAAAATAAATATTTACTAAAATGAGTGCATGGAGGAAAATCCAACTGAATTTTCCACACCAAACGGCTAAAAATATTTTCGCATTTATTTTCAAATTTCAACCGAACTTTGGAAAATATTATCATTTTCTTGAAAAATGGTTTACTGAAAAACATTTTACAAAAACACCACATTTTTGCAAAAAAAAAAAATGGAGACTAAGTAAAATAAATCTTTAATTTTACTAATTTTACCCGGACTTAGCCCTTCATTACATGTAGCCAAGACCGGCTATCATGGCCTTCAAACCACTCGATGTTGCGATGAAGGGATTCCATGAGCGCTTGGTTGGGACGCTTCAATGAGGTGGTGAGAGACGGTGGGAGCCACCGGCGGTGGATGCTGGTGGTGGAACTAAGATTAAGGCCAAGGATTGTTTAGGGTGACATGCGATTTAGGATTTTCTGGGCACTTTTTGTAAGGATGGGTACTCTGGTAAGATCCTCAAGGACAAAAACGGAAGAAGATTAAAGTCACGCTTTTGGTGTTCCTCCTTTCATTTTCATGTACATTTATAGATTAGTAGCTTAGGCAAGCAATGGCAAGATTTCTTTTCATGATGAGCTGGGCCAGCAGTACTTCCAATCAAAGCTTAAAACCACATTACCGCATGCCGACCAGACAAATAGTTAGCTCGAGACAACAAACCCTAACTCCCCGTTTCGACTGATTCCGCCGAATGTCACTTCACCACTGTTCCCTTGCAGTCAAGGCATTACTGGTGTTAATGATGATAGTTGCATTGAATCCGGAGGATTGTGCTGCAAAAAGCAACGCCATCACAATCGCACATTAATTCTTTCAGTTCGAAGGTTGACTCGATCCATGATGAAGTTCATGGGGACCATCGCGTCGCAACTCCAAATTCCTCGAAACGGAGGACCACCAATCCGTCGTCGGACGCGAGTTTTACGGTCTTCCGATCCCCAATGCCAAAGGGCTAAAATAATCATCCCCATGATGAAGTTCAATCATCGCGATTTGTTTTATCTAGGAATCCCATATTATCCTTAATAAATTACCTCACATGCGATAAAATCTTTCATAATATAACTTCTTGATTAGGGTAAGAAATGTGTTGGTAAACTTTTTTTTTTTTTTGTATTAAGGTGTTTGTATGCACTTAATAAAAATGCATTTTTTTTTTTTTACTATTAACTGTGTAACAAATTATAATAGGGTTCTTACCCAAAAAAAAAATTATAATAGGGTATATGATATGATAATTAAATCTTCATATAATAGGGTGTACAATATACCAACCCACCTTGCCCTTTGAATTGCTCTGCCTTGTGCTTTCCCGTGGAAAATTGTCTCATTCTAGTTGGGGCATTGCGAGACACAAATCCTTACTCTCATTTCTTTTGTTCATTTTCTTTAATTGCAATTCTAATTCTAGTTGATTTTTTTTTTTGGTGATATTGAATCAATCAACGGACATTCCTTCAGCATACTTGAACCTATCTCAAAATCCCTTCTATACTTTCTAGAAGCTGTGCGAACGTTGAAGACTATGCATTCGTACCTCTTTTTCCTAGCAATTCATCCCTGCTGTTTGAGGACCTGCATTTGATGACACATTCACATTATTTCTCACGTTCATACCACTTTTCCATATCTAATTTGTTTTACCTTTTGTTCACAAACTTTATAAAGGTCTAGTGCTATGACTCCACACCCATTATTTTCCATGTTCGCGTAGCAAACTAACACCCAAGTCATATTTTAGTGGAAAAGGGACTTTACATCCCTTTTCCGCTGAACATCAAACCTAGTATTGACTATCAGTGCATTTTCCGGTGATTGCAAAGAGCTTTTTTTCTTTTGAATTTAGTGAAAGTGTAATGAATTATTGTTCTATGTCAAGCCTTCAATTGAAAGAGAAATCACAAGTGTAAATGTAGCAAAACAACAATCGTGTGATTGCACCTTGAATTGATGGTTGAAATCATTTCCCTTTTTATTTGTTACCTAGCATGATTGGATAATGGGCTACCACACCCCGTTTGGTGTCGTTGTGATTGAAAGTAATTATGTGGTGCTTAGCTGTGTTGTGAAGTGCATTGTTATTTAAAAATTGCAATACCTTGAAATTGGATGAAGTAGCCTCTCGAAAATTTTTATATATTGATGAAGTTTTCAAGAAGCTGCAATTGTAAGATACTTGCACCTCTAAAAGCTACAACACCCATATTCATAGTTAAGTTAATGCGGGAAGGTATGCCAAAGAACTTCTTAATAGCGGAACATATTGCTCATTTGACCTTTATATCTAACATTATATGTGGGATGTCATCTATCGGTATTTGTTTTTAATTTGTCAAACATGCACATAATATCCTTGAGTGATATTTTAATTATCATATCCCATCATCTCTCATTGGTTGGCAAGTGTGTCAAACTAAAGTGTCTGATATTCTTTTAAGTTTGAAAGGCAAACTTACATTTAAAATTTACTCCATTTGCGTGAAGAAAAAAAAAAACCATGTTGATACCTTTGATTTTAATGGTTGACAGGTTTTTCTCTTTACTTTTTCTTTTGGTCCTTTTCGTTTCTTTTTTTCCCCCTTCTTTTTCCTCAATTAACTTTTCTACGATGAGCTACTCATCACTTCCCAACATTTGTCGCCGGTGGTGGATATATATATTCGATGCCTAAGCACACTAGCAAGATTTTCAGAAAATTTCAGTGTTTTATACATCTTAAAGCCTCACACTCAGCTTTAAAGCTTTTCACAATGCCATGCTGTGTTAAATTAAGCACATTCACCTCAATAAAATTTTCATTTCCTTAGAGCGGTCCCGTGTAGATGGATCCAGATCTTGCAGCCCCAATCAAATTAGTCGAAGAAAAACCATTGGTTAATTTTAGAATTATTCTATAAGAGAGATTCGACAATGAACAATATGAGAAGCTTGAAATCGGCTCTTTTTATTTTTTCCTGTTTCAACCAAGATAGTTATAGGAAAGTGACAACAAGAGTTGTTTCGAGAAGACCAAAAATAATGGCAGTGGTGAGTTTCAACTTATGGATTCCTCTACTTTTGGAATTTCAAAAGACGCGCTGAGGGAACTCAAATTCAGGCATTCCTTCATTGAGCTTTTCATTTATGGTGACAAAAGTCACACTCATATTCCAAAAACCTTGTGACGGTTCGATTGTTACTATATCATTCTAATAATAGCTTGTGCAGAACAATAATCTTCATCCTATCATGAACTGAGTATGTTGGGCTCTAAAAAAATGCACATGCCGAAGATCATCAATACAACAAAAAATTGAACAAAAAGTCAGGAATTAAAAAAACCATACATACAATTGGCTTCAAGCTATATGCAATACTCAAAAGCAACTAATATAACAAGATCACTAAGCCCTCAAGAAGGAGGCTGCATAAACTATTTCTCCTCCTTTGCCTCTTCTTTCCAAATTACTAACATTACGAACCATATGTGATTATAATAATTGAATATGCAATTTGACTCATTAGTTAATAACGCCGTCAGATTTCATTCAAATCTTGCCTTTCCCATTGTACTACTTGAATTCGTGAGTAGAAGAATTGATCGAATTCTTTGAATTGCGATGCCAACAAGCAAAGTTGCGGTCGCGTCTCTGCAGGATGGACTGACTAGCTCATTGTACTACTTGAATTCGTAATTTTTAATGGTTTCATATTTTTTTCTATTTTTTTAATAATTTTTCTGATTTATATATTTTTTACAAAATAATAATCTTTTATGGATTTTCTGAGTTTTGTGATTTTTTAATGATTTATTATTATTATTATTATTATTATTATTATTATTATTATTATTATTATTATTATTATTATTATTATTATTATTATTATATGTGGGGAATGGAGTTCAGACCCTTTCATCCAACCGACATACTGACCCGACCCGACCCGACCCATCAACTTGGATCTGACACGTGTCAAATTAAAATAGAATTTTTAATTTTTTTATTAATTTCTATTTTTATTCTTTTTCTTTTCTCTTTTTTGTTGTCTTTTTCCCTCTTTTGTCTTTTTCCATTCATCTTCTTCATCGAGCTTCTTTCTTCCCCAAAGACACCTGCAACTTCCTACTTCTTCTTCCCAAACCAGAAACCCCTCGACGAATCACTCAACCATGTTGTCACCAGCACCTCTGTTGTAATTATGGTTAATGGATCAACGGAAGCCAATAAGTTAAGATACGTCTTTTTTGTTCACGTATCTCTTTTGGATTCATGATTTCCTAAATTTTTCTGTTCACGTATCTATTGAATTCATGAATTTTCTAGATTCATGTATTTTTTAGTTAATGTATTTATTGAGTTCATGAATCTCTTGAATTCACGTATCTTTGGATGCATAAATCTATTGGATTCACGTATCTCTTTATTCATGAATCTCGTGGATACACGCGTTTATTTAATTCATGTATCTCTGTAGCACATGAACTAAAAAACTCTATAAATAGATATGAGCATAGAGCTTCATTAAGGTTTTTGGTTTTTGGGTTTTGGTTTTTCCGACTCGATTCCAGAAGGCTTTTACTCTTCTGGTTTTTTAGAGTATGCTGGTTCAATTGAACGGTTCGACTGAGCCATGTTTGCATAGTGCTAATTCAAACAGGTTTGAGGTGTTGTATTTTGGGAGGCATAGTTCATGAATCTGCAGAGCACCATTGGCAGGAACTAATCGCCTTAAGGAGATTCGGATATCCGTACTTCACCTCCAATTTTATGTTATTTTTCAGTGATATCTTATTTTCTTCTTCTCCAAGATTGGTAAAAGGAAGGATATTATAAAGTTGTTATCATCTTCTTTACATTAATGTTCCGATTACAACAAACAGTGTTGTGTCTTCTCTGGATTAATTTCCAACAACCTCCTCCGTCGCCAGACCACCAAAACCGCCCGGTCATCTACTCTAGCAGGCATCTATTACTTCCGGCTGCACATTCTGGCGACCACAAAAACAATAGAAAAACATCCATACCGAAGCTAACATCTTCGACCCTAGAATTTCCAGCAAAAAAAAACCATCGTGAATGTACTAAAATGAGGGGAAATAAGCTATCTGAGATGGCCTTGAACCATAGGCTTCACTGGCGAGGGAAACGTGTCTAGCGAAGGGGAGGATTCGTGGCCAACTCGACGACAAACGATCATTTCCAATAAATCGCACGAAAACACAGCGAAAAACACTAATATCAGACGTGATCCAGCATATATAGAAGTAAGAATGAGCCGATCTTGAGTTTCAACGCGAACTAGCATTTGCCTCTCTCATAGGCTTTTTTATCAAACATGTGATGAACAGATGCGAGATATAAGCTTTCAACTCAGAATCGACACTATTTCCAGCCAAGACGTGACGTATCACGCCCTAAACATCATCATCCATCACCGACCTATTTGGGTTTCACAAACTAGAGCAATGAGTTCATCGATTGAACGCAATGCTCTTGATTCCCGAATAGCAAGAAGAAAAACAGAACGCCAGAAGGAAGCAATCTTTTCTGTCATGTCTCGCCAGCTCGCCTGGTTCTAAAAGGTGGCCATTGGGTTGGCCTGAGTCACTGCTCGTCACTTCTTCCTCTCTCGCGTGAAGAAATTCACGAACAGAAAAAGAAATGGAAGAAAACGAGAGAGAGAGAGAGAGAGAGAGAGAGAGAGAGAGAGAGAGAGAATTTGATGAATGTATTTCTTCTGTTATTCAACTTCCTCAAGTCTTTACAATATGAGAGATTTCCTTCTTATATTTGCTCTAGTTCTCTCAATGAATCTGTTTTACAAATGAGCTGTTGAAGAAATAGTCAACTCCCTAACTGCAATGAGCTAACCGAATACCGGTCACAAGAAGAAGAAACAGAGTAAATGGAAAAATAGAGTGTATGAGGAGAGTAACGGTTTAGCAGACTTCGCAGCCTCTCTTCATGCAATATCTCGATCCATATTATCATCCTTCTTCTTTCCTTTCTTTATTTTTAACAGTAGATCTTCTTCTTTCTGTACACTTCTCGGCATCATTCATACAATAAGCTTCTTCCTCATTTATGCTCTTGGCTTCTGTTCTTGTTATTTGCTGTTGAATAAGCTGTTGTCTTTTGTTCTTAACATCCCCCCGCAAATTGGGCAGGGGTGAATAACCAATGCCTAATTTGAGACGAAGAGAGGAGTGTGTTAGTTTAGCTAGTGGCTTGGTAAAAATATCAGCAATTTGGTTATGGCTGGGAACATATCTAACACACAAGGATCCAGACGCAACTTTTTCTCGAACAAAGTGGAAATCAACCTCAATATGTTTTGTTCGAGCATGAAGTATAGGATTTGCTGTGAGAGATATGGCAGATTGATTGTCATAGAATAATATGGTTGGTGAGTGAAGAGGAACTCCAATATCTCTGAGAACAAAAGTAATCCAAGTAAGATCAGCTGTTGCTGAGGCAAGGGCTCTATATTCAGCTTCAGTGGAGGAACGAGAAACAGTTGATTGTTTCTTAGTTGTCCATGAGATGAGATTAGAGCCGAGATAAGTACAGAAGCCTGTGGTAGAACGTCTAGTTTGAATACAGCCAGCCCAATCTGCATCAGAGAAGCTATATAAGTTGAGAGAGCTGTGAGAGTGAAGTGAAATACCGAGGTGAATTGTTCCTTTTACATATCGAAGAACTCGTTTCAGTTGAAGAAAGTCCCCAATAGTAGGTTGCCGTAGTTTCTGACATAGGATATTTGTTGCAAAGGCAAGATCAGGCCTGGTGATAGTGAGATATTGTAAGCCACCTACGAGACTTCGGTAGTTCATGGGATTTGGAAGAAGAACAACATCTCTCTCAAGTATGACTGGTTTAAGAGAAAGAGGTGTAGCAATAGGTTTGTAGTCAGTCATATTTGCACGAGACAGTAAGTCAAGGGCATACTTGGTTTGACATAAGAACAACTCAGTAGACGTTCGTGTGGCTTCAATTCCAAGAAAATAATGAAGCTGGCCAAGGTCTTTCATATGGAATTGAACACTGAGTGAGTGAATAAGAGTCTGTAGCAATTGTTCTGAGCTACCAGTTAGAATTATATCGTCAACATATAGAAGTAAAAGTATTGTCTCTTGTCCTTGATGAAGTATGAACAGAGAGGGGTCAGTTGAGCTGCAGAAAAAACCAACTTCAAGCAAGAAATTGCTGAATTTATCATACCAGGCACGCGGTGCTTGACGCAATCCATAAAGTGATTTTTGAAGCAGACATACATATTGAGAGTACTGTGGATGAACAAAACCAGGGGGTTGCTCCATGTACACAGTTTTCATTTAAGGTGCCATGTAAGAAGGCGTTCTTGACATCAAGTTGATGTATAGACTAGTGTTTTACCATTGCTACAGAGAGGATAAGTCTAACAGTTGCATGTTTTATCACAGGGCTAAAGGTTTCTGTGAAGTCGATTCCTTCTTCCTGATGAAATCCCTTGGCTACTAGACGAGCCTTCAATCGATCTAGACTTCCAGTAGAAGTAAGTTTAGTCTTGAACACCCATTTGCAGCCAATAACATTCGTGTTATTAGTATGAGGAACCAATAACCAAGTTTGATTATGATGTAAGGCATTCATTTCTTCTTGCATTGCCTGATACCATCCTGGATCTGCTAGAGCAGATTTTATTGATTTTGGTTCTGGAGGAACTTGGTATTGAGCAAGACATGCATATCGAGGATTAACTTTGACTATACCAGATTTAGATCTGGTTTGCATGTGATGAGTAGGTTGTGTACCTTGCACAGGATGGATAGACTGTGTTTGTATGTTAGAAACATTTTGATCGATAGCTGGTTCTGTTGCTGTCATTGTTGTGGTTCCAGATATGTTTACTTGTGGAGAAATACTTTGAGTAGTAGATGGAACTTGATCATCAGGTAATACAGTTGTAGAGATAGGATCTATATGTTCTATAAAAACTTGCTCAGCTGGAGGGTTCTGAACATACCTTGTTTGATGAGATGATGAAGTGTTGATAAGCTCTGTACTTGGAGTTTGTAAGAATCTCTCTTCTTCTGTCCATAGTTTATATAGTTGTGTGTAAGTTGAAGAATGTGTTGCTAGCTTCTTAGAGAAAGGAAAGAATGTCTCATCAAAGATTACATGTCGACTGATGTACACATGACCAGTGGTAGGCATCAGGCATCGATATCCTTTATGATGAGTATTGTATCTGAGGAAAACACAGGTAAGGGATCGTGGATCCATCTTGTGTTGTGCATAGGATCGAAGACAGGGATAGCAAGCACACCCGAATACTCTGAGATGATCATATCTTGGCTTATGCTGATATAGCTTGGTAAAGGGAGATTGCATCTTTAACTTTGGAGTAGGAAGTATATTGACAATATAATTTGCTATCATAAATGCATCTACCCAAAATTTTAATGGGACTTTTGCATGATATAGCATAGCCAGACCAAGCTCAACTATATGTCGATGTTTTCTTTCAGGTATTCCATTATGTTCGGGTGTATATGGACAAGAAATAAGCTATTGGATGCCACAACTCTGTAGGTGAGCTTTAAACTTGTGACTGACAAACTCTCCCCCACCATCACATTGAAACCTCTTGATTTTACAGTTATGCTGATTTTCTACTAATCTCTGAAACATAAGAAAGATATCATAGAAATCTGATTTTAGTTTCAATGGATACATCCAGCTGAACCGAGAGAAGCTATCAACAAAGATCACATAATATTTGAAATTTTGACAAGAGTTGACTGGAGAAGGTCCCCAGATATCGCAATGGATTTGTTCTAGAGGTTTATTAGCTATAGAACTCGACATAGGAAAAGGTAGAGCAGTATTCTTAGCAAGCTGACAACTTCTACATATAGATTGTGGTTCTGTATGACACTGTGTATTAACTTTTGATTCTTCAAATGCTTCAAGACGTTCTGATTTGTATGAGCTAGCCGTTGATGCCACGCGTTTTCTCCTGTAATCTTTTGTCTTTGAGTGAAGAATACCTCTGCAGCACAAGGATCAACTCTGTATAGTCCTTTCTCCTTCTTCCCTAGCATCTTGGTTATGTTGGTGATGCTGTCCTTTATGTACACCCCAGTTTTGTCAAAGACAAAAGAACAGGGATAATCATAAGTTAGTCTAGAGACTAAAAGAAGGTTTTTCTTAATTGTTGGAACAATTAACACATCTTTTAGAGGTAAGGTAGTAGTAGCAGTAGTTAGCATTGTATTCCCAATATATTTCACAGGTAAACATGAACCGTTGCCAATCATAACTATATCAGTACCAGCATTCTTAGAAAAGTTTTGGAGAATACCAGCATTTGCAGTAATGTGAGCAGTTGCTCCAGTATCAGGATACCACTCATTTCCATTTGTTTCCTCAATATGGAGTGCTGATAAAGCTGTTGGTATCTCTTCAGCTTGGTAAGCATTATCAAATCTATACCAACAGTGCAATGCATCATGACCTGGTTTTCTGCAGATCTGACACTCCAGTCGAGTGTTTGTTGTTGTTTTCTCCATATGCACATCTTTATGGAGAGTTAAATTTGAGGATGGATAGATCTTGGCTTCAGTATACCTCACGAGCTGAACCATTATATGGTCTCGAATCCCACGACCCGAAACTCAAAGTAGAGGGGGTATTAACCTGGTTAAGATGTTGACTCCCCTGTTCGTAGCTCGAGTTATTAGTTCTGTAATTCATATTTCTTCCAGGATATCCAAAATTTCTGTATCTGTTACTGAATGGCCTTCCTCTTCCAATACTTCATCCTCCACGACTATATCCCCTTGAACTTCCAAGACTGTTATTTTGCTGTACAAAATTTCTATTAAACTCCTCTTTGTGTATAGCTTCAGTCTTCCTTTGACCATAATAGGCTAGGTTTGGACTGAACTGGCTTGAGGAATAGTTTTGTAGCCTTGTTTCAAACCTTTCTAGATGAGAGATCACTTCATCATATTCTGGTTGAGGCTTTAAACAATAGATTGTTGTTTTAAAGCTCTCATACTCGGACCCCAAACCTTCCAAAATACCAAACAGTATTGTTATTTCATCCACTGGTTTACCTATTGCATTTAATTGATCACATATTGTTTTGTACTCTCTGAGATATGTTGATAAAGCTCTATCACGTTTCTGACAAGCCTGCAATTTTCCTCTTAGTTCAAACTCCTTTGCCACAGATTTTTAGGTGAACCGATTAAGCAAGGCCTGCCAAAGTTCATAGGCTGTGTTTAAGCCGATTATTAGACTAAGTATGTCTTCGGAAACAGCACCACTAATCCAAGAGGAAACAAGTTGATCTGTCTTAATCCAATCATTATAGTCAGGATTAGGGATATCAACTGTTTGATCACCTTCTTCGACCTGTAGAGTTTTAGCAGGCAGTGGAGTTTCTCCATTCACGAACCCAAACAGATCTTGGCTTCTTAGAAACCTATGAAACTGAGCTTGCCATAGGAGGAAGTTATCCTCAGCTAATCTGATTGTAACAAAGTTCGAGATGTTGACATGAATGGGGAATGGATATCTCAGGCTTCTTGCTGCCATTCTACTTTTCCAGATCTTTGAACACCACTTGTTTCGAATACAACCTCTACTGGTTTTTTGCAATATGATGCAGCAAATCGATTTCTGATTATAGAGATTTGAAGGAAGATGAAGAATATCAACTCACAGATCAATGAGGCTTCGATTCCTGACTTCAATCTGCTATAGATTCAGCCATTTTTATGCAGTATTGAGGTGATTTCTTCAGGATGAAGGCTCTGATACCATGAAGAAATGGAAGAAAACGAGAGAGAGAGAGAGAGAGAGAGAGAGAGAGAGAGAGAGAGAGAGAATTTGATGAATGTATTTCTTCTATTATTCAACTTCCTCAAGTCTTTACAATATGAAAGATTTCCTTCTTATATCTACTCTAGTTCTCTCAATGAATCTGTTTTACAAATGAGCTATTGAAGAAATAGTCAACTCCCTAACTGCAATGAACTAACCGAATACCGGTCACAAGAAGAAGAAACAGAGTAAATGGAAAAACAGAGTGTATGAGCAGAGTAACGGTTTAGCAGACTTCGCAGCCTCTCTTCATGCAATATCTCGATCCGTATTATCATCCTTCTTCTTTCCTTTCTTTATTTTTAACAGTAGATCTTCTTCTTTCTGTACACTTCTCGGCATCATTCATACAATCAGCTTCTTCCTCATTTATGCTCTTGGCTTATGTTCTTGTTATTTGCTGTTGAATAAGCTGTTGTCTTTTGTTCTTAACATCGCGGACGCTCCTTCGAAGTTCCCTCGCTTTATTTGGTGACGGTCTCCCTTTACTTACGGACAACACGTGAGCATGCAAAGGAGACAGAGAGAGCATGTAGGCTGGGCTTTGCTTTCCCTTCTTGGGCTCAGATTGTGGGTTTAAAGAAAGAAAGAAAGAAAATTGGGCTTGAAAACATGGGAAGCTGGGTCGAGAGAGGGCCAAAAGTCTGCTAAGTGGGCCGGACACGCCGACCCACACGGCTTCATTCATTTTTATATTTTTGTAAAATGAATGGATACCTAAAAGGTCAACAAAAATTCAGGTGTCAATAGTATAAGTATGGTATTTATACTTGTACAACTTTCTTTTTAAAGGGATTTTTGAAAAAAATTGATTACATTTCCACATGCCAAAAGAGAATAATATTATAAGAAACACATGTCACGCGTAACGTTTTGGGACGTCACACATGTCACGCGTAACATTTTGGGACGTCACACATGTCACATGTAACGTTTTGGGGCGTCAAACGTATTCTTAAGTAAAGCCTTTCACCACTAGGGAGTTATGTAACGATCCATAGTACCATTAGCCTTTAAAAAAAAAAAAATCTTATATACCTATTTACAACCTTCAGCAGACTTAACATGAGGCAAATCGACCAAATTGCACGTATGAGATTTCTCTAAGGCCTGTAATTCATTTTTCGTTGCTTGCTACCAAAGAAAATCAGTGCTGGCTTCTCTACATTACTCGTATGAAATAGACGCTTCATAAGCTTTTTTTTCCCCCGAAAAATCGACTTCTGCTTCGTCTATACGGCAACTAACGAAACATAATAATAGCGACGTAGGCACGAACACATGCACAAGTGCAATGTATCATGTGAAAGCAAAACTAAAGAGCGAATTGAAGAAAATTGGAAAGATAATGCCAAAAATACAACATAAGATTCCAAAACGTACGCAGATAAACCCATGCATGCAAGCAGTTTTCAATAGAATTAACCCTAGAACAACGTTCACTCTCTGCTAGTAGGAGACAAGGAGGTACGAAGGTTTTTGTTGAGACATGAGAACTTCATCAAGAAAGATTCCTAAGTAAACTCATAATTGCCATGCGACGACAGAAACGGCATCTTCAGTTCCAGTGAACAAGTCGACCTCGTCGTCTCTGACCACCTCAACGTACCCGATGAGCTTGGACCAATCCTGACGATGTCATCATCCTCATTCTCTTCTTCAAAGATGGTCTCCAAGGTTCTATGTGTTGGAGAAATCGTTCCAGAATATTTTGAAGCTGACAAAACGTTTCCTTCAGTCTAGTCTGTGTATCTGCAGATCGTCTAGTGTAAAGTCTGAAGACTTTCTGACTACCAGACTCAAGATTCAAGACTCAAGATTTGAGACTTAAGACTCAAGACTCAAGACTATTCTCATTGACAGTCTTTCTGATCCAGTGACGAAGGAAATCCAGAGCCGAAGTATATGGTTGAGGATTTTATCCTATCGTCTGGAGAAGATCCTTTTTGGTTGGATAAATATAACGGATTCTTTTGTTCGTATCTAGATCAATTGAAGATTCGTTGGTCGACGAAGTATTCTTGGAAAGTTCTATTCTTGGAAACCAAGATCCTGATTGTATGGGCGAACAGGATTGATGGGCTATCGTCAGGTTCCTTTTATAGCTCGAATGATCTTCTTGATTGATTCCGTCCAACGGGTAGATTGGAGGAATTCCTTTGGAAAGTGCCAACGGGTATGATGGCATAAAGGAGTATAAAAAGGAAGACGTTCTAGTTGTTTGAGAGTGTGATTGATAGAAAAATTCCAGAGTCTGAAGCACCTTGATTATTAGTCGATACAGTCTGAGCGAAATTGTATACACAGAGAGTGTCTATACTTGGTGATACCTTGAGCGAGTGTGGTAGATCATCTACACCGAGAAATCAAGGAAGATCAACACTGTAACATCTCTTTGTTCATAGTGGAATCCAGCCAAATTGGCTGTCAGTGCAGAAGAGTGGACGTAGGCTTGAATCAAGCCGAACCACTATAAACCGCGTGTTTAATTCTCTTCTTCCTTGCTTAGTCTACGTTGATTATTACTCTTCGCAAATCCTTCAACTGTCTAAGTATTGCGCAAGTATACAGAAATTATCAAGAAAAATCTTTGTATACCTATTCACCCCCCTCTAGGTACTCATACTAGCAATATCACTATGATAATGATGGAGGTTTGAGGAGGTAGCGGCACGAGACGGCGCAAGAGCAGATAATGGGGAAAGAGGTAAAGCTTCCAATAATGGTTGGAGGAATGATGGTTTTGGAACCGGCGTGATCAGGGCTGCCATCGCTGGAGCTATTCGAGGGCTTATCATCATCTCTAGCGGTTGGATGTCGTCGAACTCAATGGTATAATCCTGTATGAGGAAATGGGAGCTTTTATAGGGCAACTTCGGTGCAAGTTGATCAGTACAGGACGTGAAATTAATCATTTCGATTGGCCGGTACTGAAAAGGAGGACTTTGTTTCGACGCGGAGGGTTTGAATTTTAGGGAAGCGTCATTATCGCGCCTAATTTCCACAAGCGAGGTCATAAGGAAGGACATTCATGGTCCCCGTGTTGTAATTGCTGTAAAAGCGCACGGCAATGAACTTTGCTATTTAATGGGAGAAGCCAAGGATGCAAATAAATGTGCCGTCTCCAATTCTTGTCTCATCTACTATCTCGTGGATTAGTCAACAGAACGTGCACATCTCTCTCTCTCTCTCTCTCTCTCTCTCTCTCTCTCTCTCTCTCTCTCTCTCTCTCTCTCTCTAGATTGGTCAAGGATGGATGCAACACTTGAGGTTGTCAGAGCATACGCAACCTATGTTGAGGGTTAGCGACTTCTAAATTGTCGCAGAAGCCATGGACGATGGCGGATGTGATCAAGGTCACCATCATCATCGATCTATGGTCGTTGACAGACTTAGTGACCTTGCCGTAATTGTTAGCAAGGTTGCACCATGCACAAGCAACGCATGAGAGAGTGAGAAGATGGAGATGACGGAGAGGGAGAGAGAGAGAGAGAGAGAGAAAGCATAAGGGCGTGAGAGAAGTAGGGGACAATGGAGCAAAGAGGGAAGGGCAGTGGCCGATGACTAAGGGCGACGGGCAACAAGGAGCGGGAGCGGTGGTTGTTAGTTGCTAGGGTTGATCGAGCAACATGTCGATTGTAGCAGAACTAAGTGTTTGTATAATGTGTCTAGGGTTTCTAAGTGGTAGGGAATTAAAAAAGTAGTTGGGTAAATGATTACTTGAATAATAGAGTCATGTGATTATTTGGAGAACATTAAAAGTGCTAAAACTTATATACGGCGCTTTAGTGCCAAAAGTTCTCGCTGGCATACTTAAGTATTAAATCGAAGAAAAATGATCACTTTAATACCAGAAGTAAGAAATTTCAGCCAAAATAATTACATGTTTATAATTAAGAAAATAAGTTGAGTTGGCATATTTGTTAAAAAAAAAAAAAAATCCACGTGGATTGTGCCCCTCTCTCCATAGAGTCTCACTCTCTCTCTCTCTTGCTCCATGTATGCTTGTTGGCTCCATTTTTAGCTTCCTCAAGATCATCACTAACCTTCATCCCCCCTTCTCTCCCTCTCTCCCTCCCTCATTTTGGGTTTGATTCACTTCCAACTTCTTCCTACTTCGATTGACTAGATCTCACAATGCGTTTGCTTCTTCATCCGCAATCTTGATGCCCAAGGGTTGTTTCTTAGTGATCACTAGGGTTTGTTGCACTTTGCTGGCTTTGGAGAGCTACTAGATTTTACTGAGAGTTTACGCAAATGTCGGATCTGGTGAAAAGGTTAGTGGTCGCACTGATCTGGATTCGTGTGAGCTTATCTCGTCGAGATCTCAGGATTCTTGCATTGGTCAGGCAATTGAAATCACTCAATTTGGTTCACTATTGTTACAAGGATTGGCGGATTGTTTCGACGGAGGGGAAGAAGACACGTGCCAATTGTAGGACCTCTAAGACGCCTCCTGGGCTAGGCATTCCAGTTACCCCTAAAATAATTGATTCGTCCATCACTCGATCGCTGTTTTGATTTGACACGGCTTGCGATCGACCTGTGCCTCAATCTTGTAGTCTATGTGCAATGCGTGCAGGATCAAGAGTAGGAAGAAGAGGCGGGTTGTGATCAACCTAAAAACGATCGGAGTTGAGATCAAGAAGGCGAAGCGCATGGCAACTTTTTGATGTAGAGGGTCTTGGCCTAGGGAAGAGAAGTGTTGATGCATAGACTAATAGAGTTGATATTTTAGGTGTTGAGTTGAATGGTTTTGTTCAACATTGATAGTGTTTGTCTTTGTTTTCATTTACTCTATGTTAAATTTCCTTATAGTAAATTGGATTTGGAAGTGGTAGCATGACACCTAATTGCACAAGGTAAATCTCATTTACTCATGCCACAATTTGATTCTAATCTATCTTCTATAGTAAAAGTGGTGTCTAATTTGATATGCTCTGGTTTGGCCCTTCTTCTTTGTTTATTGACTACTGAATTTATATTTGTAGCGGCTCTTACTGGTAGTTTGTACTTTGCATGCTATGGATTCAATTTTTGTGTCTATAGTGGGAGGAAGATGTCGATCTAGCCAATCACCGCAGCCTGTTTATATCTCTTCTTCTGTGCAAGGGTCTGCCTTGTCTACTCATGAATTATGATCTTGTTCTTCCTAGATATAATATAATTTAACCCTAGCTTTTATCCGGTTTGATTTAATTTCATCGATCATGTGAAGCTTTTGTGATGTGCTTTGAGTTTTATAATTGTTACCTTCATTAGTGTTTGTCTACAATGATAAGATCTTTGATCAAAGTACATAGAATGCTGTGTTTTCCTAATTTTTTATTCCTCAGATGGCAAGGAATTGGGTCTATTAGGGTGTGTTTGGTAATGTTTTTGTTTAAAAATTGTTCTAGGAAACAAAAATAGATAAAAGTCTTTCTGTTCCGGGGAATAATTTTTGAACAAAAAACGCGTTTGGTAAATGTGTTCCGAAATATAAAAAGAATATAAACACGTTTGGTGAATTTGTATAATTTTTTTAATTTCTTTTAATTTTTTAATATTTTTATTTTATTTTTTCTATTTTCTTTCTTATTTTTCTTATTTATTTTTCCTTATTTTCTTTTTTTCTTCTTTTGGCCGGTCGCCGGCCTTGGACATGGCCGGTGACAAGCCGACGAGGGCCGGCGGCCTTGCCCGGCCCGGCCCCCGCGCCGAGCCTCGTCGTAGGCTGGGTGAGGCTCGACCTCGCCTTAGTTGGGCGAGCTCGGCCTCGTCGAGGGCTGGCGACGCTCCAGCGAGGTCGCCGGCCCTCTTTGGCCAGTCGCCGGCCATGGCCGAGGCCAGCGACCAGCCAAAGAAAAAAGAAAGAAAAAAGATAGAAGAAAGTGGAAGAGAGAGAAAAAGTGTTCCTAAATTTTGTTCCATAAACAAAGCACAACTTTTTTTTTTTTTTTGTTTCCGTTAGATGTATTTACTGAACAAAAAAATAATTTTAGAACAAAAATGCAAACAAACGTGTTTTTGTTAAACTTTTTGTTCCCAAGAACAAAAAAACAAAAATTTGTGTTCCTGGGAACAGAAACACTTTTTACCATGCAGACCCTTAGTTGCAATGTTTGCTCAGTTGCCAAATTGAGCTTTGAGGTTGACGATGGTTTCCAGCAAAATATAATTTGGATAAGAGCACGGTCATTCATGATCTCCAACCCATTCTTCGCTTCAGATCATGTTCAACAATTCATGTTGCAATTTCCGAGTAATGAACATCTGGACGATTTGAAGTTTATCCTCTTAATTCTCATATCCAACAGCAAGCGAAAAAATTCAACAAAAAAATAAGGTAGAGATCATAACACAGGCTCTAATATCAATGTTAAAAGAAAGTTGACGGAAGAATCAACTGACCTCTACAATACACAATAAACAAATTACCCAGGAACGTACGATGAATCATGAGAAAAGCATTCATGTTCCACATCGTTAATGTCGATTGTCTTTCCAAAATAGTAGTAGTGTGAGAGAGAAATGAAAAGCGTTCTTTTCTGAAATATTTTATTGTCATCAATTAGTTATTTTCTAAAGTCATCCTATTTATACTTTATTTAAAAGATAACCACTCATACGCTTTCAAAGGATGCCTTCTAAATTACATTATATCAAGATGAACCGGTGCCTTAATGGCACCCATCATGGATGTATCATAGAAATATAACAATTTGACTAATCAAAACTTTTAATTTCGATAATAATTTTTGGACCACGTCTTCTTACAGCCATCCTTTTGATTGGCGGATTCCAACTGTAGACAATATCTATATTTAATTTTAGTTAATTTTGTATCTGGGTAATAGTTACAACCTTTGTAACATATGAGAAGAGTGATTGGGCGAATGAAAATACGATTTATCTTTTGTGACGCAAGTGGATATTGGCTATTAGATTTTATTTTGCTGATGTGACATCATTCAGAAACATAGTTGAAGACAGCGAGGCCGCCACCCTGGAATCCATAGGCTAAACGTCTCATTGTATTTTCCCTCAGTCGTCACATGCCATCTGCATTTTCCCTTTTCGAGTTTTGGCTGCATCCTGTAGCCGTCGTCCTAGATGAAGTTGTTCAAACGCATCTTTCAAGGGGAAACGTGAAAATTGGGACGGATGAGTCTGGTGTTTCGGCCACTTGCTTAGTTACCGGCCGAGCATGTATCAGCACAGTAGGTACATCATCGTTCGTCAATTGATTAATTTGGAGGGCAATAAACAAAAAATATAGAAAACCCCGCTTTCTCATTGCTGGTAGTACACTATCATTTATTTTTAAATGTGACCGACGTCTTTCGTCCCACCATATGTGCACTGAAAAGTAACCAATTTGTTGACATATATGAATAGAATATTAAATATTGATGAGCACGTGACCCATTATCGATGATTAAAATCGGTTTCGATGATTGGCGCAAGTCAATGGGTGTCACCAGCTGGTTGTCAAACCGTGATGAAGTATGGTCAACGAGGATCAATAAGTTTATTGATAAGTAGTCAAAATGTTTTAAGAAAGTTGAATACATAAGGAACATCAATATATAGCTACCTGTTTGTAGTCACTAGTAAACAGAGTAGTGAGATTGTGGAACAACTAACGAGCATTATTGAATGAGCAATCAACCAAGCATAAGATCGCAGCGTAAGCAAGGACACAAAATTTCCAGAGATGGAAGGACATGGATAGGATCGTTGGAAACTACCCAGAAGCCGGTTATGGAATTACCACTATAAACAATCGCTCACCCACTAGAGAGTCCCCACATAAATCAAACAAATTTGTTATCTTTCAGTTTTCTTTAAGTTCATGTATTGCACTTTTATTTCTTAGACTCACATTGTTGATAATATTGCGGCGTGCTTTTAGCTGTAATTTATAGATTCGTGTCGTCGATTAAATTACAGCGTATAAATTTATCTTGAGTTTGAGTTGTCGATTGAATTCCGATGTATCAACTTTGTGTGCTCAGTCTCTACTGCTGATTAAATTTCAGTACAATTTGTTTATGCTTAGTTCTATCATAAAGTTTGTTGATTTCCAAGCCTTATCATCAGTTAAATTATGGCACGGTTTTTATTTGTATAGTCCGTTTGAGTTTAAGTTGTTGATTTCCTAATCACCTGTGAAATTTCCTCCCTAGAGTCAATGTAAAACCTATCTCCTTAAAATAAAAGTTGAAGAACGCGACTTTTGATAAAGATATTTCATCGTGAGAAATTTTTTGACCAAACAGCATATAAAAAAGCAATTATAGCATAAACTAGCAATCTAAATTGTTAGTGAATGAATCTCTCTTAGTGCTCTAATAGCCCCATTGGATATGAACCAAGTTATTCAATTATGTTCTTGACGCCGCTTTAATAGTCAAACAACGCTTCAACATACCCTATTTAGAATATAAGGCTCTATTCGTTATATGAAAAATAATTTATAATAAAATGTTTTCTAGGTTTTTCAGTGTTCGTTTCACAAAAAATGAATTGATGGAGGAAAACATTTTTTCATAAAGGAAAAAAAGATTTCTAAAATAAGAGAAAATATTTTTCACTTTTCAAATAAGGAAAACATTATCTCCACTCACTCTTTCTTATCTCACACCCTTACTAGCCTCCACTTCTTTATTATTATTTTTTATTTTATTAAAAAAATTGATTATTATTATTATTATTATCTTTCTTTTCACTTTTCTTCTTTCTTGACCGATTGCCAGCTATGGTGATAGGCGAGCCTCAAGTGCGATGCTCATTGACCTTTGGTGAGCTCAAGCAAGTTGCTCTCTAGTGAGCTTAGGCTTGTTGATCTAGCAAGGCCCTGGCCAATGAGCTCGAGGCTCTTCTATGGCCGGCAACTGGTCAAAGAAGAAGGAGGGGGAAAAAGAAAAATAAAAGGAAAAATAAAAATAAAAAAGTAGAAAGAAAATTTAAAATTTAAAATTTGATTTTTTTAAAAATAATTAATAAAATAAGAAAATAAAGATTTATTAAAATGAGTGCACGGAGGAAAATCGAATAGAATTTTCCACATTGAACGGCTAAAAATATTTTCTAGTTTATTTTTAAATTTCAACTGAACACCGGAAAATATCATTATTTTCCCGAAAAATAGATTCCTGAAAAATATTTTACGGAAACGTCACATTTTCTGTGAAATGAATGGACCCTAAGTAAAATAAATCCTTAATTTTACTAATTTTACCTAGACTTAGCCCTTCATTACATGTAGCCAAGACCGGCTATCATGGCCTTCAAACCACATGATGTTGCGATGAAGGGATTCCATGAGCGCTTGGCTGGGACACTTCGATGAGGTGGTGAGAGACGGTGGGAGCCACCGGCGGTGGATGCTGGTAGTGGAACTAAGATTAAGGTTTTATGCCAAGGATTGTTCTGGGTGACATGCGATTTAAGATTTTCTGGACACTTTTTGTAAGGATAGGTACTCTGGTAAGATCGTTACAGTCACTCTTTTGATGTTCCTCCTTTCATTTTCATGTACATTTATAGATTAGTAGCTTAGGCAAGCGAAGGAAAGACTTTTTTTCATGATGAGCTGGGCCAGCGGTACTTCCAATCAAAGCTTTACCCCAGACCGCATGCCGACCAGACAAATAGTTAGCTCGAGACAACAAACCCTAACTCCCCGCTTCGACTGATTCAGCGAAATGTCACTTCACTACTGTTCCCTTGCAGTCAAGGCATTTGCTGGTGTTAATGATGATAGCTGCATTGAATCCGGAGGATTGTGCTGCAAAAAGCAACGCCATCTCAATCGCACATTAATTCTTTCAAGTCGAAGGTTGATTCGATCCATGAAGTTCATGGGGACCATCGCGTCGCATCTCGAAATTCCTCAAAACGGAGGACCACCGATCAGTTGGTCGGACGTGAGTTTTACGGTCTTCTGGTCCCCAATGCCAAAGGGCGAAAATAATCATCCCCCATGATGAAGTTCAATCATCGCGGAGAAGATTTCTTTTATCTAGTAATCCCAAACTACCTCACATGCGATAAAATCTTTCATAATATAACTTCTCAATTAGGGTAAGAAAAGTGTTGGTAAACTAGGTTTTTTTTTTTGTATTAAGGTGTTTGTATGCACTTAATAAAATGCATTTTTTTTTTTTACTATTAACTGTGTAACAAATTATAATAGGGTATATGATATGATAATTAAATCTTCATATAATAGGGTATACAATATACCAACCCACCTTGCCCTTTGAACTGCTCTGCCTTGTGCTTTCACGAGGAAAATTGTCTCGTTCTAATTGGGGCATTGCGAGACACAAATCCTTACTCTCATTTCTTTTGTTCATTTTCTTTGATTGCAATTCTAATTCTAATTGATTTTTTTGGTGATATTGAATCAATCAACTGACATTCCTTTGGCATACCTTGAACCTATCTATCTCAAAATCCCTTCTATACTTTCTAGAAGTTGTGCTAACGTTGAAGACTATGCATTCATACCTCTTTTTCCTAGCAATTTATCCTTGCTGGTTGAGGACCTGCATTTGAGGGAGAATTACCAAAAAAGTCCTAAACCTATTGTAATTGTGTCAATTCAGTCCTAAACTTTTTTTTTTTAGCCAATTTAGTCCTAAACCTTTTACAATTGTGGCAATTCAATCCATTCGGCCAAAATTGGCTGGCCGGCGACCGGTCGGCGCTTAACGTGGATGCTAGCCATCCAGGTGAACGCCGACGTGGCATTTTTAAATATATATTTTTTGAATTTGTGAATTTTTTGAATTTTTGAATTCTTTTTTTCCCCATCATCTTCTTCGCCTCCTGGCCGGCCGATGTTGGCCAATGGCGAGGCTCGCCCCCGCCGGCCGACGCCGACCGATGGCGAGGTTCGCCCCCGCCGGCCGGCGCCGACCGATGGCGAGGCTCACCCCCGCCAGATCTGGCAAGGTCAACCTCACCGGCCACTGGCAAGGGCAAGGCCCCACCAAATTCGGTGAGCTCGGCCCTCCCTAGATCCGGCAGTGCCTCGCCTAGCCAAGGTGAGGGTTGACCTCGCCAATGGCCAGCGAGGCTCCTCGCCTGCCGTCCACATTGTGGCAGCGATTGGAAGCCACAAGCGAGCGAGCACACCGAAGGCGCAATCGCAAGGCGCAGATTGAGGAAGAGAGAGAGAACGGTTCCAAGCGAAAGCCACAACTTCAAACGAGAGAGAGAGAGAGAGAGAGAGAGAGAGAGAGAGAGATGGGGGATAGCCACCCATAGATCCTCCGGTTGAGGAGGTCGCCTTGTTGGCCATTGGCAAGGTCGACCCTCGCCTTGGCTGGGTGAGGCCCTGCCGGATCTGGCGAGGCCTCACCCTCGCCAGTGGCCAGCGAGGCTGACCTTGTCAGATTTGGCGAGGCCTCGCCCTCACTGGCCCTCGCCTCTAGCCGGCCAGGAGGCAAAGAAGATGATGGGGAAAACAACAACAAAAAAAAATTCAAAAATTCAAAAAACAAATTAAAAATTCGAAAAAATTAAAAAATGCCACATCAGCATTCGCCTAAATTGGCTAAAAAAAAAAAAGTTTAGAACTAAATTGGCACAATTGCAATAGGTTTATGACTTTTTTTGGCAATTCTCCCTGCATTTGATGACACATTCACATTATATCTCACGTTCATACCACTTTTCCATATCTAATTTGTTTCACCTTTTGTTCACAAACTTTATAAAGGTCTAGTGCTATGACTCCCCACCCATTATTTTCCATGTTCGCGTAGTGAACTAACACCCAAGTCATATTTTAGTGGAAAAGGGACTTTATATCCTTATTTCGCTGAAGATCAAATCTATTATTGACTATTAGTGTCATTTTCCGGTGATTGCAAAGAGCTTTTTTCATTTAAATTTAGCGAAAGTGTAATGAATTATTGTTCTATGTCAAGCCTTCAATTGAAAGTGAAATCACAAGTGTAAATGTAGCAGAACAACAATCGTGTTATTGCACCTTGAATCGACGGTTGAAATCATTTCCCTTTTTATTAGTTACCTAGCATGATTGGATAATGGGCTACCACACCCCGTTTGGTGTCGTTGTGATTGAAAGTAATTATGTTGTGCTTAGCTGTATTCTGAAGTGCATTGTTATTTAAAAATTGCAATACCTTGAAATTGGATGAAGTAGCCTCTTGAAAGTTTCTATATATTGATGTAGTTTTCAAGAAGCTGCAATTATAAGATACTTGCACCTCTTAAAAGCTACAACACCCACATTCGTAGCTAAGTTACTGCGGGAAGTTATGCCAAACAACTTTTTGATAGCGGAACATATTGCTCATTTGACCTTTATATCTAACATTATATGTGGGATGTCATCTATCGGTATTTGTTTTTAATTTGTCAAACATGTACATAATAGCCTTCAAATGAGTCATATTTTAATTATCAAGTCCCATCGTCTCTCATTGGTTGGCAAGTGTGTCAAACTAAAGTGTCAGATATTCTTTTAAGTTTGAAAGGCAAACTTACATTTAAAATTTACTCCATTTGCGTGAAAAAACAAAAAAACCATGTTGATACCTTTGATTATAATGGTTGACAGGTTTTTCTCTTTACTTTTTCTTTTAGTCCTTTTCGTTTCTTCTTTTTTTCCCCTTCTTTTTCCCCAATTAACTTCTCTACGATGAGCGACTCATCACTACCCAACATTTGTCGCCGGTGGTGAATATATATAATCAATGCCTAATCACACTATGAAGACTTTCAGAAAATTTCAGTGTTTTATACATCTTAAAGCCTCACACTCAGCTTTAAAGCTTTTCATGACGCCATGCTGTGTTAAATTAAGTACATTCACCTCAATGCAATTTTCATTCCCTTAGAGCGGTCCCTTGTAGATGGATCCAAATCTTGTGACCCCAATCAAATTAGTTGAAGAAAAACCATTGGTTGATTTTAGAAATATTCTATAAGACAAATTTGACAATGAATAATATGAGAAGCTTGAAATCGGCTCTATCTTTTTTTCTTTTTTCTTTTTTGTTTCAACCAACATAGATATAGGAAAGTGACAACAAGAGTTGTTTCGAGAAGACCAAAAACAATGGCAGTGGTGACTTTCAACTTATGGACTCCTCTACTTTTGAAGTTTCCAAAGACTCGATGAGGGAACTCAAATTCAGGCATTCCTTCATTGAGCTTTTCATTTATGGTGACAAAAGTCGCACTCATATTCCAAAAACCTCGTGACGGTTCGATCGTTACTATATCATTCTAATAATAGCTTGTGTAGAACAATAATCTTCATCTTATCATGAATTGAGTATGTTGGGCTCTAAAAAAAATGCACATCCTGAACATCATCAATAACAACAAAAAATCGAACAGAAAGTCAGGAATTAAAAAAACCGTACATACAATTGGCTTCAAGCTATATGCAATGCTCAAGAGCAACTAATATAACAAGGTCACTAAGTCCTCAAGAAGGAGGCTGCATAAACTATTTCTCCTCCTTTGCCTGTTCTTTCCAAATTACTAACATTACGAACCATATGTGATTAGAATAATTGAATATGCAATTTGACTCATTAGTTACTAACGCCATCAGATTTCATTCAAATCTTGCCTTTCCCATTACTACTTGGATTCGTAAGTAGGACTAAGCCCTCAAGAAGGACTCATTACTACTTGGATTCGTAAGTAGAAGAATTGATCGAATTCTTTGAATTGCAATGCCAACAAGCAAAGTTGTGGTCGCGTCTCTGCATGATGGACTGACTAGCTCATTGTACTACTTGAATTCGTAATTTTTAATGGTTTCATATTTTTTCTATTTTTTAATAATTTTTCTGATTTATTTATTTTTTACAAATTAATAATCTTTTAAGGATTTTATGAGTTTTAGGATTTTTAATTATTATTATTACTATTATTATTACTATTATTATTATTATATTCGAGGAATGGAGTTTAGACCCATTTATCGACCCAACCCACTGACCCGACCGGACCTGTCAACGCGCGCCAAATTAAAATAGAATTTTTAAATTTTTTTATTAATTTCTATTTTTATTCTTATTCTTTTCTTTTTTTTTGTTGTCTTTTTCCCTCTTTTGTCTTTTTCTATTCATCTTCTTCCTCGAGCTTCTTTCTTCCCCGAAGACGCCTGCAACTTCCGACTTCTTCCCGAACCAGAAACCCCTCGATGAACCACTCAACCGCGTTGTCACCGCCGCCTGCACCGTCTCCAGAATACCACAACCGCCCGGTCATCTACTCCGGCCGGCATCCATTCCGGCCGCCCATTCCGGCGACCACAAAAAGAACAGAAAAACATCCATACCGAAGCTAACATCTTCGACCCTAGAATTTCCAGAAAAAAAAACCATCATGAATGTACTAAAATGAGGGGAAATAAGCTAACTGAGATGGCCTCGAACCATAGGCTTCGCCGGCGAGGGAAACGTGTCCAGCGGAGGGGAGGATTCACGGCCAACCCGACGACAAACGATCATTTCCAATAAATCACACGAAAACACAGCGAAAAACACTAATATCAGACGTGATCCAGCATATATAGAAGTAAGAATGAGCCGATCTTGAGTTTCAACGCGAACTAGCATTCGCCTCTCTCGTAGGCATTTTATCAAACACGTGATGAACAGATGCGAGATATAAGCTTTCGACTCAGAATCGACACTATTTCCAGCCAAGACGTGACGTATCACGCCCTAAACATCATCATCCATCACCGACCTATTTGGGTTTCACAAACTAGAGCAATGAGTTCATCGATTGAACGCAATGCTCTTGATTCCCAAACAGCAAGAAGAAAAAACAGAACGCCTGAAGGAAGCAATCTTTTCTGTCATGCCTCGCCAGCTCGCCTGGTTCTAAAAGGTGGCCATTGGGTTGGCCTGAGTCACTGCTCGTCACTCCTTCCTCTCTCGCGGACGCTCCTTCGAAGTTCCCTCGCTTTGTTTGGTGACGGTCTCCCTTTACTTACGGACGACACGTGAGCATGCAAAGGAGACGGAGAGAGCATGTGGGCTGGGCTTTGCTTTCCCTTCTTGGGCTCAGATTGTGGGTTTAAAGAAAGAAAGAAAGAAAATTGGGCTTGAAAACATGGGAAGCTGGGTCGAGAGAGGGCCGAAAGTCTGCTAAGTGGGCCGGACACGCCGGCCCACACGACTTCATTCATTTTTATTTCTTTTTATATTTTTGTAAAATGAATGGATACCTAAAAGGTCAACAAAAATTCAGGTGTCAATAGTATAAGTATGGTATTTATACTTGTACAACTTTCTTTTTAAAGGGATTTTTGAAAAAAATTGATTATATTTCCACATGTCAAAAGAGAATAACACTATAAGAAACACATGTCACGCGTAACGTTTTGGGACGTCACACACGTCACGCGTAACGTTTTGGAATGTCACACATGTCACGCGTAACGTTTTGGGACGTCACACACGTCACGCGTAACATTTTGGAATGTCACACATGTCACATGTAACGTTTTGGGGCGTCAAACGTATTCTTAAGTAAAGCCTTTCACCACTAGGGAGTTATGTAACGATCCATAGTACCATTAGCCTTTAAAAAAAAAAAAAAATCTTATATACCTATTTACAACCTTCAACAGACTTACCATGAGGCAAATCGACCAAATTGCACGTATGAGATTTCTCTAAGGCCTGTAATTCATTTTTCGTTGCTTGCTACCAAAGAAAATCAGTGCTGGCTTCTCTACATTACTCGTATGAAATAGACGCTTCATAAGCTTTTTTTTCCCCCGAAAAATCGACTTCGCCGTCTATACGGCAACTAACGAAACATAATAATAGCGACGTAGGCACGAACACATGCACAAGTGCAATGTATCATGTGAAAGCAAAACTAAAGAGCGAATTGAAGAAAATTGGAAAGATAATGCCAAAAATACAACATAAGATTCCTAAACGTACGCAGATAAACCCATGCACGCAAGCAGTTTTCAATAGAATTAACCCTAGAACAACGTTCACTCTCTGCTAGTAGGAGACAAGGAGGTACGAAGGTTTTTGTTGAGACATGAGAACTTCATCAAGAAAGATTCCTAAGTAAACTCATAATTGCCATGCGACGACAAACGGCATCTTCGGGCCCGGTGAACAAGTCGACCTCGTCGTCTCTGACCACCTCAACGTACCTGATGAGCTTGGACCAGTCCCGACGATGTCATCATCCTCATTCTCTTCTTCAAAGATGGTCTCCAAGGTTCTATGATAATGATGGAGGTTTGAGGAGGTAGCAGCACGAGACGGCGCAAGAGCAGATAATGGGGAAAGAGGTAAAGCTTCCGATAATGGTTGGAGGAATGATGGTTTTGGAACCGGCATGATCAGGGCTGCCATCGCTGGAGCTATTCGAGGGCTTATCATCATCTCTAGCGGTTGGATGTCGTCGAACTCAATGGTATAATCCTGTATGAGGAAATGGGAGCTTTTATAGGGCAACTTCAGTGCAAGTTGATCAGTACAGGACGTGAAATTAATCATTTCGATTGGCCGGTACTGAAAAGGAGGACTTTGTTTCGACGCGGAGGGTTTGAATTTTAGGGAAGCGTCATTATCGCGCCTAATCTCCACAAGCGAGGTCATAAGGAAGGACATTCATGGTCCCCGTGTTGTAATTGCTGTAAAAGCGCACGGCAATGAACTTTGCTATTTAATGGGAGAAGCCGAGGATGCAAATAAATGTGCCGTCTCCAATTCTTGTCTCATCTACTATCCCGTAGATTAGTCAACAGAACGTGCACATCTCTCTCTCTCTCTCTCTCTCTCTCTAGATTGGTCAAGGAAAGATGCAACACTTGAGGCTGTCACAGCATACGCAACCCATGTTGAAGGTTAGCGACTTCTAAATAGTCGCACAAGCCATGGACGATGGCGGCTGTGATCAAGGTCACCATCATGTGGACATCGATCTATGGTCGTTGACGGACTTAGTGACCTTGCCGTAATTGTCAGCAAGGTTGCACCATGCACAAGCAACGCATGAGAGAGTGAGAAGATGGAGATGACGGGGAGAGAGAGAGAGAGAGAGAGAGAGAGAGAGAGAGAGAGAGAGAGAGAGAAGCATAAGGGCGAGAGAGAAGTAGGGGACAATGGAGCAAAGAGGGAAGGGCAGTGGCCGGTGACTAAGGGCGACGGGCAACAAGGAGCGGGGGCGGTGGTTGTTAGTTGTTGGGGTTGATCGAGCAACGTGTCGATTGTAGCAGAACTAAGTGTTTGTATAATGTGTCTAGGGTTTCTAAGTGGTAGAGAATTAAAAAAGTAGTTGGGTAAATGATTACTTGAATAATAGAGTAGTGCTAAAACTTATATACGGCGCTTTAGTGCCAAAAGTTCTCGCCGGCTTACTTAAGTATTAAATTGAAGAAAAACGATCACTTTAATACCAAAAGTAAGAAATTTCAGCCAAAATGATTACATGTTTATAATTAAGAAAATAAGTTGAGTTGGCATATTTGTTAAAAAAAAAAAAAAACAATCCACGTGGATTGTGCCCCTCTCCATAGAGTCTCACTCTCTCTCTCTTGCTCCATGTATGCTTGTTGGCTCCATTTTTAGCTTCCTCAAGATCATCACTGACCTTCATCCCCTCTTCTCTCCCCCTCTCCCTCCCTCGTTTTGGGTTTGATTTGCTTCCAACTCCTTCCTACTTCGATTGACTAGATCTCACAATGCGTTTGCTTCTACGTCCGCAATCTTGATGCCCAAGGGTTGTCTCATAGGGATCACTAGGGTTTGTCGTACTTTGCTGGCTTTGGAGAGCTACTAGATTTTACTGAGAGTTGACGCAAATGTCGGATCTGGTGAAAAGGTTAGTGGTCGCACTGATCGGGATTCGTGTGAGCTTATCTCGTCGAGATCTCAGGATTCTTGCATTGGTCAGGCAATTGAAATCACTCAATTTGGTTCACTATTGTTACAAGGATTGGCGGATTGTTTCGACGGAGGGGAAGAAGACATGTGCCAATTGCAGGACCTCTAAGACACCTCCTGGGCTAGGCATTCCAGTTGCCCCTAAAATAATTGATCTATCCATCACACGATCGTTGTTTTGATTTTGACACGGCTTGCGATCGACCTGTGCCTCAATCTTGTAGTCTATGTGCAATGCGTGCAGGATCAAGAGTAGGAAGAAGAGGCGGGTTGTGATCAACCTAAAAATGATTGGAGCGGAGATCAAGAAGGCGAAGCGCATGGCAACTTTTTGATGTAGAGGGTCTTGGCCTAGGGAAGAGAAGTGTTGATGCAGAGACTAATAGAGTTGATATTATTAAGGGTTGAGTTGAATGGTTTTGTTCAACATTGATAGTGTTTGTCTTCATTTTCATTTACTCTATGTTAAATTTCTTTATAGTAAATTGGATTTGGAAGTGGTAGCATGACACCTGATTGCACAAGGTCAATCTCATTTACCCGTGCCATAGTTTGATTCTAATCTATCTTCTTTAGTAAAAGTGGTGTCTAAAATTGTGTTTGGTAACGTTTTTGAAAATTGTTCAAGAACATGTTTGGTAAATCGTAAGAACACAAAATTTATGTTCCTGAAATAGAAAGGAACAGAAACACATTTGGTAAACTTATATAATTTTTTTGTTTCTTTTAATTTTTTAAATTTTTTAGTTTTATTTTTCATTTTTTTCATTTTTTTTTTTCTTTCCTTTTGGCCGATCGCCGGCCTCTACCATGGCTGGCGACCGACCAACGAGGGTCGGCGGCCTCGCCTTGGTTGGGCAAGCTCGCCTAGATCCGGTGAGGCTAAGCTCGCTCAGCCACTAGCAAGGCTCGGCCTCGCCGAGCCACCACTAGGTTGGTGTTGCCTAGTGGTGGTCCAGCGAGGCCAAGACTTGCCGGTGGTTGGGCGTGCTCAGCCTTATCGAATCTGGGCGAGCTCGAGCTCGGCCAACCAAAGCAAGGCCAAGCCTCGTCGAGGGCCAACAACACTCCGACAATTGGCCAAAAAAAAAAATAGAAGAAATGTTTCTCGGAATTGTTCTCGGGAACAAAAAACAAGTTTTTTCTACTTCTTGTTTTTGTTCCAAATCTGTTCCCAAGAACAAAAATTGTGTTTCTATTGTGTTCCAGGGAATAGAAACAAAAATTTGCCAAATACCCCCTAATTTGATATGCTCTAGTTTGGCCCTTCTTCTCTTTTTATTGACTACTAAATTTATATTTGTAGTGGCTCTTACTGGTAGTTGTACTTTGCATGCTATGGATTCAAGTTCAGTGTCTATAGTGGGAGGAACATGTCGATCTAGCCAATCACCACAGCCTGTTTATATCTCTTCTTCTGTGCAAGGGTCTGCCTTGTCTACTTATGAATTATGATCTTGTTCTTCCTAGATATGATATAATTTAAGCCTAGCTTTCGTCTGGTTTGATTTAATTTCATTGATCATGTGAAGTTTTTGTGATGTATTATGAGTTTTATAAGTGTTACCTTCATCAGTGTTTGTCTACAATGATAAGATCTTTGATCAAAGTACATAGAATGTTGTGTTTTCCTATTTTTTATTCCTCATATGGCATGGAATTGAGTCTATTAGTTGCAATGTTTGCTCAGTTGCCAAATTGAGCTTTGAGGTTGACAGTGGTTTCCAACAAATATAATTTGGATAGAGCACGGTCGTTCATGATCTCCAGCCCATTCTTCGCTTCAGTTTGTGTTCTACAATTCTTGTTGCAATTTTCGAGTAATGAACATCCAAACAATGTGAAGTTCATCCTCTTGATTCTCATATCCAACAGCAAGCGAAAAATTTGAAAGAAAAATAAGGTAGAGATCATAACACAGGCTCTAATATCAATGTTGAAAGAAAGTCAGCAACTAACCTCTACAATACACAATAAAAAGAAAAAAAAAAATTACCCAAGAACGAATGATGAATCATGAGCAACCAACGGATGATACTACTTCATGATGGTTTGAATACAATCATGAGAAAAGAATTCATGTTCCGTATTGTTAATGCTGATTGTCTTCCCAAAGTAGTAATAAAATTGCCTTTTGTTCACTCTTCTTTGATGAAGTGTGAGAGAGAAATGAAGAGCATTCTTTTTTGAAACATTCTATTGTCATCAGTTAGTTATTTTCTAAAGCCATCATATTTATACTTTATTTAAAAGATAATTACTCATACGCTGTCAAAGGGTGCCTTCTTAATTACATTATATCAAGATGAATTGGTGCCTTAATGGCACCCCATTATGGACATATTATAGAAATTTGACTAATCAAAACTTTTAATTTCGATAATAATTTTTGGACCATGTCTTCTTACAACCATCCTTTTGATGGGCGGATTCCAACTATGGACAATATCTATATTTAATTTTAGTTAATTTTGTATCTGGCTAATAGTTACAACCTTTGTAACATATGAGAAGAGTGATTGGGCGAAGGAAAATACGATTTATCTTTTGTGATGCAAGTGGTATTGGCTATTAGATTTTATTTTGCTGACATGACATCATTCAGAAACATAGCTAAAGAAAGCGAGGCCGCCTCCCTGGAATCCATAGACTAAACGTCTCATTGTATTTTCCCTCAGTCGTCACGCGCAATCCGTATTTTGCCTTTTCGAGTTTTGGCTGCATCTTGTAGCCGTCGTCCTAGATGAAGTTGTTCAAACGCATCTTTCAAGGGGAAACGTGAAAATTGGGACGGATGAGTCTGGTGTTTCGGCCACTTGCTTAGCTACCGGCCGAGCAAGTATCAGCACAGTAAGTACATCATCGTTCGTCAATTGATTAATTTTGAGGTCAATAAACAAAAAATATCGAAAACCCCGCTTTCTCATTGCTGGTAGTACACTATTATTTATTTTTAAATGTGACCACGTCTTTTGTCCCACCATATGTGCACTGAAAAGTAACCGATTTGTTGACATAAGTAGATATGTGAATAGAACTTTAAATATTAGTTGAGCACGTGACCCATTATCGATGAGTAAAATCGGTTTCGATGATTGGCGCAAGTCGATGGGTGTCATCAGCTGGTTTTCGAAGCATGATGAAGTATGGTCAACGAGGATCAATAAGTTTATTGATAAGTAGTCAAACTGTCTTAAGAAAGTTGAATACATAAGAAACATCAATATATAGCTACCTATTCGTAGTCACTAGTAAACAGAGTAGTGAGATTGTGGAACAACTAACAAGCATTATTGAATGAGCAATCTATTGGGAATATCGGATTCCCAAAAATCTGATTCGACACTAAATCGAACCCCTAAAACGAATGTGGAAAACGAGCCTAGGAATAACATGTATCACCAATCGAAAGTTACATTATATAATCAAGCATACCTTAACGTTGAAATTTGAGAAAGAATCTGATCCCGGTCTACCAAGGAGCCTACTATTGGTTCAAAGGTGGGGACAAGTTACTTTGGTTTTTGGGAGAGGGAAAAAAGAAAAGCGTACGCTTTTTTTCCAAAAATGTACGTTCTCTTTTTATTTTATCCCCTTAAATACGTCTTCTCCAAAAGACGTGTCCCTTCAGCAAAAGACGTCCCTCCAAAAGTTACAACTCTTCAACGTATCGCTCCATCCATGGGCCCTAATTTTGTGGGCCAAGTTTTTAGGCCCAACATGGGCGGATGGGCCAACTTAGGCCCATCACATTAATAATTAAAACCATCATCTCCTACTCGCACATGGTAGGCCGAACAGGATCCTCTTTACCTCTCTTCAACATTCATATTGGTGAATAATCTATATGACCAGCATACTTTGAAAGCTCATTGTCATACATCTGTTAAGAATATATAGCAGCTTATAATGGACATCACACTTTGAGTAGATTTAGTATGCAGTACCCTAGATCGATCGATGATATATAAATATTGTATTCACAATTATGATTATCCCAAAGACAGTCATAATTGGTCGACCGATGAATACAAAAAAAAAAACTACAATGTGATTCTCCTAATTCGATCTTCCTCTTTCCTTCAAACTCTCAATTTCAGTTTAATTTACTTTTCTAGAAATGTCCCATTGGATCGAATCAACTCATGACCATTGGTAACATCCTAAGATAGCAAACACTAAATAGAAATTTTGAGAATAAGTAAAAGTCATGAGGGCACTAAAATTGAGAAACTCTATTCCTCAAGAGTCTCACATGGCATAAAAGTTGAGATCAAACTTTTGTCACTCTTATTGGTCGTCTCATGCATACGTAGTATGAAATACATATTACGGTATTAACTCATTTCCCATGGAGTATATGTCTACACTTTTAATACCGTACAGATGATAGTTCAGACATACTCAATGTCTAACTTGAGTTCACGTATCTACTCATTCACAAAATTCATTAAAACTCACATCTGGTATCATAGACAGATAAAGTAAAATATGTGGGTTATTTTACTTTCGGACATAGTAAATATTATGTCATCATCTTAACATCCAGTTAAGACGACAAATATATTTTTAAGTTTGAGCTCTCGATTATCACCTAAATAATAAGATTAAAAACCGTCTCATCTCTATTTATCATATAGTAAATAGAGGTAATTACCCGTGTGAGTGGGCCAATATTATATCTATCCGACATACTTTCTCAACTTAAAATAATGCACTGAGCATTAAGATGCATAAAGATCAAACAAAGATTCATAAGCATTAATAATGAAAAAATACAAGTTCATAAATGTGAACAAATCAGGGAAATTACAATCTAGTACATCAGACTCTACGCAATCCTAGAGATTTTACATGACCACAAAACAAATCTCTAGATATTGGCTTTGTCATAGGATCTGATACCATTATATGTGTAGATATGTACTGTAAGTTCACATCATTTCGTGCAACCATATCTTTAACAAAGTTATACTTGGTATCTATATGTTTGGTCTTGCCATAATATTTTGGATCTTTGGTATACGCTATAACTGTTTGGCTATCACAGTTAACCAATAATGGATTTGCAGCTTTATTAATAACACCTAAATGATCCAAAAATCTCTTAAGCCAAACTCCTTCTTGTACCACTATTGATAATGCCACGAACTCAGCTTCCATTGTGGACAAGGCTATACATGTTTGCTTCTTATTGCTCCATGATATGGCATCATTATTCAGTAAGAAAGCAAGTCCAAAGGTAGATTTTCTTTCATCTAAATTTCCTCCCCAATCAACATCTGAATAGCCTTCAAGTCGCAGATCCTTTCATTGGTAATTCAACTTGTAATCAGCAATTCCCTTGAGATACCTCAGTATTCTCTTAACGGCATTTCAATGTGCTTAACCTAGATTGGATTGATATCTACTCACCATTCCAACTGCAAAACATATATTAGGTCTTGTACATATCATAGCGTACATCAAGCTCCCAACAACACTAGCATAAAGAACATATTTCATTTGTTCCTTCTCTTGTAGAATCCTTGGACATAGTCTATAACTCAATCCTTCACCTTTTGCAATAGGAGTGTCTATGGGTTTACAATCTTGCATACGAAATTGTTCAAGAACCTTATTTATATATGTTTCTTGTGAAAGAAATAATGATCTCTTCGAACGATCTCTTGAAATCTTAACTCCAAGAATATATGCAACCTCATCAATATCTTTCATCTCAAAGTTGGGAAATAACCAACTCTTCACAGTATTTACAAACTCCCTATTGCTTCCGGCAATTAGTATATTATCAACATATAATGATATGATCACAAATTGATCTTTGGATATTTTAATATATACACAATGATCCTCATCTATTATTATAAAATCATATGCTATTATGGCATTATGAAAACATATATACCATTGTCTCGATGACTGCTTAAGATTGTATATCGATCTTAAAAGTCAACATACCTTTCCTTCTTGGCCTTCTTTAATGAAACCAGCAGGTTGTTCCATATATATTTCTTCCTCTAATTCTCTATTGAGGAAAGCAATATTTACATTTGATGTAACTCAAGATCCATACTAGCCACTATTGCCAGAATAATGCGAATCAAGGTAAATCTCACTACAGGAGAAAATGTTTCTTCATAATCAATTCATTCATGTTGATTATACCCATTCGCCACAATGCGAGCCTTATGCCTTTCTATCGAGCCATCAGCTTTTCACTTTATTTTAAGAACCCACTTGTTCCCAATAGCTTTGCGTCCTTTTTGAAGATCAACCAATTCCCAAACTTGGTTTGACTTCATTGATTCAATCTCATCTTCCATTGCATTAATCAATTTTTCCTTATTAGGGCAACTTATAGCCTCATGTATATTTCTTAGCTCATCCTCATCTTGTGGGGCAATCATAAAAGTTTCCCCTTCAATGTCAAAACGTCGACGGGGAATACTTTTGTGACTTGTTTGCTGTATGGGAGATTGTGCATTTTGCACATCATTCCCCATTATGTTCCAATTAGGATTAGATAATGATGATGTCGTCTCATCATGTGGTTACAATTGAGAATGAGTTGAATTCAATTCATCATTTCTCATATTACTCCCACTTTGACGAATTCCACTAATATCATTATCTTGATCCAAGATTTCAAATAAGGTGTAATCTTCTCATATTTCGCCTTTCTTAGGAAATTCATCCTTTAAGAATGTGACATCCCGTGATTCAAATTCAGTTATACTCCCACTTTCCTGCACATTTATGAACACATACTCTTTCGAGTGTTTGGAGTATCTTATGAAAATACTCTTATTTTCTCTGGGACCCAATTTCCCAAACTTGAAAGAGGGCTCATGAGTATAGGCAGCACAACCCCATGGCTTAAGAAAACTTAAGTCCAATTTTCTACATGTCCATAACTCATATGGAGTGGAAGTAACTGATTTAGAAGACACTCGGTTAAGTATATAGGCAGCAGTTAACAACGCATCACTCCAAAAAGTGATAGGTAAGTTAGCATGCGCCATCATGGATCTAACCATTTCTAGTAGGGTTATATTTCTTTTCTCCGCAACACCATTTTGTTGAGGAGTATATAGAATAGACAATTGTCTTTCTATTCCTTTTTCATCACATAATTTTCTGAACTCATCAGATAAATATTCTCAACCTCGATCAGATCTCAATGCTTTTATTTTTTTGTCTAATCGATTTTCCACCAAGTTTATAAACCTTTTGAAACAACTTAACGCTTCAGATTTATGAGAAATCAAATAGATATATCCGAATCGAGTATAATCATCTATAAAAGTGATGAAATAAACAACTCCATGCATTCCTCTCACATTCATTGGACCACAGACGTCATAATGGATTAAATGCAGAGGAAATTCCGCTATTTTACCTTTTCCAAATGGTTTCCTTGTCATTTTCCCTACTTGGCAATGCTCACATATGGACAAATCGACTTTTTCAATGTTGCTCAACAAGCCCTCTTTGGCTAGTCTATTCATACGTTGTTGGCCAATATAACCAAATCTAGCATGCCACACATTCACATCATTATCATATGAATTAGGAGACGTGAGAAGGGAATAACAAACATTTGCATTAACATAGTCAATATCTAATATAATGAACTATCCAAAAAATAACAACAACCATAGAAATTTATATCTAAAAACAAATCCACACCTTTATTATGGAAGTTCATATTAAAACCTAGCTTGACCAACACTAAAACAGACACTAAATTCCAACGAATCTCCGGAGCATACAACACATCATGTATGAACAAAGTGCGTCCACCACGCATGTTCAGTTGGCATGTGCCAATTCCTTTTAATTCAGCTCTGGAGTTGTTTCCCACACAAATCCACTTAGTTCCAGTTGGTACTCATCAGAATTCCACGAAGGATTCTCTATCCTTCGCTACATGGTCTGTCGCTCCTGAATCTACAGTCCACAAAGGATTAGATTTAGTTAAAAATACAGAACTCAACACATAAGCAAAGTTCTGAAAAGTACATGGGGTGTATACCTTCTTTGGCTCACGACAGTCGCGAGCATAGTGATCCTTCTTGTCACAATTGTAACACTTCACCCTTGTAAGCTTCTTCATTCGAGGACGCTTTCCTCTTTCATGTTGGTTAAGCTTAGGTTTCTTCCTTGAATGACCTACTTCATTGCATTTCCCTTTATCGAACAAGTTAGGACGTTTGCGCTTGGAGCTCGAAGCTCCATGCGAGCTAGAAACAGCATTATAGATTTTAGCTTCCAGCTTAGCCGCCAAGAAGCGGTCCTCTTCCAGCTCAAGATGACGCACTGTATCCTCAAAGATTTTGATATTTTCATTATGGGTCAGGTGCACCTTCATATGCTCCCAAATCTGAGGTAAGGAACGAATCACTGCTTGCACTTACTGCTCATCAATCAGGACATAGCCAGCATCTTTCAGCTCATTAATCATGTTTGACATCTTTCTAAGATGTTGCTTCATGGTCTGATTATGAAGCTTCTTATAAGAGTCAAACCTAATAGTGAGCGGTCTCTGTCTGGTTACTGATGTTACAGTCTGATTTTCCGCTTCTGTTTTCAATTAAATAAATCGGGTTTTTCGATGACGTGCTTATAGCGCTATTCTCTAAGCTGATCACTCATGAGATAACTTGACTAATCGGGAAAGTTATTAAAGGATTTTGATTCAACATACTTGAGAATTCGATCAGGAATCGACTGCTCGACCGTGTTAGTCTACAAGAATCATTTCGGTACAGTCGAAAATCTATCAAAAATCGGAAATAGGTCGATTCGATAGAGATAAAATTAGGCTTGGGTGATTCCAACTAATTACAAATTTCTCGTCGATCGACACTAAACTGAATTTTCTGTTGTTTTGGTACCCTGTGCTCGTAATTGAAACCTCAAGATTTTTCACAACAATCGAGAGTCGTCAATGTGTCGAAGATGTACATTGTGGCTCGAGAATAATCGACCACGGGTCAGTGCACCAAAAATTCCCAAAAACTAAACGATAGTTTAAGTTGCGCTAAAATCACATTTTGACTGAAATTAACCGAGGAAAAAAATGATGTCGATTACAGAAATTAAGAATTGTCACGTGTCACAATTCATCCCAAGGACATTGTTGCATCTTTTCAAAATTTATTGATGATGGGAATTGTTCATGAAATGTGCAAGATCAGCAAATTAAAAGAGCAAGGGAATTGCCACATTTTAAGTAGGATTTTAAGGCCTCTAATGTGAAGCAATTTAAGAGGTATTATAAGTTGTTACTAAGAGACTTGACCCTATTGAATTAGATGTTAGATAAGTAATTAAAGAAAGAAAGAAGAGAAGTCTCCTCAAAAGGAAATTCGTAGGAATCCCTCTCTCCTACAATTTCACCTCAATTTCCTTGGTATTTAATTGAGATGGACTTGGAAAAGATAGAGGGACCACTTGATAGAGATAGGAATTCAATCTCCATGGGAAAAAGTTACGAGAACCAACTTTAAAATTCGGATTCAGCAGTTTACATGAATTCCAACATTTTCTTTCATCTCAATTAGAAGAGACAACGTTGGAAAACTTTGTGGGGCCTATGATGGTGATATGTGGCCAAAATTTCCATGGAAAACTAGGCCAAAAGCTGAAAGAAACTTCAATGAAACTTCCAAGCAATTTCCACTCTCATTCCCCACCCTTTTCTCACGCATGGAAGTCTGTCTGCTGTATTTTACACAGCAACTCCCACCTTTTCCTTTCTTCCTCTTATTTTATTCTTCTCCCTTGTCTCTTTCAACGTACAAGTTGTTGCTTTCTCTTCCCTTGAACGTGCAACTTCCATTTCAGCTCCCCCTTGGACGACAAAGCAGCGACCGAACAGCAAGGTTTCGAGCGTTCCTCCCTCCTCAAGAAAATCCGAGACTTTGTGTGCTGCTGTGGTGGTCGCTCAACGACACCTCTAACCGTTGTGCCGGGTCCAAATCATCTTCAAAAACCTCCAGGACTGTCCTTGTGTTGCCATCCGGCCACAAGTGAGGATCGCAATTAGTTTCGGTGGTGAGTTGTCTTCTAAATCTGGACTAGGGGTTAAGTACCTCTATTAGGAATTCGTACAAGTTAGAAAGATGTAGATGACGTTATATATGGATGGATGTCGGTTATGAATGTTAGGATAGACATAGAAAAGCTTAGATAAGGTTTAGAGAGCAAAACAAACGTCTTGGAGGAAGATTCGGACTAAAACAGTAGCTGATTTCTGAAACAGTTTCCTAGACGTGTGATTTGCTAATTTTGTAGACAACTGTGTGTTGCGATTTTGAAGGGATTTTATTCTGAAGAAACGTTTTGGACATCTTAAATAGTAACATATATTTTTCTCTTAATTTTTAGAAATTAAAAAGATGACGATTTTAATGACGTCATCCTCGGAACAATAATTCGGACAGTTTTGTAACTCCTGACCTGTTATAATTCCGAGGGCTGTTACTGACCTTTAGGGGTCGAATTTCAAATCGGTTTCTTCATGAAATTTGTTCTTTATAACTTTTAGTTTAACATACTTGAATTTCAAATCAAACGGACTAGATTTCGACCCAAAAACGAACCGATTTCAATGAGTTAGGTTCTGTGGAACTGGACCCGATTTTTGTGCTGGTTAGAAAGAATTTCTGGGCCAAATCCAGAGGATCTGGATCTCGGTGTCTTCATGAAAAATGTTTTTTTTTTTTTTGTGTTTTCAAGCACGTGTCCAAATTCGAGCCCATACGAGTGGGTTTGTGATTTCGAATTTGGAAGAGTGTAATTGGACTGTTTTCTGTTAATTTGGGTTAGTAAGAGTGTATGTTTGTTTTGAAGTATTCTTGCTATGAAATTGCTTAATTGAAACTGTGAATACTATGTATAATTGATTATTGAAGTGTGACATTGATCATATGCATTCATGGCATGAGATTCCGCTACGAGCCTTTGGGGCCGGGCGATGCTCCTTCGGGAATGCCCCACGTCAACGGATGCCGATCGCAGTGGAGGCTGGACCGATGCTCCTATATGGAATGCCGTATAGATGTAGACGATGCCGCGCTTGATGGTGTGAGACGATGCCTGGTTATGCCGGAAGACTGTTATCTGTGCATTGAAATCATTTGTGACACATGAGATGCTCGATTATGCCGGAAGACTGTTATCTATGCATTGAAATCATTTATGACACATGAAATGCCCGGTTATGCCAGAAGACTATTATCTGTGCATTGAAATCATTGTGACACATGAAATATTCGGTTATGCCGGAATATTGTTATCTGAGCATTGAAATCATTTGTGACACATGAAATGCCTAGTTATATCAGAAGACTATTATCTGAACATTGAAATCATTTGTGACACATGAATGGGTGAAAGTGAGGGACCTAATTAAAATACGGAACTGTGTGGTGTGGTATGGGACGTGCTATAATGGTTTAGTCTGGTAATTGGGGACCCGTGTAATTATGTGACATTTATGTCCTTACATATGTACATGTTAAAAGTATTCTGATGATATATGATCTTAATATCTCATGTATGATTTGATTGACACTAACCTGCAGGAAAGTACTAGTATTAAGAAAGTATGAGAAACATGATTAGATTGCATGCAGGATGTACCATTTGCCTAATCTAGAATTAGGGAATTTGCTCGCTAAGATGTGATCTCACCCCTTAGTGGGCTAACATTTTTCAGGTCCCTACATGGAGGAAGGCCGGGTCGTGTACAGTCGATCGCAATAAAGGAGGAATAGGACTCTCACTATCTCTTTCCAAGTGATGACAGGTTTTTCGTCAAGACTGGATGTAGGGTGACAGCTCACCCCCGAGATATTGAGAAATATGGTATTGTAGTAGTAAACCCCAGTCTTATAAATAGAAGCTTAGTTAGTGGGTAATCAAACAGCTTCACTTTTGTATCAAACCTTGGGGTGTTAAACTGGTCTATTTACATAAATACGATAATGTTGTAGGTGTGGTTTGTGAAAAATAATATCCTACGTTTCTATCCCACTATTTTGTTGTATGAAGATTGTTTTATGTTTCTGCATGTGCAAAATAAATGAATGGGTCGACAACAGTTCCTAGGATGTTGCAAATTTAAAATCGACCATTGAGGGATGTGCATATGCCCCGGGTTCGGGTCGTGACAACTGAAGTATGACCAAATTTTGCTACCAATGCTTCCCACATTTCCTTGACATTCTCAAAACGCCTAAATTCTTGCATGACGTCATTTTCCATGCTACTCAGCAATGTAATGCGAGTAAGAGAGTTCTTTCTTTTCCATGCAACAAATGCTTCCTTATCTCTCTTGTGTTGTGTAGTGTTTCCTTCTTCAGGTTCTACCATGTTCAGGTTAAGAGCTTCTAGTACCTCTTACTCTTCTAGTATATATTGGATTTTCATGTACCAGATTTCATAGTTGTCACCATTGAACTTTTCACCTTTGTTCAACTCAGCAACTATGCTCTTTGTAGCTGAAGCCATTGATCTGAACATATCAAATATATTTGCACGAATTATTAATGTCTATCATTTATGCATCCATTTTGCACAGACCCATAATATTAATGAACAATTTCAAGTAAGGTTTCAGAATCAAAAGGTCATTATGTTTCCAATCATCCTCCAAAAATCCTAACTTAAAACTATCATTGATATAATTGCCTTATGGAAAATAAATTCTATGAAACTACAAAAACTTCTATGAATTATCCACAGCAATCAACAATAATATAAAGCAAATAATATTTGACATACAATAGAATAATAATGCTTTCACATAATACAACTTACATATCAGTTGCTACATTAACAACAATCAGGTAGTAAACATTACATAAGATGTCCACAAAGCACACTAAATAAAGACCAGCCAATACATCTAACACCAAGTTAATACACGAACTAGGAAATATAATCTTTTGTTCAATTTCTTGATCTTTTCCCTTGTAACAATCTAGTAATAATCATTTATAAAATCCATCACAATTTTCCTATACGAAGCAACTTTGTTGACTTCCCACACGCGATTCAACACTCCTTGCAATTCTTCTGGAAGAGTGTTCATGAAAAATCGCACCATCTCAGACTGTGGCATGGGATGACCATTCCATATGACCTTTTGTATTTTCCCGATGACTTCAAGAACGTGATCAATTAAGTCGCCACTCTCCCACCGATGATCGATCATTTCGCTATTAACTTAGAAAGTTTTTCATTTTGTTCATCAGTAATTGCACGAATATGGGTACACAACCTAAAGGGAGGCATTATTTCTGCAACAAATGCAGAACAAATAAGAAATTACATATAATCTACATAAACTTAATTGGAAAAAGAAACACATTCTTTTCCTCTTTTTTTGGGGGGGGGTTAACGGTCAACGGTCAAGTCAACGGTTAATCATCAGCCTGATTGAGGTCAATGGGCGGTCGGGTCGGACCGGATGGGCCGGGTCGGATCGGTCAGGCCGGACGGACCGTTCGGCCTGGTCGGATAAGCCGACCGACACGTGCCACGCGCATGCCTGGATGACGTCACGATGACGTCATCCGGCGCGTGTGCGGCATGCGCCCGCACCTCGCGCGTGTGTCTCACATGCCTTCGGCTGAAACGGCGCGTGCGTCGCACGCACCTACGGAGAACCGAATCGGCGCTGCAACCCCCGTTCGTTCCAGCTGTGCGTGGCGGCGTGTCCAGCGGCCTTCGACGGCGATCCGCCACTTGTTTTTCTCATCTCGACGAGGGCTTCGATCCTACGCTTTTAGAAAAAAATTTCGACTTACAAAAAAACAAAAAATGGGGCGAACAGTATTGGGTGTCGGGATTTTTCCGCCCCTTATCAGTGTCGGCTGATTTTTCATGAAAATTCAATCAAAAATCATTCATAAACATGAAAAAGGTCGGGAAAACATGAACTAGGGCTCTGATACCAATGTTGGGAATATCATATTCCCAAAAACCGGATTCAACACTAAATCGAACCCCTAAAACGAATGCGGAAGACGAGCCTAGGAATAACATATATAACCAATCGAAAGTTACACTACATAATCGAGCGTACCTTATTGTCCACAAATTAAACACCAACGTTGAAATTCGAGGAAGAATCTGATCCCGGTCTACCAAGGAGCCTACTATTGGTTCAAAGGAGGGGACGAGTTACATTGGTTTTTGGGAGAGGGAGAAAAGAAAAGCGTACGTTTTTTCCAAAAAGGTACGTTCTCTTTTTCTTTTCTCCCTTTAAATACGTCTTCTCCAAAAGACGTGTCCTTTCAACAAAAAAAGTCCCTCCAAAAGTTACAACTCCTCAACGTATCCCTCCATCCATGGGCCCTAATTTTGTGGGCCAGGCTTTTAGGTCCAACATGGGCGAACGGGCCAACTTAGGCCCATCACATTAATAGTTTAAACCATCACAATCAACCAAGCATAAGATCACAGCGTCGTGAAAGTAAGGACACAAAATTTCCAGAGATGATAGGACATGGATATAATCGTTGGAAACTACCCAGAAGCGGTTATGGCATTATCACTATAAACAATCGCTCACCCACTAGAGAACCCCCACATAAATCAAATAAATTTGTTATTTTTCAGTTTTCTTTAATTTCATGTATTGCACTTTTACTTCTTAGACTCACATTGATGATAACATTACGGCGTGCTTTTAGCTGTAATTTCTAGATTCGTGTCATCGATTAAATTCCAGCGTATAAATTTATCTTGAGTTTGAGTCGTCGATTGAATTCCGATGTATTAACTTTGTGTGCTCAAACTCTACTATTGATTAAATTTCAGCACAATTTTTTTATGCTTAGTTTTGTCATAAAGTTTGTGCTTTCCAAGCCTTAGCATCAATTAAATTCTGGCACGATTTTTATTTGTATAGTCCATTTGAGTTTAAGTTGTTGATTTCCTAATCATCTGTGAAATTTCCTCTCTAGAGTCAACGTAAAACCTATCTCCTTAAAATAAAAGTTGAAGAACGCGACTTTTGATAAAGATATTTCATTGCGAGAAAATTTCTAGCCAAACAGCGTATAAAAAAGCAATTATAGCATAAACTAGCAATCGAAATTGCTAGTGAAGGAATCTCTCTCAATGCTCTAATCGCCCCATTGGATATGAACCAAGTTATTCCACTATGTTCTTGATGCCGCTTTAATAGTCGAACAACACTTCAACGTACCCTATTTAGAATATAAGGCTCTATTCGTTCTATGGAAAACAATTTACAAGAAAATGTTTTCTAGGTTTTACTGTGTTCGTTTCACAGAAAATAAATTGTTTGAGGAAAACATTTTTTCACGAAGAAAAAAAAGATTTCTAAAATAAGGAAAAGTATTTTTTCACTTTTCAAATAAGGAAAATATTTTCTCCACTCACTCTTTCTTGTCTCACACCCCTACTAGCCTCCATTTCTTTATTATTTTTTATTTTTATTAAAAATTTGATTTTTTTCATTAAAATTTTAATTTTATTATTATTTTTATCTTTCTTTTCACTTTTCTTCTTTCTTGACCAATTGCCGGCTATGGTGATAGGTGAGCCTCAAGTGCAATGCTCATTGACCTTTGGCGGGCTCAAGCAAGTTGCTCTCTGGTGAGCTTAGGCCCGTTGATATAGCGAGGCCCTAGGCCGATGAGCTCAAGGCTCTCCTATGACCAGCAACTAGTCGAAGAAGAAGGAGGGCGAAAGAAAAATAAAAGGAAAAATAAAAAAAGAAAAAAGTAGAAAGAAAATTAAAAATTAAAAATTTGATTTAAAAAATAAATAAGAAAATAAGATAAAGATTTATTAAAATGAGTGCACAGAGGAAAATCAAATTAAATTTTCTACACCGAACGACTAAAAATATTTTCTAGTTTATTTTCAAGTTTTAACTGAACACCGGAAAATATTATCATTTTCTTGAAAAATGGCTTCCTGAAAAACATTTTACAGAAACGCCACATTTTCTGTGAAACGAATTGAGCTTAAGTAAAATAAATCCTTAATTTTACTAATTTTACCCGGATTGAGCCCTTCATTACATGTAGCCAAGACCGGCTATCATGGCCTTCGAACCACTCGATGTTGCGATGAAGGGATTCCATGGGCGCTTGGTTGGGACGTCTTCAATGAGGTGGTGAGAGACGGTGGGAGCCACTGGCGGTGGATGCTGGTAGTGGAACTAAGATTAGGGTTTTATGCCAAGGATTGTTTTGGGTGACATGCGATTTAGGATTTTCTGGGCACTTTTTGTAAGGATAGGTACTCTGGTAAGATCCTCAAGGACAGAAACGGAAGAAGATTATAGTCACTCTTTTGGTATTCCTCTTTTCATTTTCATTAACATTTATAGAATAGTAGCTTAGGCAAGTAATAGTAAGATTTTTTTTTCATGATGAGCTGGGCCAGCGGTACTTCCAATCAAAGCTTAAAACCACAAACCGCATGCCGACCAGACAAATAGTTAGCTCGAGACAACAAACACTAACTCCCCGCTTCGACTGATTCAGCGAAATGTCACTTCACTACTGTTCCCTTGCAGTCAAGGCATTGCTGGTGTTAATGATGATAGGTGCATTCAATCCGGAGGATTGTGCTACAAAAAGCAACGCCATCTCAATCGCACATTAATTCTTTCAATTCGAAGGTTGATTCGATCCATGATGAAGTTCATGGGGACCATCGTGTCGCATCTCGATGTTCCTCAAAACGGGGAGGACTACCGATCAGTTGGTCGGACGTGAGTTTTACGGTCTTCTGGTCCCCAATGCCAAAGGGCGAAAATAATCATCCCCCATGATGAAGTTCAATCATGGCGGAGAAGATTTCTTTTATCTAGGAATCCCAAATTACCTCACATGCGATAAAATCTTCCATAATATAACTTCTTGATTAGGATAATAAATGTTGGTAAACTAGTTTTTTTTTTTTATATTAAGGTGTTTGTATGCACTTAATAAAATGCATTTTTTATTTATTTTACTATTAACTGTGTAACAAATTATAATAGGGTATATGATATGATAATTAAATCTTCATATAATAGGGTGTACGATATACCAACCCACCTTGCCCTATGAATTGCTCTGCCTTCTGCTTTCACGTGGAAAATTGTCTCGTTCTAGTTGGGACATTGCGAGACATAAATCCTTACTCTTGTTTTTTTAGTTCATTTTCTTTAATTGCAATTCTAATTCTAATTGATATTTTTTGTGATACTGAATCAATCAACTGACATTCCTTTGGCATACCTTGAACCTATCTCAAAATCCCTCCTATACTTTCTAGAAGCTGTGCGAACGTTGAAGACTATGCATTCATACCTCTTTTTCCCAGCAATTCATCCCTGCTGTTTGAGGACCTGCATTTGATGACACATTCACATTATTTCTCACGTTCATACCACTTTTCCATGTCTAATTTGTTTTATCTTTTGTTCACGAACTTTACAAAGGTCTAGTGCCTATGACTCCACACCCATTATTTTCCATGTCGGTGTAGCGAACTAACACCCAAGTCATATTTTAGTGGAAAAAGGGACTTTACATCCTTTTTCCGCTGAACATCAAGTCTAGTATTGACTATTAGTGTCATTTTCCGGTGATTGCAAAGAGCTTTTTTCATTTAAATTTAGCGAAAGTGTAATGAATTATTGTTCTATGTCAAGCCTTCAATTGAAAGAGAAATCACAAGTGTAAATGTAGCAGAACAACAATCGTGTTATTGCACCTTGAATTGATGGTTGAAATCATTTCCCTTTTTATTTGTTACCTAGCATGATTGGATAATGGGCTACCACACCCCATTTGGTGTCGTTGTGATTGAAAGTAATTATGTTGTGCTTAGCTGTGTAACTAGACCCGTTAAACAGGTGAGTTGGGTTGAGTTTGAGTCAGGTCATAAATGATCCGACCCAAATCGACCCATTTAACTCATTTATGACCAATTTATTACAGTGCAAAATTTTTGACCCATACCCGACTCGACCCGTACACGACCCATTTAACGAAACCTAAAAAATTATATATATATTAAATGATATTGCTAAAATGGTTTTATACAATACAAATTTAATTGACAATTTTTATAATTTTTTAAATAATTATTTTTTAAAAATCGAATTTTAATTATTTTTTATTTTTAAAAATTATTTTTATTAATTATTTTTATTTTTATTTTTAAGAATATAATATTTATATATTTTTTCTTTTTTCTTTTTTGGTCAGCCGCTGGCCACAAGCGAGCTTGAGGTCACCGGCTCGCCGACGCCGGCGAGCTTGGGGCTCGACAGATCCAGCGAGCTCGAGCTTGCCCGACACCGGCGAGCTCGAGTCTCGCCAGATCCAACGAGCTTGAGCTTGCCCCTTGCTGGATTTGGCGAGGCTCAAGCCTCGCCCGACGCCGCTCGCCGCCAACGAGCTTGAGGCTCACTTGGCTGGTCGCCGGCCATCGCCATGCCGACAACCGGAGGAAGAAGAAAGAAAAAAATAAAATAAAATAAAATAAAATAAAAATTAATTATAATTTCGATTTTTATAAAAAAAAATTGTAAAGTTAAAAAGATGAGAGAGATTGTGAGGTTTTGAGTGAAAATAAATGGATTCATTTTTAATGGGTTGATAAATAGGCCATAAATGGGTCAGCTCTTTAACCCATTTAAAACCCATATATCTTAGTCTTAACCCATTAAAACAGATTATGGGTGCTTTATGAAAAAAAAAACTTGACCCATTAATAACCCATTTAACCATAAATGGGTTGCATTTAACACCTCTAGCTGTGTCGTGGAGTGCATTGTTATTTAAAAATTGCAATACCTTGAAATTGGATGAAGTAGCCTCTTGAAAGTTTCTATATATTGATGTAGTTTTCAAGGAGCTGCAATTATAAGATACTTGCACCTCTTAAAAGCTACCACACCCATATTCATAGCTAAGTTACTGCGGGAAGTTATGCCAAACAACTTCTTAATAGCGGAAGATATTGCTCATTTGACCTTTATATCTAACATTATATGTGGAATGTCATCTATCGGTATTTGTTTTTAATTTGTCAAACATGTACATAATAGCCTTCAAATGAGTGATATTTTAATTATCATGTCCCATCGTCTCTCATTGGTTGGCAAGTGTGTCAAACTAAAGCGTCAGATATTCTTTCAAGTTTGAAAGGCAAACTTACATTTAAAATTTACTCCATTTGCGTGAAAAAACCAAAAAACCATGTTGATGCCTTTGATTTTAAAGGTTGACAGGTTTTTCTCTTTACTTTTTTTTTAGTCCTTTTCGTTTCTTTTTTTTTCCCCCTTCTTTTTCCTGAATTAACTTCTCTACGATGAGTGACTCATCACTACCCAACATTTGTCGCCTAAGCACGCTATCAAGACTTTTAGAAAACTTCAGTGTTTTATACATCTTAAAGCCTCGCACTCAGCTTTAAAGCTTTTCACGATGCCATGCTATGTTAAATTAAGCACATTCACCACAATGAAATTTTCATTTCCTTAGAGCAGTCTCTTGTAGATGGATCCAAATCTTGCGGCCCCAATCAAATTAGTCGAAGAAAAACCATTGGTTGATTTTAGAAATATTCTATAAGATAGATTCGACAATGAATAAAATGAGAAACTTGAAATTGGTTTTTTTTTTTCTCTGTTTCAACCACCATAGATATAGGAAAGTGACAACAAGAGTTGTTTCAAGAAGACCAAAAACAATGGCAGTGGTGAGTTTCAACTTATGGACTCCTCTACTTTTGGAGTTTCAAAAGACATGCTTAGGGAATTCAAATTCAGGACAAGTAGTACAATGGGAAAGGCAAGATTTGAATGAAATCCGATGGCCATATTCAATTATTCTAATCACATATGGTTCGTAATGTTAGTAATTCGGAAAGAACATGCAAAGGAGGAGAAATAGTTTATGCAGCCTCCTTCTTGAGGGCTTAGTGACCTTGTTATATTAGTTGCTTTTGAGTATTGCATATAGCTTGAAGCCAATTGTATGTATGGTTTTTTTAATTCCTGACTTTATGTTTGATTTTTTATCGTGTCGATGATCTTCGGCATGTGCATATTTTTAGAGCCCAACATACTTCATTCATAATAAGATGAAAATTATTGTTCTATACAAGCTATTATTAGAATGATATAATAACGATCAAACCGTCACAAGGTTTTTGGAATATGAGTGAGACTTTTGTCACCATTAATGAAAAGCTCGATAATCTTTTAAGGATTTTCTGAGTTTTAGGATTTTTTAATGATTTATTATTATTATTATTATTATTATTATTATTCGGGAATGGGTTCGGACCGTTCATCGACCCGGGCCCGTCAACTCAGATCTGACCCGCATCAAATTAAAATAGGATTTTCAATTTTTTTTATTCTTTTTCTTTTCTCTTTTTTGTTGTCTTTTTCCCTCTTTTGTCTTTTTCTATTCATCTTCTCCCTCGAGCTTCTTTCTTCCCCGAAGACGCCTGCGAGGCTGCGACTTCCTACTTCTTCTTCCCGAACCAGAAACCCCTCGACGAACCACTCAACCGTGTTGTCACCGGCGCCTGCACCGTCGCCGGACTACCACAACCGCCCGGTCATCTACACCGGCCGGCATCCATTACTTCCGGCCGCGCATTTCGGCGACCTCAAAAACAACAGGAAAACATCCATACCGAAGCGAACATCTTCGACCCTAGAATTTCCAGCAAGCAAACCATCATGAATGTACCAAAATGAAGAGAGATAATCTAACTGGGATGGCCTCGAACCACAGGCTTCGCCGGCGAGGGAAAGGTGTCCAGCGGAGGGGAGGATTCACGGCCGAGTCACGACAAACGATCTTTTTTCAAGAAATCGCACGAAAACACAGCGAAAAACACTAATATCAGACGTGATCCAGCATATATAGAAGTAAGAATGAGTCGATCTTGAGTTTCAACGCGAACTAGCATTCGCCTCTCTCGTAGGCATTTTATCAAACATGTGATGAGCAGATGCGATATGTAAGCTTTCGACTCAGAGTCGACACTTTTTCCAGACAAAACGTGACGTGTCACGCCCCAAACATCATCATCCATCGCCGACCTATTTGGGTTTCGCAAACTAGAGCAATGAGTTCATCGACTGAATGCAATGCTCTTGATTCCCGAATAACAAGAAGAAAAAACAGAACGCCCGAAGGAAGCGAGATGCCTACCTGATCAGGATTGGCGTCGCGGCTGTTGCTCGTTCAATAATCCTCCCCTTGTCGCCCTTCTCTCTCTCTGATTTCTTCTCTCCGCCCAGCCTCGGCATGCAATCTTTTTCTGTCGTGCCTCGCCAGCTTGCCTGGTTCTAAAAGGTTGCCGTTGGGTAGGCCTGAGTCACTGCTCGTCACTCCTTCCTCTCTCGCGGACGCTCCTTCGAAGTTCCCTCGCTTTGTTCGGTCACGGTCTCCCTTAGCTCACAGACAACACGTGAGCGTGCAAAGGAGAAGGAGAGAAGATGTGAGCTGGGCTTTGCTTTCTCTTTTTGGGCTCACATTGTGGGTTTAAAGAAAGAAAGAAAATTGGGCTTAAAAACATGAGAAGCTGGGTCAAGGGAGAGAGGGCCGAAAGTCTGCTATGTGGGCCAGACGCGCCGGCCCACACGATTATTTCTTCTTTTTTTTTTTTTTTTTTTTTTTTGCTTTTTATCTTTTTATATATTTTTTTTATATTTTTGTAAAATGAATGGATACCTAAAAGGTCAATAAAAATTCAGGTGTCAACACTATAAGTATGGCATTTATAATTGTACAACTTTTTTTTTTTGGTAAAAGTAATAGATAAAATGAGCTTTAACCAAATATACAAGAGGCGGACTCGGCACCAAAACTTCCACTCAAAATGATAGAGAGTCAAAGTGAGTGGGAGAGTGCCGGGACGTAAAAAACTGCCAAAGAGCGGAATAAAGACACTCTAACACGGCAAGAGACAGCCAAAGAAAAACGAGTACAAGCCAAACGATAGTAAAGAAAAAATAGGGCAGACAGCAAGTAGTTGTGGCACTCGAATTGCACCCTACGAAAACCAAAACCCCCCTTAACAAACGAGTCCCCAAACCCCCGCAGCAACTGCCAGAAAGAAACTAGTCCAAACATCGAACCACCCGCCGCACGGGGAAAGCAAAGAGGGTCCTCAACAGCAAGCAGAGGTAGCATTAAGATGGAGGGCTGGACTCTCCCAAAGAGAAGATAACTAGGTCAATGCCCCAACTACACTAAAACCTCATGTTCCTAGTAGTATTCGAAACATTCCTGAAAGTCACGGCCTTGTCTCTAACGACTTTGAAGAGGTGGTTCTTTAAAGCTAGAATCGCAAGAGATTGTTCTCTAAAAAGAATGCTATTCATGATTTTCCATATGATATGACAAAAGGCACCAAAAGAGAACCGTGTGATACATTTATAGAAATCTCTACCCAAAACCAAAGTTATAGCCCAATGAAGATTCTCAACCACGGGAGATTGCATCTGGCAGCCCAAAAGAAAGCAAGGCTAGCCGTGATGCGACAACCAAAAAATAAATGATCTATGGAATCTGGCATTGCATTGCAAAAGGCACACGCTTCGCTATCAATTCTCCCATAAGATAATAGAAGTGCTTGGGTAGGAAGTCTGTACTTGGTAATAAGCCATAGATTAAATTGGTACCATTGTGAAATTGAGTTGTTCCAAATGAACGCATGTGATGGAACCTGTGCCTTCTTCCGCCTAATGGCCTCCCAAGCCAACGCTATTGTGAATAGGCCCAAAGAGCTCTCCATCCAGCTAAATCGGTTCGGGGTTCTAAGAGAGGATCGGTGAGGGGAGATCCAATGATTCCAAAACAATCCTAATAGCCTGGCCAGAGGAGGAGAAGAGTTTTGCCATCGTCGCCTACCTGGACAACCCGGAGTTGTAGATAAGAAGATCCGGAAAAAATAGGTTTAGAGGGCCTCTAAGGTGCCAATTATCAAACTAGAGAGACACAGATAGGCCATCCCCTATTCTCCAATGGAAGGAATTACAAAAATCTCTCCCAAGTTGTAGGATCTTCTTCCAAGCCCACAAACAATAGGTTGACCTCTTTGACAACCCAAAAGTTTTTCCTTTTTAAAATGGTGGAATTGATCCACTTACACCATAGGGACTCCTTGTTAGAGAATAGGATTCATATATGCTTAAGCATCGCCGCCTTATTACAATCCCATAGTCTACGAAGGCCAAGCCCCCCCTCCTTTTTTGGAAGGCAAACATCATCCTAGGACACTTTCGCACTCCCTCTACGCAGATCCGAGCCTTTCCAAAGAAACTGTCTGAGGATTTGTTCAATGTGGTCCAAGATGGCTATAGGTAATATAAAGACACTAGCCCAAAAGGCTTGGATCGCATGGAGGACTGACCTAATCAATTGAAGGTAGCCGGCAAAGGACAAGAAACGATGGGTCCAAGACTGCACCCTAGCCGTGATGCGATTGACAAGAATGCAACAATTTGCCTTACAAAGCCTCAATGTAATGATGGGAACCCCCAAATAATGAACTGGCAATTTCCCTTCATGAAACCCCAAAGCAAGAAGGATTTGGTTCCTTGACGATGTCGATCCTCCAGCGAGGAAGACCTCGCTTTGTAAAGGGATTTTTTTAAAATTTTGATTATGATTACACACGCTAAAAGGGAGTAATATTATAAAAAATGCTTGTCATTTGTGACATTCAAAGGTATATTCCTAAGTAAAGCCTTTCACCACTAGCTAAGTTTTGTAACGATCCATAGTATCATCAGCTTTTTTTCTTCTTCTTTTTTTCAATCTTATATAGATTACCCTTCTTCGATCCTTATTGCATAACCTAAGAGCGGACAACAAATGCGTTCCACTTATTAAACAAGATTCTATGGTCGGTTCGCAACCCCTCGATGCCAAAAGCATCCTTAGGGTGATCTCGGAAGAATTGAAATCTTAGATCAAAAAAACCTTGAGCTGTTCCTTGATTCAACCGAAAGGACGTTTCTTGGTCATGCCATCCGCAAGTTAAATGGTCCTTGTTCGGCACAATCGCTTTCCAAGTAGATTCATTAATTACTTGACCATTGGCGGGGTCAGATCAAAGAGTTAGACTCTAAAATGTTGCCTATCTTCGAAGTCTATGTTGACACTCTAGAGATCGCTCTTTCTCAACTGGCCTTAAAGCATGCCATTCCACTATCAAGTCCTCTACTGCTGGACTAGACTAGATTTTGAAGATTGAGGAGTGGCTACTATCAATGGAATTCCAGAATCAATTCCCAGAAAAAGGGTAGTAAAAGACTACCTCTTTCTCCTGGCCTAGGATCCCAACTACTATCCATATCCTACTTGCTATCGATAGTCCTTCCACCTATTACTCACTCTCCGTCGGTACACATTGAGCTATGAGTCCCCAGTGAGTCCATAGAGACTTCCTCAATCCAATCAACCCGGTCCCTAGTCATGGCCATAAAAAAGGCAAAGAGAGGGAAGGATTCAAGAAAAAGAAACTCGCACAAATGCTTGTAGGGATAGAGCTTCAATGACATAATTATGAAGATCCAAATTATCTCTAAATATGTCGTTAGTGGGATGTAAACCTACGAACATCTCTAAAAAAAAAATACTATAACTACAGGCGTCACATTCTCTTGAAACCTTACTTCTATTAGCATATTTTGCAGTTGACATATGCCCGTCAGAAACAACTTTGGATTCACAAAACAGTTTCTTGAAGAACTAAGAAACAAACAGTAGTCTCGAGAAGAACAAGTTGATAATCACAGGGTAGAGAGAGAGAGAGAGAGAGAGAGAGAGAGAGAGAGATACTTGGAGCAGCAAAATAGGACCGTCTTTGCCAACCCAAAGTCACCAACATGTCCAATTATGTTAGCATCTAGAGAGACATTACTTGGCTTCAAATCACAATGAATTATTGGGCTTTTGAATTGATTATGGAGATAATCTAATGTAGAAGCAACATCAATGGAAATGTTTATCCTTGTTATGAGACTCAATTTCTTGAAGTGCCCATCTACATCATTTGGAGCTGGATTTGGGAGTAGCCACTCTTCAAGGCTGCCATTGACCATGAACTCATAAATTAAAGCCTTAAACTCATCACCCTTATAATCAATGTTGGAGCACAACGACAAAACTTTCACAAGATTTCATGTTTTATGCCCTTTAAAACCCCGCACTTTGCTTTGAAGCTCTTGAGAGCACCATGTCGTGTTAAATTAAACACCTTCACTCCAATGACATTTCCATTCTCTTGGAATAGCCCCTTATGGATAGACCTAAAACTTCTAACCCCAATCAAATTAGCCGAAGAAAAACCATCGGTTGCTTTTAGAAGAGCTACGTAAGATAGATTCAACATTGAATCATCTAAAGAGCTTGAAATCAACTCATTTCCTTTCTACTTTAACCACCATAGATAGAGGAAAGTGACAACAAGAGATACTCCAAGAAGACCAAAAACAATGGCAATGGTAAGTTTCAACTTATGGACCCATCCTTTACTTTTAGAGTTTCGAGAGACGCACTAAGGGAGCTCAAATTCAGCATTCCTCCATAGAGTTTTTCATTTTCAGCGACAAAAGTTGCACTTACGGTGCTAAAAAAGTCCTTGAGTTGGTAGCGTGCCTTCAAAATGATTATAAGATAAATTTAGTTTTTCAAAAAATTGAAATGCCTCTGAGAACTATGGAATTTCACCATAGAAATTGTTCTTGGAAAGATCTAATTTCAATGTTTCTTAATAAGCTAATTGGTTGAGGAATAGACTCATGGAAGAGGTTATCTTGCATCTTTTGTACTTTCAATCCATCACAATTACTTACGCTGCTCGAGATTTCACCGTCCAGAATATTTCTAGAGACATGCAATTTGTCCAAATATTTCGAGTTTCCAATTTCCATTGGAAGGACTTCACTCAAATGATTCCAAGATAAATTCAAACAGAAGAGGCTACCGACCATGGGAAATATAATGGGACCACTAAGATTGTTAGCAGAAAGTTCTAGGTTTGTCAAGCTTTGGTACTTAACTAGGTACAAAGGAATTGGCCCTTCCAAGTTATTCTGACAAGATATAAAAAGATCAGCCTCTTCAAATTTTGCAAAGAGGATGGGATTATGCTTGATAGACAATTGCCCGACAATATCAATGCTGCAAGATTCAAGAGGTTCCCTAAATCCGATGAGATAGTACCCCGAAGAATATTGTCTCTCATTAGTAATCTCTACAAGCTCACAATATTACCAATCTCTCTTGCAGTCTCGCCCAATATCAGATTTTGGCTTATTTCCAGGGTTGCAAGATTAGTAGAGAAACTACCTTCATGCATCTACAACACCATCAAGTTAGTGACATTTGTTAGTGGGCAAAGGAAGCTCTGATCATTTGCATTAAACCCTTTACTCTCGAGATAATTAGTTTGTGTTCGGTGATGCTCTCGAGAATAAGTGTTTGTGTTTTTTTTTTTTATTCCTCGAAACAAAAATATAACATAAAGGCATTTGGTAATTTTTTTTGTTCCTAAGAACAAATTTATTCTCGAGAACAAATTTGGAATAGAAATAAGAAACAAAAAAAAAAAAGTTACATTTTTGTTCCTGGAAACAACTCAAGAAATAAGCTTTTTGTCTCTTTTCTTTTCTTCTTTTTCTTTTCTTCCTTTTCTCTTCCTCTGTTCCTCCCCCTAGCTGGTCGCCCGCCTTAGCCAAGGTCGGTGACTGGCCAAATGAGGCCCAACAACCTCACTAAAGCCTAGACAGCCCCTAGCAAGATTCCCAACCACCAACGAGGACCCTAATCCTTGGCCTGCCACAAGGCTTAGGGCCTCACCAAATTTGGGCAAAGACGAGCCTCGCCCAACCATCGCGAGGTCGCATCACCTAGGTGGGCGAGGACAACCTCGCGGTGGTCGAGCAAGGTGGAGCCTCGCTAGATCTGAATGAGGTCGCCTTGCCCAGCCAGGGTGAGGCTCCCTCGAGGCCAATGACCGCCTAGAGAAAGGAGAAGAAAAAGAAAAAAAGAAAAAAAAAAAAAAATGTAGTAAAATTATTGATAAATTAAAAGAAATCCTAAGTCACAAGAATATTTGAGGTCATACTAAAAACTTTTTTGTTTCAGAAATAAAAATTTTGTACAATTAGCAAATGCCTTCAAATGTTCAGAAATTGTTCACAAGAATAGAAATAAAAAAAAAAAAAAATAGTGTCTCGGAAAAAAAAATTGTTTCTAGGAACAAAAATGTTACCAAACGCACTCTTAGTATATAAGGTGACCTTCAAAAGGTTATGGAGGTTCGCCAAAGAAAGGACTTTTCTAGAGAGCTAATTGCCTCCAAGTTGAAGCATTCTTAGATTTGTGGCGTTCAATATTGACAATGGAATAGATCCAATGGACTGGTTTAAAGAAATGCTCAAAAATTGAAGATTCGGGAGAGTGAATCCTATATCTTCATAAAGATTGTCGCGGATTTGGTTCACACCTACATCAATTGCAATTAACGAAGACAGGTTGAAAACCGAAGGTGGAATGATATTGGAAAGCCCGTTCATTCCCAAGGCGAGATAATTTAGCTTTGTTAGTCGACCTAGAGATTTAGGAGTAATCCCACTCAAATCATTGTCAGCCCAATAAATCCCCACGAGAACGATAAGTTCCCTATGAATGAAGGGATGCGACCAGTTAGGGCTCGTAGAAAAGCTGGCCACTTGAATATTTGCCATGGAGCCTAGCTCCACAAATCCTAACGTCCCTACTTCAGCTCATTTCGTGAAATGTCTCTCACCACTGTTCCCTTGCAGTCAAGGGATTGCTGATGTTCATGATGATTGCTGCATTGACAATCACTCATTAGTTCTTTCAATTTGAAGGGTGATTTGATCCGTGGAGCTATCGGGGACCGTTGGGTCGCACCCTCGAAATCCTCAGAACTGATGCCCACCAGTCCGTCGTTCTGGGTGAACGATCCCCGACTATGGTTGACTCCATTGGTTAATGAGATATTGTTAAGCTACTTTATTATCCTAGATGTGTACATTGGTAAACTGAAAATATTGTTGCAAACCTATATTGAAAAACACGAATGTCTTTTAAGTGAATCCGACACCTCAATCGCACGGAGTCGTTGACTGGATGACTATCACGCCCAGTTTTGTCAGATGACAAGATCGGCCTATAAATCACACGCTCCTTAAATCACACCAGAGATGTAATTTGCCTCTTTTTAAAACTTGTTAAAGCTACCCTTACGATATATAACACTCGCTCTCTGAAAAATCACCAAATCTTTTTTTTTTCTATGCATAAGTTCTGTGATTAGATATTTTCTTATACATAAGTAGCTCACTACAAGTGCAATTGTAGTGCGCGCTTGAACTCTATTATAGTCATTCACGTCTTCTTCTTCATGTCGATGCCATTTTACTCTTAGGCAATGGTAAGGGATGCAAATAAAAAAAAAAATTGAAGGCCCAAATATACAGACGTGCGAGCCTAAATTCCCAAGTCTGAAATATAAGGTCCAATTTTCGGGTAGGTTTTAAATTTCTATTTCAAGTTGGGCCAGAAATGGGCCGGCCCAAAAGTTTCGATTATTTACTTTTAAATGTCTATGATAAAATAAATGTGAGGAATGTTTACTACTCTTCGTTCCCAAGTAGAAAACCATCTACTTCTTTAATTCAATTACTAATGGAATAAACTATCATTATTTAAGAAAAAAAAATGCAATTGAATTGGAGAAAATGGCCCGAAACATGCCAAAAAAATAGATTTTTAAGTATGAAAATGGCCTCAAAAACTTTTGGGTCAAAAGTTATGTTATTTGAAAGCTGGTTGGATGAAATTTATACAATTCTAATTAATTCTGTTAAATTCTAATTATTAGGATAGACAACAAATAATAATAAACTTTGAAAAGGATGCCCTTTTTCTACTATTTCTTTAGCTTAGACACTTTTTATTTTTGTGTTTTTACAATACTATCCATGATCTAGCACACAAATTCTATAACAACTCTATAAAAATGATTCTTTTTCTTTTGTTTGGTTACCTCTTTTTATAGAGTTCTTTTTTTCTTTTCTTTTTTTTGGGGGGGGGGGGGGGGTTGTTCTTCTTTCTTTTCTCGCATCTCACTTTCTTTCTTCTCTTCCCTTCTTTGTATTGCATGCAATTCTCTTGAAACCAGTTTCACGTTCGACACAATTCTTTAGCAATTCAAGCAATTTTCATGGCCCAAGACATTGTATTGCTTCTCTGAATTTCAACTTTACAATCCTATGAAATCCCACAATTGGCTTGCATTTAATAAATATCAAATACACAAAGATAGGGCAAACATACATTGCCAACCCCAACAAGTCCCAAAAAAAAAGTATGCTCCATATCATCACCGGCCGCAGGCTACCAAGTTCTCGAGATGGACATCCAACCACCGCATCGTCAGCTTGTTTCGAGATAACGAGTTGGACATGTCTGGCAAAGTTCTGAGGTCAAAACAATTACATCAACTACACCGTCCTCTGGCCTCACCATGCTAGACAATCAGCCGATGGTGAGGTCAACAATGTCGAGAACATCCTCGGACTCCAGTAAGACGCTTCAACGGAGTATAAATCGACCTGGATCCGCTCCGAAATGCAACAGCCGGGTGACGAGGGTGGCAATAGGAATGGTGGGGGCAAAGATGGACCACGACTCGTCCCTGATGAAGTCAAACAACAAGTCGATGTTCTTGAGGAGCCAAACTGGGGACTTTAACCACACGCGATGGCAGTTCGAAAACAAAGGAAGTATGGAATTGGGAATGCATTTTGACAAGAAGACTTTGAGGATGCTTATGATGGTGCAATGAACATGGAAGCATAGGCAAACCTTGGAAAACTCTCACTCGGAAGATCAAGGTTGTATCAGGTGTTCTTAGCCCTTACTGGTCCATAAGCTTTAGTGAAATGCTTTGACATTATCTCAAATTCGTGAAATCATAGGTTTCTCCAAAAATAAAGAATGACCTACAAGAGAGAATACAGAGAGATGACAACGATGTTGCAAGAGCTGAGAACTAAGAGACATCAAATGCGTGAAAAGAATAATAAAAGTGAGACTTAAAAGAAAAGAAAAATGAAGAAACAAAATGAAAAGAGTTGACCAAATAAAAAAGGGGACCGAAAGAGATGGGCCACACAAGAGATAATATAGTCAAAACTTAAAAATAGGGAATGCTTAAGTTAAATAAAGAGTGAAAAAAGAGCTATCCTTTTGAAAATCGTTATAAAAAAAAAAAGTTTGGGCTAAAGCCCGTTTCGGCCCGGCCAAAACAGAATAGTTTTTCAATCCGGGCTGTTTTCTTTTTTTGGGACCAAGCCCGTTAGTTTCCATGTTTGCTTGCGAGTGTATTTGGTTAAATCCGCGGTACATACCGTCCGATTGAATCAATTGACTGTTCAACAGCACTTGCTACCTTTGCACAAGTTGTGTATTTTAATTTTTGTAAGCCTGAATATTTAATTAATGCCGCAGTTTTGGACGATAGAACGAGAGCGTTGGTATGCGCAGATATCTAGGCTTTCTAATCGAAACTTGTTTATGAAGGCGAAAGTGACCTTGGGAGTTTAAGGCTCTGCATAGGAACATTTCTGTTCCCTATTCTTTTGTTCTTTTGTTCCCGGAACAATAAAAGACAAAAAATCCATTTGGAAACGTCAAATAATTTTTCTATTCTCCGGAATAAAAAAGTGACCAAGTCATGGATTTGAAACAAAAACGAAAAGTAAAAAAGAAGTAGTTTCTTGTTCAAGGAAATAATTTGTAGAAATAAGCCATTTTTTTATTTTTTATTTTTCTGTTTTTCTTCTTCCTTGCTACGATTGTTGGCCTTGGATTTGCCGCTGCCCATGGCCACCACCGGCTATCGACCGCTGCCCGCCGCCGACTGCTGCCCAACCGTCATTAACCCACCGCCAGCCGTCACAAGCCACCCACCACCACCCAACCTCCACTTGCTAACCACCACGACCTACCATACGTCATCCACGACTAGTTGATCGCCACCTACCGACCATCGACCGCCTCCCAATGACGGTGTCGGCTAATCGTCGCCCATCATGAGCTACTACCAACCGCCCCATCGCTAATTGTCACCCGATGACCGGTGGTCTGCGATCAAGTGGTCAACGGAGGGCGAAGCGACAATCGAGCGGCGACAAGCGGCCCACGATGGCCAACAATCGGTGATCGATGTTCGAACGATCAATTAGCAAGAAGAAAAAACAAAAAAATACAAAAATTTATAAATTGTACCAAATGCATTCCTATATATATATATATATTTTTATTTCAATAATAGAAATTTTATATAATTAGCAAACATGTTATTTTACTCAGAAATTGTTTCAAATAGTAGAAATTGAAAAGAACTATTTATCAAAAGAAATTGTTTTTCGAAATAAAATGCCATCATTCGCACCCTAAATAAGTGCGTGAATGGACACCTGCACAATCAACATTTACCAAGCATATATTTAGTAAATAAAATCTTATCGAAGAAGTGAGAACAGATTTAAAATTATTCAAGAGGATAGATGCCGAACGTGTCGTCCTTGCACCGTCCGTCTTATCGACCTCCGTCGGCGGTTGATTTCATGTAACTCGAGTCGGATAGACCCATGCTTTGTAGAGATGAAGTGCTATAGGGTTTGAAGGAGGGTTAGGGTTTTTGCTTGTTCGGCTCGAGGAAACCTGAACCGATCCCAGAAATTCGTCAAGGAGTCTTCCTGAGGAATCGTGACAGATACACGAGATAGCACCCTCCATTGATCCAGGTTTGTACAAGCCATCTATGTTGATCTTCCGAACTCCCATCTTCTTCGGCAGGAGTCAAATCTGAGGCGAGCTTGCGGTTTCAACCTCGACAGTCTTTGCTTTTGAGTCCCGCTTGTTGAAGTTGCTGGACATCGCAAGTGCGGAGTAAACTGAGGGTATGTTTGAGATATTCAAGCCAGATTATGGATAGTCTCTTCCTGTCAAATTGCAGAATGTGGCGACTAAACTCAGCAAATGATTCAAATAGCACAGTGAATTTCAAAGATTGTTCAAATGTCAAAGTATTTTCATCTTCCTCGCTCGCAACGTCTGTTAGAATCACCATATCAGTGCATCTCATATTTTCACCATTCCGAGAGCGCGGATATCACGGACATGTGTGGTTCAATAGCTTGGCATGGTAGCAGGGACCTGCATGCTTCAGTTAGAAAAAGGTTTTTCAACCCTCATTAGTCGAAATTTCTGCCGCATGCGACAGGATTGAAAGTAGTGTATCGGTGAGCCATCGCCATCTTCCTCAGCTTTTTTATCTTTGCTGCTTTTCCTAGGAATGGTGATTTGCGGGGCCTCTCACATGGATTTGGAATCTTTTTGTACGAATCGAACATACCATCACAATCGAAGGGCAATTCTTAACGGCATGCTTTGACTTTCTGGATTTTTTATTATTTTCATATGGACCCGAATCCATGGGAAGAATCAAATCCATGAAGGGATTCATGTCCTTTATCTTTTAGATCTTATGATACAGTATATTGATTTCCAGATATTAAGATCGGCTCAAGTATTTGAAAGGATGACAAATTGGTGTGATAAGCACAAATGACAAATTAGTAAATTGACCGTTTTCTCAGTTACACTTCGCTTTGTGCGCTTGTGTGCTTATTGCGAGCGTTTACCCATGAATGTCTGTGCAGTCGCAATGTATATGGCTGTCAATCCAGTGTTTCACGCTCGTACAAACACTTCTGGATTGAATTCGGTCTTGTCTGTGAGAAGGTGGCCCCAGTGATGTTCTAGCTCGTTACATATCCACCACTGATCGGATAGCTGATGGTTTAATGATAGGTTTATCTTCTTCTCGATTTCGACTTCTGTGGGGCGATCTGACCGTCTTTCATCCTGTTAAACTTGAGGGGGAGCATAGATATATTAAGTTGTTGATTGTACTCGTTAGGGATGTAGATATGTTCTTTAGGATGCTTAACCTATATACCTTGCTTATGCAGATTACCTTTTATGTATAGAGATGTATGTAGTACCTTTACGGATGCAGTCTTGTACTAATTGAATGAAAAAATCCATTGCCTATGTTCACCAGCTACTCCAACCTGCAAACTGGTTTGATCTCTTGCACAATTCCGCTTGCTCCTCTATGGCCTCAAACTTTTTTTTATCAGTAGTCTCAGGCCTCAGCCAATGGTTCAACCGAACACTGGAGGGAAAATTGTAACACACATCGAGCCTTTTTCCATCCTTGTCTGATACAATAGCCAGATTCCGGCCTTTCCAATCTGCTGATTCAGCCAAAAGAAGGCTGTTGAAGAAAGGGGTACTGGTTCCAAACTGAGCAGGATTTTGGTCATTCATAAGCAGTACTTTTTCAACCATAACATGGACTGGTAAATCTTTTAGCAATGTTTTCTAAAGACCTAAATTGTACAAACATGCTGAAATGCGCTGAACATTGAATGACAAAATTAATCTGGCGAAAACATTGCTTGCTGCAGTCTGCACATCAATGATCAAAGAGTTGATGACCTGAACACCATAATTTGGCCAAGTTCATATGCAAGCTGTACTTACCTGTAAACTAACCTGGGTTCTGCTCTGTAATACAATTCTTATAGCTCTTTTTAAACATGAGCTCTCTAAGCTCATGAGCCAACAATTATTGTGTTTCTGTAAGAGTTTCGGGGCTGCATCTGTTTGTTTATCTTTTTACATGTGTTCATCTATCTACATATATAACATAAGTACAAGGGATATTTTAGGCTGTGTTTGGTGAACTGGATATAATTCCAATTAAAATTATTACTAACTGATCCAGTGCTTGAAGCAACGCAAAATCCAGATATGTCCAATATTAAGTCTGGACATCGATGGTGGCACCGTTGAGTGACCACCAAGATATCGTCACCCTTGGCGGTTGCTTGAGTCTTCCTATGTTTCTCATGGCCTCAAATCTGCATGACTACGATAAGGGTTGCCTTTCTCAGGCGACCACCCGCTATGATTGGATTCCCCTGGTGACCATCCGTGGTGGTTGCACTCTCCAGGCGACTACCACAAGGGTCGCCTGAGAACCTGCTACGGTTGCACTTCCCAGGCAACCATTCGTGGTGGTGGCACTATCCAAGGGATCACCATAGCGGTGGTCGCCATCTTTGCCGTGCTGGCTATGGCAATTTTGGCATTTAAGTTATCTTATTTGGCCTTTTTCAGTTTTAGAATTGATTTTTTTATTCTTTCTTCAATCCTATCCTAATTAAGTGCACTCACTTGATGAGATTTATCCCTCAAACTGAAGGAATTTTCTATCTCATCTTATTCTATCGTAGCTCAATTCCTGTATTCACAAATAAAAAGGACTTTGTCGATCTTCTTCTTCACGTTTCTGGCCAGAAGAGGGCTTGTTCTTTACCTGATGATCGTCGTAGCAAAGTAGTTGCGATGACAAATCGAATTTAGTTTTGGTAAAGTACAATAGACGAGATGAAAATACGCTGAGCCATAGGTGCAAGGAAACATCAGAAACTGCTATTATTATCACCAGCCTGGATGTTTCCGTATTTGTACAAAAAGCAGCTTCAACATATAGAGTTATTACCACTTAATGTACTGGCATTCCTAATACAGCCTCGATGATCCTCTCAACTAGGGCAAGTCCTCTTTCTTAATCAACACAAGAATCCATATCCCATGAAAACATCTCTAGCTCTCAAACATGGACAAAGATCTATCAACCCCATGGAAAAAGCTGCCCGAACCAGCCGTGGCAACTCGGGAGGATGTAGTAGTCGAAGCGCGAGCTGATGGAGATGACAGCGAGCAGCGTGGAGACGGGGAGCGAGAGGCCTGGCTTTTTGGAGGCGAGGAGCGAGGGCCGCTCGAACCGACCTCCCTCTCCTCCTCTTTGATGGTATCCAGCATCTGCGATGACCGGTGCCTCATGACGCTCACAAACTGCGGGGGTGCGGCCTCCATGACGAACCTTGCGATCCTCGAATTCGCCATCCTCTCGGGGTTCGAACCGGAGGCCTTGAGAAGCAAGGAGCCAAGTGAAAGAGAAAACTTTCAATTGGGCGGGTCTGGTTTTCGGCTGTGGATGAGGGTGGACAAGATGGCGAGGACGGATGAGGCTTTTATAAGGCCTAAAGCTCAGGCTGACATGGAGTCAATGGTCTCATCAGAGCCGGTTTCCATCAGAGCTTCAGCCGCTAGTGCCGGCCATCGATTTGGACGTTTCTTGCAAGCGCGTCCTGATGCGCGCGAAGGGCAACGCGAAGGTGAAGAGAGAAACCCTCCAACGTGGTGGGACACGTTCCCAGGGGTATGTGTCGACCCATGTATGGAAAACTGGATTATCTATGGATAGATTAAAGGTTTCGTCGCCTTCGATGGCCTGCAGATTTTCACCTTTTTTGGGTGTCGCTGCCCGAGTTTACCATGGACACGTGTTGAAGAGATATAAACCCGGGAGACCCAACGCCAAGGGAGTTCGAGAGGTCCATCCAACTAATGATGTGAAAGGCACGTCTCTATAAGGGAGGCGATTCTACGATCTTGCATGATGACATTTATCGCACTGTTCGTACATAGATATTGAAGCGTGTGGTTAGATTTTTAAGAAAAATCTTCGAAAAAATACAAAGTACTTTAAATTAAAAGAATTTTTAAAATGCAAATTATCTTTGGTAAATTATAACCTAAAAATCTATTATGAAATACTTTTGAACAAAATAGTATTTGGAAGAATTATATTTACAATGAGCTTTGTTATTAAGAAAGAAAAAGAAAAAAATAGCTAGTTGGCGAAGGGTAGACAACTGATGACGATCCAAATCTTTGGTCGATGACCTTTTATGAGGTTGCAAGACCTCAGGCAGCCCCAGGAAATCATTGGCAACGGCCGCCTAAGGTTGGGCGACCTCTAATGAGGGTCATGCGACCCGAGCGAAAACCTCGCCTGAGGCCACACGATCTTGGCGAAGGTTGCTAGGGTCGAGCAATAGCCGGTAAGGCCTAGGTTGCTCGACCTAGATCGAGGTTGTAGTGACCTAGATCCACGGCTCCTTGCTCAAGTCGTCGTGACCCAAACGGGTCACTAGGGTTGCGTGACCTAGGCAAGACCTTTGCTTGAAGTTGCATGGCCTTGGCGAAGGCCGCTAGGGTCTAGCAACCATCGACAAGGGTCGCACGACCCTATGCTTGGGTTGCTCAACCCCAATTAAGGTTGTGGTGACCTAGATCTATAGCCCCTCATTGAGGTCACCGCGACCCAAAAGGCGTGAAGGTCACGCGATGCCCTAGCAACGGTCGCTTGGGTTGCCGTGACTATGCTGACCTCTATCTAACCCGTTGTCAGCCCCTCACAGCCCCATGCAACATGCTGACCAACCTGAATGGAGAAGAAGATGAATAGTCAAATAACAAGGGTAAAATCGGAAAAACAAAAAGTTAGTGAGGACAGTTTTGAAAGAAAATTTTTTAGTAACCCTAGCCTTCTTGCATGCTGAGAAAGTTGAAAATGAAGACACCCTAAGATTTGCCTTGGGTTTTCAGCCTTCGGAATGCCAACTTTTCCCTAATGGGGATTGCAAAATTTTTCCCAAAGACTCAATATTTGACCCAAGAGGCTTTGAATGTACAAAGTCCCTTTCCAAGGCCGTTCCCAAACGCAGCCATCATTAGAATTCGATATACAATCACAGAAAAGAAAAAAAGGAAGAAAAGAAAAAGAGTAAATGATAGAAAAAGACAAGGTTATATCCCTATTCACCTCTAAACTAAACTTATATCCAGCAAAAGATTCCACTATAATTAGCATATTGCATCTCTCTATTATATCCCAAATACAAGACCTCCTACTATTCTATCAATAGGGAGTATGAACCATACCCCAACACATATAGTTACAAGGTAAATGTAAATGCATAATAGACATAAATGAGTACATAATAATCCATCTCCACTACCCGCACTTGACACAATTGGTCGGAACGTTGATGGATTTCTAATTTAGTAACCATAAATTACTCATTGAAATCTCATTGACTGCGGGCAAACTACTCTTGGTAAAGGCCACCTACAAAGGCCTAAGGTTCAAATTGTGCCAAAAACTTGAACTTAATCGATTTATAAAGCTTTCCAAATAGTCGAAATTCCATGCCCCTAATAAAGAAATATACTAAATAACCCACAAAAAAAAACTCACATATTTGCTATATAGTCTCGCAAAATCCAAAATCACCCTTTTCAGCAGATAGGTAGAAGTTCAATTGTTATAATGTTGACGTCGCCCGTTGTGGTTACAAGTGCAGGAACAAATTTCAATGTGAATCATCCATGCCCTAAACCGAACGTCAAAAGTCCAAATAACATACATATATAACCAATATAAAAGACAAAAGTACATTAATCAGTCCACTTTTACCTGTACTACCTGACAAATATATCCTCTACAGGGTTCTCGTGCCTTCTGATGTCCATGAATTCCTGTCAAAGTTTCTTATACAAGCCCTCATCACCAACTAATGATGTGAAAGGCACGTCTCTATAAGGGAAGCGATTCTACGATCTTGCATGATGACATTTATCGCACCGTTCGTACATAGATATTGAAGCGTTTGGTTAGATTTTTAAGAAAAATCTTCGAAAAAATACAAAGTACTTTAATTAAAAGAATTTTTAAAAATGCAAATTATCTTTGGTAAATTATAACCTAAAAATCTATTATGAAATACTTTTGAGCAAAATAGTATTTGGAAGAATTATATTTACAATGAGCTTTGTTATTAAGAAAGAAAAAGAAAAAATAGCTAGTTGGCGAAGGGTGGACAATTGATGACAATCCAAATCTTTGGTCGATGACCTTTTATGAGGTTGCAAGACCTCAGGCAGCCCTAGGAAATCATTGGCGACGGCCGCCTAAGGTTGGGCGACCTCTAATGAGGGTCATGCGACCCGAGCGAAAACCTCGCCTGAGGTCACACGATCTTGGCGAAGGTTGCTAGGGTCGAGCAACAGCCGATGAGGCCTGCGTTGCTCAACCTAAATCGAGGTTGTAGTGACCTAGATCCACGACTCCTTGCTCAAGTTGTTGTGACCCAAACAGGTCACTAGGGTTGCACGACCTAGGCAAGACCTTTGCTTGAAGTTGCATGGCCTCGGTGAAGGCCGCTAGGGTCTAGCAACCATCGACACCGGTTGCGCGACCCTATGCTTGGGTTGCTCAACCCCAATTAAGGTCGTGGTGACCTAGATCTATAGCCCCTCACTAAGGTCACCGCGACCCAAAAGGCGTGAAGGTCACGCGATGCCCTAGCAACGGTCACTTGGGTTGCCGCAACTATGCTGACCTCTTTCTAGCCCGTCGTCAGCCTCTCACAGCCCCATGCAACACGCTAACCAACCTGAATGGAGAAGAAGATGAATAGTCAAATAACAAGGGTAAAATTGGAAAAACAAAAAGTTAGTGAGATAGTTTTGAAAGAAAATTTTTTACTAACCCTAGCCTTCTTGCATGCTAAGAAAGTTGAAAATGAAGGCACCCTAAGATTTGCCTTGGGTTTTTAGTCTTTGGAATGCCAACCTTTCCCTAATGGGGATTGCAAAATTTTTTCCAAAGACTCAATATTTGACCCAAGAGGCTTTGAATGTACAAAGTCCCTTTCCAAGGCCATTCCCAATTGCAGCCATTGTTAGAATTCGATATACAATCACAAAAAAAAAAAAAAAAGAGAGAGAGTAAATGATAGAAAAAGAATTTAAAAGACAAGGTTATATCCCTATTCACCTCTAAACTAAACTTATATCTAACAAAAGATTCCACTATAATTAGCATATTGCATCTCTCTATTATATCCCAAATACGAGACCTCCTACTATCCTATCAATAGGGAATATGAACCATACCCCAACACATATAGTTACAAGGTAAATGTAAATGCATAATAGAGATAAATGAGTACATAATAATCCATCTCAACTACCTGCACTTGACACAATTGGTCGGAACGTTGATGGATTTCTAATTTAGTGACCATAAATTACTCATTGAAATCTCATTGACTACGAGCAAACTACTCTTGGTAAATGCCACCTACAAAGGCCTAAGGTTCAAATTGTGCCAAAAACTTGAACTTAATCGATTTATGAAGCTTTCCAAATAGCCGAAATTCCATGCCCCTAATAAAGAAATATACTAAATAACCCACAAAAAAAAACTCACATATTTGCTATATAGTCTCGCAAAATCCAAAATCACCCTTTTCAGCATATAGGTAGAAGTTCAATTGTTGTAATGTTGACGTCGCCCGTTGTGGTTACAAGTGCAGGAACAAATTTCAATGTGAATCATCCATGCCCTGAACCGAACGTCAAAAGTCCAAATAACATACATATATATCCAATATAAAAGACAAAATACATTAATCAGTCCACTATTACCTGTACTACCTGACAAATATATCCTCTACAGGGTTCTCGTGCCTTCTGATGTCCATGAATTCCTATCAAAGTTTCTTATACAAGCCCTCATCACCATTTTTAACGAGCACTATGTTCATCTTTTTAGGGTCCACAACCTCAGCACAGGAAATCATTCGATTTTTATTTATTTGGTGATTTAGAAAAAGTGAATTCCTTCTTACTAGAAGGGAAAATTGTTAATCCCCAATTTTAGCTTATTTTTTTTTATTCATGAAAAACATTTTTCATGAATTGATTCGTTTTCCATCAACTTACATAAAAAAAAATAAAAAATAAAGTAGGAAAATAATCTTTTAGAAACAGTTTTGCCTCAAGTATATGTGAAGCGGTAAGAAATCTGACCATTCATTTAATTGAAAGAAAATTGTTTTTGAAAAATTATTTTCCACCTTTGCGATATTTAGTTAACAGAAAACGAATCAATACTTGCTAGCTAGTGGTACTCATGCAAGGATATAAATACAAAAAAAAGAAAAAAAAGATGGCGCGTTGTCATATGGACAACATGGGAAATAAAAGTGAGACTGACTCCATTCTTCTTGTGAAAAATGCGACTATAGGAAAATATTTTCCTCGTCTTTTGCCATTAAATCATCTAGGAAATTGAGTCCGGGACAAATATTTTCATTGTTCAAGGAAAATTTAAATTTAAATTTAAAAAAATGAAATCTATCTTTCAAAAATCGATTTCTATGACATAACTTGATCCGCCATCACTGCAAAAGCCGTCCCAGATGCCAAGCTGATGGACACCATCAATTAGTAGCACTTACTAAAAATAACAAGTTTTAATAACCATAACTAGTTCTGCCTTAAAGAATTCAAATAAGTAAAAAAAAAATCATTTAATTCGTTAATTGAAGCTAGGGTTAATTAATTCAGTAGAATAGGCATCCAAATAGGAATCAAAATCTTGCCTATAATCGTGCCTATTACTCAATGCTTAGCTTGTCACGCCCTGCCCTCCGGACATGCGGCATCCCGTCTTTCCTTTGGTTATTTAATTGTGATATCCTAGAAAGCGTCGCTAACCCATTTACACGCACTCCAACTTATACATCAAAAGTTTCATAATTACACATCCAGAATCATCTGAATTGTGGATTCCTTCCAATTTATCCAAACGGGTTGGGGGTTAGCCTAACACCTCTATCCTACGAGGGCAACCTCTAAAAAGTTTCATAATTACGCATCCGGAATCATCCGGATTGCGGATTCCTTCTGATTTATCCAAACGGGTTGGGGGTTAGCCTAACACCTATATTCTACAAGGGCGACCTCAAAAAGTAGGGGATAAGTACACTAATGGTGCCATAAGTTGTGTACGGCGCTTACTTTGGTGCCAAAAGTTTCCGTCAAATCATTTAAGTGCCAAAAAATTTTAAAAAACGCTCACTTTGGTGCCAATGCCGATCTAATCGACCGGAAATCTGACGTGGCTTTTTTTTATTAATTTCTTATGTTGATGTGGCTCGCCAGAGTTTCAATTATATCACTTAGGCCTTCAAACGACATCGTTTTAGCATCCTAACACCAAAACGACGCCATTTTGTGTCTTTCCCCCAAATTCAAAACCCTAAATCCCCAAACGACGCCATTTTGTGTCGTCTTCTTCCCCGAGCAGATTCTTCTTCTTCCCCGAACAGATCCAGCAACACCAACAGCACCAAACCAACAACACCAGCAGCGGAGAACCAACAATACCAGTAATTTTCCATAAAAGAAACCACGCATTCGCCTCCGCCCTCCCCCAGTAGTTTTCCCCCATTTTTAATCACTTTATCAACCTTTCAAAGCCCCGAATCTCAGCCTCACCACCACATTTTACCAAGAAATATCATTGGGTGCAGAGGAAACGCGAGCTCAAAGAATCCCCAGAAGCACGAGCGATCCGGCCAATGGTAGCCGCGAAGATCTGGAACGCCACGGAGGTTGTTGGCAAAGCCAACTGCTACGAAGGCGGCGGCCGTGGCCCCACCATCCCCTCCTCCGCCCTCATCGTCGACACCTCCCTCTTTCTCAAGATTTTCTGTTCGTTTTTTTTTTTTTCTTTCTTTCTTTTGTCTTGTTGTGGCAAGCAACTATAATGGAGGTTGAGGGATGGCGGCTGAGCGACGGTGGCCGAGGGATGGCGGCTAAGTGATGGTGGTTGAGGGACGGTGGCCAAGTGACGGTGGACGAGCAATGGCGGACAAAAAAGCCATAATTTCAATCTCCAAATAAAATTAACAAAACGGCGTTGTTTTTATGAGGCTATCCACATAGGATGGCAAAACGACGTCGTTTTCTTAAGGAAGACGGAAAACAACGTCGTTTAAAAGGCTTCTCGATTTTTTTTTTAAATATAAAAGCCACGTAAACGACAACATTCCATTAGGAGCATCGTTTCAAAATCCATTCGCAAACTGCATCCCGTTAACATGAAAACATCCAAAATCCATCGGGCATCATCTCTAATAATCATACGAGTACATAACATTTAAGTGATTACATGAGCACAACAATCACTCAAATCAATTTTTATCTTTCAAATTAGCCAATGCAAGAGTGTTTAGGGCTCACACATTATACACGAGCAATTTTTACACACAAAAATGCCATGAAATAAATCCATGCAATCACTATTTGATTATTTATTCACCAAAATAATCATGCATTAACCTAATAGCATATAATATCTCACCATGAGTTTACTTATCAATATAATTTATCACTTTTCAAAATAAATTTTATAAGCACTGTCACGACCTCACCTGGGGTGGTTCGGCTAATAGATTACGCCTTTCAAGCTCATACCAATTCGCGACTTAGGTTCAAATTATTTAACATGCAAATGATTTTTAATTAGAAGTTGTCACTAATCAGTTTATGGTGAGTCAATTAAATACCCAAGTAAAGTAATGAAAGATTTACTTTACTCCTATGACACAAAAATTGTAAGTCTGGGGACTTGATTACGCTAATCTCTCCAACACCCTTTTGATGCATTTTCTCTTTTATTCCGAAAAATGTTTTATGGGTAGCTTGAATTGATTTTAATTTACTTTTGGTAATCATGCAGGTGTGCAAATTATCGATTTAACACTCAAGAAAGCAATAAATAAATTACAGAACTTATCTCGTAATAATGACAACATCTACAATGTCAGCTCAGAATTCACATCAAAAGCCCTAAATGTGATTTCTAATTAATATGCAATCACTAAATCTTTTTCAGGATTCTCTCTTGTTTAATGAAATCTAATCTATGTGCAATGCAATTTAACCAAATGGTCTAATTCTAATGACAGACGGTTTTTAATTAAGTGGACCTAGCAACAATTACTAAATGACACGCATTTTATGAACCTAATTCTATATGACATGCACATGATATTTTTGGTATATTTATTAAAATTTGTAATTAAAAATTACTAAAAATAAAAATCTACCAAAAGTGAGATATTATCTATTTTAAGTTAGAAAGTAGACTAACTTAAATCTTGTCTTAACTTAGAAACTTATCTCAATATACAATTTAATTATCTAACCTAGATATCATCTAAATATGCATTCTAATATAATTAGAAATGTAACTAACCACCCTACCAAACAGTTCTATCTAAGAAATCAATTCTAATATATATGATATGCAAATGCAATCTTCTTTTTAAGGATAAATAAAGCAATCAAAACATTCAAACCATTCAATCCCCAAAGGTATGATCTAATTGATTCAAATATAAAAACAATATCTAATTATTTGAATAAAATCAATAAATTGATCTTAAAGTCTTAAAGATCAAGATATTAATTTTATAGATTCCCACGAAATTAATGATTCCATCTAAAGCCTTAAAGATATAATCAAAGATTATATGTGGTTGCGAATCAGGAAATAAATTCTAATTTGGGATATACCCATCACTCAAATATGCATGTTAGATATTTATAGACATATATTAGGCAATAAAATATTCAAATCAAATTTAAATAAAATAATTACCTAATTTCACGAGTAATATTGCCAAATTTGAACTCAATGGAATCGGTTCGTCGAATGATCAGGATCGCAGCTAGTTCCTCGACGATGAACAGCAAGTGGCGGTGGCTCGTGGCCCACAAACCTACAAAACAGATACGTGCGGGATGGCTCAGTTTGAGGATGAGCATGGCTCCTTTCTTCACACGTGTGGATGTGTTCTCTATTCTCTGTTTCTCTTATCAGCACACATCTTTGTAAATTTCTGAATGTACCCACTACCACGTATTGCTTGGATGAGCGTCAAGGCGGAGCAAATCGTGGGATTGAACTTCAGCACAAGTTGGGACTCGTGGCTCACGGATGCTTCATCGGAGGGGATCACGACGCAGCGAAGGATGCTGGCGGAACAGCTCGTCGTCGGGGTTCCGCGGTGAGTAGCAATAGGTCGTCAGCGTCGCGCTCAAAGGGCAGTAGCTCAACTCGGTGGTAGTCTCGCAATGCGGGGCGGCGTCGCAAGGAACTCTCGGCCAAGCCTGGCCGAGCACTCTATCTCTCTCTTATCACACGTGTGTGTGTCTCTGTGTATTGCGAGACTCAATATGTGTGGCCCCCTGCTATTGTGTGGCCTCCTCTTCCATCGTTCACAAGGGTTCCTTTCATAGGTGAAAGGGTCTGAGCTATTAAGGAAATCATTGTCCGAATGTCATAATTCCTCTCCTTTTCTATCTTTCCTTCATTTGCATGTATTGCACATCCATGCGCCCTCAGTGACGAACGTGACCATCTTTTCTGCCTTGAAAGGAAAAATATATGTCCCCATGCCGGCAATATTTCTTTCCCTTCTTACTGTCTAGAACCTTGCTTTGTCGTGATGCCCAAGATTTTTCGAATGGATTTTCCAAAAGAAATTATCGTTGCCTACCTATTAATATCCATAGATTAAAGATATCTGCGAATCGGATATTATTCCTCCCTTTCTTCAGAGAATAGGGCCAGATATGATTTTCCTTTTTGGTTCGAAACTTCTCTAACCACTACTCATTCCAAAGATCACAACGCCCATGTCGTTGTGAACCTTCCTAAAATCTTCCCAAATTTGATGAAGTAATGCAATCCTTCCATGTGTGGCATCAATGTGCAAAAAATTCAATATCAATAATGTAAAGGGCTTGACCAAAGTCTAATGCAATACTATAATGGGCTTAGTCCAATTAATCAATTAAACTCAAAACCATTCACTTAAGTCCATCAGTCATCGATCTAATCAAAATGCAAACCATATGAGCCTATTAACTACTAATGCAAATGCTCCTAATAACTATTTGCAGTTTTAATTAAATGTTTAGGGGTTGGGTTCAATCCCTAATTTTTATATAATAAATAACTAATCAATTCGTCAAAATTTAAATGTCAACAAACACTTATCATTTTTAAAAATATGATTTCATAAGCACTTATCACTTTTAAAAATAAAATATCATAAGCACTTATCACTTTTAGAAATAGGATATCATAAGCACTTATCATTTTTAAAAATAGGATGTCATAAGCATTTATTACTACTCACGATAGGCTATCACATGCACTTATCATTATTCACGATAACCTATCACATGCACTTATCACTATTCACGATAACTTATCACATGCACTTATCACTATTCACAGTAAGCTATACATTGGCTTATCACTTATCAATGATAAGCTATCACCCTAATCTCCTATCACATAATCTAACTATCATTAACCCTAATTCTAACTTTAATCCTAAGTGTAACCACCACCCTAATCAAGGGTTAGAAAGTTACTCATGGGATCGCATCTAGGTTTCGACTGCAAGCAATGATGACGACGATGATACAATGGCTCACAGTCTTGGACGGTGGCGCGACAATGAGGCGCGGCAATGAATGGCAAAGGGCAGCGATGGCTTGGTAAGACGCAACAAATAGTGGCAATGTGAGGGATTGAGAGAAAGAGAGGAGGGATAGGGGGTTCGGCCAAGGGGGGGGGGGGGGGGGCGTGGGGGAGAGAGAGAGATGAGCTCATCCAAGATTTTTCCCTTCTAAGTATTAATGAGTTTGGGTACAATTTCTCTTAATTCACTCTTGGCCAAGCCTTTGCATGGCGACAATTGCTTCTTGAAATCCTTCCTATCCAAGTTCATTAATGGCAGGAGGCAGGATATCAATCATGTGACAAAATTGAAATTGAACTAGATAAGGCTAACTTAGTTTAAGTCTCCTCTTTCCTCTTCCATTTGGGCACCACCTTCTCCTTAGGCCAACTAGCTTCTAGAAATGGCAAATTAGGACTTGAATCAACTGTAGTCCAAAGTACTATTTATGCGCACTAGCAAATTTAATGTGCAAGCTTCCAAAAATCAAGGGTACGCTTGAATGGCTTAGTGGGCCCTCTTAGCCATATGCTTAGAACCAGAGAAGACGGAGTTAATTTTCTGCAAGTATACCTTCCCACAATAAGCAAACTTCTTGTTCAAGCCCTTCAAGAACAGCCTTTTAATAGCAAACTATTCAAAATTTTAGTTCAAAGTATAAAGACGCTCAAGGGTGCTAGGATGATAACATTTCTAACTATCTGAGCTGCATTTTTCAGAGGATCTTACCAGGCTAGAGAAGAAGAGGTGTTTAGGGAGACATTGAAATTTTTTCACAAAACACTCACTTTGCTTCAGGGGACTCCACCCAACACATTACATCCTATTTGTCTTTTATAGACATTAAAAGGTCACAAACAAATAAAGACCAAGCTCACGGGTCCAAAAATAGACAAAGGCTCCAGAAAATCCAATCAAGAATTATTCTAAGTGATATGAACAGCAATTAAGAACAGTGATTTCCCTAACCTATTGCTACAACAACTTGCTATAGTGACTTAGCTAGGCCTATCTTTTATGACAAGCACTATCTTCTATCTCATGAGAGTCTATAATCTCTTCCATCACAGGCATTGGGCGTGAGGCTCATTGGGCCCATATGTAGCTTGGGCCCTTGTAGCTCCTTATTCATAGCTTGTTTTCACTTTTCTGAAATTCTGTAGTATGCCGATGAAAAATTGAATTTTCACCCTAAGGCGAACATCCCTTACTTTTCCACGGTCTGTTAATTATCGTCGTCATTCTACTCCATAGATGGAGGTCGAATTGAGGATGTCACATAACTATTATCATATAACATTTTCTTTCTATTTTCAGCACTTAAAAAGACTATTAACAACACTCAAACATTCGCTTTTTAGACTTTCAATACTTGTTTTTCAATTTTATCAATCAGGCCCTTAAAAACTTTAGATGAATCGACATTGAGGGCCTCAAGGCTACAAATTTAACCCACGATGATCTCAATTCTCCAACTGCTTAGAGGCCCAACTTAATATCCAATGAATTGATATTAGAGACTGAAATTGACACTTTCATTTGTAAATATGAACTAACTAGTAACTACCCATCATCTTACCTAACCCTGAAATCTTTTCACAAGGAAAACATATAAATATCCCAATTTTGCCCGTTTAGAAAACTGACAAATTGTCTACGAAATTAAATCAAAGGAAGCTTCATCGGGAAGGGATAGGGATGACGCATTGGCTTGGTCGGCGGCTGGTGGGCTTGAATAGAATTAATTCATCATTCAACATGAAATCTCTGTCACCTCTCTTTTTTTTTTTTTTTTTTTTTCCCCTTTTTCGGTTCTAGAGTTTTGCAGCGTGCTACACTAACTTTTACAGGCCATATTGCATTTCCCCAAAGCTCAAGTAATAGCAGCCTATCTATCAACCTCTTCGAGATTCGACAAATGACAAGACCATACAGCATCGAACAATTTGTTGACGTTTTTATTGGGGTGTAAGCGGGCCGGGCCTAGAGGGATTTTGGACCTGGTGCCGATAGATCATGTCTGACTTTATTGGCACGGTCTATTGGCCTAAGATTATAACCACACAAAAAAGGAGGGGTTGAACCGAAGTTACTCGGTTAGGTACAGGCCAGTTAAAGTTTTTTAACCCAAAATTTATTTTTCTGAGATATCACATATTATCATACTTCAAGACTCAAACCTACAATTGTCAAATAATCAACCTAAATTATCACAAAATCCCCAAATTTCATTAAAAATATATATATATTTGACATTCCTTTCCACGGTCATAGTCCATTTCAAGCTTGATGGTTAACTTGTTATCTGTTACAACTTTGTAGCGGTTTTATAAATAATAACTGACAAACCTTTAAAATTTTAAAATTTATATATATGCATATATCAAGTCGATCAAGACAATTGGGGTGCGAGCATCTTAGACCCAAAAACCTAGGCCGGCCCTGATGAGAACCCAAGGACTAGCCCGGTCTTGCTAGGGCCCAACAAATTTTGGCCCAGATTTCAGGCCTTCCGCCCATTGATGGCAGCATATTCTCGTTAGGTAGAATTTGTCTCTTTAGGGGGAGGATCATGTACTTAAGACTTTCAATGAAATTATTGTCTAAACTAAAGTTTGATTGGAATCTTACGAAGTCACGCCACAAAAAAGCTGCAAGTATCATTTTTATATTCTTAAACATAGAAAAGCTGGATTAGCATAAGTCCCATGAAATTAGACCTCATTTTAAATTGCTCATTTCAATGTGATTGCCGACGTAAGGGCTACAAGCTGAATAGTTCCTGGACTTATTCATTGTATCATAGGTTATATGTTGCATTTAAATAAAGAAACTAATTTGTAATGCAATTATGCACCATCCACACGTCATTAATAACAATATCCATTCCGTGTGCTATGTAATAACCTCATGCGCACCGCCTTTTCCATCCTAAGGTAAATAATATGTGACATGATTGCTACACCAGGAATTTAAGAAATGCTATTTCATTTCATAAGTTAAATTCAATTTTCTTCATCCAGCCGGGTAAACTATGATTTTTTTACTTTCATGTTTCTATTAGACGTGCACGCAACTCTAACATTATTCAAGTCAAGGGAATCTTTTCAACCTTGACATCTCTAATCCCTCTTGATTGACAAATTTGACTGAGAAAACTAGTTCATATCACCGAAAATATATAAAAACGTTAAAGGAAACACTTCAACCTTGGTATCCTAGTCCATGTTCATCGAACTCAGCAAACAATTTCACATTACCGAAAACGTACAAAAAATACAGGATGTCACCAAACTTCCTCGAATTTGGGGTGCTGCATATGTACTCCGAAATTTTCAATTGTTAGAAACTACCCTACGAGCTTTCATTTCGTTTAGCTGCCAATCCTTCATTATATCTTTCGTTAGCATGCGCAATGCCCGTGACTTTTAGAAAGGTAAAAGTGAATTTTCATCTCATTTTAAGAGAAATTTCTTTTTTACCATGATTTGTATAAAAAACAAAAAATAATAATGGAAATGGAGAAATTTAAAAGAAAGTGAAATATTAATAGCAGGAAAGTTAAATTTCAATAATAATATCAAAAAATTTGTTAAGATCTCATAAATATAAAGGAATGAATAAGATGTTTCAAGAAAAAGAAACACAATTAAGTAAAATGGAGAAAGACCTCGATATTAAATACGTCAAATTACAAAAGTTGGAAACCCGTTACGTGGTATTGAATGGTTAATTAATTCAAAAAAAAATATAAATATTATTAATCACAAAAAATTATTTTATAATTTTATAATTTCATTTATTAAATAATCATTTTCTACATTAATTAATCCTTCAAATATACATAATGAGTAACCATTTTTTGTCTTTTTGGGGGGGTATCGAGGCCTCTTTCATTTTTATTTAATTTGTGTTTATTCTTTTCTTAAAATATCCCATTTAGGTCTATTAAAGTGGCTGTGTTTATCAAATGTCAACAAACTTTTATTGTTTAATATTATCATGATATTTATTCTTTCTATTATTAGTATTATAACAATTCAGTTTTTTCTCATGTATGTTACACATGCTAACGGAAAGAATAACTAAGAGGTAACGATCGTGACAAAATAAAAGTTCATGGACTATTGAATGACCGTTCAAAATTCGATGGCAAACATATAAGACTTTGCCTTAAAAAAGGAAAGGAAAAAATATTTTCACCTCTTAAAAGTCATATATGTTACACATGCTAACGGAACGAATAACTAAGAGGTAACAATTATGACAAAATAAAAGTTCATGGAATCTTGAATGACCGTTCAAAATTCGATGGCAAACATATAAGACTTTGTGCATATTCCCTCTAAAGCATTAAATTTAATATAATTACGATCGTGTCCTTTGAAAAGTGCACATCCATGAACGTAGACATTCTTGGGTAAGAAATTAGCACATTTGACGTGGTATATGGTACCACCATGATAAGGACAGATAACCCACCATCCCTATTCAAGTTCCCATAAAGAGATGACAAATGCTAACCTTCAAAGAGAGTTCACTAATCTCATATGCTGAATAATACGGTCATACGATTATTGTGAAATATATGAAGCTAATCCTAATGGGATGAGATGTCCCAACTCTTAACGGATCTCTTCGTTCCCTTATTTTTCCCTTCCAAAATCACTTAAAGTGATTGTTAAAAAACGCTTATTCAAAGACAAATTCAGGATAATTACCAAAAAAAGTCCTCATATAATTGTACAAATTCAGTCCTAAATTATTTTTTATCAATTAAATTCTAAACTTTTCATATTTGTGCCAATGTAGTCCATTCAACTAACTTTAGCCGAAAATGGTTGATATGGATGCTTGCCATCATACATGATGCACTCAACTCTTACGTACACAATTTTAAATAATTTTATTAATTTTCATTTTTTTTTTTCTTTCTTTTTCTTTTTTTTCTCCCTTCTCTTCTTCCTCTAGCCAATCGCCGACTTTGGCAACCGACCAAAGGGCTAGCAAGGTCAACCTTGTCATCACTAGGCAAGGTTGGCCTCACCCTATCTTTGGACAAGGCTCGACCTTGTCGACCCATCCCTAGATCCAACAATCAATTGGATGAAGAAGGGACAAAAAGAAAAAGAAAATAAAAGGAAAGGAAAAAGAATAAATAAATAAATAAAATATTATTTAAAAATGTTTACGTCGATCCGACTATGTCATGTAGGACGGTCGGCATACATGCTAGTGATTTTCTGCCTAAATAGATTTGAATGGACTAAATTGGCACAAATACAAAATGTTTTAGACTCAATTGACAAAAAGAAAAGTTTCGAATTGAATTAATACAATTGCAATAGATTTGACATTTTTTTGATAGTTCTCCTGACAAATTCATAAACTAAAACATCTCATGTAAAAACAATAAAATTTTAGACTCTATAAGTCCATTTTCCTCAAGACATGTATCCTCCTCTTCTTTTGTATTGTTTTACAAAGAGATCATCAAGATAGAATCCACATCCGAATCTATCATTATATCAACATGTATTCATATTCACTTAAAAGCTTAAGCCACTAATATCTAAAGTCAATTAGGATAAGATTAATTGCTTCACAATACACCATATCCTTGATGGGAGATTTCTTTTGCTTAACATGAGATAATCTTACTCTTTGAGAATCAGTGAAATATAGTACGTATATCTAAATTTATATTGATCAATTTTGCATGTGCTAATTTATTTTATCATTTTTTTCACATGTATCTTGATCTTTGGACATGATTAATTTATATGATACAAGCAAGTCAATTCCTTTACATGTTTTCGATAAGGCTCCACCCCTATAATGCGCGGGTCGAATTAAGATTACACAAAACACGAGAGTATTGAGCGTGAGGGTTAAGGCGAGGCCAGATCAACATGCGACGGCCGAGGGTACACCAAGAAGATTTAGAAGCAACGGCCATGGCTGCACAACAAAGAGGAAGAAGAAAGAAAAGATCATTTAATGCAGCATAATCTAGAACGGCAGTCCTACTTAGCATTTTTTCGTGTGCAAGCATACCACACCATCATACTAAACAGTTACCTGGCGGCCTTAGTGCTCCAATAGTGGTTTTCACTTACGGATTTTAAAAAAAATAAATAAATAAATAAAAAACACCATGTTGTCATATTGAACCGAAATTTTCTTGAAGTTTTTAAAAGAATTCGTATACTTGATTTAAAAAAAAAAAAAAAAACTCAGATATTTTCGATGTCATTATCTTCGTTATATTAAGAGAGCCTAATGAGAAGTGAGAGCCACTTCCACCAGAGAACATGCAAAGTCGGCCCCATTTTGTGTGGATCATGCGCACGATGGATTATTCTTCTTGAGCAGCATCTTGACCTTTCTTAATTTTAGAAGTTTTGGTGTTGCTTATTATTTTATTGATTATGTGAGCACATATCAATCTCAGTTACAAAGGAGGCTGGTGGATTATCTAATAAGATTATGGAAAAGTACCCACTTAAATCTTTGCCCGTTGCTTTTAGATTATTCAATTGACTCGTTCTCTTGAACAACATCATGACTTCAGCTAGGTGTCGACCTTGGGTGGCCTTAATTAGACTTCAAAAGTGGTTTCAAATAATTAAAAAAAAAAGTTTAGCTTTCCTTGAATCGAGGACCATTAGGCATAAAATATACAAACTTGGGTGCCCCAGTAAGAATTTGGCAAACATCATAATAATCTTATATTACTTTTCCCTTGTCAAACCATACTTGTGTAAATTATTTCCAACACTGATATATGATCTAATGATATTAAGGGTGTAATTCATAATCCACATTGATAGGAAAGCATGGGAGTCTCACCTCCGCAAGGGTTCAGGAGGAAGTGCCCTTGGCTGCCAAAGAGTTTTTATAGTTTAAGTACGTATTTGATTAATAGTTTGAATTTGCGTCCATGAATAACTATTGCTTGCTATGAATAACTTCTTTATATTGTAATTGAGGGTTGTAACATAGAGGTCAGATATGCTAATTATAGTGAAATTATTTGCTGGATGTAGCTTTAGTTTAAGAGTGAAAAGGCATAAATCTTGTATCTCATTTCTCTTTCTCAGCTTTACTCTCTAATTCATTGCGTTCATGTATGGAATCCTAATAAATATTGCCTAAATGATAATAGATGTTGAGGCAGTATTAATGATAAAAATGCTTTGTGAATATTGGATATACACATAAAAGTTTCGAGGGAAATATATAGAGAAAATCTCTGCTGTATATTTGATGACTATTTCAACCTCCAAACTTTTACCTAAAAAATATTTAAACCATGTATACTTATTAAAAAAAAAGGGATAAAATTGAATTGCGGAAGGGTATAATTACAATCCGAATCTTTGAAAGGAGCTGCTAACTTAAAATCTTCATTTTCCTTATTTTTTTCAGTAAATTTGAATTCAAATATTTCTTAGCATATTTAAGGTTTTTAAATATTTGTCTTTTATTAGGATATTATATTTTCTTTGAGTTTTCTTCCACACACGGTCTGATCTCTTTGCTAGTGTCTCGAAAGATGTAAATGATCATAACAGTGATATTATATAATAGTTTTTCTTTTGTTTTAACTAATTTTTTGGACGCGAGCGTTTTTTTCCCCAGAAGAAAAGGGATATGAATTTCAAAGATTGGAATATGTGTCACGTGAAAGTAGGAGATTTGTTAGGTAACTTTTAATTGACTTCGAATTTCTATCGGTAAAATCTAATTTTCTCTTCAGTTCTCTTATATATAAAAATAAATAAAATAATAATAATAGAGGCATTGTGATCATTTATAGGGTGGACACCAAATTCGCAAGTTAGATTTATACATAATAGTTTTAATAAGATAAGATGAGAAGCATCATATCTATGTGGAGAAAGGAGGTGGCCACAAAAGTAAGGTTATTTTGGATTAATTTTGATACAGATAGACAGATAACGATGTGTTCTTCGATCACAGTTTTGTCATCCCACATGCCTATACATTTTTTTCTTTGTCAAACTCATGTTGATGATATCACCAAATTAAGTGTCTTGACTTTGCAAAAAAAGAAAAAAAAAATTCGTCCTAGAAAGTTCATCTTGAAAAGACAAATCTCGAACTCCATAGAAAAAGTCCATTAACATCATGATCCCACGAAATACCCCCATTAAACTCGTTGATCAAATAAAAACGATTCTACTCATAGGTGGGGACTTTTTTTCAGTGTACATAATTGAACTTGTGTTGTTTACCTAATCTACACACAAAAGTCAAATTTTTTAGCACTTCGTCAGCAAATGGGGTTAACTTTGCAACTTAAAGGATAATGACTTAATTGGTTTCTAATTTACGTTAATTTTCAGCAACTGTTACTCCATGTAAAACATCTATTATAAAACAGAGCCAGCCTACAGTTATCATATCGATATTCTAGATCAAATTGGTCTAATAACAAAACAGAAAGATCTATAGTTGAGGGGGGAGAATTTTTACACTTTTATCTAACCTCTTTACTTGATCCCTCTTTTATCCCACCAAAAGTAATTCCTAGTATGACTACTTTGTGAAACAAAGTGTCATCATGACATCTCATGACATCAATCAATCATCGATATAACAAATAAATTGACATACTGGGAAATCACCAAGAAAAAGATCTCCTAGTGCTCTCAAATCCTCCTAACATAAGCAATGGCTCACCGCCACCCGTGAAAAGGAGGGAAACCTAAAGATCTCCACCAAGATGACAGAACCTACCCAACACATGAGCTGACCGGTTGTCATATACCTAGACTTTTTGAGAAGCTTAGAAGGGCTAAGATTGCGGTTAGGCCAATTTAGTCAGCGTGAATGAAACAATTGTAATGAATTACAAGAAATGGAATAAAATTTGAACTAGCATATTTGGTAGCAACTTAGAATTGGAATGTGAGGTTTTATATATATAATTTGGAACACTATTAATATCTATCATAGCAATGAAGAGATCCATAGAGATTCATTTTAAAAGTTGCCAATGGAAGGAAAGTGAAAGAAAAGGGAACGAGAGAGATATCATTTCATATTATTAGGGAAATCCCTTATGATGTTTTGAAGATGACTAAATAAATCAAAAGCTACTAACATGTTTAATTGTTAAGTAATAGACCACGCAGATTATAGAACATTTAAAGGATATTGTCAAAGTCTGAAGACGGCCATAAGACTGAATGTAAGATATGTCCAAAGTATATTTTGAAGATTTCCAGATTTCTGTGTCAAAGTCTGAAGACGGCCGAACTTTAGTGTCAAAGTCTATTATACATCAGAAGTTTACCAACTCTGATAAATTCCAAATTGAATGTGAATGAAAAACCAGAATACAGACTTTATGCTGAAGTTGAACCATAAGACAAATTCTATGCCGAAGCTAAACTTATTCAAACTGTGTTCAGACCTTAAAGCTAAATCTATTCAGAAGCAGAATTTGTTCAAGCTTGGATTATAAAGTCTATTGCACTCAGACTCAGATTGTAAAGTGTATTACTCTCAGACTTTACATCCAGATTTGACATAACATAACACAAGCCCCAATCATATAACGGTTAGTGATCTTGTTTGGATTTCACATCAAGATTGATTTGATTGACTCAATCTAATTGCTTGACAATTAGATCTTGAAGACAAGAACTTTCTATACGAGGAAACTTTACTTATGGAAACCAAGATTTTATTTGTATGGGCAATTAGAATCAATTTGGGATTCTACTTTTTTCACTTAACGGCTACCAAATCTTCCAGATACAGAGTTTTCTAATGGGTAGATTGGAAGACGATCCTCAAGATATTGTTCAACGGCTAGTTTGGAAATTGAGGAGTATTTAAAGAGATAAAGAACCGATGAGCAAGTAAGAAACGGAGCGTAAAACTTATAATTCTAAAGTTTGAGTGAATTTTGATCATACTTGTCTCTTGTGAGCTTAAACGTTTGTGATCGTGAGAGAAATACTAAAAGAGTGACTTAGTGAGATAGTGTGATCTACTAAGAGTTTGCACTCAAAATTGTAATCTTTTGTTGATTGCATAGTAAAATCCAGCCAATAAGGCTGTTAGCGTGGGAGAGTAGACGTAGACTTGGTCTAAACCAAACCACTATAAACCTTGTGTTCTTATTCTCTTCCCTGAATCTCTTTATTTTGTTCGTAATTCTATTTAACTGCTAAAGTCTGATCTCGCTCAAAATATGCTACTCTTCAAACTCAGTTTCAATAGTCTGTTGTTATTCAGACTCATGTTAAAAGTAAAGGTTTTCACTGCATTTTGCAGAATCTGTTTTTACACCTATTCATCCCCCTCTAGGTGTTCATACTAGCACTTTCAATTGGTATCAGAGCCAAGTGCTCAGTTTATAAAAATGTCTTTACTTTTGAGCTAAAGATCTTCTATGGCTAGTATTTTGGCACCAGGATTTATGAAGGAACAAAGAAACACCAGGCCACCATATTTTAATGGAAAGGAATACAACGTGTGAAAGAACAAAATGAAAGCGTTCTTAAGATCCAAAGATCCCTTGCAATGGGATATTGTGGAAAGAGGAATCAATTCCACTGTTGCGTTCAACTCAAATAAGAATGGCAAAGACAAAAAACCAAACCCCCAACTCTTATGTCTCGGACGGAGATGTCCAAAAGAGAAGTACTTGATGCAAAAGCTATTTATTCTTTATATTGTGCTTTGTCTCATGCTGAATATAACAGAATCTCTTCATGTAAAACAGCAAAAGAAGTTTGGGATAAACTTCATGTCACTTATGAAGGGATTGATCATGTAAAAGAAACAAAAGTAAACTTCCTGCTCGACAAATATGAATCTTTCAAGATGAAGCAATAAGAGTCGATTGGAGATATGTTTAGCCGTTTTACAGAAAATGTAAATGGTTTTAGCATATCAAGGTCAGTAAATTTATGTCCCAATGAAGGTCAACAAACTCTTGCGAGGCCTCTCAAAAGAATGGAAACATGTCAAGACCTCAATCCGGGAGACTCAAAGGATTATGTCACTCTCCATTGATAAATTGATTAGCACTCTTCAACCCTATAAAGTGGAACAAATCAACAACGAAGATCCCGAAGGTAAGAAGTCCATCGCTTTAATATCTAATGCTTTTTTTGATGAAACATACTCAGAAAATGACTTGGACGACGAAGAACTTGCTTTTATGATCAAGAAATTAAAAAAGTTGAGTAGAAAATGAAGCAAATTCAGTGGAAGAAGACAATACCGGTAGAATGGGCAAAAAAGAACAATGAAAGAAGATGATGAGCAAGGAAATATATGCTTGATGGCACATTCAGAATCTAAGTCTGACTCAAACACAGACTTAGAATTAGAGTCTGACTCAGACACAGACTTAGCATCTGATGAGGAAATCGAGATAAGCCATTCAAAAATTCCTCTCAAAGTTTCATAGTATATAAATGAGCTTTACTTAAATCTCAAATCTTCTCTTAAAAGGATCTCCGAACTTAAAATGGAGAATTCTCGACTTAAGCAACAGGATCTTTCTCAAAAAGAAAATTTTGAAATTTTGCAAAAAGATTTTCTACAAACAAAAGAAAGTCAAGATTTATTTGTCAAAGAAAATGATTATTTGAAGAAAGAATTTTCAAATATTTCGACAAGATTTTCAAATAGTTCAAAAACATCAGAGCATATCATTTCTATACAAGTACCTTACTATGATAAGTCGGGACTTGGTTTCAATAAGAAAAGTGATTCTCTAATTGATTTTCTTAATGTTAAGGAGAGACTTAGATAAAGAACTCCTAAACTTGCATACAAGAAGCATTTTCAAAATATCTTTACAAAACCTATTGGTCTAAATGCCCTCAAGTGTTCAAATTGTGGAGATTTGGAACACTTTGAGAAAGATTGTCCTAAAGTCTAGAGATCTATTAAGAAACATTGGATAAAAACAGCATATTCTACTAACTCTCATGGACCCAAGAAAAAATGGATACCAAAGAAAAGACGAGTTATTTTTTGCAGGAAATAAAGGAAAAGAAGAAATAGAATTTGGTAAGGAATGCATTTTTTATTTGGGCACATAATTCTCATTATACTTGATATTTGATATATTCTTGGTTGATTCAGATTTTATAATGATCATATTCTTTGATTTGTTTTATTGAAGAAAGAATCGTGTGGTTTATTATTCGTGCATTGAGATTTGGTATAATACGTTTGATCATTTTGTTCAGAGACAAATGAATTTATTTGGTTTGATTTTATATTCTCATATTTTGTCATATTTAACAAAGTAAAAATCTGATTCTACGTGATGTTAATTATGCAAAATATTCCTAGATATTCAAGGATTTTATTTTCTCTGATTTTATCGTAATATGACTAAGTAAGAATTTATTTTTCAAGATATCATTGTGCATAATATTATTTCCTTAAATACTTTGTTATGATGATTTTAGAAAGAATATTTGATTATCTATGAGATTTTATATTTTGCTCTAATGAAATGGAAGGATCCAAATTAATGGATACCAAAAAGGAAATGAGTTGATTGCAGGAAATTCAATAAGACAAGAATGATGCAAATCTACGTAGATTTTAGTGCAATAAGAAAAGAATCTGAGGCGAAGATTGGTAATGATTTTTTTAAATCAATGGTATATTTGAAACATATATCTGGGTAAGAGAAAAAAAAAATTTCCCACCTTACAAATTTCTACATGCATTTATCCTGATTTTGAACGATTGCTTATCATTTATATTGCAAGTATTTCTTCTCATAAATATAAGGCATTGCAATATTTTTTACTTGATTTGGCACGTGACAGAAATATCTATTTTCCTTTTGCAAAATGCATATCTAAAATTTATGCCCAAGGAAATCTCTTTGATCTCGAAAGATATTACTGCATATTCATTGATATTCTTGCTATATTCTTAGAAGATATATTATATCTGGCAAGTTTGATCCGCAAATCAAAGGAAGATATTACATGACATTTTTGCAAATATGATTATCTATTATACAAGATTTTGCAAGTGACAATAGAATTTTCCATATGAATTTTGGAAAGCTCGATCTAAAAATTATGAAAATTCTATACTATCTTTTGAAGGTTTAAAAATTCCCTTCCTTGTGCAAAATTTTTGCTTATTGAGGAAATCCCTTATGCATCGTACGAAAGATTGAGCAATTCTAAATTTTAATTTCATATATGAATACTTTTAATTTCATATATGGTGTTCAATTTATTTATTTGAAGAAATGGGATTATATATTACGTGGATATTATTACAACTTATTTGTGCAAAAAGTTTGTTAAGTTGATGCATGTTGAATTCGAGACGAGCTTAATTGAAGAAAATAAAATTTTGCCCTGAATTTCAAAATGCAAGTGATTGTTGCGGATGTTGTCGCTACAAAGGAAATACTGAAAAATATTATGTTCAACTTGCGCAAACAATTGTTTCTATTCGCAAATATTGTCATGATCACAGGGGGAGAACGTGAATCCAAAAGAAAGGAAAGAATCGTGATCATCTCAAAAAGATAACAAATTGAGGGGGAGCTTTGATCAATTATAGAAAAATATTTTTGGATTGAGCGTGATCTTTTTATGGAAATAATGAAAAGGTAAATGAGTCAGAATTTAAGTTCTACAAAATCCGGTTAGTGCATCTTTTATTACCTTTTGTCATTAACAAATCTCTTATTGATAGTATCATTTTATTATGACAAAAATGATAAGTGAATTTTATAATGCATCCATGATTTTTATTAAATAGTTGCTAATATATATGATCGAAGTGAGCTATATTGCATATCTTTAATATTCGATTTACTTTATAAAAGCTGATTTTTGGAAATTGTGATTCATGGAAGATATTTGTTATCATTCTCTACATGATACTTTTTTTCCATTATTATCGCTTTTTGATTATGACAAAAAGGGGGAGAAGACATGAATATGCATATGTGTTGATTGATTGATATTATTTATTGCATAATATTGAGCTGCGATTATCTTTCTATATATTGTTATGCTCAATCTATTTGATATCTTCTGATATCCTTTGATTTAAATTGATATTTTTAAAAGTATGTTTACAAATCTGCATATTCAGATATTGTTTTGTCATCATCAAAAATGAGGGGATTGTTAGGGAAATCCCTTATGATGTTTTGAATATGACAAAATAAATCAAAGGCTACTAACATGTTTAATGGTTAAGTAATAGACCATGCAAATGATAGAACATTTAAAGGATATTATCAAAGTTTGAAGACGGCCAGAAGACTGAACGTAACATATATCCAAAGCATATTTTGAAGATTTCCAAATTTATGTGTCAAAGTCTGAAGACTGCTGAACTTTAGTGTCAAAGTCTGTTATACATCAGAAGTCTGTCAACTCTAATAAATTCTAGATTGAACATAAATGAAAAACCAGAAGACGGACTTTATGTTAAAGCTGAACCAGAAGACAGATTCTATGCTAAAGCTAAACTTATTCAAACTGTGTTCAGATCTTAAAGCTAAATCTGTTCAGAAGCAGAATTTGTTCAAACTCGGATTATAAAGTCTATTCCACTCATACTCAGATTGTAAAGTTTATTATTTTCAGACTTTACATCCAGATTCGACTTAACGTAACACAAGCCCCAATTATATAACGGCTAGTGATCTGGTTTGGATTCCACATTAAAATTGATTTGATTGACTCAATCTAATTGATTGACAATTGGATCTTGAAGACAAGAACTTTCTATATGAAGAAACTTTACTTATGGAAACCAAAATTCTGTTTGTATGAACGATCGGAATCAATTTGAGATTCTACTTTTGTCACTCAATGGCTACCAAATCTTCTAGATACAGAGCTGTCCAATGGGTAGATTGGAAGGCGATCCTCGAGATATTGTCCAACGGCTAGTTTGGAAGTGGAGGAGTATTTAAAGAGATGAAGGACCAATGAGCAAGTAAGAGACGGAGCGTAGAATTTATAATTCTAAAGTCTAAGCGAACTTCAATTATATACTTGTCTCTTGTGAGCTTAAACATTTGTGATCGTGAGAGAAATACCAAAAGAGTGACTTAGTGAGATAGCGTGATCTACTAAGTGTTTACACTCAAAGTTGTAATCTCTTGTTGATTGCATATGGAATCTAGCCAAGAAGGCTGTTAGCGTGGGAGAGTCGACGTAGGCTTGGTCTAAGCCAAACCACTATAAACCTTGTGTTCTTATTCTCTTCCCTAAATCTCTTTGTTTTGTTCGTAGTTCTATTTAACTGCTAAAATCTGATCTCGCTCAAAATTTGCTGCTCTTCAGACTTAGTTTCAAAATTCGGTTGTTATTCAGACTCAGGTTAAAAGTAAAGGTTTTCACTGCATTTTGCAAAATCTGTTTTTACACCTATTCACCCCCTTCTAGGTGTTCATATTAGCACTTTCACATATTTCTTGATTTAGTTGCTTTCTTGTCGTAAATATTCCTCCTATAATTTGCTCTTTCTTTTTGTAAGTCATGCATATTCCTTCTTGTTTGTTCTCATCTCTTTTACGTTAGTAAAAATATGGCAATGACGCCTTTTTCATTTTCAATATCGATACTCCAAGTTACAAAAAACTACAAGGAACATGAATGAGGTCTTATAACCATTTCGGTCTTCTCATTCCCAATAAACAAATTTGACCTTAAGGCTTTCAACAGACAGCATTTTGAGCAACTTCCATTGCAAGATCAGCAAGCTCATGAGAACTTACAACAGTTGCATCATCAATTGCTTAGTAGTTATCCTTGATACGTTAGCTTAGTGGTTAAGGAACTCTAAGGAGGCTTTGTAAAGAAAAATTAAAAAAAAAAAAATTACACATATTGTCCATATCAACATTAACCAATCCACAAAAGATAGGATGTCTACGTTAGTAATTGCTGACCAAAATTGGCCGTAAGGATTGTATTGGCAAAGCATAAAAAAATTTAGGACAAAATTGGTCAAATTAAAAAATTTGTAATTGAATTAGTATCCGTACGATTGATTTAGGACTTTATTTGGGTAATTTTCCCCTTTTTACTATTTAAAATTATCGTGAAATCTATTCTTTCTATTACTAGTATTATATTAATTTAATTTTTTTTCGTGTTTTCAATAGATTGTCAACTTTCATGGATATCAGGGATGAAAGGGAGATTGCCTTAATAAATGAAATGAAAATATACTTTCGCCCTTAAAAGACATAGGCGTCACGCATGCCAATGAAAAAATAAATGAAGATTAATGGTTATAACAAAATGAAAACTTATGGGGTATTGTGTAACAGTTCAAAATTTGAAGATAAATGTATACTACTCCAGAGTTTAGGGAGAATGTGTGTAATTTCCCTTGATGACTACATTATAATTATTATAATTGCGAATGTGTCCTTGAAAAATAGACATCCGTCATTGTAGACATTGTTAAATTGAAAAAATGAGCACCCTTGAAGTGGCATCCCCATGACAAGGAAAGATAACCCACCGCACCAATTCAAGTTCCATAAAGAGACGACAAATACTAACCTCCCAAGAGAGTTCACGAATCCTTGTATACTAAACTGGCCACGTTTTATTGTGAAATATAATATATAAAGCTACTCCACTACTTGTGTTAAAAGGATGTAGACTCTCTATCCTGTATAGTACAACCATTAACGCCTCAATAAATCTCAATTATTTATGAAAATGAAGTTGTCATCAAAGAGTGAGACTTTCCACGGCATCAAGGGAGTGCCATGCGATTTCGAAGTTCATACCTATGAAAGCTGCATGTGTGGGTTTGTTAGTAAATACAATCCTACTTCGATATATGATATATTGTGAGGAATAAAGCAGCTAATCTATATAATCCTACCATAATATATTTATTTTGCAGTGCCAGAGATGACCGCAACCAATCAACTACTTGGAGGGAAACTAGCATAACAAGTAAGGGTGAGCATGGTCCAAGTTGAGTCGGTCCACCTCTTAATTCTAGGACCAACCCGCACAATGCTGGTCCTCAATTTTTGGGACCGAGGACCGACCCTATTGAACTTGGGACCAGGACCGGACCGACCCAATGAGTTCAGTTCGATTTCAAGATCAACCTGAGACCAACTGATAATTTTTTTATTTCATTTTTTGTACTCCTTAAAAAAGCAATTAATGACCGAACTGACCCAATGGGTTCGGTTCAATTTCAAGGTCAACCCAAGACTAACCAATAATTTTTTATTTAATTTTTTGTACTCCTTGAAAGGGGAACTGAGGACCAGACCGACCCAATGAGTTCGATGATGAGCAAGGTCAGCTAAGAAATGCAAGCGGTAAGGGTCAAGTGGGGTGAGCGTCAAACAGAATGAGCATCGAATGTTGAGCGAGGAGTAACAAGCCAAGCGAGTATCTAGTGGTGAGCGACACGAGTGGCCCAAAGCGAGCGAGGCGAGTGTCGAATGGCGAGTGGGAAAGTTGTTTTTTTTTCGATTTTAGCAAATTAAAAACTAAGAAACCAAATAAGACAAAAGAGAACAAATACTAGAAGAGGATGCCATAAGATGCATTTTTGGACGCCGTGAGGACTCCTCACAAAAACATTTTCCTCCTTCGTAAATTATAACTATTGACATCATACAAGACATTAAAAACCTAAGTTATTAAAGAATAATGTAAAATTACTTGAACTCCTTACTAAAGAGCTGTTTGATATTGTTGACGCCGTTTATTTTAAGGTTTTTTTTTATAAATAATATTATATATATATAGTCAGGGTTGGTCCAGGTTGGACCAACCCAGAACTCTCAAGACTGAGGACTAACTCACACAGTGCTGGTCCAGGAATTATAGGATTAAGGACCGATCCAGTCTCCCTCAAAATCGGACCAGGACCGGCAGGGTTGGGCTGGTCCAGGGTCAATCCAAGTCGACCCTGGACCGATGCTCACCCCTAATAGCAAGCCTGTACTATCTTCCGTTGCTTAGATCTGAATTTCCCATGAGATTAATTGAACCCATAACTATTTGTTTCCGAGTCGAAAACATGGAAACGATCTACAACTAGGTCAATTCCAAGGTAAGTTGTTTTATAAATTAACGGCTTAAACTTTTTACTGAATATCAGAGTCGGCAAGATGGGTTTGGCAATCCATTTCTTCTAACTCATGTTGGTTAGGTCAAGTGAAAATTCGTCAATTGAACTCTCATAAAACAAGTCAAAATACCCTCCCTCCCTCCCTCCCTCCCTCCCGCTCTCTCTCTCTCTCTCTCTCTCTCTCTCGATGTGGACATAGCAAACACGATGAGGTGGTCGCCTTCCTTTTGCAAAGGGGACATACCGCTACAAGAGCGGTTGCTATCCTAAAGGGAAGAGATCCTCCTACTCTTGACACATCTCTTCCTTTCTTTTCCTTTCTGTTTTTATTTTCCAAAAACCACGTAACTTATTGTTAGAAAAATGCCAATCTGGTGATAAAATCATAAAGTAAAACATCTTAAATAAAAATAGTAATTTGGTAAATTTTATAATTCTATTTATGTTATGAAATTCATATCTTACCCTAGCTTTTTTTTTTAGAGAAACCGTTAAGAGAGAATCCGAATCTGAATCTATTTATATATCTAGTGAAATTCACCATTACTTGAAAACTTAAATTAATAAATTATGAGTTAACTGTGATAATCTTATCCTCTATATGAGATGTCTTACGTCTAATAGATAGTTTAATAAGGGATCATCTTACTCTTCAAGAATCAATGAGATATTAATATAGGATATACATCCAAATTTGTATGGTTGATCAATTTTATGCATGCATAGATTTATTTAATTATTATTTGTTATCACATATGTCCAGATAATTTGACTCAACTAAATTCACGTAAGTCGTTTTGTCCTTTTGATTGGATATAGTTCCACTCACAAGTTGATAGGTGGGGCCTAAATGTGAGTAACAAAAGTTGTGATGGAGCACAAAAACTACTACATCCAAATCTAGGTTTTAATTACTCAACTAATTCCTTAAGTATTGTATGGAAGTATTTTAGTGGTCATAAGAGATAATAATATTATCCGAAGCACACTAAGATTTGCCTTTATTCAATCAAGTAATTTTTATTTTCCTATCGGCTATCTCAACTTTCAAAAGTTGAGCTCTCCTTAATGCTTCAAGAGGTGTCGCGTCGTATGGTTTTTTAGTAATGTGTCTTGCTCGGCAAAAATTGTCCATAATTATTGACTAGATGCCAACTCATATAAAAGCAAACAATACTTTTTGTCCTTTTTCTTCTTGTTTTTTTGTTTTTTTTTTCATTTTCTTCTTGCACCATGCCAGCTTTTTCTTCTTTGTGCAGCCGTGGCCGGCGTCCTCTTCACACCTTCTGTCTCTTCTTTTATCTTCAAAACACCATCGCCACTCACCCTCAGCTTCCCCCGCATGCCAACCACCACTGCCACTGCTCAAATAGCAGCACCGCCATTGGCCACCATCACCACGGCCGCCAACAGCCAAACAATCGCAACCAGACGCGTAAGAAAAAAGTTACCTCCAAAGACCAACATCATGCACCAAATGCATAGTCTGCATTTTTGCCGTGCAAGTATACCGCATCATCATATTAAACGGATACCTAATGGCGCTAATGTCACATCGGCAATTTCTGTCCATGGATTTGATGTACTCGCCGTATTAAACCAAAATCTGAAATGTTCAGGTATTCAATTGAAAAAAAAAATAGTATACTTGATTAAAAAAATGATAGATTCCTGTTATATAAAGAGAGGACAATGAGAAGTGAGAGCCTCCACCACAGAACATGCAAAAGTAAGACCATTTCGTGCGGATCATGCTCGCGGTGGAATTATTCTTCTTATGCAGCATCTTATCCTTTCTTTCTTTCGAAGTTATCGTCGCTTGTTAATTTCTTATTCATTAAGGTCAAGCACGTGTCAATGTCAGTTAGAAAGGAGGGAGATGATTATTATATAAGAAGAGAGAAAAGTACCCACTAAAATCTTTGCTCTTGCTTTTGAAATTCCTCTATTGACCTATTCTCTTGAGCAACATCGTAACTTTAGCTGGGCGTTGACTTTGGGTTGTCCTGATTAGACTTCCAAGGGTTTGGAATAATTAAGAAATACAAAAAACACAGGTATAGGTAGCTTTCCTTCGATGGAGGATTATTTGACCTAAAATAAACAAAAATCTCGAGTGCCCTCAATAAAATCATTATGGGGCTCTTATAAAATTATAATGGGCACCGACAAAGGATCTTATAAAATAACTGTGGGCACTAGCATAGGGTTTCATTGTTGTAATTATGGTTAAAATTATGGTTAATGGATCAACGAAAGCCAATAAATTAAGATACGTTTTTTCTGTTCACGTATCTCTTTTTGGATTCATGAATTTCCTATATTTTTATGTTCACGTATCTATTAAATTCATGAATTTCCTAGATTCATGTATCGTTTAGTTCATGTATTTATTGAGTTCATGAATCTCTTGAATTCACGTATTTTTGGATACCTGAATCTCTTGAATTCACGTATCTCTTTATTCATGAATCTCGTGGATACACGCGTCTATTTAATTCATGTATCTCTATAGTACATGAACTAAAAAGCTCTATATATAAATAGGAACATAGAGCTTCATAAAAGTTTTGGTTTTTGGTTTTTCTAACTTGATTCCAAAAGAGCTTTGATATACGTTTCAACTCTTCTGATTTTTCTGGGTATGCTGGTTCAATTGAACGGTTCGACAGAGTCTTGTTTGCATAGTGCTAATCCAAACAGGTTCGAGGTGTTGTATCTTGGGAGGCATAGTTCGTGAATCTACGGAACACCATTGGCAAGAACTAATCACCTTAAGGAGATTCGGTTATCCGTACCTCACCTCCAATTTTATGTTATATCTTATTTTCTTCTTCTCCATGAGTTGTAAGTTTACATAAAAAGAAGAATATTATATAACTGTTATCGTCTTCTTTACATTGATGTTCCGATTACCACAAACAATGTTGTGTCTTCTTTGGATTAATTTCCAACATTCATAATATCACTTCTTTTTTCCTCAGCCAACCATAATCGTGTACCTTATTTCCAACACTAACAAAGGATCTTATAAAGTTGCCTAGCTAATAATATATGTCAAGGTAGTATGGTAGATGCAAATCTTCTTTGAATCTTGAATCACTCCATATAATTTTTTCGAGAGAGAAATATAAAGAAAATCTCTACTATAAAAAAAGTAAACCTAAAGAGTATATCAACCTCCAACTTTTTACCTAAAAAAAGGATATGAATTTCAAAGGTTTGCATACGTACTAGGTGAAAGTAGGAGATTTTGTGGGGTAACTACTTAGTGACATCGAATTTTCATCGATGAAATCTAATTTTCTCTTTAATTTTCTTACATTAAAAATAGAGGCATTGTGGTGTTGAAAGGGTGCGTTTGCAATTGCTTAATTGATAATGCTGTAGATATTATTTGTTAAATTATTTTAATATTATGATTCTAAAGTTGAGATGAGAACTGTCATATATAGGTGGAGAAGGGAGTTAATAATAAAAGTAGGTTATTTTGGATAAATATAGAGATATGGATAGACAGAAAAATAATATTTGAGGACAACTGTATCATCTCACATGCCTATATTCTTTTGTCTAATTGCCCAAATTAAATGTCTAAATTTGCAATTGTCTTAATGGAGGAAGCCCAACTCAAATAGGTAAATCTCAAACTCCATAGAATGATCCTATTAACCTCACGAGCCAAAAATAAGGATTATTTCTTCCTATATATAGATATTGCCCTCAACTTTCAATCAAAAGAGATTTAGAGCCCTCTAAATCATTATGAAGTAAGTTAAGAGTGGAGCTCAACTCTAATCTTAGGATAGGACCTTATTTAGGAACAAGTTGCAAATTTCGATTCAGTATGACATAAATTTCTAGATAGAAGCTAAGTCTGACTCCCGAGCCATGTAGAGCCATGTAACAAGCTAGGCCAAGGAAGATTTGGTCCCACTCATTATCAATAGGATGAGGGATACTTCTAGCAAGAATATCGTCACTAAGCTCATTGACCAGACAAACGAGAGCCTAGGCCTGCTGGGTATGTCTCTGTGCACAAAATCGAACTTGTGTGGTGTATATCTCTCGAGCAAAAGTAAGTTGTTTAAAAGCATTGTTTGGTAATCCAGTGGGGTTAATTTTGCAAGGTAAATGAATGTCTTTACTTGTTTAGAGTTGGGGATAAAGACACCATAAATGTCAAACTTTCGTACGACACTCAATTAAATGTCATAACTTTTTTCAATCACTTGAATATCATGACGTCTAAAAAAGCATTTATTCTAGTGCCTCAACTTTCAATCAATCACTTGAATACCATATCTTTAAAATGTTCACCACAAATATTATATCATATCGGATTTCCAGCACTTATAGCATACATTTTTTAAAAATTATAGCACTCAAATGAACAACTTTTAGAAGTCATGGCACTCATGATTGAAAAATAATTATAATACTTAAGTGAATATCATACAAAAATTATAACACCTATGGTGTATTTTTCCTTTAGAGTTGTTTTGAGTATAAACCCAATAACGATGTACTTCGTTTATAATTCATGAGTCAGTTTATTTGATGAAAACCATTTATGGGAAAAAAATGTTCCAACTCTCTACCGTTTGCTTGACAGAAAATTACCCGATCTAACAGAAAGCATAATCTAGAGACTGAAAACAAAATGGGGAAAATAATTTCCCTTCTGGCAAAAAGAAATTTGCACGTCCAAATGAGAAGGGTAAGTCCCCCTTTGTCTATTTCGTATCTTCTCAGTTCTTTATCTCTCATTAGTTTTTTTTTTTTGGTGACCCAGGATCCGTCGGGCTCGACTTTCGCTTACGCTAATCGCCCACCCATGGCCCGTGCAGTGTGCGGTGCACCTCGGACTAAGCATCAATACCTAGGAGGAAGCTAGCACAGAACCCCACCACCATGGCCCCCACTTAAGACGTGTTAGCAGCTACGGAGTTTCGACATTGAGACCTCTGCAGTGAAGTGCCCAAAACCGAATTAACTCAGCTACTCATTGATGGGTATCTCTCATTAGTTTTTGTTCCCCAATAAATATCTTAAATTTTTTTCTTTTCTTTTCTTTTCTTTTTATAAATCTTGTCTACCATTTCTTGAAAATACTTCTTTAACGCTCATGTTCTTCTACATTCCAATAAAGAAAGAACGATTATATACAATATTTTACAAATATTATTTCATTATTACTTTCCGAATTTCTTTGTAAACTCTTGTTACTTAGATGCATTTCAGAATAGACTACATAGACATCAATTCCAGTGTGCAGTCATCTTCAAAATACAAGCGCACGCCTAGCAAGGGCTCTCACCCAATATTGACAAAGGTGTGTAGGCCGGTGATCAAGAAATAAAAGACTCTCGCTAGTCACCGGTCACTAGCCATTCTGAAATGATGAATAGTGGAAAGAAAAGAAAAGATAATCAAGAAATAAAAGATATCTAAAAAATTCAGAAAATGTGAAAAAATTGCAAAAATTATCCACACTAGCATTGATTATGTCATATAGGATCGTCAACGTCTGCATCAACGATTTCATATCAAAATTAGACAGAAAATCTACATTGATAAATCAACAAAGGGTCATGGTTAAATTGGCCAAATTTAACATTTTAAAGCTATATTGACCACCATACAAAAGATTTAAGATTTTTTAGACAATTTTCCTCATAGGATTGTGTACTTCGACTTTGGATGAACCTAATGTCTAACTTAGAAACTTACGAGAGGAAATTATCCAAAAAGTCCTAAACTTATTTCAAGATTTGGTTGGATGGTTCTCAATTCTTGCTTTAAGAGCTACTTCTAGTCCTAAATCTTTTAATTTTGCCAATTAAGTCATAAATATTTTCACTTATTATCAATTGAGTTCATTCGGTTAATTTTTGTTGTAAATTACTAACATGGATGACTAGCATTGATGTGGTACCTTTTTTTATTGATATTTGAATTTTTACTCTCTTTTTTTTTACATTTTTTGCTTTTCTTTTTGGGTTTTTGGATCTAGGACCGACAAGGGCTGCTGGCCAACCCTAACCTGTGGCATTGATGTGGCATTTTTTTTATTGATGTTTTGAATTTTTTTTATATATACTTTTTTGCTTTTCTTTTTGGGTTTTTGGATCTAGGGTCGGTAGCCCTCATCAACGAAAGCGAGGGCACACAAGCCCTTGCCCTTTATGGGGCAAGGGCGTTGTGGCCGTCTTCCAAAGCTGGCAAGGGGCACAATGCCCATGCCTAGAGCCGATGAGGGTTGGCTAGCAACCCTTCTAACCCTAGATCCAAAAAAAAAAAAAGGATTTTTTTTAAAAACCCTAAAAATTCAAAATATTATTAAAATATTAATAAAAATGTATCATGTCTAGCATGGATGACTAGCATTGATGTGGTACCTTTTTTTTTATTGATATTTGAATTTTTACTCTTTTTTTTTTTTTACATTTTTTGCTTTTCTTTTTGGGTTTTTGGATCTAGGACCGACAAGGGCTGCTAGCCAACCCTAACCTGTGGCATTGATGTGGCATTTTTTTATTGATGTTTTGAATTTTTATATATACTTTTTTGCTTTTCTTTTTGGGTTTTTGGATCTAGGGTCGGTAGCCCTCATCAACGAAAGCGAGGCACACAAGCCCTTGCCCTTTATGGGGCAAGGGCGTTGTGGCCGTCTTCCAAAGCTGGCGAGGGCACAATGCCCATGCCTAGAGCCGATGAGGGTTGGCTAGCAACCCTTCTAACCCTAGATCCAAAAAAAAAAAAGAGGATTTTTTTAAAAACCCTAAAAAATTCAAAATATTATTAAAATATTAATAAAAATGTATCATGTCAGTGCTGGCTATTCACATTAGCAATTTCTAGCTAAAATTGGCCAAATTGACTCAATTAGCAAAACGTAAAAATGTTCAGGATTGAATTGACAAAATTTAATAAATTTAAGACTTTTTGGATAATTTTCTCAAACTTATGGAGACATGCCAAAAAAGCTACAATTATTAGTTTTGAGCTCTTGAACAATAGTAAGCCGGATTAGCATCATTCCAACGATATTGGGAACATTCTTTTATTTATCAAAATCGGACCTCCTTTTATTAAATTGCTAATTTCCATGTGATTGCTCATGTTAGGGCTGCAAGCTAAACAAATTCTCTACTTCCACTGGATTATCGATTTTACGGTGTAGTTAATTCAAGAATATATATCATGTTATTGATGCACCATCCACGTGTCATTGATGACACTATTTGCTAATATCCATCCACATGATTTTTTTTGCGCTAATGTAAGAGTATTCATGATTTTACACCTTAGAGAGAGGATTATTTCGTACACATCCATCTATAAATGATTTGTACCTCATCTTTTCCGGTTTTATTAAAACCATATCCTTTTTTATATTATCTTTCTAGTTATTTAATCACCCTTTGCCAAATACAAGAATTTTTTTTGGATTATCATTTTCTGCAAATCGTCCACTAAAAACTTCAATTTCCGCAATTACTGGGATACTTTCATCGCTTGTTATAGTTGTCAACATCACTACTATTTATATTTTGAATTTCATCCATCCAATTTCTTTGTTCAACCGTGTAAATTATGTCTTTCTTTTACTTTGGATTTTATCAAACGTGCACGCAGCTGTAACATTATTGAAGTCAAAGAAGCTTTTCAACCTTGATATCTTAATCCATATTCATCGCCAGATTAGAATGAGAAAACTGGTTCAATTCACCGAACACATAGAAAAAGAGCAAAGGAAGCATTTCAACCTTAGAGAGAGGATTATTTCGTACATCCATCTATAAATGATTTGTACCTCATCTTTTCCGGTTTTATTAAAACCATATCCTTTTTTATATTATCTTTCTAGTTATTTAATCACCCTTTGCCAAATGCAAGAATTTTTTTTGGATTATCATTTTCTACAAATCGTCCACTAAAAACTTTAATTTCCGCAATTATTGGGATACTTTCATCGCTTGTTATAGTTGTCAACATCACTACTATTTATATTTTGAATTTTATCCTTCCAATTTCTTCGTTCAACCGTGCAAATTATGTCTTTCTTTTACTTTGGATTTTATCAAACGTGCACGCTGCTGTAACATTATTGAAGTCAAATAAGCTTTTCAACCTTGATATCTTAATCCATATTCATCGCCAGATTAGAATGAGAAAATTGGTTCAATTCACCGAACATATAGAAAAAGATCAAAGGAAGCATTTCAACCTTAGAGAGAGGATTATTTCGTACATCCATCTATAAATGATTTGTACCTCATCTTTTCCGGTTTTATTAAAACCAGATCCTTTTTATATTATCTTTCTAGTTATTTAATCACCCTTTGCCAAATGCAAGAATTTTTTTGGATTATCATTTTCTACAAATCGTCCACTAAAAACTTCAATTTCCGCAATTACTGGGATACTTTCATCGCTTGTTATAGTTATCAACATCACTAGTATTTATATTTTGAATTTCATCCATCCAATTTCTTCGTTCAATAGTGTAAATTATGTCTTTCTTTTACTTTGGATTTTATCAAACGTGCACACAGCTGTAACATTATTGAAGTCAAAGAAGCTTTTCAACCTTGATATCTTAATCCATATTCATCGCTAGATTAGAATGAGAAAACTGGTTCAATTCACCGAACATATATAAAAAGATCAAAGGAAGCATTTCAACCTTGATATCTTAATCAATATTCATTGAAAATTTGACTAAGCATGCTAGTTCACGTCACTAAAAACATATAAGAGCCAGGGGATATTACAAAACTTCCTCAAACTTTGGACATTGTACATGTTTGCCCTTGAAGTTTCAACTATTTGACGTTACTCCCCTAAACTTTCATTTTTTTTTATGGCCGTTAACCCTCTATTGTAATATTTTGTTAGCATAAGCAATACAAATGACTTTTAGGGTGTAAAAGTGTACTTCAATCTCATTTTTTTTTAAGGAAATCTCTCTTTTATCCTTGATTTCTAAAACAAAATAATAAAAATAAAGAACATGGAGAAAAGTGAATAAAGTAAATATTAATATCAAAATAATTAAATTTTATAATAATATTAAAATTTAGAATGCGTTAAAATTTTATGAATATATTAGTAGAACTAATAAGATATTTTCAGAAAAAGAAACAAAATTAAGTAAAATGGCAAAAACGGCTCAACAACAAAATTGTCAAATCACAATTTTCAAATCTCATTATTTATTTCTAAATGGTTGATTTATGCAAAAAATGGTTCATCAATGTAAAATATTTGGGTATATCACTTTGGATTCCAGTTAATCATTTTCTTTATTGAGTTGATGGCATCATTTCCTTTTATAATTATCTTAAATATAATTCTTAATTAATTATTTTATGCCTTAACTAAGGGTAATGCTATTTCCACCTCTTATATGACTTAATCCACCTTTTTTCACTAAAAAGATAAAATTGCCCTCACTTATTCAATTGCAAGTTAAATTTTTGGCCCTCAGTGTAATTTACTTTCCTTCTTTCTTTTAGTTTTTTTGTTTACGTGTAGAATCCGGTTGTCATAACAAGGAATATCACACGTTTTGCTTTTGTTTAATGTGGGTGTCCCATATATACTAAAGGTCACTATGTTTTCTTCTTCATTTCAGATTTCACTTTCGTCAAAATTAGCTTGTCCAAAAGAGAATTTTCAAGAAACCTAGTTCTTTTCTATATTATCAAGTAAATTTATGGATTAATTGTCAAGTAGAATCTAGAAAAATTTTAAAGATATAACTTTTTAACATAGTCACACGTTTATAACATTTTTTACTTGTACCATCATAAAAGAATTTCCATGAATTTAGTCACACATGATATTAACTTTTGTCAGTCCAAAATGATGAAATTTCACTAGCATTTTTAATAAAATGTATTATTTTATGCAAAGCTTTGATTCAATTAAAGTTAAAGTTTTACATTGGGGAATGTAATAGTAATTTTGTTTCTAAAAATCTTTAAAGAGGGTCTTATTTTGTTTCATCCCATCACCCTTTGATATGTATGTACGTATATGTAAGACAACTTATAAGAAATGGTTCGATGGTAATATATGCACAATAAAAGTAAAAATTTATAAAAATCCGACTGTGTTAACAAAGTTGTCTCTAGATTCCACTTGATAAATAATCAATAATTTTGCTTGATAATGTAAAAATGAACTAGGTTTTGTTGAAAAAATATCTTTTTGAAAAAACTAATTTTTTTAGGAAATAAAATTCAATTATAAAAAAGAAAATATAGTACCTTTAACATACATGGATACTCACAATAAGCAAATATGAAACACATGGTATTCTTAATTATGGCAACTTGATGCTACTTAGAATTGGAAAAACTAAAAAGAAAAAAAAAAAGAAGGAAAGTGAATGAACTTAGAGCCACTACTTTAAATTGCAATTGAATGATGGATGGCACTGTTTTCTTTTTAATGAAAACGAGGTGGATTTAGTCTTACAGGGGCAGAAATAGTAGAGAGAGAGAGAGAGAGAGAGAGAGAGAGAGTTCTTTTTCCCATTATAATGTGTTTTATTCTTTTTTAAAATATCTTATTTAGATCTATTAAAGTGACTATACTTATCCGATTTTAAGAAATTTTTATTATTTAGTACTGTTATTATTATGTATTTTTTATTGTTTTATGTACTTTTTAAATATTTGTAGATGTAATCTCTTTTAGTTTACTAAATTTTTCATTGGTGCCAGGGTAGCGGCGACATGAAGACGGCCACCATAATGGTAGAGACTCGGCAGGAGTGATAGTTTTATTATTAGTCCATACGCATCAAAATAAGAGTTGGGTGGGTTCATGTTGCATTGCTGTGAACTTGGAAAGGATCACGTAAATTGTAGTTTATAAAAATTGGCCAATGTGTGTTAATTAGGTGTATTTGATCCAAGCCTACATCCAACCTACCCAATCTCAATCGAGTCCACCTCTCTATCATCTATAATTAAGATGAATTCAATCGAATATATTGATGAGCTTGCATTTGAATGTTTTGGCAATCTCTCTTGCATGTGACGTCAGACTTATTATGTTCCAATGATGAATCCACAATCTTGATAGTCAAGTAATTACGAAGATGTTGATCCTAAAGGCACAAGATGTCAATAGACTTCTTCCTTTCTTTTTTCTTTTTTCATAAACCATGTCAACTTGTTGTTAACAAATGTTAATCCAAGGACGAAATTATAAACTAAAACATCTTAAATAAAAATAGTAACTGTTTAAAGTTTACGATTCTGTCTACATTATGAAATCCATATCTCTCCCCTAACTTTGCATTATTTTTTTTTTCTTTCTTTTTTATAGAGCGACCATCAAGAGAGAGTTTAAATCTAAACCTATCAATATGTCAAGTTAGACCTATATTTATTCAAAAACTTCAGTCAATGTGATATAACTGATATAATATGAACTGCTCCACAATACACCATATCCACAATGTGAGACTTCTTTTGCCTAATGCGCACCTTAACAAGAGATAATCTTTCTCTCCAAGAGTAAATTAAACATAGTATGTTGAGGCTAACAATACAACTTATAGGGGTGAATAGGTCCATTTACAAAACTTAATAATTTTTTGCACAAATACTCAACTTAAGTGATAGATACATGAACAGTTTAATAATATCATTTGCAAGATGATTCTATCAGATAAATATTAAAATAAGTATAAAGATTGAAGATGATGTGTATAGATCTTACAATGCTTGACTTATGTCAAACCTGCATCCACTCTCTCCTACTAACAAGATGACAATAGTAGAATTTATAACTTTCTCGATTTTCCATCATATCCTTCGTCTTGTTTTGAGTCTCTTATATAAACCTTCCATCTCCAAATTAGCCATTGGAGAATCTTCAAGAATATCAAAGAAATAGTTGGAATTGATAGATTTGATCAATGGGAGGTTTGAGGTGCGCGTGGCAACGCTTCTAAAACTGGGGAACAATTTCTTTTCAGAAATAGTTCTTTTCTATTTTTACTCTGAGAAATAATTTCTAAGTAAAATAACGTGTTTTGTAATGATACAAAATTTATATTTTTGAAATAGAAAAAGAATAAAAATGTGTATGGTACGATTTATTCATTTTTTCTTCTTGCTCACAAATTGCCGACCGTTGCCGGCAGCCACACAACCGCCGCCTACCGTTGCCCGACTGCCAACCGTCGTCACCAACTATCGCCACACAACCGCCCTTGATTGCCCATATGATTTGATCTTTCTAGTGATGGTGAGGTTTTCTCAAATAAACTACTCTAGGATAACATCAATATAAAAAGATACGGCTCATATTAAAATAGGCTTTACGGAGGTAAATTAAAGACATAGGATTTTTTACATTCATGGTATAAATGCATTTCTCAAAAAAAAAAAATTTTAAAATAAAAATTAAATAAAAATAATGTTGAATTCTAATATAAAAAGAAAATTCAAAATGACAAAAAGAAGAACAACAATTATTTTTTTTATTTATTCCTATTTTTATTAATGTATTTTAATTTCTTTCTATTCTATAATATATACATATATGTTTAGTATTTCTATTTATTACATATCTTAGTTATATTAGTATAGTTTATTATTTAAAATTTTTTATTTAGGAAATATGGAAAGGAGTAAATAGAAAAAAAAAAAAAGAGAGAGAGAGAGATAAAATTAATAATTAAAGATAAGTAAATAAAATGAAGTAGAAGAAGCCAGATTTTAGATGAACAAATTCAAACTTGAAAAGTATCTTTCTAATTGGAAGAATGAGGGCTAATGAGATTTTTTGGGAAAAAAAAAACCACCCTCTCCATCTCCTTCTTGTTCTTATTTATGTTCATGTTGAAGTTTTATGATTCTCACATAGTTCTTTGGTTTGCATCAAAGTTCCAAGAAAAAAGTGAGAGAATCAAAGCTCCTTCTCCTTCATAACTGTGATTCATATTAAAGTTTGACAAAACTAGCAAAAAGGTTGAAACATTACTCTTTGGAATTGCAAAAGTGAATGATCATATCCTCTCTCTTACTAGATTTTGCATTCCTTGGCTAATCTACCTCGTCATGCTGATGTGACTAGATTACATTTCTTGTCATGAGGTTTTGGAATGTTGTAATGAGCTCCTTTGTTGATTAAGTTTTAGATTGTATAATAGTATTAATTGATGGAGGTTTTCTTCGTTTGTGCATTCATGATATCTTTAGCAATGAATCATAAGAGATTCTTAGTATCTCCATTTGTACATTTTCAAGTTCACTTACACTAGTCATTGTTTATACAAAGCAATGTACATAATAGGATATGAAAGTGTATGACTCTATTTCTAGATTGCATATCATATCATGGCTAGAAATTCAAACAATCAAATGCAGCCTAAGAGTTGTATGCCAGATTTTAATTGTTACAGGGAATAACGATAGCACGAGCATCTTTACCAAAAGAAAAAACGATAGCACGAGTATCTAAATTGTGCAAGCATGCCATGTCATCATACTAAATAGTCATCTAATACCGTTGCGTCATATCAGTGATTTATATCTATGGATTTCATGAAAGCACCGTATTGAGTTGAAATTTAAAAGTTCTAAGTATTCGATTGAACAAAAAGAAGCTTGTGTACTTGATTGGCAAACGGATGTGTCATTATCCCTATCATGAAATGAGAGCCTCCCCCACTAGAGAACATGCAAAGTCGGCCCCATTTTGTGTGGATCATACTCACTATGGATTATTGTTTTTTGAGCAGAATCTTATCCAATCTTCTTTCGACGTTGTTGCTGCTTATCTTTTTGTTCATTATCATCGGGCACATGTCAATTTCAGCTAGAGAAAAGGCCGGTGATTATTACATAAGATGAGGGAAACGTACCCATTTAAATCTTTGCTCTTGCTTTTGAAATTCTTTTATTGATTTATTCTCCCGAACAACATCATAGCTTTAGCTAGTTGTTGACTTTGGGCTGCCATTGTTAGATTTCTCAGCCATTAATTCTCTTAAACCACTGGGCTTTGCCCCAGTGGGCACCCTTCCAACATGGAAGGTAGAGGTGAGGGGTTCAAATCCCCACCTTCTCAGGAGGATGGGGTGGGGACGCGTAAGTTTCAAGAGTGGGTTTTAACTCCCACGTCCTGCAGGAGGCAGGGCAAAAGTTTAAGAGTAAGTGTAGTGTAGGACTAAAGTAGGACTGACCAAAAAAAAAAATTAGGAATGCGCAGCTTTCCTTTAACGGAGGATGCCATAATAAGAATTTGGGAAACATAATAATATCACTTTATTTTTACTCGTCCAACGGTGCTCCTGCAAATTATTTCCAACACCGACAAAAGATCCGGTAAAATTGCCTAAATAGTGATATATGTCAAGATCGCATAATCGAGGGATAAGTACACTAATGGTGCCATAAGTTATGTACGGCGCTCACTTTGGTGCCAAAAGTTTCCGTCGGATCACTTAAGTGCCAAATCGGAGAAAAAACGATCATTTTGGTGCCACCAGCAAAAGATTCCGGCCAAAATTAATACATGGCTTTAAAAAAAAAAAAAAAAAAAAAAATCGATAGGCCTTTAAATGATGTCGTTTTCGGTTCTCCTTAAGAAAACGACGTCGTTTTGCCGTCCTACATGGATGGCTTCACGGAAATGACGCCGTTTAGCTCACATGGGGATTGAAATTAGGGTTTCTACCGCTTGGCCACCGTCGTTCGCTGCCGTCGCTCAGCCACCATTGTAGTTGCTCGACCAGGTGAGTGAGAAGAGACTGAGATTGTTGCAGGAAAAATCAAAGGCGAGGGCTGAGGAGGAGGAGGAGGAAGAAGATGGGTCGAAGGTGCTGCTAGTGCGTTGCTGCTGCTGGTGCGTTGCTGGTGTCGCTGCTGGTGTGCTACCGGTGCTGTTGCTAGTGCCGTGCTGGTGCCGTTGCTGGTGTGGGTCTTCGAGGAAGAAGAAGACACGAAGACAAGCCTCCCCGCTCTCTCAATTTGGGGATTAGGGTTTCAAAGTTGGGGGAAATATGCCAAACAACGTCGTTTTGGTGTTTGGATGCTGACTCAACTCTCCGACGAGTCACGTCGAATTTCCGGCCAATTTCGTCGGCGTTGGCACCAAGGTGAGCGTTTTTCAAATTTTTTGGCACTTAAGTGATCCAACAGAAACTTTTGGCATCAAAGTGAGCGCCGTACACAACTTATGGCACCATTAGTGTACTTATCCCCATAATCGATGAAAATGTTTTGTCAATCTTGACTTTGCAAATAATCTTTTCCAGAGAGAAATATAGGGAAAACCTCCAAATTATATATAGTAAACTTGAAGATTATATCAACCTCAAAACTTACCCTAAAAGTTTTATTTAAATCATGAATATTATTAGGTAAGTCATAACATCATCTAAAAGGGATGATTACAATCCGAATATTTGAAAGTCTAGCCTTTTCAAATTTGAATTTAAATTTTTCTCGGAATATTGAAGTATTTCATAGTAGACTCATCCTTTAAATATGTATTTTGTTAAGTATTTATTTGTTCTAGTTTTCTTTTGCGCGTAGCGCGCTCTCTCTGCTAGTGTCTAGAAAGATAAAAATGATAAATAAATAAATAAAGTGCTATGAGAGTATATAATAGTTTTGCTTTCTTTCAAGTAATTTTTTGGCACTCGCTACAGTAGCATAGAAAGGAGATGGGTGTGAGCAGTTTTTCTTAGGAAAAAAGGGATATGTATTTCGAGGGTCGAGGCATGTACTCTATGAAAGTAGGAGATTTGTTAGGTAACTATTCATATAAGTGAATATTCATCAATAAGATCTAATTTTCTCTTTATTCGTCTTACATTAAGAGCAGAGGCATTGTGATAATTTGAAGGGCGGGCACCAAATCTGAGAGTTAGTTCAATGCATAAAGCACGCGTTGGGCAAGTTTGCAATTATTTATAATATTATAAATTTAAGTTGCTGAATTTATTTCGTATTATCATTTTAAAGTTTAGAGGAGAAGCATCGAGTGGAGAAAAAGGGTAATTTTCGATTTGGAATAATTTGGATGTATGTGTAGATATTGATAGATAATAACAAAGTGTTATTCGAGGACAGTTTTGTCATCTTATAGGCCAAAACTAATGTTCTTTTTTGGTCATACAAAACTCATGTTGATATGAGAACTATCACCAAATTAAGTGTCTCAAATTTGCAATTAGTTTTTTATTTTAGTTCTAAAAAAAAAAAAAAAAACTTCGCAGTTATTTTGATGACGGGAAAACCCACCTTAAATAGCCAAATCTCAAACTCCACAGAATGATCTTATTAAAGCAAATCTCAAACTCCACATAATGATCCTATTAACCTAATGAGCCAGTGAAATACCTTAACTAAATTCATTAGTTAGAAATGCAAGCCTAAGCTTGAATGGGTACTTTGTTATGTACAAAATCGAACAGTAACGCGTTTAACCCACCCACAAAAATAAGATTTTTAACTACTATAATCTAATTCGATGAGGTCAACTTTGCAAATTAAGCGAGTTTCTCGACTTGTTTAGGGTTGTTCTCGAGTATAAACACTAATTACGTAGTTCGTTTTTCAATTTGCGCTTCAATTACTTTTAGTCCATATAAAACATATATTAAAAAAAAGAGTCATCCTACAAATTATCAGATGAATATTATAGATCAAATTGGTCAAATAATAAACGAAAAGACCCTAGAATGACTTCTACGTCCATCAAAGTGTCACCATGACATCAATCAATCGTAGACCAATAATTAAATATAAAAACTGGGAAATTACCAAGAAAAATCTCAAAGTGCTGTCAAGCCGTCCTAACATGACCTCGCTGCCACCAGTGAAAAAGGAGGAGAAAACCTACAAATATCTACCAAGAAGACAAAACCTACCCAACGTATGAGGGGATCGGTTGTCATATGTCCTGGCTTTTTGAGAAGCTTATAAGGGTTAAGATTGCTTTTCCCCCCGGTTTGGTTAGTAGGAATAAAACAGTTGTAATGAAATTAAAAGAAATGAGAATGAATGTTTGATAATTGAAATGGTTAATATCACGAAAAGTTCAAAATAAATTTATTTGAAATTAATTTTTGTATCACTAAAAATCTCAAATTATTTCATTTGTGACAAATATGGCATGAAACATTTTTCATTCTCAATATCCCTTTCCATTCATTTATATTCAAAGTTACCAAACACCATAATGAACAATAATGAGGTCTCGTTTCCATTCCACTCTTCTTATTCCTAGTGAACAAACATGGCTGAAGCGCTTTCGGTAGAGAGCATTATGAGAAGCTTCCATTGCAAGTTCAGCAAGCTCAAAGTTGCTTTGCGGTCATTACTGATGCATTACCTGAGGAAGAATTTAAGTGTAGAGCTGAATACGGGAAGTTGAGGAACTCTAAAGAAGCTTGTTATAGACAAAAGCCAAGAGCATCCTAGCTTAGACTAGGGGATCAAAAGACTGCTTTCTTTCATTAGAAGGTTAAAATTAGAACTTTCAAAAAAACTATGTTAAGGGTTCTTTATACTGAGGATGGAGGATAAATTGAAAGCTGCAAACTCATCGGTGAGGAGACTGCGAACTACTATCGAAGGTTGCTTGGGTCCTTTCAATCCTGTCCTTCAAATACTGGTTAGGTGCTAAAGGGATCTTTTGCAATTCAGGTTAGATGCAGACCAAGCTTCTTCTCTCCTTGAACTTGTTACTCCCTTAGAAGTTGTTGATGAGGATCTCACAAGGGCCATTATCGATTTTTGTCTCCTCTTCCGAGCTGATGAAAAAGGCGAATGCCATTGCTATTACTTTTCGGGCTTCTGATCTGTCTCGACACAGACCAATTTCATGCTGCAATATAATATAGAAGTGCATAGCTAAGATCTTTGCTAATAGGATTCAGCTAATTTTGCCTAGCTTTATCGGTCCAAATCAAAGTCTTCATTTGTAAAAGATGCGAGCATTGCTGGGAATATTCCTCTGTAAAGGGTAAAGGCAAATTTGATGAAGGCCATCCATGTGCAAATTTGACTCAGTCAAATTGGGAGTTGTTCTTTGTCTGATGTACGATCCATCCATGTGCCTGAGGTGTTTGTTCATTGGATTGAAGAGTAATGGACGTACCCTTTGTCTGATTAGCTTTTCGCCATTTGCAATGGACGTCTTCGGTCAGATGTTGGCTACTGCTGCACGTGATGAGAAGATTAAACTCCATCCTCATTGCTTTGAGCTAAATCTTTACTCATCTAAACTTTGTCGGACGGTTCAATGATCTTTCTAAAAGAATGTGACGCATCTATGTTGGAGCCGCTGAGTTTGTTCCGTACTTGAAATGTTTATGCGGATCGTTTACTGCTCATCAAATTAGTGATTTACAGCATTATGAGTTACTTTATGGTGCTTACTGCTAAGGTCTCTTTGGCTGGATGTATGCATATGCACATCTAAATGTGAGGGGCAGCTTGGCCGTCTTATCTCCAATGACCTGTTCAATGTTTTCCATCCACATTTGGACAAAAACAAACAGGATAAGGTCTGCCGCCTTTGTTATAATTTTATATCTGATTTAATTGAGATTTTGGTAAGAATCTTGATTTTGACCAAACGACACTATTTTAGGCTTATGTTTCATGTTGTAGTAATATCGGCACCAAATAATTTATAATAAAAAAATCCGCATCAGCACTTTTTGTTAGTCTAATTAGATTGAGTTAATTAAAACATTTAATTGCACCAATTTAATAAGTTGTACGACTTAAATACATCTTTTGAATGTTATAACATTCACTCATGCTTCTATTACAAATTCCAATACTTTCAACATACTCATCACAAAGCAAATCGTCTTAAGATCGTGATCAAAAATTAGTTTTCATGGAATCTTAAAAGAACGTCCACCCAACTTCTCGTGATTTCCCGCCCTAATTTTCCACTCTTTAGATGGAAATCTTGAAATCGCGACCAGACCGGCAATCGGTCTAAGAATCAAATCTAATTATACCAATTATAGAATTAAAAAATGAATGACCAAAATCAATGTGGGGGGCCACCGGGCCAGTAGTATAGGGCCACTTTTGTAATTTCACATCCCAAATAAAAAACTTAAAAAAGAATTCTTTGTTTGGATTCAGAAAAAGAGAAGCAGGAATTAAGATTTCTTAAAGAGATGGCCACAAAAGACCTTCCTCGTATGAGCACTGCATCCTATGAAACATTATAAAAATGTGCAATAATTGTCCCCGCGTCAATCGTATCGCCCTCGATTCACGTCCGGAGTCAATAAGAGAATCGAGTTTCTCCTCGCTAGAGCTTCGCATTATCACGCTCCCGACGACCCAAGAAAGTTCTCTCCCGGATCTTCTCCCCCGCTGGACGTTCCGGATCGCGCTGAATCTTTGACGGCGGATCGGTGATCGATCTTGGGTCCGCGCTCCGTCCTGGCCTCGTCGCCGCAGAGGCCCGTTTTCGTTCGCCCGGGCATTCTCATGGTCTTTAGGTAACGATTCTTGGGATTCTTTTCTTCTGGGTCCGGGTGGGTGGGGTATTCTTGGGTGCGTCCCGGGGGATTCTTGGCCGACCCTTTTCTGATGGGTTCTCGTTTCTTGCTTTTTTGTGTCCGAATCTTGGCGTGGAATGGAGAGAGAGGAGAGAGAGGAAGCTGGCGAAGACGCAGGTATGGCAACCGTGCAAAAAGAAGAGATCTTGATCCGCATGCTTAAGCTCGAGCTTGAATTGTGATTCTCGAGAGAGGAAGCGAAGGTAGAATTTGTGGAGAAGAGAGAGAGAGAGAGAGAGAGAGGAGGAGAGAGAGAGAGGATGGCGTCGCGAGGGAGCTCTAGCGGGAGGACGCGCGTGGGGAAGTACGAGCTTGGGAGGACTCTGGGAGAGGGGACTTTTGCGAAGGTGAAGTTCGCGAGGAACATCGAGACGGGGGAGAATGTGGCCATCAAGATCCTGGATAAAGAGAAGGTTTTGAGGCACAAAATGATTGGTCAGGTATGGTGAAGTTTGATTACGTTCTTGTATTATGAGATTATGATGCGCTGGCTTGGCTTTGAGCATTATTAGAACCAAATGGTACGGTAATTACTTGATTGTGGTAGGATGGTATGGGGAGACTGTTGTGACTTGATGTGATTAGTCCGGGGTTTAAAGAGAGAGCCCAACACTCAACGCAAAGGCAAGAAGAACAAGGAAAAAATGTTACACTGATATCATCTGAATGTGTTACTGCAGTCTTATCAAAGCATATTATGTTGTTTAAGTTACAGGTAGTCTTGCGAGATGGATGCTTTAATTAGGTTTATTGGAATGGACAAGGGAATGCTATTCGTGATTTGAAAATTCAATACTCCGCTTTTTTCAGTAAATCCTCATGTCCTCATAGTGGTAGTGTGCTAAATACAACTGTTTCATCCCATTTTATAGGTGTGCTGAAGAAAGAAAACTGGGTAATAAACATACTTAACCTTCTGAGTTGAACCATTCTAGTTTCTCCAAACATAGAGGCACAATAGCTCATTTGAAAGAAGAAAATTGCATCTGAAATCATTGACAGCACGGTAATGTTTTCTGCCATTCTTGACTAATGAGAAACGAATAGATAATGTTCCAACAAGAATCTTAATATATTTGGTGAGGTGACATGGCAGATATAGTCAATCATACTGGCAATCCGACAGGAATTTCTTTGCATCCTTTGGTACTGTACCACTGTTCTGTTGGCTTTCTCTTCTCCAGAGTGTGCTCACATGGCAAATTCTTTGTTGGAGTACCAAATCCAGACATACAATTACATAAGAGTATATCATGTGTAGACCCTCGGAAAATGCAAGATTTTTGCTGCCACTCTGCCTCTTTGTAGTTACTGTCATTAGTTTTGGTGGTAGCTAACTATCATAACAAGTAATTTTTCTTTCCTTCGCTCTGTGGCTGTGAATTTTAACATCTCAAACCAGCAGATTATCTTACCTATTATTGTTATTTCTGGCGAAATGACTTGTCAAGATTCATAGTTAAAAAATGATACATACTTATCGTGTCAAGGTATATATAGTTTGATTATCAAATCCCAAAGTTTGGAATAGAAAAAAGAGTCGGTATTGTAAACTGAGAAACATGCTTTTATCAGGAAATCGATGGAGGAAGCAAATTATCTTGGCTTACTCTAGCCTTTGATTTAGTGCTATTTTCTTTAAAATTTCTGATAATTCACTTGATCATTCATAATTATTCATTTGTTACAATGGTTTTTATTACAGGATAGGATGATGGACTCTCTCTCTCTCTGTAATCACATACATGATTTGCATGGTTACTTCTGCAAAATAATAAATCACGAGTTTTCTGTACTAATCTGACTTCTCCTCAACCAGAAGAAGCTATGTAGCCATTGCTATGTCTTACTTCAATGTAATAAATAAGTATTATCGTTTGTGTGTCTGCTTAAGATACTACTACTAAACATCCTTCATATCTTTTTACATAAGTATTGCATTGTTTGTGATGCAATTTTCCTCTTCTTGAAGTCAGAAGATTATGTTGTTTGATTTTGTATAGCATTGTCTTACTAATGTTCCCCGTCTTCTGATGTTATCTTTATTTTCAGATCAAAAGGAAATTTCAACGATGAAATTGATCAGGCACCCAAATGTCATCCGCATGTTTGAGGTTAGACACTAGATACTTTTTCATTTGTTTCTTTCGATCATCATACTAACCTCATGATTACATTTTTGCCCTTTTTTGCCTGTAATGTAATATGTATGTTTATTTATGGTTCTTAACATTTTCATGACAGAGTGATTGATGTACTTTAAACTGCTGTAGGTGATGGCTAGCAAGACGAAAATATACATCGTGTTGGAGCTAGTAACTGGTGGCGAGTTATTTGACAAAATTGTGAGATGATAGTTGCAAGTTCCTATTTCCTTTCAGTTACAATCGGGTCTCTGACCTATCTTTTGCTTTTTGAGCCAGGCAAGTAGAGGCAGGTTGAAAGAAGATGAAGCAAGAAAGTATTTTCAGCAGCTCATCAATGCTGTGGATTACTGTCACAGCAGAAGCGTCTTCCACAGGGACCTGAAGGTGACATTTCTCTTCCAATATGTTGATTATGAGCATGTACCTTTGTCATTCTATGTTAAGGAATCAGTTTTTTATTGATTAACTTGGTTTGAAAATCACAGCCTGAAAATTTGCTGTTGGATGCTAGTGGAGCTCTTAAAGTTTCAGATTTTGGACTGAGTGCCCTGCCTCAGCAAGTTCGGGTAAGCTTTGGTTCATCACTGCAGTCTTGTAATCATTCAAAAGCAAAGATGCTTAAAGGGTGGCATATGGCATGCCTTTATTACTTATTGGAAGTTTGAATGGCAGTGCCATTCATAGGATCTTCATTTTCGTTTGCACAGCACTGAAGAATTATTATTGGTTGAGAGGTGCTCATATTAGGATCTTAAGCAGTAATATGAAACCCACATTTGTCATTGCTTTAATATATCACCAACTCTTTCTGGCATTTATAGCTAGATACCATTAGGCATGCTTTAAGTCATAAGACAAGTTCTGAATTCTGTTCTTTTTCTGTTTTCCTTAGGAGGATGGACTGCTTCATACTACTTGTGGAACACCAAATTATGTTGCGCCTGAGGTATTGTAAGATATTCTGCAAATTTAAACTACAATTCTTTTTTGCCATTAGGCATACACTTCACTTTTCCCTCCTTAATTCCAGGTTATTAACAACAAGGGCTACGATGGGGCAAAGGCAGATCTGTGGTCGTGCGGTGTGATTCTTTTTGTCCTTATGGCTGGCTTTTTGCCCTTTGAAGAATCCAATCTCATGGCATTGTACAAAAAGGTTGGTGCTTCCATTTATTCTACATTTGTTGTCTAGTGATACAACCATCCCACCAGTCGATTAAATATTAGATCCACACAATATTACAGTGACATGCCTGCAGTATGAGGTAGAATTGCAGCACACACACTCATTGAATAGAGTTTCTGACTGGATGTATAAATAAAAGACTTTACTCCGTTAACTGTTCAGTTAATATCAAAACCAGGAACTTAAACTACTAAGTTCGGGGGAGAGAGAGAGCTATATAATCCGATATTTTGTCAGTTTTGTGGTTATTCCATGTGGATAATCATAGGAACATGGTCACTTCACATTTTATAGTGTAATTTTAATAGCAAAACCTCAAATAGCTGCACAAAGAACTGTGAAGTTTATTTCATTCCAAAAACAAATCAACAAACTGATAAAATCTCAAACACATAAAAAAAAAAAAAAAAAAAAATAAAAATTACATGTGTAGCTGTTATCAGATCCAAGAAGTGAGAGCTTAACATGGCTGGGTCATGTGCATCAGCGGGGTTGCCTGTTGGCTTGTCATTTGCTGGCTTAGGAAGGTTTTATTCACTAGGATCATTGCATCTTTGTGCTTTATTTTCTCCACAATTTTCTGTTTTGCTTGTATTTCATCCATTACAAGTGAAGTTGGCTGAACCAGATATCTCTGTCATTGCAGATTTTCAAGGCTGACTTCACATGTCCTTCATGGTTCTCCTCAAGTGCAAAGAAGCTCATTAAGAGAATTCTGGATCCTAATCCATTGACTGTATGTACATTTACTGTTTCTTTATCTGATCATTTTTGGAATTTGGTAGGTTTTCTTTTATACTTTGAGAAAGGCTAGGAAGGTCCTATTTTGGAGAGTTCCTTGTTCATATTTCATTTGCTTTACCATCACCATAATGGCATGGAACAGCGGATTACAATTGCGGAGATCATTGAGAATGACTGGTTCAAGAAAGGATATAAACCTCCAGTTTTTGAACAAGCCAACGTGAGCCTCGATGATGTGAATGCAATCTTCAATGAATCTGTTGTAAGATTCTTTACTTAAGTTCTCAACAGTCTGCCTTGATTATCTGTTTGTCTTTTGGCATCAGAGTATGACTTGAACTTGATGTGTTGGCATCAGGACCCACGAAACCTTGTAGTGGAAAGGCGTGAAGAAGGGCCGGTGGCCCCTGTAACCATGAATGCTTTCGAACTTATCTCTACTTCGCAGGGTCTCAACCTAAGTACACTTTTTGAAAAGCAAATGGTATGTTTGCTCATATCCAAGGTGACGGTGATAATTGGAACACCTTCCTTATGTCAATGAATGAACATGAATCTCTTCCTCTTAGACCTTTGAATGCATATCCATCATTGCTTATTACTCTATCAATGAAATTGATTTGGACTCTGTCCCTGTGCTAAATGAAGACTAGGAGTAAGTCATCATTGTTCTTCGGTAGCTTTATCACCTACTTTGATGGGTACTCTCATCTTCAGTGCAGTGGATTTTTCCATTGTGACAGATTCTAAGCCTTGAGTTGCTCAAGCAAAACATTTAGAATGATGTCTCCATTCTACTTCCAACTTGCATTCCTCTTTATTATGCATTTAACCTTGTTTTCCATCATTAAAATTTGAAAGTAGATCAATTGGTGAGAAGTTAGACAGCTGATGTACCCTGAATTCTAGGGACTTGTCAAACGTGAAACGAGATTCACATCGAAACGCCCAGCAAACGAGATAATTGCAAAGATTGAAGAAGCTGCTATGCCATTAGGTTTTGACGTGAAGAAGAATAACTTCAAGGTATAAAATGACCTCTCTCCTCACCCCCCACCCCCCACCTCCCTCTCCTTCTCTCTCTCTCTCTCTCCCTCACACACAACACTCCACTTTAAGAGCATTTAGCTGGAGTCATCTTTTATTTAGCACACTAATGACCTTTATCAGTTTTATATTAGCCTAATTCTTGCGTTGACCATGTTTTCAATGTTCATAGTCCTCTTCTCTACATTATCAGCTGAAGGAATACATTGGAGAACCATGTAGAATTTGAAGGACCCTAAATGCTTAACCCACACTTGGTTTCCTGTTGCAGATGAAGCTGCTTGGAGAGAAGACTGGACGGAAAGGTCATTTAGCTGTTGCAACAGAGGTAAGCTATTTTTCCTTTTATATGGCATATGTGGTGCTTGCAAAAAATTATTTTTTAAACTAAACTACTTATCATACCAAGTGACAGTTAAGCTCTTCTTTTCAGATTTTTGAGGTGGCCCCTTCACTTTACATGGTTGAACTGCGGAAGTCTGGTGGAGATACACTGGAGTTTCACAAGGTATAAATTTCAATTTGAATGTTGGTCAGGTTAACGAATTGTTTGAACTCCGTTGATAGGTTCTTTTATCCTTATGCTCTCTGTATATTGGTCATTGTGCAAATTACTCTTTAAAACAATGTGGCATTTCTTACGTGGATTCTGTTTTGAAGATAAACCTTAATTTCCGTTGTATCTTCCCCATTTGAAAAATACTCCAACGCAAAGTGTGAGGATGGTAATTGTAGGTTTCAAAATATGAGGAGGATATTTGGTATGAGGAGTGTTGTCAAGGAAGATATTTGTATTTCTCAACAGCTTGAAAGAAAAAAACAGCGAGATACATTTCCTGAACAAGTTCCTGGAATGCAGTCTTTTGTTTGTATCATTGTCATGTTTATTTTCTTTTTTGTTGACTCATAATATCAATGTTCGTACTTTTCTCTCATTTCAATTCTGGTCCGACCTCATGCACCATGAACCTATTTTCTGCAGTTTTACAATAACCTTTCAACTGGGCTGAAGGATATTGTCTGGAAAACAGATGAAGTAATCGAGGAAGAAACTCTCAGTGGTAAGCTCGTTGCAGATGTTGGATGTGCAAAAATTCCCGTATTTGGTTACATGATATTTGATTTTTATTTGCCATAAGCAGATGGAGAGTTTCAGCACTTCATTTCTGTCATGTAACCATCCTCTAGCTGCATCTTAGACAAGGTTGCAAATCGTGACATTGTGCAATCATTTGGGTTGCCTTCTATGCATGCTCTTCTACTAGATAAATTAAGTTGAACATGAATCTAATGTTTATAAGTTCATAAGACCATTTGTGCACCCATGCACTTACTTTAATCATTCACAAATTATTCACGCCCCAAATGCAAGTCAATTTATGGTAATTTTTTGAACTGCAACATCATTAAACCCCGCTCTTCAGCTGACTGACAGTTCTTGATTAGTTACCATTGTAGGCGCGTGACGAATTGACTCTTTCGTATGATTTTGTCCGTGACAGGTGCTGCAGATGCTAGATCTTAATGGGTGCTTACCACACATACTTAAAATGTCGGCAGACCAACGAATTGGCTTGCTTTTGTGGTTTTTATTTTTCTACACTGGATTGGAATGTTGGTATATATCATAGGTGGGAGTGTTCTTGTTCTTTCCTTGCTTCTTCACATGGAATTCTGCGAATCATAGTAACACTGGATTTGGAACTCTCTCTTTACTTGCCTCCACCGCACATTCCGCTGTTGAGTCGGGCTGTTGTTTCATTGAGCAATTCGTTAGTTGATGACTTTTAGTTGTTTAGGTAAATGGCCTTTTGATTCACCTCTAGGCTTTGTCGTTTCCTTCATGAAAGAAGGTTGGTATTTAGCTTTCGATGCTAAGGAGGTGAGGCCCCAATAGCCCTCGCCGTCAGCGGTGGATGGCACGCCTCTCTCTCTCTCTCTCGACGTGTTTTTAGTGTATAAGGAATCAAATTGAAGTTCATTAACTCGTTTGCTTGAGGCAATGAAGATCTCATTATTCACGCGTGAAATTTAGCCAATGAAATATTTGAAAAAGCAAGAAAAATCATTGTAAAACACAAGCATTCCCTTCCTCTATCGCCACATGTGGTAAGTTTATATGCATAAAATATAATTTTGGTTCGATCAAGTGCTAAAATTACTTTTAAAAAGTCATAATTACATTACAATTGTCCCTAAATAGTCCTAAATGTGTTTTTTTGTCAATTCAGTTTTTAGACTTTTTTAAATTTGTGCCAATTCAATCTCTCCAACTAGGCACAATTCAAACTAATTTTGATGGGCTGATGTTTATGGCGTGGATGCCAGACATAAATAATTTTTAACGATATTTTATTTTTTGATTTTTTTTTCTTTTACTCTCTTTCTTTTTTTCTCCCCCATAACAGCTAGCAAGGCTCCAGTAAGGCTGCGATCTAGGCTAACCACGCCATGGCCTCAATAGCCATGGGTGAGGCCACCTCACCCACAATTCCCATGCTTCGTGCACAAATTGCAAGAGAAATCATATTGACCTTTAGGAGACACACACACAAAAAATAGTCTAGACACAAGTATTAGGGGCCGCAGGTGAAGGCAGCCATGGGCTCGCTAGCTGCAAGTGAGGTTGCATTCACCCACAATCGACGAGGGCTTCGCCATCCTCACCCAATTGCCAACAATCCTAGCCGAAGCCTTGTTGGCCACTGTGGGGAAAAATAAACGAAGGAAGAAAAATAAAAATAAAAATAAAAAATTTGAAAATAAAATAAAAAGGATATCCACGTCAAAATTAGCTGAATGGACTAAATTGACACAAATGCAAAAGGTCTAGTATTGATCTGATCAAAAAAAGTTTAAGATTAAATTAGCATAATTATAAAAAATTAATGATTTTTTTGGTAATTTTCCCTCGATAAATTCTTTAAATATTTACCATAAAGTACAATATAGTGCTAAACTTTTCAATTGCTTCACTTTAAGTCTTAAATCTCTATTTAAAATAATTTATTAGTCTTAAAACTTAAGGTGAAAAGCGCATCCAAAATATTTTATGTAGGCAGTTTTTAAGTGATCGAAATAAATTTACGTATTGTTTTTTATTGAAAATATTTTATTGTACTTTTTAGAAAAAAAGTTAACGGTTTAATTAAATCAATTGAAAAATTTCGAACTTTGTCGCATTCCTTTTGTAAGGTTTAGGACCTTTAGTGCACTTTTCTCATCACAAAATATGAAAATCCTTGAGTAAAATGACCTCCAGAACTATTAATTAGGTGTTGCATGAAGATGTAAGGCATTTAGTTGATGTATCATTTAAATTGGTTCGAAAATTTCCTATAATCCACCAAATGATAAGAAATATGTTGTGGCTTCACGTATTTGATGATTTCTTCTTCTTTTTTCATTATATTGCTAAAATATTTTAAACATTGAATGATACGATGAAGAATTGGGATGTCTTAGAATGAGGGGAAAATTGTCCAAAGAGTCCTAAATTTATTGCACTTTTGCCAATTCAGTCATAAACCTTTTAACTTTGTCAATTGAGTCATAAATCTTTTCACTTCTTACCGATTCGGTCCATCCAGCCAATTTTAGCCGAAAAATGCTGACGTGGATGCTAGCGGTGTCACGTAGAACTGTCGGCGCGACGTTGATAATTTTTAATAATGTTTTAATACTTTTTTGAATTTTTATTATTTTTATTATTTTTTTGTTTTTTTTTTCCCTTTTTTTGTTTTTTGTTTTTTTTTTTGGCTTTCTTGGCATTTTCCGGTGGCTGGCCATCAACCACAGCCAGCCGGCTGGCCTCGCCCGCCATAGGCAAGGCCCAGCCGGGCGAGGACGAGCCCCGACGAGGGGAGCCCTCGCCGAGGCCAAGGCAGCCTCGCAGGGCGTCATCAGCCAGGCGACGGCGATGCCAGGTGAGGCCGCCCTAGCCTAGGCGAGGGCCCACCTCACCGGATCTAGCGAGGGGAGCCCTCGCCCAGTCGAGCGTCGGCCTCGCCCAGACTAGATCTAGCGAGGCCGGCCCTCGCCCCTGGTCGGATGACGGCAACGACTTGCGACGACGCCAATCACGAATGACAAGGAGAAGAAGAAGGCAACGGGGAAAAGGAGAGCCAAGAACAATCGGAGAAGTACGGACAGATTCTCGCAAGTCGTTGCTGTCGCCCAGCCATGGGCGAGGGCCGGCCTCGCCAGATCTGGTCTGAGCGAGGCCAATGTTCGACTGGGCGAGGGCAAGCCCCGACGAGGGTGAGCCCCGGCGAGGGGTGAGGGCGAGGGCTCCCCTCACCAGGGCTCGTCCTCGCCTAGCCGGGCCTTGCCTGTGGCGGGCGAGGCTAGCCGGCTGGTTGTGGCCGGTCACCGACCACCGGAAAAGGCCAAGAAAGCCAAAAAAAAAAAAGGGGGGGGGGGGGAATAAAAATAATAATTAAAAATAAAAAATCATAAAAATATTATTAAAAATATTATTCACGTCGCGTTGGCAATCCTACTACCGGAGTCCACATTAGCATTTTTCGGCCAAAATTGGCCGGATGGACTGAATCGGTAAAAAGTAAAAATGTTTATGACTCAATTGGTAAAGTTAAAAGGTTTATAACTGAATTAGCAAAAGTGCAATAGATTTAGGACTTTTTGGACAATTTTCCTTTAGAACGAGTCCCGATGTTTTCACGTACTTGACTCGTAGTTAAGTACAACTGGCTCAATGTTATATCAAGTCATGGTATAAAGTCGTGTCTGAAATTGTTATTTCAAGTGCCAAAGCTTACAACGATTTTTCACTTTTTCACGTTGTAAAAACGATACCAATTATTCACGTCTCTTTTTCCTTACCAATCTAGCAATGTAGATTCTTACATTATTCTCCATTTCTGTAACGAAAAGACATCTTTATATTGTGATGATTACGTCTGATAAAAATGGAACAAAACCGAGAAGGGAAACAAAACAAAGCCATTTTAGAAATTAATAAGGCTAACAACAATCCTACCAAAAAAGCTCAAGAAGCTAGAATAGAGAGTTAACAATGTATATCAAGCGCATTTTTGTTAGTGATCAATCAATATGCTTGATATACATTGTTGACTTATTGTCCTAACACCTCAAGCTACTAGCTCGAGAATCTATTTAGCTTATAACATCGTTTAAATAGGATCTTACAAGCTATGTGGGACAAAAATAACAATTACCGTCATAATGGCATCGCTCTCTCTCTCTCTCTCTCTTTCTCTCTCTTTTTGCTATTTCTATTTCATGCTTATTTATTTTGCCAAAGCCTCAAAGATCTAGGCATAATCAATCCAAATTGAGAAATTCATGATCTAATAGAAAAATTTAGAAATAGTACACTAGGAGTTTTAAACTCATCACCAAATATAATTGAATCCTAAAACTTGTTAAATTAAAATTGGTGTAATCAAATCATCTCCTTAATTCCATCAAATGAAAAATGTTGAAGTGACTTTTTTTGTTGATTATTTTTATCTCTCCTATGTGACATTGAAACATGAATGATGTGACTGAAACGAGGCTATTTTAGTCCAAGTGTATTTTTTATTTAAATATCATTAAAATTAGACAAAATATAAACTTAAAAAAAAAAAAAAAAAAAAAAAAAAAACAACAAAAAACACAAAACAAAAAACTGAGAACCATACAGACAGAAAATTGTCTTTCTGTTAGACTTTATATAGAAGTTAAGACTTTGAATATGAGCAAAAGAATAAAAAAAGAAAAATGAAAACAAAACCGAACACCATATCCTATCAATTTATTGACATGACTCTCAATACTCACTATAAAGTCATGTTGCTAAAAAGAACTCAATTGTCTGAAGAATGTCCATATTACAGAAAGCCAAAGCGCAAATCTCACATCATATACGCAAATCAACAGTCAGTTTCCATCTCCTTTTTCTTTGCTATTGACAAAACAGAAGGCAGATTGCAATATTCTCAAGATTGCACCAAACACAAACTGAGAAACTATAGTACAAAACTTTTTCCAGGCGATATTCAGGCGCGATTCGAGTGCTCGGGGAGAATGCCGGATGGGAATAGCCACGGCAATGGTCGACAAGCCACTTCGAACTCGGATCTCCTAGCCGAAGTTTCAAGATCCGTCGGCTTTCTGAGCAACGGAGAAGGTTTGGACCTCGCCAACTTTTGCACTTAGCTAAAGAGGGCATCCTGAGAGATGAACACACCCCAAGCTTCCTGAAAAGTTGCAGCAAAAATCGCTAAGCGATACTTATCAATGCCAACATCCAACACGCTCAAGGTTAGGTCGAGAAGAACAGATTTTGCTTTTACCTGGAGGGTAGAGAAGGCCTTTTGGGCGATGTACTTTTGCCGAGTGGTCGCGCCTTTCTGCTGGAGCTTGTCAGGGTGGAGACACAGCCTCGCTCTCTGGTAAGCCTTCTTCACTTGAGAACTGTCTATGAGACTCGTCACCGGGACCGAGCTCCAACCGCTGTTCGGCCAGAGGATCTGAAACCGGCCACCGCCCCCGTGAGGCCCGACATGAAGGATCAAAAAAATGCGAGATGGGTTCCAGGGAAAGAGAGAGAGCTAAGTACCTGATGTAGCGTCGAGAGGAGTAGCCGGATATTTGTTTCTTTGCCGGCCAACCACGCCCGTAAGTTCTGATCCAACAGCTCCATTTCCTTCTACACAACACGAGCCGTTAGAATTTATGATCTATCAAACTGCGAGCAAAGCTCGATGTTCGCCTTTACTCTGTAAAAGAGCTAGTGACAACGTCGTCGACAGATAATTATGCAAGGGATTCTCAAATGCATCGAATGCAGAGTCGGTGTTTTCGATCAACGTTCTTCCTCAGGCCAAAGGACTAATGTTTTGCACAGAACAGTCGATTTCTTTCGAATGCATTGTTGGCCTTCTCATCAATTCAAAGTTTTCTTGTGCAGTATAGTTTAATGCAATGGACATAAATAAGAAATAGCTTACGTCTTTCTCTGATAGGGTGCCGCTGCCGTCTTCTCCCGTCCATTCATCTTGTTCCTCCTGAAAATACAGAATCACGAGGCCTCATAAGAAGTCGGACCAACGCAATTTACTCGCGGTCGATTTCGTTTCCTATTTCTAATCAAGCTGAGAAAACAATGTCACTCAGATGAGTGCATGTCTGTGGCATAAGCACTGATTGATCTGTCAAGAACTGTTTACCTCTGAAGATTGCATCTTGCTGTGTCCGCTTGAGTCGAGAAATTCACAAGCTTTTGATCTCTCTTCTGAATTGCAGACAACAAAGAGATCGATCGTCAACTTCGCATCGCCAAAATGATCAGCCGAATTGGCCAGAGCGCGGCTCAAGTTAAAATCAGTAACATTACCTTCGGTTTCGGGAGAGTTCTGCTTCTCAAGCTCTGTCGCGCCCCATTGGTCTTTCTCGTCGCCCGGCGCTCGAAACTTCTCCTTGGCCCACGCGATCGCCTCATCGATCCCCAATGCTTCGCCGGAGCCATCCTGGCGATTCGAAGTGCCAATCTCAATGACAAAAGAACCCGATATCTCATCCTCGTCTTGGTCCTCTATCTCTCGCTCCCGGACGATGTGAACCCGATCTCGGATGCTGAGGCCGTTGCCTTCAGGATCTTGACAGAGCGAAGAGATCACAGACGATGGGGAGTTGATCTCCATGTCATCGTCCTCGACCGATATTTTCATCCGCCTGCGCGAGCTCGGTTCTTCGGTAACGGATTCCGGCGACGGAACGGGCCGCGCGAAGCCATTGTACGAGCATCTCGAGTTCGATCTGTGTTCTTGCTCGGTAAGTCGCTCGTCGGGCCACGAAGGTGGGCTGTAGGGAAATGCCGGAATTCCATGCTCCTTCAGTTGATCACCGGCAGCAGCTGCGATCGAATTCCATCGACACGGCACGTTGATCGGCCTGTCAACATCGATCAACACGCAATTTAGTTGCAGTATCACGTAATCTTTCATACAACTTTCGCATACGTTGCATTTCTTGATGATTATTCTTCCTGTTCAATCTGATCTCGATTTAGAACGACTTCAAGATACGTATGGTTTGATATGGAACTTAAATTCACTTCAAGCAAAAAAAAAAAAAAAAATCAGAAAAAACAGAGATCTCTCTTTAGTAGCAGCTGCTAAACCTGGAAACCAAGCCAGTAGAAGTCCAGCATATCTACCTGAGCTTTGAAGCGAAAGATGACAGTCCGACGTCTTCTCCGATCACCGGCCGGAGAGGGCTCAGCTCCTCCGAGCTCAGCGCCGACGACGAATTCGACTTCGACTTCGACCCAGACATCACGTTCGACCCCGGCCGCGACCGCTCCCTCGACCTCCGGACTCCGTCCAACCCGAACACATCCCTGTAGAACACCTCCGCCGCCGCCGGGATCCTGAACGCCGGCAGGCTCCGGCCGGGCTTCTTCGCCGGGGAGGCGAACTCCGGGGGGCGGAACACCTCGTCGTAGAAGCTGGAGACGGGATCAGAGGGCGCGAAGTCGCCGGAGAACTTGCGGAGGAGGACGGTGCGCGGGGGGCCGCCGAAGACGTCGGAGAAGTCGTCGGCGTCGAGGGTCTCGGAGGAGAGCGGCGGAGGCGGCGCCCCCCTCCGCCGCAGGAGGTCCGACGGCTGGGGAGACCCGGCGGCAGGCTGCGGCGGAGAACGGACGTGCATTCCCATGCGCATCCGCCAAGACTCGTCCATTGCTGCTCACCAAGAAAAGAGAGCGAGCGAGATTTCGCATAGATATTGAGTGGAGCAAAAGGCACTTTTTTTGCATGTATAAAAGAAAAGAACTTTGTCCAACTTTTAGGACCAAAAAAAGGAAAAAAGTTGAAAAAAAGTATCGGGCATGTTTCATAAACTTTATTATATGAAATGGGAATTTTACTTTTTGAGTCGTTGGCCAATAATCATCACAAAAATTGTAGTGGCATTGGCAAAAAAATGGCAATGAAATTTATAAAATTTGATTTGTTAGCTGACTATCTGGAAAAAAAATTAAAAAATTATATGGTTGAGAGAATTGTTCTTTGTATATTGAGTAGTTTGCTTGATAAGTTGGATATCGATGTGCTTGATTGAGGGGGTTTGAGTGGGGCTCTATTCATGTGCTCGATGTGCTTTTTAGTGCTTTTCTATTTTGTTGGCAAAAGGCAATCTTATCCTCTAAGAAGAAGCTGGGATTTCTTTTTTTTTTAGCCTTTTAATTTAAACCAACATTTAGGGTGCATTTGTTTCACAAAAAAATTATTTTTCAAGAAAACATTTCCCTCATTTTTCAACATTTGGTTCGCTTAAGAAAATACGGTAAATGTTTTCCTAATAAACAAAAAATATTTTCCAATCAAAACTTAAATTCAAGAAAATGGTTTCTCCTTTGAAAGAACCGAAAAATATTTTCCAAAATGTTTTCCTGGTCTTGGAGTCCTTGGTCAATGAAAATTTTATTTTAATAAAATAATTTTTTAAATAAATCTAATTTTAAAAAAAATTAAAAATTTTGAAATGTTTATTATTATATTTTTTTTCTTTTCTTTTTTTATTTTCTTTCATTTCATTTCTCCTTCCTCCCCTTTCTTCCTCCACCAGCCATGTGCCTCGGCAACTACTAATGGCCAAGAAGCGGAATGGTAAGCTTGAGGCTTAGCCAATCCAAGTGAGCCCAAATTCCGTCGAGGCTGGCGAGCTCATGCTCACCCAATCGTGATAAGCTCAAGGCTCGCCAAATCCAAGCAAACTTAGGCTCCTCTAAGATCAGCGAACTTGTAACTTGCCTAATCTCAACAAGGCAAAGGTTACCTATGGCTGTCACTAGCCAATAACAACAAAGGAAGGAAGAAAAAAAAAAAAAGAAAAAAAATTAAAATTTTAAAAATTAAAATTAAATTTTTTAAAAGAGAAAATTTAAAAAATAATATAATTAAATAATTAAAAACTTAAAAAAAAAAACTTATTTGAAATAGTGAGAACAATTAATAAAATTCGAATTTTAAAAAAAAAAATAATTATTTTTTTTTATCTAAAATAAAGTTATGAGATTGAAAATCATTTTCCATATTATTAAACAAAGGAAAACTACCTATATTCCTGAGAAATGTTTTACTAGAAAACATTTTCCTATATCATTAAATTTTCCGCGAAATAAACACACCTAGAGAATAAATGATTTGTAAAAAAATTTCCTCAAAATGATTATTTGTATTATTTATAAAAATAAATAAAAAAAATATTTTCATCATTCACAAAAATGTTTAAATATAGATTGTTGTCGATAAGAAAATATTTTTTATTGACTAAATATCTCAAACAATACAAGTGGTCATTATAAGAAAAATATTTTGCAAATCATTTATTTTTTCGTAAAACAAATGGATCGCAAAAAAATAAATATTTGAAATTTTTGATATAACACTTTCATATCAACTTTTCGATACTTCTCTTTTTATTGATAAAGGGTCGGGAAAGAGCAACCAGCACTAGCGGCTCTTTTTGATGTTATCATAAGATCTCACATCTGTTACAGAAAATTCGGATTGAGTCATAGTCACTCGCTCCACCCGTGACTCGAAGGCTCCAGAGTGAAAACCGCATCATTATTGCTCCACCAAAAACGTTAGGAAGAAAAAAACCTCTCCACACAAGATACTAAGCGATCAAAACAATGAGGCATGGCTAGTTTCAAGAAGTCACTCATGATACCAATTAAACTCGTGATCTTGTAAAAGATGAGATGATCTATCCCTTGGATCGGACCCCCCCCCCTCCGCGGCACTAGCAGCCCTTTTTGATGTTATCATAAGATTTTACATCCGTTACAGAAATTCTGATTGAGTCATAGTCACTCGCTCCATCCGTGACTCAAAGGCTCGAGAGTGAAAACCGCGTCATCATTGCTCCACCGAAAACGTTAGGAAGAAAAAAACCTCCCCCAACAAGATACTAAGCGATCAAAACAATGAGGCATGGGCGGTTTCAAGAAGTCACTCGTGATACCAATTAAACTCGTGATTTTGTAAAAGATGAGATGATCTATTCCTTGGATCGGACCCCCCCCCCCCCTCCGGGGTCTGTGTTACTTGTCTTCCACCCCCTTTTTGCTGAATTTTCCTCCCTCGTTATAAGCAAAAAAAAAAAAAAAAAAAAAAAAAATTCATCACCACTTTTGACTGCGGAATGATGCGGCGGAATGAATGATGATGGGATTGGGCATATATGGTGTGTGACGATATTATTATAATGACTGTTGGTATCACGCTTGCTAACCTGGAAAGGTGTCTCCTCGGTTGGATGGTAGGGGCCCCAAACCCCCCCTCAATGAAGTATAATGATCACAGCACCTCACTACTAAGTGCAATTCCTTATCTTATTCTCCTTTGTTCTCCTTTTTATTATTTCTGCATTTTTCTCCTTCTTTCTTATTTCACTGTTTTTTCATTCTGCACTTAGGTGATATTGATCACAACACATCACTAATAAGTGGTGGAACTTTTATCTTGTTCTCCTTTATTTTTTTCCCCTTTTATTATTTTGTACTTTAATTTGTTATGCATTTTTCTTGTTTTTTTGTCCCTCCTTATATTTCATTCTGGATTTGGGTGATATTATTATGTTTGGAGCCAAATTTTCATCTGCCAAATTAGATTGGCTTTTATCCCTCCTTATATTTCATGCTGGATTTGAGTGATATTGCTAAGATTGGAGCCAAATTTTCATCTTCCGAATTAGATTGGCCTAAAGAAAATCGACATTGAAACCGCGTACTTTTTGAGGGACATGACTTGTCGGTCACCTCAATTGATAATACTTGAGTTTCTTTTTATTCTTTTTTGGGATACATTTATTCCATAATGTGTCTATTTCCAGATATCAATCGACATGACTTTGATTATATTATCTTGTACGTTACCCTTTCGGCTAAGAAAAGATGTTAAAGGAAGAGCAAGTTGTGGATCAAAAATTATGTGGACGGCATCAAATCAAGAGGCATGTCTCTATTGTGGAAGTGATTACGTTATAGTCAGATAGAAATGTCGGCACTACACATATTTTCATTAAGGACCACTCGTTTCGCATATATTTTTGCCATTTACCTATTTCTTTATAATCTCCATTCTCAATTTCTCATCTTAACCCCTACAATAATAACGCCAGATAAATTAAGCAAAAAATATATGTGGATTTATGTAAAAAAAAAATAACTGCCCACTCTGCACGTGTGACGATTAGTTCATTTTAAATCGACGAACAATTAAGTAGGATCATATTCCTCTTTTTCATTAAACGACCGGGGTTTGAACTAGAAGAATCATTGAAATCCTCTTAAACTTTGCACCGGGTAATCTTCTTCGCCGAGAAATAGGAAGAAAATAAACAATGGAAAACCTAGTACAAATTTAAATTTTAATCATTCAAAATAGTGACATTTTATTTATCTATTTATCTTAGTAATCGAGGCACTTTGAATAAAATCTTGCAGAGCTTCCGATGAAAACCATTACGAAGGGAAAAATTAGGTGGTTCTAGCCTTACTTTCATTTGGAGACCATAGGTGGACTTTACCCTATGTTTGTCATATTTGTTTGGTACATCAGTCATTTAATTGGTTTATTTATTTAAGAGACCTTTGACATTTGATAGTTAAGGAAAAGGTAGTGGTACCGTTAACCCCGTAAGCTTTTCATAAGGAATTGAAAAGATAAAAGAAAATTCACGTGGTATATCTATGGCAAGTTTTTAAACCCAAATATAAGGAATGAAATTTTTAGGACCCGGATACGTTATCTTGACAAGTTTTAAGGCTCATACTATAATTATTTTTAATATCATCATCATCATTATTATTATTGGACCGACAAAAAGTGGTAGAGGCAGGTGAGCGCAAGGATGGCTGATACCTCCTGAGGGGACAATGCATGCCACGATTTGACTGTGTCGAGGCCCCTCTGTACACCTCACTCTCTTCTACTTTGCACAAACATAGAGAGGAATTATTTCCTAATTAAGGAGTCAGATTATTTCCTAATAAGGAGTTTGAGGATGTATTATAAATGCAAGTGGGTTTATGCCAAGAAAGAAACCAGGAGTCTATCCGGCTTTTAAAAAAACCAAAATCCGAGGGAAAAAGCTCAAAGCTTTTGGATTCTTGTCGTGTGGTCCAAAGATCACAAGCAGAGAACAAGATTTGAAGGGGAATCGGGGGGGTTTTACAGCTTTTACAAGGTGGGAGGGAGGAACATCATCATGGAGGAGATCATTATTACATCAACTTTGAGTCGTAAGTTGCAATCGTGGCTGGTAGCATCCCTTTTTATGATAATCCATTGTGACTAATGAATTACGCATACATATAATATATTGTTGTGTGTGTGCACGAGTGTTTTGATTACAAAGGAATGGGATTAATTAGTTATATTCATGTAATTGCATTATAACAAATTATCATAGTTGGTGCTATGAGCCGTTGCTTGTGTCTTTTTTCGTAAGAAGAAATTGCCCAATCAGTCATAAATTTATTGGATAGACATCAATTTAGTCTTGAACTTTTCAATTTTACCAATTTAGTTATATATTTTTATGCATGATTTCAATATAGTCTTTCCGATTAATTTTCGTTAGAAATTGCTGATATGGTGATATGCCGCGTAAGACAGCCAACAATGTCTAAATTGCCATGTTGACAATTTCTAGAGAAAATTGGTCGGAAAAACCATTTTGAATTTTGCACAAAGATGTACAACCAAATTAGTACTATCGAAAAATTTATGATTAGATTGACATATGTATAAATGTTTATTAAACCCATCAAATGGGTGAATCAAGTTAGGTTAGATCGATCGAAAATGGGTCCACCTAAATAGATTCATTTAACCTATTTTGATCCATTTACATGCAATACAATCCTAACTTGACCCATATAATTAGAAATGCTTTTATACGGTATCCTAAGCAATGCCTAACCCTACTTCTATATTATTTGCAGTCTCTCCACCACCACCTCCTTTAACCACCAAACCCGAGCCCCAAAAGATAAAGCCCACAAACACGCTTCTTGTCTTCAATTTCTTTTAAGAGAATGGTTACCAAATATTTGTTAGAGTGTGGAGTGAGTGAGCGCGAGCTCAAGTAAGAGCAATAAAAAATGAAGAAAAAGTCATAAAAGTGGGTTGAATTTAAATTAGTTATAAATTCGTTTATGACACATTTATAATTCATTTAACATTCATATTATGTTTAAACATATTTATTTAATATAATTAACTCATTTATATCCATTTCTTAATGGTCAATAACTCATTTAACGGGTTTGATGTTTGTGACTAATTAAGTAAATTTCTCTATTTTATAACATGTATACTGTTCTTGTTCTTTAACGTACTTTTTCAATTGTTAAAAAAAAAAAAAACTTACTTTTTCAATTATTTTGTTTATTTGAGAGAGAGATAGAGAGAGACAGAGACAGAGACAGAGATTCCTTTTTTGAAGTTGGTGGCTGAGAATGTCTTTCATGTGCTCATTTAATGAAGGACTTTTATGTCTTATTGTTAATGGAGCGGTCTATTTGGGATGCTAGCACCGAGAAGGATACATCATGCACTAAGAAGAGCTGTCCCTGCGCATAGAGTACAGCGCACATCACCGATGTACCACAAACAAATATCCACCAAACAACTCTGAAAAATATCGAGCAAACTCATATTATGTGAACAATGTAATGTATGGAGCCGATCCCGATATTAAGATCATCTATAAATTTATATTTTTATAAGGAAACATATCGAATTTCACTATTTCTTGATATGTGATTCGCATAGTTTATTAGATCGAGATTGCTAAAGAGAGCTATTTTACTGTTGAATGCAGGCTTAGGAATGTTGAGTGGTTAATTATACGGCAATAATGTTCAATAACCATGTCTTACTCCTGGAGTCGACCATATGATCCCTCTTGTGTCATTAACCATTGCTTTATATCAAGATATGTGATGGGATTCAGATACTTAATATCTTTCTTTGGTCCTTCTGTTTACATATTCCACCAAAAAGAAGCACATATTCTCCCTAGAGCATCTAAAGTGGGAGAATTACAAAAAAAAAAAAAAAGAGTCCTAAACTTATTGCACATGTGTTAATTCAGTCATAAATTTTTTAATTGTATCAATTTTAATTTTTTTTTGTTGGTAATTATATTAATTTAGTTATAAATATTTTCACATTTTATCAATTAAGTCTATCAGCTAATTTTGACCCAAAATCATTGACGTAAACATCAATTATCTTACATAGCACGACCGGCGCTTACATAAACAATTATTTTTTAATATATTTTCTTTTTTTTTTTTCATTTTTTTCTTTTCCTTCTTTTTTTTTCCCACCAATGAGGGCTTCACAGCCCATGATCACAACCCTTGCCTAGCCTCATTGAGATTTGGGTAAGGCCTTCATAGCTACAAGCGAAGGTAGCCTAAACCGTGCCTAGCAAGGCCATGGCCACCTTTGCCAACTAGCCTTGTTCTCGGTTGTGCCTCTCAATGGTATGGATAGGCATGGCCATGAGTGAGGCTACCTCCCTAGGATCTAGCCGAGGGCTACAACCCTCTCTAGCAATTGACGAAGCTTCACATCTCTTGCCCAGTGGCCAATGAGCTTCAGCAACCCTCACTAGCCATGGTGGGAAGAAAAAGGAAAAGAGAAAAGAAAATTAAAATATTATTATTTTAAAATGTCCATGTCAATACTGATTGTGTCACGTAGGACAACTAATATTTACATCAGTAATTTCTAATCAAAATTTGCCAAATTGGGTAAAACATGAAAATGCTTATGACTAAATTGTCACAATTGAAAAGTTTAAAATAGAATTAACATAAATGCAATAAATCTATAACCTTTTTTTAAGTGATTATCCTTATCTTAACAACAGTGGAGCACTAGAAATTAGACCATAGTCTTTGATGGGACCCACATGAAACTCACCATTTTTAATGACACAAATTCATTTTGGTGCAGCAATATTGGTCATAAATTTATGGTATAGATGTCAATTCAATTTTAAATTTTCTAATTATGTTAATTTAGTCCTAAACTTTTGTGCATCCCATCAATTTTCATCGAAAATCATTGAGTCATTGTCTACCATCCTACGTGGTACATCACCACATCAATGATTTCCGGTGAAACTTGGCAAGAAGAACTACAGTGGAATTCTGTAAAGATTTAGGACTTAATTGACAAATTTAAAAGCTCTAAGACTATGTTAACATCCATGTAATATATTTAGGACTAATTAGAACCAATTTCTTCATTTACGTTGAACCCTCCTAGATGGAGCTTAATCTGCTCATTTTATAAATCTTAAACTTAAGATCAAGCTAACATTTTTCCATTCTTATCCTTTCCTTGAATGTACTCATCCGACACTGCATTCTTAGCTCATTTTGCATAAATATCGATGCTTAATTGATCGTGCAAACCTCTATGCCTCGAAGCTTTTTCGTCTCGAGACTTGGGAGCAAAAGGTCGATCATTACCTGTAGCAATTGCGGATTAGACGTCTATAAATTAATGCGCCTATCTCTCCAATGTTTTTTAAATAAACAATAACGAGCTCTTTCTCCAACAGCTGCCTCTAAAGTTGACACTAGCAAAAGGTTAATCATTCTTCTTGCAAAAGGAAAAATTATCCAAATAATTCTTTATTTTTTTTTTTGCACTTTACAAATTCAATCCTAAATATTTTAATTTTATTAATTAAATTCTTTTTTATCTTTTTTCAATTGAATCCATCCAGATAATTTTGGTAGGAATTCACTAATGTAACTCTATTATCTTATATAGTATGATCAATACTAACATGGACAATTTTTTTATAATATTTTAATGTTTTATAAATTTTTATTTTTTTCTTCTTTTTCTTTTGTTTTCTTTTTTGTCCTTATTTTTTCTTTCATCTTCTTCCTTTCACCTCTAGCGAAAACCAAATCACCATGGAAAACGCAGCCCCGTGATCAACTCAACCTTGTGACTCACCCTCCACCACCACCTCACCACCATTCCAACCTCCATCCATCACCATCCTGGTAGCTTCCACCACCACAATCCTCAAGCCCCTCTAGCTCAAAATCATATTTCAGAAGTGCGGCCTTAAATTTGAGGCCACGCCCTCTAGTAATGAAGGCTACCACAGGCAACTAAGGGGCGCTAGGCGAAGGTCACCAGGCTCTCGTTGACCGCAGTGAGGGCCGTGCAGCCCTTGCCTAAATATGGGCGAGGCGACCTCACCCTCAGCGGCAATGGCCTGCTACTTGAGTTTCAAGCTCAAGGCCACAAACATGGACATGAGATCCAAAGTGAGCTTTAAGCTATTACTAGAGAATCGATTGTCAAATCTCAACTCCTAATCATGGCCATGATGGTCTCTCAAATCTATGCAAGGCTAGGCAAGGGCCACACAACCCTCACCTACAGCCAGCAAGGGCTGCTGAACCCTTATGAGCCACTAGTACAAAAATAGAGAAGGAAAAGAGAAAGGAAAAATAAATTAATAAAAAATTCGAAAAATATTAAATATTATTAAAAATGATATACATTAACACCGATCATGCCACATAAGACGTCAATATCCATGTCAATAAAATCTGGCCAAAATTTTATGGATAGACTTAATTGACAAAATTAAAAAGTTTAGCATTTTTTGGACAATAGCATTAGGACTTAATTGGTTAAAATACAATAAATTTAAGACTTTTTAGACAATTTCCCTCTTGCAATGAGTATTTTTCTTGTATTCTCCACTGTTTTTACTTCCAATATATGCTTGCCTTGTTCCAATCTGCCATTTTTTTCCTATTGATTTGTTACATATTTTATTAGTTCGACCAAAAAAAAAAAAAGCACTAATGTATTAGCAAATATTTGATCGACAATTGTGTATACATCTACAATGAGCTTTTAGTGAGTGAGTTCCAACTTTTGATTGTGTTTTCATTTTCTATTGGTTAGCTGAGATTTGTATTCGTTTTATTTGATTAACCACTAATTTATTAGCCAAAGAAGGCTGATAAATTAATTCTTAACAGAATGAATATGATCAACAATAGCGCATAAAATTTTATTTTTTTTTTTGCACTGGAGACGTAATTGAGTGATATCTTCATACTTCTTCTATAATTATCCAAAGATGATATTTTGACAAAATCATGTTTTAAAATTACCATTTTGTAAAAAATCAAATTATCATAATCTGCATATTTGAATCACAATAGCGTTGACATTAATATCGATTATTTTTTATTAGGTACTTATTTTTTTAATTTGTGTTAGAATAGTTAAAAGTGAAAAGATACATTTTCTAAATATTTAATTTGCATATTTTATCTGTATAACTTAAAATAATGAAAAATACACATGAATATATTCTTATACAAAGTGTGGGTTAATGGTCTAGTATAAGTATATAACAGGAAGCTCTTCTTCAAGAATTGGCTATAAGATGACACCTAAGACTCTAAATTTCGAAGGATTAATCATCATCCTTGCATATTCTACTTTTCTATCACTTTCCATTCATGCTTCCAATTAAATTTGGTGCTTGCCAATTCAGTACCATTAAATAGAGTTTTTTTTTTTTTTTTTTTTTTTGGTAAGGTAAAAGGTATTATAGCTTTGAACAAATATACAAGACAACTCGACCGGCTCCTAATCTTGCACTCTCGATACAATGCAGGGAGAGTGGAAGGGAGCACAATCAAGAAACAGGAAAAGAAGAACAACACGGACTAAACGAGCCCAACAAAGATTTAATAAATTTTAATTCTAATTTTCTAGTAACTTTTCTTATTAATATTTCATTGGAAGTTTCTTATTAACAACGACAATTAATATAACAACGTTTTTTTTATAACTATTATATAATCCCTATATTTTGCATAAGTATAATATGAACTAAGACTTTTATCTTTATTTTTTTTCAAAAGAAGAAGATTCATATGAAATAAGATACAGAAAAAATTCCAAATAAAGGCCCAAAGTACTATCATTTTCTTAAATAAGGGTTTGAAGTGGATTTTGTTTCAAAAAAGAGCATGAAGTGATCAAATCGTCTCAAATAATGGCTTAAAATGACCAAATCATCTCAAATAATGGCCTTTGACTAGCTAGTGACTATTTGACCATCGAAGAAAGGGTATTTCAATAAAAAAAAACTATAACTTTATTTTTTATCCTTTTTTCTTCTTCCCTCCTTGTCACCATCGTCGATGGCCGGCGGAGGTCGCCCTCATTGGATCTAACGAGGGTTGCCCTCACTAGTGTTGAGGCAACCCAAGCAAGGCAACCCTCACTTAATGCTGGCAAGAGTTGCCCTCGCTAGTTCAGGCAAATGCGGCCTTGCCCGACACCAATGAGGGCAACCCTCACCTGCCCAAGGTGAGGCGATCCTCACCCAATGCCAATGAGGGCAACCCTTGCCCTCAATTGAGTTGGTGAGGCAATGCGAGGGCGAGGGTTGCCCACCTAATCTAGCAAGGAACACCCTCACCTAATGCCAGGGGGGTTGCCCTCGCCAACCCACGCCCTCGCCTAAGCTAGCGAGGCCATGCAAGTATGCGAGGGCGAGGGCTATCCTCACTAGATTTGGTGAGGAATGCCGACACTAGTGAGGGTCCTCGCCTAAGTCCGATGACCTCCACCATGGCTAGTGGAGGGAAGGGGGAAATTGATAGCCACTTCAAAAATTTAGTTAAAAGACAAAAATAACCTTCAAACTAAAAGGTTATGCCTTTTTAGAAACTAATATGGCCACTTCAAACTTTTATTTAAAACAAGTTATATTTCAAGCCTTATTTGACACGATTTGGCCACTTCATGCCTTTTATTTAAAATAATGTCAACTTCGGATCTTTATTTGAGAAAATGAAAGTATTTCAGGCTCTTATTTGGAATTTTCCCTCCCTAAAATGCAACTTAACATATAACTTTCAATACAACACATAAAGAAATTTACCTTCATGTAACAAATGCGTATGTTACTAGTTGAGTCTTAAACCCATCAATTTTAAATACACCACAAGCAAGATATGTCTTAAATAAATGGTAATTATTAAATCTACCGTCGATATAAATATATCCCGACACATTCGCCATTGGATGAGGGACATACATGTGTAGAGTTAGTATTTTCACCAAACTCTTCCACATATCACTCGTGTAACGGTGAATATAAAACTATTTTTGACACCGGCAATGATATATAAACCAAATGACCCATGACTCGTAAATTGCTCCTTGAAATTTCAGTTTACTATGAACTCTTGCAATAAATTGATTTCGTCTACTACCTACCATGATGTTGCTCGTCATAAAAATAGAAGAGATTGATTTAAAATTGCTTCTTTCAAAACATTTACCTTTTGCAAGAAATAGAGAGCATAACGTCAGTTGTTTCGTTATAAAAAGAGGACAGGCCGCGACGGGAGGGGCTGGACTTAGAGATGACGCTGCGGTTGGGCCGAGTCATCGACCAAGCTTGACTGCTTACGAGCATTTTATCAAACTATCTCGATATGCCTAAAAGGGAGACCCGACTTGCTAAGATTTGGTAGAGTTTAGCTTATAATGTTTAAGAGTGTTTCATACTCCTAATCAATAGAAAGGCACAATGATCCTGCTCCCCAATGAGAGGGCGAGGGTCCAGGGGCCGCCCTGCCAGGGTTGCAGAGGCAGCACTCCTAAGCCGCCAGAGGATTTTTACAGTTCAAGCTCATATTTTGTTGATAGTTTAGGTTTGCTTCATGAATAATTACTAGTATATATAATCTCTTTCTTTTATAATTGAGAGTTGTAATATAGAAGTGCGATATGCTAATTATAGTGAAATCTTCTACTAGATAAATCTTATATCTCGATTTCTCTTCCTCATTTTTACTCTTTGTTTCATTGTGTTTGAGTGCCTAATCCTAACATGCTACAGATTTAAAGCATAATGTGTATCTTAAATCTTGATCAGACTTGCATGATATATTACCAATTAATCACCTCATAGGGAATCTGGTGAGCTAATTTTTACTAAGTACATATATGTATATAATTAGTATTACTGGCCTTCAAAATATTTTCTAGAGCTAGAGCTTTCCTAATTTAGATTAAATATAACCGTGTGAACATATCCTTTACCATAAAAAGAATAAAAACTATTTTTGTCTTGAAATACTGGACAATAACTCTCAATATGACGGACTTTATTTGCCATACTTGAAACAAGGTTTTATCATAGTAACTTGCTATAGCGATCAATTCAAATTCAAATTATACATTTGATTGGTCACAAATATAGGAGACTTAGGGTGTATATGTTTGGTAGAAAGTGTTTTTTCGGGAATTCATTTTTTGGACTTTCACCCGTTTGGTTCGTAAAAATGACTAGTCGACTAAAAACACTTTTCGATCCACGAAAATATTCATACATAAATTTAAGAAAATGAATTCCTAAAAGTAAAGATATAAAAACACTTTATGGAATTGTTTCTGTTAGGTTTTTTACTTTTTGTATTTTTCTTTTTCTTCTTTTTCTTTTCATTGAGCTCGAGCTCGCCAACGTGAGGTTGCTCATCGAAATATGGCGAGTCTCGCCAACTCGCACCCATGCTTCCAAATCGACCGTGCTTCGAGATCGGCCGAGCTTCGGTGGACCGAGTCGGCATACAGGGAGGGAAGGTAGTCGAAGATGGTGGCATTGGTAGTGGTGGAGAGGAGGAAGGAGAGGTTGGTGAGGCCGAGAGGCGGGTGGGAGGGAGAAGGAAAAAAGATTTAAAAAAAAATAATAAACAAAAGAATAAAAAAATTATTTAAAAATTTAATTTAATTTTTTTTTCTTGAGATAAAGTCACAAGATTGAAATTATTCTCCAAATGAGATTAAAACACCAAAAAACAATTTCTGTCATATATCACCAAACAAATGAAAACTATCCATTTTTTTGAAAAATGTTTTCTCCAAAAGTATTTTCTTTTATCATGATGTATTCTTCCAAACAAACACATTGAAATAGAAAGCCAAACTTCTGCGACTTAACTCACTCAATCACCTGACAAATTAGGCTTACTATCGACTCTTAGAAAATGTTTGCCTAGGCCACCTATGATTAACGAATTGTTGAATGAGTTTGGACAGATCTTGGTGAGCTGGGCTCAAGAAGGGAATGGCTTGCCAAGGCCTACTCATTTTGCTCTTCAAGTGACCAGGCCTAACAAGCATATTGATGTCGGGTCACATGTCAATTGAGATTCACAAAAGTATTCGACATTTAAATTAAAATGAAATTAGATTTGTTAAATGAAATATGGGTCTTTTTGATATTCTGGAAACGATTTCTTCATAATATAATTAGCAAAATTTATTTGGTCAGAAAATTAATCGATAGTGTGAGTGGCGCAATGTTACATTTCATGAGCTAGTATTACCTTGTGCACGAATCAGGCAGCAATAATCTCTCGCTCGCCAGAAAGTGTACGGATCCATCCTAGACATGAAGCGAACCTTCCTCTTTCTTTTTATAAGGTATACCCCTCAAGTTTCCAAGCGTACAGATTCCCCCTAGACACGATACGAACCTTCTTCTTTGTTTTCGTTAATAAGCTGAAGAAAAACTCATAAACGTATTGCATGTCGAAACATAGGACCCAAGTTCCCCCGCCACCAACTTACTAAGATAGGGTAGAGTTTAGTTTATAATACTATGTTGGCGTATGCTTCGTACTCCTAATCGACATAGAGACACAAAGGTCCCGCTCCCCAATAAGCGAGTGAGGGTCGGGGGCTGCCTCGGCGGGGGTTGTGGAGGTAGCACCCTCACGCAGCCAAAAGACTTATAATTTGAGCCCATATTTTACTTATAATTTGGATTTTGGCTTATAAATTGCTACTAGATATATAATCTCTTTTCTTGTAATTGAGAATTGTAATATAAGGTATGAAGTGTTAATTGTTGTAGAATCCTCTATTGGATGTAATTCTAGTTTAAGGGTGAATCAAAATAAATTTTATGTCTCAATTTTTCTTTCTTATTTTTACTCTCTATTCCGTTGTATTTGAGCGCCTATCCTAAAATACTAGAGATTTAAATTATACTATTATATTCAACATGTATCTCAGATCTTAATAAGGCTCACGTGATATATTACCAACTAATCACCTAAATGGGGAATATGGTGAACTAATTTTTATGTTGTACATATATGTATATAATTAGTATTACCAACCATCAATATGTTTTCTACAACTAGAACTTTCCTGATTTAGATAGTAAATAACCACGTGAATGTATCTTTTTACCATAGATAGAATAAAAGCTTTCTCGTTGACAATAACTATCTAGGTGACGGATTTTTTTTGCTATACTTGTAACAAGCTTTTATCATAGTAACTTGTTATACGGATCGATTCAAATCCAAATTCTACATCTGATCAAACGCAAACGTAAGAGACTGAAATAGAAAGCCAAACTTTTGCAATTTGAACTGTAAAGTCAAGCAATTGATGGATTAGGCTTGCTATCGAACCTTGAAATTTGTGGTCTAGGCCACTTACGATTAACGAATCGTTGAATGAGTTTGGATAGATCTTGGCCAGTCAAGCTCAACAAGGGAATGACTTGCCCAAACCTACTCATTATGCTCTTAGAGTGACCGGGCCTAATGAGCATGATAATTTCGAGCCACTCCCCAGTTAGAAAGGTCTATTAAAACAACATGTGCAAGATCCACAAGAGTGATCGACATTTAAATTAAAAAGAAATTTAGATTCATTAAATAAAATAAGGATTTTCCAATATTCTGTAAACGAGTTATTTTATAATTTGCAGTTTGCAATACTAAGCATTAATTAAAGGTAATGGGGCAATGTTACATTTCATGAGCTGGTGTTTGCCTGGTGTACGGATCAGGAAGCAATCTCTCACATGCCAGAAAGCGTACAGGTCCCTCCTCCTACACATGAAACGAACCTTCCTCTTTCTTTTCTTAAGAATTTGCCCCACAAGTTTACAGAGCTGTTGCAAATTGCCCCCGACGTCCCGATTTTTATATTCCGCCCCCCTGAATTTTTAGAAATCGATTGCAGTGCGTGCCTCGGCGTCGACTTCCACGAACTTTGTCTGGAGCCCCAACCATGTCCACTCGTTACGAAAGACAAATTCGCCATACATTGCTCAGAAGCACATCACATGTCAAATCATGTGACCGGGAGTTCCTGCGAGAATTCAGTCGGCTATATTTTGTCTCGCGTAAATGGATGATATATATGATCGCTTTTGCCTTTCACAATCAGTAGCAGATACATGAGAACACTTCAACCGCAATCAACGCTGGGGGCACATGACCGCTGATTTCAAAAAGTCACGGGACGAACTTGCAAAATTTAAAACGTCGGCGGGTGGCTTGATGCCGATCAAAAACTCGGGAGCAATAACTATTGCGTACATTAATAAGCTGGAGAAAAACTCAACAAACATATGCAGAACATATGACCTAAGTATTCAACCGTCTACGTTTTATCTTTGTCTTCCATAGATAGATGATGTATATGATTACTCTGTCTTTCATAATCAGCCAAGTGCATTCGCGAGGCTAAATAAGGGTGTACAACCAAACTAGTTCTATCCCACAATCGATTGTAACCAGTCCAGGAACAAATTCTGAATGAAAACCCATTTGGGAAGATGACCGAATCGCCTTATTTTGAAATCGGTTTTTTAAGTTAAAAAAACTAAAATTCTAATTTCTTTTTCCCCTAAATTTTAACATTAGCACTCTTTCGTCGTCTGTCCTTCCTCAAAATTATCTACATTTTTATTGATGAATGGGGAATGAAGTTTTATAATTAATGTTTTATGTTATGTGTTTGAACTTTTATCCTTTATAAATGTACGTGGCTACTACGTATTCATCTTATGGATTATTATTTTTAACAAATTATGATTTCCATCACTCATCTTTTACTTTAAATCATTTCTTTACTTGTACCCTCATAATTTTGTTGTAAAAAATGAACCAAAAATAGGGATAAAAAATAAAACAGGTTCTCGAATAGACCCTGAAATCGGATTAGAAAAACAATTTAGGTTCCAAAATCAGTTCTAGGCATATACGTAGGTTTTGAGGTCAAAAAATTAAAAACTGATTATAACATGATAAGTTTCAAATTTTAACTTTGAAACGGACCCATTTTAAAACTGATCACCTCTAAAATACATGAAAACACTTTAGCTGGAGTCGATGCCAAGGGCACATTGCCACCCATTTCAAAAAAAGTCATGGGACCAATTGTAAAATTCAAAATGTCAGTGGATAACTCGATCCGACTCAAAGCCGCCCTCAATTTGTCGCAGTGCGTGCTTTTTGGTCCACACGGCACTTTTACGTCGATAATTTCCGGCGGTAAAACCGTAAAATTCCCGGCACCCTCGTACGGTACGAGGAAGAAGAAGAATCGCCGAAAGAAGAAAAAAAAAAAAAGAAAGAAGTTCACGAATTGCGGGGCAAGTAACGCCACTATTTTCCGGCGGCATAATCGAAATTTCAAAACCTCGGTCGTGCTTTTGCCGAGCAACGACAAAAAAAGAAAAAGAAAAAAACCACGAGAGAGAAAGAGAAAGAGAAAGAGAAAGAGAACAGCTCGTCTGTCTGGGTCCTCGACCACTCCGGTTCCGCCACGTGTCCGACTACGAAACCCGCAAAAGCCGTTGAACTATATACGCTTCTTCGCGCGTGATCGATCTCCCCAGTCGCTCCCGAATCTCCCGTCCTCTCCACGCCATCTCTCTCTCTCTCTGTGATGGAGGTCGAAGATGCTGCGGGAATCGGCTCGAGCGGCGGCGGAGGAGGAGGATCGGCCCTGATCTTTCTCGGGACGGGGTGCTCGGGCTTCGTCCCCAATGCGAGGTGCCTGATGCAGCCGCCGGACCCGCCGTGCCCCGTCTGCTCCCCGTCGCTTCTCCTCCCGCCGGACGCTAACCCTAACTATCGGTCCGCTTCTCTTCTCTGTCCGCCTCCTCGCTTTCCGTCGATTTGATCCGCTCCTTTTTGCGGTTCGACGCATTGTTTGTTTTTTCAAACCGAGATCGGCGAATGTCGTTGATCGTGTTGCGCTTTGATTCGATCTTTGATTGGAAGAGATTTTGGAAATTTTGGAAGAGTGCAGTTCCTTTTTTTTTTTTTGGCCGGGTTTTAGAATGTTCATGAATCACTATAAAGGTGTCAAAAACTGAATTGAACTGAACTAAAAAATTCAGTTTTTTTTTTTATTCAGTTTTTACTTGATTTGGTTCTCACTAAAAATCGAAATTTTTGTTATTAATTTGGTTTAAACTACACTAACAAACTGATAAGAGTTCATTTTTTAAAAAAAAAATACATACTGAAAAATATATACAACAGAAAAACAAATACTAAAACTAAAAATTAAAAGTTAAAAATCAAAAAACTCAAAAAAATTGAAATTTCAATCGAATCGAAATTTAGTTCGGTTCTTCAAAAAAATCAAATCAAACCGAACCGTTAATACCTAAGAATCATGGGACAAGTAATGCCACTATTTACCGGCAGCATAATCAAAAATTTCCAAACCTCGGTCGTGCTTTTGCCGAGCAACGACAAAAAAAAAAAAGAAAACTGCGAGAGAGAGAGAGAAGAGAACAGCTCGTCTGTCTGGGTCCTCGACCACTCCGGTTCCGCCACGTGTCCGGCCACGAAACCCGCGAAAGCCGTTAGACTATGCACGCTTCTTCGCGCGTGATCGATCTCCCCAGTCGCACCCGAATCTCCCGTCCTCTTTACGCCATTTCTCTCTCTCTCTCTCTTTTTGTGATGGAGGTCGAAGATGCTGCGGGAATCGGCTCGAGCGGCGCCTCCAACGGGCCGGCGGCGGGCGGCGGCGGCGGCGGCGGAGGAGGATCGGCCCTGATCTTTCTCGGGACGGGGTGCTCGAGCGCCGTCCCCAATGCGAGGTGCCTGATGCAGCCGCCGGACCCGCCGTGCCCCGTCTGCCCCCAGTCGCTTCGCCTCCCGCCGGATTCTAACCCTAACTACCGGTCCGGTCCTCTTCTCTGTCCGCCTCCTCGCTTTCCGTCGATCCGATCCGCTCCTTTTGCGGTTCGATGCATTGAATGCGGTTGATCGTGCTGCTTTTATTGGGTCTCTGATCGGAAGAGATGCTCGAAATATTCGGAGAGTGCTGGGATTTCTTTTTTCGCTGGTCATTGTTTGTCCTGTGCGTTGATTTTTGAATGTTTAGAGCGGTGTGGTGTGCGGATGTCCTGTTGCGAGGTTGGATGCGGTTGTGCTGATTGTGCATTGGGTATTTTGAGGGAGCATCGGTAGGTCCATTTACCATGTTTAGGCAGGTTAAAACTGGCAGTGCCTTTATCTGGTAAGAGAGAAGAATGGGGGTAGTAAAGTAGTAGTTGAGTGCAGCTTGGAAACTATGATTGTTCCCTTGACGCCATATGTCTCATTTGGTATTTGCTGACTTTATTGGAACTTCTACTGATTAGTTGGACCCTCATTTGGACTGGAAGGAACGACGCCTGTTTTGTATTCATGGTAGTCACGTGGTTGTATCACAGTTTATCTTGTTTTGCTGTTATTCGCCTCATTAAAGTGGGTCTTTTTAAACATATTGTGGCTGAATGGCTTATGCTCTTTACATAGCCTGCAGTAGCTCATAGCCAAAGTCTAATTGAGTTCTGAATCAATAGCTTAGTACTCCTCAGGACAAATGATATTTTTCTGAATGATATTGAGGGGTTATTGACCAAAATTGACAAAAAGGCCAACAGATTCTTGCACTTAAAACCCGTAATGCTAACTTAATGTTACTGGCACAGGGTGAGTAATGTCCTGTAGTTTTCCTGCTTTGGTTTGAATTCCTTCTTGCACAGTATTATCTCATTTTGAGTAAGAGTTTTTTTTTTTTTTGTTTGGCTTCGCTATCTAAAGTAGATAAACTAACTCTATGAGGTTCCTCAACCTTCATTGCATCAGTTTCTCGGGAAAACTGGGAAAAGCCCTGCTGATTAATTTAAGAAAATTGCTTGTCGCCTGTCCACTTGTTAGGTTGCTTAGTATCTACTCCTGCATCCGAGGCAGATCATGGTGAAATTTTGATGTTGAGTTCTAATGATCTCTCATACTTTGAAAATGAAGATTTGATAGTTTATCCTGTCAATTGCAGGTGCAATACCTCCCTTCTCATTGATTACTGCCCGGATCATACTAAGCATAGCTATATATTAATTGATGTTGGGAAGACATTCAGGGAGCAAGTACTTCGGTGGTTTACATTATATAAGATTCCCCGTGTTGATTCAGTGAGTTAACCCCCAGATCATACTAAGCATAGCTAAATATTTGCTTTTTTGAATTCCAGTCGTTGACATGTGACTGATCTTGATGGATTTCTTCATATCAAGTTTCCCATTCATTAACTGTATCTTTTGATTCTACATGTGGACTGTTAAATGATCATTTTCACACAAGATCATTCATGAATGCTATATGACATGGAAATCTTAGCGTCAGTAGTCTTATGTTCACATATGTCACCCGGGGAGGGTGATCTTCTGGCTGTCATTGTATGTATGCAGATCTCTCAACAGATTGAAAAAACGATGCCACTAAAATAGTGACAATTCTGCAATTCACAGATGAAGATGATTCTAACCAACAACAAATGCAAAAGGTTCTCGTTTGACTTGCCGATTGGTTCATCCAAGTAACTCACCGTCTAAAGGAGATATTGTCAATGGCCTCATCCAAAATTGGGCTCAAGAAATTATCGAAAAAATGTAATAAAATATGTTATAAACCATAGATACCAGGAGAAACATGAGTAGTACATTTAGAGAACCAACTTTGCTGCTGTAGAAGGAAGAAGTTTAAGCGCCCCCCCTGGGGAACCCACACACGCCCCTCTTCCTTCTTCGAGCTTGTTGCATTAGAACATATTGTTATTTTACTCTCATGCAGATCATAAGCTAGGACACGGTAAGTACTATGCATTTTATTATGAACACTCAGGGCCCAGCTAGTTTTATGCTGGTGCGGGTCATGTTTGTTGAGTAATTATTAGTTTTTAAGTATTTAAATTCTTTTTCCCTGGCATTGAAGACTAGTCCAGGCTATCAACTTTTTTCTATTCTGGAGGATGTATTCCCGAGGGGACAAGTGGATAGAATGGCTACTTTAGTCTCAAATCTTCTTGGACTATAACTTCTAGTAACTCTGGGATTTGACCATAGGATTAAAACCACGTGTTGAACTTTCATCTTGCACAACCTGAGTTGGTTTTCCTTTTTTTTGTCAATTTGGAGGTGAAGTTCTATAAAAGAGAACAATGTTGGCCTAACTGGTGGGTTTTGTGTCACATGTAGAAATCTGACAAGGGCAGTACCAAATTTCATTATGGGGAAAATATAGCCATGTATTTGAAACATCATCATACCTCTTGCTATTTTAACAGATCTAAAATTGCAAATGGCAGCACATATCTCATGGTGTTCCTTTGGTGGACTTTGTTTTTAATTCATGGCAGATCATTTCTGCTATCAGCCTTCTCTACCATTCTGACTATAAATAGAAGAGAATTTGGATAGTCCTAAGAATGTTACTACTAGGCCATGCTCAAATGGTTGGCTACTTCTTTTCTATCTATTATTATCCGTTTTAAATGCTAAACTGTCTTAAGAGAAAATATCAATATTATTCTCTTGGAGCATTAGTCAGCGGTGGCTGGTTCTATCTTCAAAAACTATACCAACAGAGAATATTCATATCACATGGTAGTAGGCTGTGATGATTAGTGCAGCATATTCTATAGTACCTTCTCCATTGTATCCCATTCTTACACTCTTTTAGGATTTTCAATTTCTTGTTTATATGTTTATCAACATCACGTCAAATGCTTTGCAATAGAAGCAATCTCTAAGTGGTAGAGCCTAAAGCTAGTATCTGTGCAAAGTGCAGATAATCTTGACTCATGAACACGCTGATGCAGTTCTTGGTCTGGATGATATGCGTGCCATACAACCTTATAGTCCCACAAATGACATTGATCCAACTCCTATATACTTGAGCCAGCATTCAATGGACAGGTACACTTCAAGACTCGCGAGAGTAAATTCTTGCAAATATATTATACTCTATCTGGGCCTTGTTTCTAAAAACATTAGGCTCCTAGCATAGCGGATGATTGCTTTTACCATAAGTGGTATGATTTAAGGAAGAATATATTTATTGAGCACAACATTCTCGACTTTGCTGCAATCATTTCTGTCTTATATATTCTTTTATTGTGCCTGAATTTATTTCAGTAGAAGCTCCCTTGTTTTGTGTTTCTTATGGTTGACTTTGTGAAGTCAAAGAAAAGTTTGTCAATTATTGTGGCATCAACAAGATTAGTTTTTTTTTGTTTTTTTGGGTAAAGTACTGTTTTTTGAATTACTCTCAGTGACCTTACATGCTTTTCATTGAGCTGACATGCTAGCATCAATTAAATGTAAGAACCTATTTTGCATAAGTTTTGAGATGCTCATCTATTTCATCTTTTGTTTTCTTGTCTTGAAAGTCTCTTTCTGTTCTCAAGTATCCTTTCAGTTTGATCACTGTGTGCATGACCCCAATATCCTTACTCCTGCACGAGGTTTTTGTTGCTAAGCCACGATCCTCAGGTTTTTCATGTTCATTCTGCCCAGTAACTTCATGCTTCTGGCAATACGGCTGAAGAATGGCCTAAAAGAACCTAGCTCTCATGGGTTGTTTTCTCGTTATGTTCATTCTAGCAACAAAAGTTGATTTTTCTGATTCGTTAGTTAACTTAGTAATGGTGGATCACACAAAAGTACTACAAAAGGCTTGTTTTATCTCAAATTTTTTCTTTTTCTGGAGATTTTTTTCTTGTTTTATTTTTTGGGTTGCCCCCCCAGGGCAGGGGTGGCGCTTCCAAAGGGTGTTGTAATCATAGTGAGGATTTACACAGGACATGTCGCGTTGAGGTTTTTAATATGATAAGCGGTACTTAAATGATCCTGCTTATGTTCTTTGAGACAGCATTGCAGAGAAATTCCCATACTTGGTTCGGAAGAAACGTAAGGAAGGTCAGGAGGTGAGACGAGTTGCACAGCTTGACTGGAAGATTATTGAGGAAAATTGTGAGAAATCATTTGTTGCTTCAGGCCTGCAATTTTTTCCCCTACCGGTGATTTGCCAACATCTCTCTTATAGCTCTTTTATTTACAGTTTTTCTTGGTAATAGTTTTTTCATTTTCAGTCTTCTGGATGTAGGTGATGCATGGAGAAGATTATGTATGCCTTGGATTTCTTTTTGGAGAAACATATAAGGTAGCTTACATATCTGATGTATCCCGCTTCATCCCAAGCACAGAGCAAGGTGAGTGTAAGAACATGAATCTGCCATTCAAATCTTGTTGGAAGGCACAATGACCATGTCATATGGGATACATGCTGATGTTGGGAGGCTTAGCAAGCAGCAAAAAACAAATTGACTTAGGTTTCCAAGTGAAGTACATAGTTGAAACTGGAGCTTTCCCAAAAATAGTTTGCATGATTTCTATCGAAGAATGGTATCCGTTCCAGAGATGGTGGATAATTGACATAAGTGATAGTTCAGTTTTATACTCAGGTTTCTTTAAGATTAATAATGGTATTGTTCATTCGTGTTCATTATTCTGTTCTGCCAATATGAGTTATTCCATCAAAAAGCATGTCGATGGTACTTATTTACTTGAAGCTATGGTATTTACTTAATACATGTTCACAGTAAAATTATTAGGCTAAAGGATGCAAAATCAATATTTTCTTCAAATGTGGACATGGTCTCACATGGTGGTTCTGCTTACAAGCTCCTGCTTTGTTGTATTATATGCCTGAACACAATATGTTACTTGTGATGTGGTCTCGTGCAGCAGACTGGTTGTTCATGAAAATTTTATAACGACAGCCCTCATTTTTAAAATCAAAGATGGACGACAAAGGGAACCATCCAACTGCTCCTAGCGTCACAAATCAATGCTCCTTTATTGCTGAATCTTACTTTCACTAAAACCAAAGGATGACAACAGATTGTGAAAGAATATGGAGAAAGAAGCATGAATGCATAGACAATAGAAAAGCACCGTGAGCACGTAGTTACACATGCTCATATAGCACTAGAGATGTTGATAAATATATTCCTATTTACTCTACATGAAGACACAATATGAGATTCCCAGGATTAAAGATTAAACAACTTGATTGTTTTGCAGTTATTTCCAAAAATGGGGTTTGGCAGCTGGATCTTCTTATCTTGGACACTCTGTACAAGGTCATTAATCTTTTGGCTACTCCTGATGGCATCTTTTGCATTGAAGGCTACCAATAAAACCTTGCTTTCATATGAAGTTTTGATGAATTTTTGTGGCAATTATAATTTATAAGATTATGAATTAGTCTTTCGATGTTTTACTTCATTTACATGTGGCTTTAAGGTTCACACATTCAAGTTGCACTGATGGTGTAGAGCATGCTCAACTTGGCTGGTTTAGTTGCTTGACCTTTCTTATGACTGTTTGCTTCTTGAGATATTATGTAAGAAGAACCAAGAGAATATGGATCCAAGGACGGGGTACTGAATGAGATACTTCCAAACATATTTTATTTTATCACAGTAAGTGGTCGATTGAAATATGTGCTCACAGAAGTCCATTGCTCTCTGGTTTCATTTCATGGAGCTCGTTCTGACATCAGTAACTATTTCAGATTCTGTGGTTAATGTATGAGCGAATAGAATACCAGTTGTAAAGAATCTTGGGTTTCAGAGTGGATAATCTTTTCTTTTTTGAGAGGGATGGAACAAGAAGATTGTTGTAGATAACTGAGTGTGGCTGTCTTTCTGTTCGGAAATTGAGATGAATACGAGGGAATTTGTTTCCCTTCTGTTATCACGCCCTTATGCACTAAGCATATTCGAAAGATCAACAATCCATGTGCTACAAGAATGGCTGTGGGTAGGTCTACATTGTAATAGTCATTCTTGCAAATGTTTTAGCAGGTTTTGAAGTCCAAGTGCCTATAATCAAGATACCAGCTGATTCTCTTGTTTATTAGGGTTGATTTTATCTTAGCATCACATCTTAGAGAGTACAACTATTAGTTGGTTTCCTTACTTTTCAGAAGATATCACAACAGATGCTATTGTTGAACCGTCACTTTTCTGATAGCATATTTCCTTGTTTGGCCATTTTCATATTAAATGATGGAACACTGTCTTTGTAATATGTTCCCCTTAAAGCAATATGATTTGTGTTGTTCAGTGTTTATGGAGATTATTGAGGCTGGTGGTCATTTTGTGAGTATTTTTTAAGTTATAGATCTACAGATTTGTGTTTTCACTTCAGGCTAAACAGAAATATAGGAACTTTTCTTCAGATCACCATTACATGTGCCTGCTCATACCCTTTTTTCTGCATTAGCGGTATTGGTTTGTTGTAGCATATTGTACTGTTAATTTCGTGGCAGCATTATCCTGTACTCAAAATCTTACTTCTATTGCAGGAAGGATCTCATAATGTTCACTTATGCTTGCCTCAGGTTTAACACTATACTTATGATATTAATTAGAGTTTGAAGGAACAATCTCCTGAGGATGCATCTGAATAACTTGAGATTTTTTTTTTTAAATGCAGAGTCTTGAAGCCATCAAGAGGATACGTCCAAAGCAAGCTCTACTAATTGGAATGACTCATGAGTTCGACCACCATAAGGACAATGAATTGCTTATCGAATGGTCAAGAAGGTAACCTACTCATCAAGACTTTCTCAGTGGCTTTTGACACCTGATTGACAACAGACCATGTTTTGTCTATTAAATGTGTCAGTTTGTACGCCTTAAAAAACTGTGTTTCCAAGGCGAGGATTTGTCAATATAGTTTTTGCATGCTTTTCCTTTTTATGTTTGTGTGGGGACTTGCGGTGTCCGTAGTTCAGCCACCCTCTTCTCCCTTTCCTCTGATTATTAATTTAGGGACCAAGAATAAGGCTGATCTTAACTTGTAAATTGTTTGAATCAGAGAAGGAATCGATGTGCAACTGGCACGTGATGGCTTGAGGGTTCCCATCGATCTGTAATGATTGGCAAGGTTAGATTGAACCCAATTATCGATTTATAGCTTCAGTCTTGCATCATTAACATTTTCATTTATTGCTTATTGCTAGATATGTTCTCATTGCAGATCGGACATATTGTCAGATTAGGAGCATATATGGTTCACATCCCATGTTGGGTCAACGGGATGACGACCATGCTCAAGCAATTACGTGATTTATTGTCCTGGCCCAGATTCAAATTGATTTGGAAGGTGCTTCGTACAGCGGAGGGCACTCTGCTGACTGATTATGACTATATCATTACCATGTTAAATGCTTTGAGACAAAGGAGCCGACGCCTTAGCATATAGAGCAATTTGTTCCTGTTCTGTAACATTGATTGAATCCCCCAAAGGAAAGCAGAAGAGGAAAAACTAAGAGGGCAAAGTTTATGTGTAAAATAGTTCATTTACATTCGGTACTTGCCCGAAGCAAGGTCTCTCTAAACCTTGCAGAAGCCTTTTGGCTCTTAATGTATTCCTCATTCATCATAAGGCTTGCTTACCCTGATTTCACCATCAACAATTCACCGAGAAAGGGGCAAAAATACTTGCTATGAATTTCCATACTTTGATGCTGGACCTAATCAATTGGCAGGCAGTGCGGGCTTGAGTCAATCAAAGCCCAACTTTGCTGGTAACGACTGCGAAGTCGACCGAAGCCAAACGTCCAAACGTATCCCCACTCCCAAGCTCGCCTGATAGAAGGGCCTCCTCTTCCCAAGGCGAAGTGCCGAGATGGGGCTTGGAATTTTTTACCACGCTTGACCCGACAATTGCCGAATGGTTCGGACTCAAAACGAACAATCAACCCTGCCCGTGCGAGCCTATCTTTTAATTATTTTTAAATTATTTAATTTAAAAAAAATTAATTTTTTTCTATTTTGTTTTCCGTTCTTCTTCGGCTGATCATTGGCCACCGTGACGATTGGCCAAACATCAGCGAGGTCTCGACCTCGCTAGACCAGCAAGCTCAAGCCTCATTGGTGCTAGACCTCAACGAGGCCTTAGCCTCACTTGATTGGTGAGCTTGTCCCTCGCTTGGCCAGCCGTCGCTGTCGTCACTGCTGTGGCCAACCGCCGGCCAAGGAAGATGGAATAAAAAGAGAGAAGGAGGAAAGAAAAAATAAAAAATAGTTTTGATTTTTTTTAAAAAAAAATTGTAAAGCTGAAAAGGAAGTGTGGTTGAGCCTAATGGATTAAAAATGAGTTCTAAACTCAACCCGTTTAAGCCCATTTATTTCAGCTTTTAAATTTAAAATCCATTTAAAATAGACTCTTCCAAATTAAGTGATCTAATATATGATCCATTTATGTTAGGTCTACTCCCACGATATGGATGCCCGATTGAGTCAAATCTGTGGCATCCCAAAATTCAAAGTCAAGCCATAAGGTGTGTTAAAGTCTCTAATTAGGTAATAAAATTTCCTATGATTTAATGTTTTAGCCACTAGTCTTTTCAGATTAGATGATTTGAGCATGTGTTTGTGAGATTTTAAATTTGATAGATTAATGATAATAATCTATGCTTGGCCATGCACTTTATAAATTAAATTTCAATAAACAAAATGTCACAAGACTTTGGCCATGTTGAAAATTAAAATTTAAAAATATTTATAGAAGAAATTCAAAAATAAAAGGGGGGAAAAGTCAATTTTCAGGTTGGGCCTTAGGCCCATTGGCCGAAGCCTTGATGGGCCAAGCTAGTCGGCCCAATAAGGCCCACTAAAGGGGGCTGTCGACCAGCCAAGAGGGAGGCCCAAGAGTGGCCGGATGGCCCAAGCCCAAGCCCAAAAGCCCAAAGCCCATTATGCATGCAATGAGACAAGTGGCAAGGAGAATGGCATGCATTGGCTAATTAGGAGGCAGCCTAATGATTACTAATGATGAGCTTTAGGGGGGATAAAAGGGAAGAGAGAGAGAAGGGTGGCCGGTTCATTCGGCCGAGAGAGAGAGTGAGAGAGAGAGGGAGAGCGGCCGAGAGGGAGGAGGAGCCGAGGAGTCGCCGTCACTCGCCGTCCGTCCGCCATGCTCGCCGCCGTGTGCCGTCGTTCGTCCGGTCTAGAGGCAAGTGGGAGTCCTCTAGCTGCTCTTGCATGTGTGTTTGTTACATGTATGGTTGATATAGTGTCAAGTTTGGGTGATTAGGTGAAGAAAACCGAAGTATGGATGGATTGTTCTTGAATGGTATGGCTGTTTTCGCTCGGACAGTTTGAGTCAGAATGTTGTGTGACCTTGCGTGCATGTTTGGAGTCCGATTTTGGCTTCGATTTCTTCATGAACGTTGTAGCTAACATCTTAAACTACAACATACTGAAATTTCATGGAAAATTATGCAGATTTGAGGGGTTAAACTCTCATTCTACGGAGACCTCAGATCTGGAACGATTTCACTGACATCTTGTTGGATTTGTGGTTGCATGTTGGCTTGTGCTAAGAATCTCTCTTCGATTTCTTCATGAAAGTTGTAGGGGACATTTTAAACTACAACATACTCAAATTTGAAGCGAAATGAACAAGTATAAACTCGTGAATCGACTAGATCTCGAAGACGGTAATTCTGGAGGTGTATTACAGGACACCCGAGACATCATGGACCTAAATGATGACTATAATCTGGTTATTTGACTTAGATCTCTTCATGAAACTTGTAGATAACATCTTGATGTATAACATATCTAAATTTCAGAGGAAAAAAAGAAGAAAAGGTAGGTGAAAACTCAGTATTTCGGAGAAGCATGCACTAAACGATTCGGTAATGGATCCAGAAGCTTCGTGAGACTGTAGAAAATAATCTAGAAAGAATCTGGCTTGGAAGTCTTCATGAAAGATGTACGAAAATGTCTTGGCTATAACTTGGTAAAATTTCGTAATTTTTGGAGGTCGTATGGATATTTTAATCGAATTTCTTCAGAAACTGTGTATTCTGATTTCATCCGAAAATGACATGCTATTTTGTGTGAATTATGAAATTGTGTGAAATTCTCATTGGCCGTGTAATTTGCATGAAATTATTGTCCTATTGCATTATTTATCACTTGCCTTAATTTTTATAATTTTTGGGAATTTATAGATATTAAATTTAATATTTTTGAAAATAATAAAAGTTGGAATTTAAATAAATGAAAAAGGGCATGAAAAATGGATTATTTTATTGGCCATAAATTCCATTAATTTTATTTCATAAATAATTATACCATGTTGCATGTATGATGAGGTCTTGATGTATGCATGACATTGAATTGAGATGCATGTGTAAATTCCATGCCAAGTATGACTTGTTTGATGTCACGTCATATGCCATGCTAAATTAAGACCGAAATTGGTAAACATGGATAATGATAAGTGAGGAGGTGGTTGTGGTGGATGATGATGCTCGGAATGTATAGAGATGCATTGCCGGATGGCTCCAGGAGTGTCGGGATGCCCGGTGGTATATGGTACGTAATTCCAGGGGAGGCCTGGTGGTATGTCGGTACATAATTCCGGAAGCCCTGTCGGAGGTTTCTGCCCGAAGGGAATGCCTCGCGATGCCAAGATTGGGGTGCGGGATGCCCGGCCAGGGAGTGTAAATGCCGGAAGCCCTGTCGAAGGTTTTTGCCCGAAGGGAATGCCTCGTGATGCTAGTTGGAATGCAAGATGCTCGGAATGTGGGGGGCCGGATGCCCGGTGGCCTGGAATGGCTGAATGCCGGAGGTTTTTCTCGCATGGGATGCGAGTGTAAAATATGAGATGAAATTGATGATCCGAGGAAGGGTGATGTGGTGATCAAATTGAAAGTTAAAATTGGAAATCAAACCATGCATGATATGATGATGAGATATGATATGGCATGATGATATGCATGATGATGATGATGCTATGATATGACATGATATGACATGATATGATGATGATATATGATATGGCATGATGATGATATGATATGACATGATATGATGATGAGATATGACATGGCATTCTGATATGCATGATGATGATAATATACGATATGGCATGATGACATGCATATATGTGTGATATGATGATGTCATGATGATGATGACATGTGTGATAAGATGATGTCATGATGATGGTGACATGTGTGATATGATGATGCCATGATGATTATGACATGTGTATGGTATGATGATGTCATGTATATGATGATGATGATATGTGTATGGTAAAATAATGTCATGATAACAATGATATGAGTATGACATGATGATACACATGTATGTGTTATGATTATGGTGATGATGCATGATGATATACGCATGGCTTCAAGGTAAGTAATGCTTGCAATGCATGTATGACTTGTATGATGCATTGAGTGGTTTTTGGATTCCTTTACCTGCTGAGTGGTTATACTCACCCCTTTTGGGGACCAACATTTCAGACTAGCAGCATGCCGCTTCCTGCCGTTACGCGGGGCGTATTTTACGGCATACCTTCGGATGTAGAGGTTGAGTGCGAGGAGTTTGACTGTCCTTCTGTTCCTGGTCTTGTGTATATTCGAGTGCGCTATCTAGTTATGTACAACGTGAGTCTGGCTGGGGGCCCTTTTGTCCAAGAGTTTATATCTGTCCATGTTCGACGCGACGGGATGATGCGTGGGATGCTACCGCCGCCACCGCCTGATGCACTAGGATGGGTGTTTGGGCCGTGCGTGACGAGTAGAAGCTAGATCTTTTTGGGGATCGTTAGCCAACACTGATGATGGGGATTGTGCATGCAAGTTGTAGAGGGTCGAGGGTTTTTTTTGGGGTTTTAGGCCGGACGTGGCTAAGTCCTGGCTTTTCCTTTTGATGTACCGACCCAAAAGAAGTCCCATCTTGAAAATATATGTAAATAAGTGTCGTGGCTTGTCTATAAAATCATGGTGATTAGTGGTGTGTATTTGTATCATGATTGGTAAAGGGAGAGATGGTGATGTGTTATTTTGCTTCCGCTGATGAGTTGCGCTGGGACCGTTTTTATTTTTATTTTTAAAAACACCCCGAACCCTTCGCAGGTCGCCACGAGCGCCAATGTTACACCTTATTACCTTTCATCTTAAAAGAAGCGTCGTAATTAGTCGACACATTTTTTTTTTTTTAAAACGGTCCCAGCACGACTCATCAGCGGAAACAAAATAAAACATCACCATCTCTCTCCTTACCAATCATGATACAAATACACACCACTAATCACCATGATTTTATAAACAAGCCATGACACTTATTTACATATATTTTCAAAATGGGACTTCTTTTGGGTCGGTACATCAAAAGGAAAAGCCAGGACTCAGCCACGTCTAGCCTAAAACCCCAAAAAGAACCCTCAACCCTCTACAACTCGCGTGCACAATCCCCATCATCAATGTCGGCTAACGATCCCCAAAAAGATTCAGCTCCTACTCGTTACGCACAGCCCTCACACCCATCCCGGTGCATTAGGCGGTGGCGGCGGTAGCATCCCACGTATCACCCCGTCGCGTCGAACATGGACAGATATAAACTCTTGGACAATAGGGCCCCCAGCCAGACCTAGGGGTGAGCGGTTCCAGGTTCCGGTTCGGTTCCGTCTGGAACCTGGAACCTACCCTCGGGTACAGGTTCCTCAAAATGAGGAACCTGGAACCTACCCGTCAAAATCGAGAACCTGGAACCTACCCTGTCACAGGTTCCAAGGTCGGTTCCGTGTTCCAACAGGTTCTGCATTCCTTTTTTTGTTTTTATTTTTATTTATAGATTTGAACTATAACGTACGCGCACGTTATCAAAAAAAAATATAACGTACGCGCACGTTATGAAAAAATATATATATAACGTGCGCGCACGTTATCAAAAAAAAACTATAACGTGCGCACACGTTATCAAAAAGAAACTATAACGTGCGCGCACGTTATCAAAAAAAACTATAACGTGGGCGCACGTTACCAAAAAAAACTATAACGTGGGCGCGCGTTACCAAAAAAAAATATAACGTATGCGTGTGTTATCAAAAAAAAACTATAACGTACGCGTATACTATACGGTAACTTCTCACATCTTAACAAACATACCAATGCCAACAGTTTTTTTTTTTTCTATTATTCATTTTTAGAGTTGAATTATAACATACGCACTCTAAAAATGAATAAAAAAAAATTTATAACATACGCGCATATTATCGGACTCTTCAACACTGTCGCAATAATCCTCTAACATCAAAATCATGCCATAAATATACTTCCCGAGCTATGAAAACAATAAAACAAAACATAGACTCTTTGACAACAATGTTTTTCCATGCATTAAACTTATCAATTGTGAGATCACAACAACCATTTAAAGGCTCATAAACTCTTTGACAATATAGTTAAAGCAGCACAAAGTCAATAAAAAATCTTGCTTGAATTCTCTACCGCTAAATCCATTGCCGTTGCGACACCACCAACTCTATTTATCAACAATAATCTCCGCATTAAGGCCAACCATATCTGAAAAAAGAAAAAGAAGAGGTTAAATAAAATATTCACTTATCAAATATACAAAAAGAATTATAATATATAAAGATATAAACATTACTTACCTAATTCAAATTGTTCTGCGTTCTCGATACACTCTTCATCACCAAGCGGTACACGAGCGGCCCTCAACCAATCTTGAGTGCAAATTAAAGCTTCCACTACTTTGGGAGTTAAAGAACTTCGAAAGCCATCAAGCACACGACCCGATGTACTAAAAGTTGACTCTGAAGCAACGGTTGTTACAGGAATGGACAAAATATCTCGAGCCATCAAAGAAAGGATCTTATATTTTGAACCATTAGCCTTCCACCAAATCAAAATGTCAAGATTGAGATCCTTTTCATTTTTTTCTTGAAGATACTCATCAAGCTCGGACTTGTTATCATCGCGCCCTTGTTCATTCAAGTATAAAAACATTTTCTTCCAATCTTGGGCTTCATGTATCTTTAGTTCTTCACTACCACCCGTATCGGGTTGGGAAGTGGAACTACTACTACTTGCACCCAAATTATGGCCACCAAAATCTTGATCACTTGAAATAAGAGAAGATTGCTCATAAAATTCATACAAATGCTCCAATGTATTCTTCACCTTGCAATGCATCTCTTCAATCTTCAATTCAGCATCATAAATTTGTCCATACAAGAATCTCACATAATTTAACTTGGCTCTAGGATCTAACACAACCGCAATCAACACCATAATATTCACTTTATCCAAGCTTCCATAATATTTGTCAAATTTTTCTTTCATTTTCAAACCCATAGTTTGAAGCTTAGGATCCGAAGCATTGACCGCATCTTTCAAATATCTATACAAAATAGCTATCCCTTCAAAATAATCATTTGAAGTAACATATGAAGTCCCAGACATCTTCTTGGTGGCATCATAGAATGCTTTCAGAAAATTCGAAAGAACAATAGCATTTTCCCAATCATCATCCCTAGGAGTTTCATGATCTAGCTCACTTACAAAAGATGGATCGTGATCTTCCATCCTTTCGAAAGCTTTTCTGAACTTTATGGCGGTGTCCAACATGAGGTAAGTGGAGTTCCATCTAGTGGCAACGTCAAGAACTACCGAACCCTTATAAGTGATCTTTTCTCTCTCAATGCAAGATTTAAATCCTTGGGCTCTTGTGGGAGAACTCCTTACATACCTAACCACATTTCGGATACGTGCAATGGAGTCACGTACCGTAGTCAAGCCATCTCTCACAATCAAATTTAATATATGAGTTGTACATCTCATATGCAAAACACTACCATCTAATATCAACGACCTTTGTTTGGAAAGTTTATCCCTCAAATAGCCAATTGCAACATCATTCGAGCTAGCATTATCCACGGTAATTGTGGACACCTTTTTTTCTATTCCCCACTCCTCAATGCATGTCTCCACCATTTTCCCAGTCTTCCTACCCCTGTGACTATGCATCACCACAAAATTGATGATTCTTTTATGCAATTTCCAATTTTCATCAATAAAATGTGCAGTGAGACACAAATAATTCAGATTTTGATTGGAACTCCATGTATCAGTCGTGAGTGCGATCCTAGAATTAATCTTTCCAAAATAATTCTTCAAAGAAGTTCTTTCACATAAAAACAACTTCATACAATCTTTTGCCACTGTGAAACGTGATATATGTTTGAAGAGAGGTTGTATCTCACTAACATATTCACGAAATCCAACACGCTCAACCAAGGAAAAGGTTGCTCATCAATGATGATAAACCGAGCAAGCATGTGCCTAGCTCGTTCTTGATTAAATGACCATGTCGATAAGACGCTACCAGTACTAGAATCTCCTCCTGCCTTACCAGCCGTGTTGACATTACGTGGTACAAAGAATTTCTGCCTCTTATCTAGATTACGAGAAAACCTCTTACATGTGTTTAAGTGCTTCCTCATTGCAGAAGTACCATTAGCAACACGATACTTAAGCATAAACCCACAATGAATGCATTTCACTTGATATATTTTTCCATCCTTATCACTGATTTTCGAATAATGATTCCAGCATTCAGATGTATATTTCTTATCATGAGAATCGGATACCTTATTTGTGGCACTCAAGGTAGGGGGTGCATCTTCTTCAATTTCATTGCCAGAAAACTCAAATTCCATACCCGGAGTCATCTCCTCACGTCCCTCCACCTCCATTGACGTGTTATCTTGATACATTAATTCCGCACTACACAACAATAATATAATATAATATAATTAGAAAATTCAAAACATAATGTGAATTGAGTTATAGAATATGCAAGCAATTGCTAAAAATCAAATCAATACACAACTTTAGGACTATATCATATTATCAATACAAATGCAAAAGATTTATTCAAATATGCCCTTATTTTATGATAAGGCACCAAACCAAGCAAAATTCTAAGTAATCATAAACATCTCTTTCCCATCTTTAGTATAAAAGGAACTCTTTAGTCTTTATCAACCATCTTAACTTAAAAGGACCTCTCCTGAAACTTCAATAATGAGGAGAAAACATCTAGAAGCAAAGCACATTTAAGGAATAAATATCTCTCCCTCGCAATTGTGACGGCTTGCGATGGGGAATTCGAACACAATGGCACACGGAGACAATCGGCAAGCGGCAAGCAATGCACTCACAGCACAAAAGGTTTCTGAAGTGGTATTCCAGGCCAAGCCACGGACAAAAAGCTTTCGGTGGACTGGATCTGCACTCGCGATACTTTTTATTTCTTCTGCAATCGAAGGGTATTAGGATCCTTTTTATTCATCAACATGCAAACAAACACACATGCACAAAAATCAATCACACGGCATACGTTCACTAGCACAAACAAGTACATTCTCGGGTAAAAGCATGTATGGAAACAAGACTGCCCTTGCACATAGGCAGACATAAGTGGAAAGAGCAAAGCTACCGGCGAAAGCATCCCTCATTTGCTATAATCCACGAAACTTTATACAAAAGCTTGAATCAAGAAGGGTCTGATCCCAATAAAACTAAAGCAACAATGTTGAAAATGAGGAGTGCCACAACAGTATTTTCCAGATAATCGGACTTCTATTAGTTTAAATAACGAATTCAGCCAAGTCGGAACCGGACTCATCGGACTCGGAGTCGAAGGAACCATGTTACTATCAAAAGGACAGCAATAAACATTGATATGTTACGACAAATTAACAAAAAAAAAATATAGGCAAACCCTCTAAGGAACGAAATGTGAATATGGCTCTAACTTATCGATAAAAGCGGAGACAGAGCCTCCCGGTACGACCATAACTAAATTAGCCACAAAGATTTGAGAAGACTAGCAAACAGGTGGTTCTTGACATTACTAGCACATAATGAAAAACCGAAAGAGAAGACTTTCTTGCCCCTCATAGAAATTTTCGGCCGTACGCGCCAACGTACTCGGGCCCTCGGCTCCTAAACTTGCGTTCCATCAAATCCATTTAAATTAGCTATGGTGAATAAACTAGACAAAAATTACAAGGTTCCGAAACAGATTACACAGATGAATTCAACAATGCGACGAACGAAAATCCCAAAACGTTGAATACCCTTTTGAGAATACCAAATAAACTTCGCATAAACAACGGTGGCTTCGGCGTCCCGGTTGCGCGCACGGGGGGCGTCGGGTCGAGGCGGAGACAGCCCGGCCAATAACGGCGTCGTGGCCCGTGGGTCAAAATCGCAGCGCCAAAGGGCTTCCGTTCGTTGCGCAGGGCGTCGGGGCTTCTGGCGCGAGCGGCGTGGGTCACGAGCAGGGACGTCGGTCAGGGTCTTAGGGGCAACGGCCGGTCACGAGTAGGGACGTCGGTCAAGGTCGGTCAGCTTCTGGTGATTCGCGAATGCGGGCGTCGAGCGACGTCGGGGACTGGCGTCCAGCGGCGTTCGGCGACGGTGGCGGCGCCGATGTGGAGGAGTGTGGACGCGCCGTGGTCACGAGCGTGACGTCGGTCGTGGTCGGCCGGCCACGCGGTCGCGATTCGCGACGCGGCGTCGAGCGACGTCGGGGATCAGCGTCCGGCGCGTTCGGCGACGGTGGCAGGCGCGCGTAGCGACGGCGGCGGCGTCGAGCGGCGTTTGGCGACGATGGCCGCGCTCGAGCAAAGGAGCGGGACGCGTCCGGGGTCTTCGTGGCAACGACGACTCAGGTGTCGCGAATGCGGGCGTCGAGCGACGTCGAGGACTGGCGTCCAATCCAGTGGCGTCCGACGGCGGTGGCCTTGAGGGCGAGCGGCGTCCAGCTGAAATCGGAGGACTGAGGAAGATACAGAGGACAGGAGGCTGGAGGCTGGACTTGGAGGCTTGGAGCGCCGAGCGCGGGGGGGGTTCCTTTTGGAACCCTAACTGGTTCCGAAACCGGTTCTGCGACCGGTTCCGGTTCCGGTTCCGCGGCCGGTTCCGATTCCAGTTCCGCGGTCGGTTTCGGTTCCGGTTCCCGGAAAAATGGAACCGGGAACCGAAACCGGTCCTTTAAGAACCGGGAACCGGACCGAGGTTCCGGTTCCGGTTCTCCGGTTCCCGGTTCTACCCGCTACCTGTGCTCGCCCCTAGCCAGACCCACGTCGTATATAACTAGACAGCGCACTCGAATATACCCAAGACCAGGAACAGAAGGATAGTCAAACTCCTCGCACTCGACCTCTACGTCCGAAGGTATGCCGTAAAATATGCCCCGCGTAACGGCAGGAAGCGGCATGCTGCTAATCTGAAATGTTGGTCCCCAAAAGGGGTGAGTACAACCACTCAGCAGGTAAATGAATCCAAAAACCACTCAATGCATCATACAAGTCATACATGCATTACAAGCATTACTTACCTTGAAGCCATGCGTATATCATCATGCATCATCACCACAATCATAACACATACATGTGTATCATCATGTCATACTCATATCATCGTTATCATGACATTATTTTACCATACACATATCACCATCATCATCATACACATGACACAATCATACCATACACATGTCATAATCATCATGGCATCATCATATCACACATGTCACCATCATCATGACATCATCTTATCACACATGTCATCATCATCATGACATCATCATATCACACATATATGCATGTCATCATGCCATATCGTATATCATCATCATCATGCATATCATATCATCATCATGCATATCAGCATGCCATGTCATATCTCATCATCATATCATGTCATATCATATCATCATCATGCATATCAGCATGCCATATCATATATCATCATCATATCATGTCATATCATATCATCATCATCATGCATATCATCATGCCATATCATATCTCATCATCATATCATGCATGGTTTGATTTCCAATTTTAACTTTCAATTTGATTTCCTCGAATCATCAATTTCATCTCATATTTTACACTTGCATCCCATGCGAGAAAAACCTTCGGCATTCAGCCATTCTAGGCCACCGGGCATCCGGGCATCTTGCATCCCAACTAGCATCACGAGGCATTCCCTTCGGCAAAAACCTCCGACAGGGCTTCCGGCATTTACACTCCCTGGCCGGGCATCCCGCGCCCCAATCTTGGCATCGCGAGGCATTCCCTTCGAGCAGAAACCTCCGACAGGGCTTCCGGAATTATGTACTGACATACCACCAAGCCTCCCCTGGAATTACGTACCGTATACCACTGGGCATCCCGACACTCCCGGGGCCATCCGGCAATGCATCTCTATACATTCGGGCATCATCATCCACCACAACCACCTCCTCACTTATCATTATCCATGTTTACCAATTTCGGTCTTAATTTAGCATGGCATATGACGTGACATCAAACAAGTCATACTCGGCATGGAATTTACACATGCATCTCAATTCAATGTCATGCATACATCAAGACCTCATCATACATGCAACACGGTATAATTATTTATGAAATAAAATTAATGGAATTTATGGCCAATAAAATAATCCATTTTTCATGCCCTTTTTCATTTATTTAAATTCCAGCTTTTGTTATTTTCAAAAATATTAAATTTAATATCTATAATTCCCAAAAATTATAGAAATTAAGGCAAGTGATAAACAAGACAATAGAATAATAATTTCATGCAAAATTCATGGCCAAATAGAATTTCACACAATTTCACAATTCTCACAAAATGGCATGTCATTTTCGGATGAAATCAGAATGCACAGTTTCTGAAGAAATTCGATTAAAATATCCATACGACTTCCAAAAATTACGAAATTTTACCGAGTTATAGCTAAGACATTTTCGTACATTTTTCGTGAAGACTTCCAAGCCAGATTCTTTTAAATTATTTTCTACAGTCTCACGAAGCTTCTTGATCCATTACCGAATCGTCCAGTGCATGCTTCTCCAAAATACTGAGTTTTCACCTGCCTTTTCTTCTTCGTTTCCTCTGAAATTTAGATATGTTATACATCAAGATGTTCTCTACAAGTTTCATGAAGAGATCTAAGTCAAATAACCAGAGTATAGTCGTCATTTAGGTCCATGATGTCTCGGGTGTCCTGTAATACACCTTCAGAATTACCGTCTTCGAGATCTAGTCGATTTACGAGTTTATACTTGTTCATTTTGCTTCAAATTTGAGTATGTTGTAGTTTAATATGTCCCCTACAACTTTCATGAAGAAATCGAAGAGAGATTCTTAGCACAAGCCAACATGCAACCACAAATCCAACAAGATATCATTGAAATCGTTCCAGATCTGAGGTCTCCATATAATGAGAGTTTAACCCCTCAAATCTCCATCATTTTCCACGAAATTTCAGTATGTTGTATTTTAAGATGTTAGCTACAACTTTAATGAAGAAATTAAAGCCAAAATCGGACTCCAAACATGCATGCAAGGTCACACAACATTCTGACTCAAACTGTCTGAGCGAAAACAGCCATACCATTCAAGAACAATCCATCCATACTTCGGTTTTCTTCACCTAATCACCCAAACTCGACACTATATCAACCATACATGTAACAAACACACATGCAAGAGCAGCTAGAGGACTCCCACTTGCCTCTAGACCGGACGGACGACGGCACACGGCAACGAGCACGGCGGACGGACGGCGAGCGACGGCGACTCCTCGGCTCCTCCTCCCTCTCGGCCACTCTCCCTCTCTCTCGCATGATCTCTTTCTCTCTCTCACTCTCTCTCTCTCAGCCGAATGAACCGGCCACCCTTCTCTCTCTCTTCCCTTTTATCCCCCCTAAAGCTCATCATTAGTAATCATTAGGCTGCCTCCTAATTAGCCAATGCATGCCATTCTCCTTGCCACTTGTCTCATTGCATGCATAATGGGCTTTGGGCTTTTGGGCGTGGGCTTGGGCCATCTGGCCACTCTTGGGCCTCCCTCTTGGCTGGTCGACAACCCCCTTTAGTGGGCCTTATTGGGCCAACTAGCTTGGCCCATCAAGGCTTCGGCCAATGGGCCTAAGGCCCAACCTAAAAATTGACTTTTCCCATTTTTTTTTGAATTTCTTCTATAAACATTTTTAAATTTTAATTTTCAACATGGCCAAAGTCTTGTGAGATTTTGTTTATTGAAATTTAATTTATAAAGTGCATGGCCAAGCATAGATTATTATCATTAATCTATCAAATTTAAAATCTCACAAACACATGCTCAAATCATCTAATCTTAAAAGACTAGTGGCTAAAACATTAATCATAGGAAATTTTATTATCTAATTAGAGACTTTAACATACCTTATGGCTTGACTTTGAATTTTGGGATGCCACAATTCTCCCCTCCTTAGAGAATTTCGTCCTCGAAATTAGACACCACTCGTGCCTTCTTGAAACAAATGAGGGTACTTTTCCTTCATCTGATCCTCACTTTCCCATGTGGCTTCCTCCATATCATGATGTCGCCATAATACCTTAACTAATGGGATTTTCTTAGTCCTAAGAATTTGCTCCTTTCGATCCAAAATCTGCACAGGCTCTTCAATGTACCTTACTTTCTCATCCACTTTGATGGCTTCATGATCGAGTATGTGACCAGGATCCGGCTGGTACTTCCTCAACATCGATACATGAAACACATCATGCAAATTTCCTAACTTATGAGGTAACGCTAAGCGATAAGCTACATCCCGTATCCTTTCGAGTATTTCAAAAGGTCCAACAAATCTAGGGCTTAACTTACCCTTCATCCCGAATCGAGATATCCCTTTCATTGGAGATACCTTAAGGAATACATGATCTCCCACACTAAATTCTAAAGGCCTTCTACGCCTATCTGCGTAGTCTTTCTGTCTACTCTGAGCTGTTTTAAGTCTTTTGCTGATAATTTCAACAGCCTTAGTGGTAACTTGTACCAGTTCAGGTCCTGTCAATTTCCTCTCACCTACTTCATTACAACAAACAGGAGTCCTACATCTCCTTCCATATAATGCTTCATAGGGAGCCATGCCTATACTCTTCTGAAAACTATTATTATAGACAAACTCTACTGAATGCAACCTTTCATCCCAATTTCCTTTGAAATCAATTACACAAGCCCTTAACATATCTTCCAATATATGAATTACTCTTTTTGATTGACCATCTGTCTGGGGATGAAAAGCAGTACTAAATTGAAGCTTAGTCCCTAATGCAATTTGAAGACTTCACCAAAAGTTCGAAGTAAACCTCGAATCCCGATCTGAAGTAATGGTCACTGGAACACCATGTAAGCGTACCACTTGACTTACATACATGTCCGCGTACTTATCCATTGGGTAGTCCATGCGAATCGCTAGGAAATGAGCCGATTTGGTCAAACGATCCACTATAACCCAAATAGAATCATGACCACTTGATGTCCTTGGCAATCCTTGCACAAAGTCCATCGTTATATGTTCCCACTTCCATTCTGGAATGTCTAATGGTCTCAAAAGTCCTGCGGGTTTACGATGTTCCGCTTTTACTTGCTGGCACGTCAAACATTGAGAAACGTGCTTAGCCGTATTTGCCTTCATACCATTCCACCAAAATTGCTGGCGCAAATTCCTGTACATCTTTGTACTACCTGGGTGGATACTATAATTACTCTTATGTGCCTCCGAACCAGTTGCCATGTTTAATATGAGACTAGCGCTTGCATGATTACATTCATGCTCACAGATCACAGGTCATAGGTCACAACAGAATCCATTGTCATATACAAGATCAATTTCCCAAAAGGAAAAGACTAGAAAAGGCTAAATTTGTCGCCGTTGCTAAAACAGTCCCATTTCGCCATTTTTTTGACACTTCTGTTATTATGATTGCTTATCAAAAGAGACGCATTTATTACGAAAACCAAATTCTTCTTAGCACATAAGATGATACAGTACTACTATTATGTTTATTACGTTTGTTTTGCTGCCAATCGATTTAGTTAATTATAGCTCAAAGTTCTCCTGTTCGATTCGAAATGGACACATATTTGTGCTTATTAGTATATGCGAAGCATTTGCGGAGGCACAAAGGTAGATATGGACAAGAGGGTGTGTCAATCTTTCTTTAACATAGCAATACGCTGAGAGGGTGCGCCAAGATAAGGAGTGGCTTAGGCTATCGGCTAAGACCAAGTTGGCTAGTGCAACTAATACACAAATATTGAAGAAAGAATTTTCTATGGTTTGTAAGTGCCACATTAGAAAAAAAATTAAAAATTTTAATTTTAATTATGTCAACTATAACACATTTAATCTAAACTTTTTTTTTTATCAAAAATCCCAAATTATGTTTACCATGACACATTTATCTAAATTTTTTTCTGTAACATAAAAACTCTCACATTTATACATATATGATACATTTATCCTCCATCAAAATTCTAGCCAAAGTAACATCATTTTATTTCACTTAAGCTATGTGGACATTATGTGGCGTTTCTTTTCCAGAATTCATGTAGGTATATTTTTAATGGTATTTATTGATAGTGTTATAATTATGGTTAATGGATCAACGAAAGCCAACAAGTTAAGATATGTCTTTTTCTGTTCATGTATCTATTGAATTTATGAATTTCCTAGATTCACCTATTTTTTTTAATTCATATATTTATTGAATTCACAAATTTCTTGAATTCACGTGTCTCTGGATTTATGAATATTTTGAATTCACGTATCTCTTGATTCATGAATTTCTTGAATATATGCATCTATTTAATTCATGTATCTCTTCAGTACATGAAGCTCTATAAATAGATAAGAGCATAGAGTTTCATAAGGAGGTTTTTTTATAGAACAATTAGAGACAACGATTCTAAAAGAGATTTTAGTATTACTCTTATGATTTTTCTAAGTGTGTTGGTTTAATTGAACGATTCAACTGAGCCCTGTTTGCATGGTGTTAATTCAAACAAATTCGAGGTGTTGTATCTTGAGATGCATAGCTCGTGAATCTGTAGAGTACCATTGACAAGAACTAATCGCCTTAAGGAGATTCGAATATTTGTACCTCACCTCTAATTTTATGTTATTTTTATAATAATATCTCATTTTCTTATTCTCCAAGATTTGTAAATTTACATAAAAAGAATGATATTATATAATTATTATCGTATTCTTTACATTGATATTATGATTACAACAAACAATTTGCTTTCTCTGGATTATATTTCAACAGATAGAATCTTGACCGAGACTAAATATGCCACATAGATATAATTTTAGGATTTTTTGTATTGCGGAAAAACAAATTTAGGAAAAACATGTCGGAAATAATTTGAGTTTTTTTTTTTATGAGTTTTGCCCTTTTTGGTAAATTGCAATAAAGTTTAGTAAGAGACAGACAAGTGAATCCGCACTCGAAAGGAAAGGCACCACACCAGAAGAGAAGCCATTTCTGGAGCCGACAGGACAAGACAAAAGCGCACGCTTCCTTGAACCTGCCTATCCTTCTCCCCTCCTTCCTCCTCTCCCCTTCTTCAGCAGTCAGTCGGTCGGCCAGCCACGGTCGCCGGAGACCGGTCATGGGTCGCCGTCTCCGCTACCGTCGCCGGAGAGAAGGCGGAGGTGCCGAGCCGGAGATGGATCCCGGTAGCCCGCCGAGCAGTCCTCATTTCTTCAAGATCGTGCTCTCCCGCGCGCTCGAATCCGGAAAGCTTGTGAGTTCGTCCGCACTTCCCGTTTCGCTCCATACCCATCATTCATTTTTACGAAATTTTCGATCTTGCCCTCCACCGCCGTGCGCCTCATCTTCTTCAATGAGCTCTCGCAGCCCGTGCTGGTTCGTCAAGGATGTCCCTGGTTTTGCAACGAAGAACTGTTCAATTCTTGCAAAAAAGGGGAAATTGAAAATGAACGTTTGATTAGTATACTAGTTTGGCGATTTGGCTTTAGCATAGCTACCATTTCTGGACATTATTATTGTGGAAATGAACGTTTATTGGATAATTGAAGTCCGCACTTGTATAGTGACGGCACTGTCTGTGGAAATTGATCATTTATGTAGAGGATAGAATGTAAAAGTTTCCTATCTTTCTTAGTTGACATCTTTGAATTTAGCTATACATGAGGGCAATGGATTTACCACAAATTTTCATCACAGGAAATCCCAAAAAGCTTCTTGAGAAGATATGGGAAAGACCTCTCGGGTTTGGTGCTTCTCAAGGTTCCAGGTGGTTCGACCTGGCCGGTGAAACTAGAAAAGAGTGATGATGGCAAGGTTTGGTTGTGGAAAGGGTGGCAAGGTTTCATGGAGCATTATTCGATTGGTCATGGTCACCTCCTAGTCTTCAAGTACAAAGGGGACTCCATTTTCCACGTGATAATATTCGATAAGAGTGCTTCGGAGATTGATTATCCATCGAGCATCGAAAGCGATATGTCAAGCCCTGAGGAGGAATTCATCTCGCGAAAAGAGGAAGCTGTTGTGGAAATCGAAGATTCAGAGGGTTCCATGCCTTGTTCACGGCCAAGTTCATACAGGTCATCTCGAGAATATGGAGGTGTGACTTGTGTTCTGCGCCATGTTCCTTCTTGGCATAACTCTCTTTCCTCAGTTCTTGTCGTTTTCAATTTTTTCCAAACTTTTTAATAAGCTATTTTTATATGTAATTGATAAAGTCTGGAAATTTTAGTTAATTATTTACTTCTAATTGGAAGGTGATGATGAATTTACTACATCAAGTTATCTTTATCTTGAAACTATAGATCATATTATTTTTTCCATCGATGCGAATGTCATAGTCAGTTAATTGATAAAATCTAGTGCAGTTCTCATTTCACAAGTGCAGACAAAATCAAGCAGTTTCGATGTAGAGTAAGTCATCTTGAGCTGGTTTTTCATGGTTCTGCAGTTCCAAGTCTTCTTGCTGCTTTTGAATTAGCCAGCGAATTCAAATCGGACCATCCCTTTTTCAAAGTGGTGGTACAGCCTACATATGTTCGGAAATCTTTGGTAAGATCCTCGGCTCTATTGGTTGGTGGCATAGGTCGAATTCAAATGTGATCACTGTTTGTATTTTGTCATATATTATAGTGTTTGCCTAGTCAAATTAGTTTGTGTAGGAAACAAGATGGCATGTTATTTTCCTTGTAGTGTTCATGGTACGAGTCAAATTGAGATGCAAATCCTATCTATAACTTGGCTCCAAATTGATGGCTTCAGCTTTAGTCCAGGAGCATATATTAGACGCGAAATTGCAGGTTAAGTGGTTACAATTGATGACTTCCATTAGCAAGTAAAATCAGTTGATTAAAACTCCTGAAATTAGAAATTTTATCATAAATTCACATATCATATATCCTTATTGTATCACCTTCGTTAATCATATACGGGTTGTTCAAACACCTATTGGCAGACCATCCCTCGTGAATTCTTCATCAAGCATGTTCAAAAGAACAAGCAAATCGCAACTCTTAGGTACTCAGACAGATCGTGGCAGGTGAAGCTAAGGAGCCATGAACATACAGCATGTCTCTCTATTGGTTGGTCCTCATTTGCAAGAGAAACTGGTCTCCTTCTAGGAGATTGCTGCGTGTTCGAGCTCATTGATAGGGATGACATTGTCTTCAGAGTCTCCATTTTCCGCAGTGATGGTAAGAACCTGATCTATGTCAATTGAGATGAACACTAGAGGTTTCATTGTATGCCGTGTAAATCACCGAGGAATATCCCAAATTACCACTCCTTTGTTCAGTTCAGCAGTGATGAATCCATTTAAAGTGCACTTTTTATCTGTTTTTTTCTTTAAGTTATGAGCCTTCTGAGATGATGAATTCTTCTGTATGGTTTGTGAGGTTTGTAATAATTCAAATGCACAATTGCTGATGACGTCACATTCACATCTAAATTTGCAGGTGTCAGTTGCTGCTTTATAAGAAATGTTTCTGCTTATGTACTTTCTATTCTTAATCTGTTTTCCAATCCTAAAAAACCTATTACGGGATAATTATTCGGGAAGTGCAAAATCTACTTGATTACATCTTCTAGGAAGAGCATGAAAACGACCCTGCATAACGATTTGCAATCCATGCTAAATCCTTTCATGGTCAATTCATGAAAAGTTCATACTGGTGCTTATGAGAATTCGCCTCTTTGTATTGCAGGTCAGATCCTAACCGAACAATCTAATGCCAAGAGCACCCTTCGGAGTCAGCTTTCCACGCTTCTCCATGCCTGAGCCCTGTCATTGCTCATGAAAAAGCTTGCGAATTTGAATCAGAGTATCCATTTTGCAATGTCATGATATCGCCAAGTCATATTAAAAGACAAACCGTGGTAAGCCAGAGGTCTTACTTATCTAAATCTTCTATGCTTCGCTCTTGAGTTTGCATGCTTATATTATGCCCGTTTCCATTGGTTCGTCATCAAACCACTGTGAGCAGACCATTCCATGGCAGTTCATAAGGACATACATTCAGAAAGACCATCAAATGGTGAATGTTGTTTATTTGGGCCGATCGTTTGAGGTGAAACTCCTGGTCTATCGGCACTTACACATTGCCATCTTGGGGGTCGGTTGGTCCGCGTTGGCAAGAGAAGCTCACCTGCGCAAAGGAGATGTCTGCGTGTTCGAGCTCCTCAAGAGGGACAGTATCGTGCTCAGGGTCTCCGTCTTCAGTAGTGCGGATAAATAAGTGATTTGCATTGAGTGAGACTAACAGCGGGAAGTGTCACACTTTAAGGCTGTTTTCAGCGCTGAGAGGAAGTCGAGAAACGAACTACCTAACACTACTAGTTCGTGCTTCCTTTATCTAATACCGTGATTTAAAATCATGGAAGAAGCTCACCTCTGCTTGCTCGCATGAATCTTCTTTGTTTCCCGGGAACTGCAAATCAGGTGAATGTAAAATCTACTTGAATCAGAACGTTCATGAGAGCAGTTAATTGACGGGCTAGAAGAAAAACAGGGCAAGAAGGAAGAAAAGAAGGAAAGGCAGCTTGTGTGATGCTTTTGAAGCATCACTGCAATCATTTTACGTAAAAATGATTATGTACTCGAAAAAAATATCGAGTACGAAATATGACATTCTATCGTTCTCTTAGAGCAAAATTAGTAATTTTTTGGCCCGGGAAAATTTAATAAATTGTTACTATCGTCGAGCTACTCGAGCATAAATAACAAAGCGACGTGTCCATCCATTACTTCACATCAACACTTTCATAGTCGGTCGTGTCAAGAACAAAGGCCACGCAAGCCATTTCAACAGTGGTGATGCCGCCATCTTCTATGAAGACAAGCCTGGTAAAATCCTGTTTTGATGCTTTCATTGGCTCTGTCAAAGGCCAATTATAATTATCATTTTATCAAATGGGAGATCCTACTGTGTTTTGTCACGACTATTCAGGTTTATCAAGAGAAGTTTTCTTACTCTATGTATTTGGCTTCTGTTTAGGCAATCAGCATGCCACAAAGGTGACATTGAAGCAACAAGTTGATGAAACTACATTCAAGTCATCGATATCATCTTCTGCTTCTTCTGTTTCCCCTCAATCTGTGGCTACTATTCATGTATATCGCAAGATTAATGACTATTAATGACTTTAGATTATGTACCCTATCCTAGATTACAGTCTAGGAACATAAATGTTGATGCTTCACCTTCACGTTGCTGGTTAAGATCAATTGCCTTCATCAGATAGTAAGGACTGTCCATAAGAATCCTGAAAGTAGAAAAGATTGCCATAAGTCTACATCTTGTGTGCTTCTCCTGTGACTGTACCAAGAGTATGTTCTTTCTACAAATCTGATGTTATAGCTGTTCATGGGCATGCAGGGTATTCCTCACAGATTCGTCTAGAAACACATTCAAGAAAACAAGGAAACTGTGACTCTTAGGATTAAAAAATATAGGATTTGGTTATCAATTGTCATATCTTGCCTTCTTAGTGTAATTATGCCTTTATTTGCTCGTATTTTGATTATATGATATGTTTAATTTGCATATTTAATTATGTTTAATTGCACATGTTTAATTTTACTGCAATTAAGACCTTGATAATTATGATTGTTAGTTTAATAATTGCGTACCCGCATGATCACCTCATATGTTAGTGGATAGGTATAAAATTAATTTAAACTTCTTAACAAAAATATTTTCTTTTTAAAATCCATTTAAAATAGACTCTTCTAAATTTAAGTTATCTATATATGATCCATTTATGTTAGATCTACTCCCATGATATGGATGGTCAATTGAGTCAAATCCCCATGTTTAAAATGAGACTAGCGCTTACATGATTACATTCATGCTCACAGATCACAGTCATAGGTCACAGTAGAATCCATTGTCACATACAAGATCAATTTCCCAAAAGGAAAAGACTAGAAAAGGCTAAATTTGCCACCGTTGCTAAAAGGGTCCCTATTTCACCATATTTAAACACTTCTATTATGATGATTGCTGATCAAAAGAGACGCATTTATTGTGAAAACCAAATTCTTCTTAGCACAGAAGAGGATACAGTACTACTATTACATTTATTACGTTTGTTTTGCTGCCGGTTGATTCAGTTAATTATAGCTCGAAGTTCTCCTGTTCGATTCGAAATGGACACATGTTTGTGCTTATTAGTATATTCAAAGCGTTTGCAGAGGCACGAAGACAAAGATGGACCGGAGGGCGTGTCGATCTTTCTTAACATAGCATTATAGCAATACGTCGAGTGGGTGCATCAAGATAAGGAGTGGCTTAGGCTAACGGCGAAGGCCAAGTTGGCCAATGCAGCTAATACACAAATATTGAAGAGAAAATTTTATGTGGTTTGCAAGTGCCACATCAGCAACAACTGACGTTTTTGTGGACGCTTGAAATAAAAGATAAAAAAAAATCTGATTTTTACTCGTATTTTAAGAAGAGAAAGATGTATTCATTTGATTATTCTCATTTTGCTAGTATTTTAAGAATTTCTTTAGTTAGAGCGCGTTTGGTAACATTTCTGTTTAAAAATTGTTTCAGGAACAGAAATAGAAAAAAGTGTTTATGTTCCGGGGAACAATTTTTGAATAAAAAAACGCGTTTGGTAAACTTGTTCCGGAAATAAAAAATGAATAGAAGCATGATTGGTAAATTTGTGTTCTTTTTTTTGTTTCTTTTAATTTTTTAATATTTTATTTTTTTTTATTTTATTTTTTCTTTTTTTTTCTTCTTTTGGCGGTCGCGGGCCTCGACCATGCCGGCGACTGCCGACGAGGGCCGGGCGGCCTCGCCGGGGCCGGTGACACTGGCGCTCCAGCCCGAGGTCGGCCATGGCCGAGGCCGACGATCGGCCAAAGAAAAAAAAAAAAAAAAAAACAAGAAAAAAAAAAGAAAGAAAAAGAGAGGAGAGAAAAATTTGTTCTTAAAAAATTATCTAGAAACAAGAAACACGCTTTTTCTTATTTCTTGTTTCTGTTTCAAATGTGATCTTAGGAACAAAAAAAATAAATTTGGAACAAAAACGCAAACAAACACATTTTTGTTCTTTTTTTGTTCCCTGAAATAAAAAAATAGAAATTTTGTTCAAAACAGAAATAAAGAATATTAACAAACATGCCCTTAGTCTTTTTTATAGTTCTTTCGTTCCAATAAAATATCCAGTAGTGCAATGAATTATAAGACTAGAAAAAAGGTGCCGTGCCTAGAGCCATGGTCCTTTTAAAGGGCTAACTAACGAAGGATATATGGAAAAAAAAACAAATTTGCACATTTCAATAAAAACACTAAATGTTTGGGATAGATTTGAAAAGGTTTTTGTTATTAAGTTGATCCGTATTATTATCGCTATTGTCGTTATTTTGTTCTATATTTTAAATGGTCATTACATTTTCCTTATCATCTTGTATTTATTGAATGAAATAAATTTGTTTTAGCTTATTTTGAGGCAAAAGAGTGATTTGAGTAAAAAAAAAATAATTTTAATTATGCCAACTATAACACATTTAATCTAAACTTTTTTTTACATAAAAAATCCCAATTTATCCCATCGTGAGACATTTATCCAATTTTTTTTTCTTATAATATAAAAATTCTCATACTTATATTATATATATTTACCATTTATCAAAGTTTTGAACAAAATAATATTATTTTTTTCACTTAAATTATGTGGACACCATGTGGTGTTTCTTTTTCGAATTCCATGTAAGCGTATTTTTAACTGTACTTATTAACAGAATCTTGATGGAGACTAAATATGTCACATAGATATAATTTTAGAATTTTTTGTATTGCGGAAAAACAAATTTAAGGAAAAACATGTCGGAAATAGTTTGAGTTTCTTTTTTTTTTATTATTTTTTTGATTATTTTTGCCCTTTCCTGCAAATTGCAATAAAGTTTAGTAAGAGACAGACAAGTGAAGCCATTTCTGGAGCCGACAGCACAAGACAAAAGCGCACGCTTCCTTGTTGAGCCTGCCAATCCTTCTCTCCTCCTTCCTCCTCTCTCCTTCTTCAGCAGTCAGTCCGTCGGCCAGCCACGGTCGCCGGAGATCGGTCATGGGTCGCCGGAGCCGCCACCGTCGCCGGAGAGAAGGCGGAGGTGCCGAGCCGGAGACGGATCCCGGTAGCCCCCCGAGCAGTCCTCATTTCTTCAAGATCGTGCTCTCCCGCGCGCTCGAATCCGGAAAGCTTGTGAGTTCGTCCGCACTTCCCGTTTCGCTCCATACCCATACCCATCATTCATTTTCACGAAATTTTCGATCTTGCCCTCCGCCTCTCGCAGCCCGTGCTGGTTCGTCAAGGATGTCTCTGGTTTTGCAACGAAGAACTGTTCAATTCTTGCAAAAAAAGGGGAAATTGAAAATGAGCGTTTGATTAGTATACTAGTTTGGCGATTTGGCTTTAGCGTAGCTACCATTTCTGGACATTATTTTTGCGGAAATGAACGTTTATTGGATAATTGAACTCCGCACTTGTATAGTGACGGCATTGTCTGTGGAAATTGATCGTTCATCTATAGGGCAGAATGTAAAAGTTTCCTGTTTTTCTTAGTTGGCATCTTTGAATTTAGCTATACATGAGGGCAATGGGTTTACCATACATTTTCATCACAGGGAATCCCAAAAAGCTTCTTGAGAAGATATGGGAAAGACCTCTCGGGTTTGGTGCTTCTCAAGGTTCCGGGTGGTTCGACCTGGCCGGTGAAACTAGAAAAGAGTGACGATGGCCAGGTTTGGTTGTGGAAAGGGTGGCGAGGTTTCATGGAGCATTATTCGATTGGTCATGGTCACCTCCTAGTCTTCAAGTACGAAGGGGACTCCGTTTTCCACGTGATAATATTCGATAAGAGTGCTTCGGAGATTGATTATCCATCGAGCATCGAAAGCGATATGTCAAGCCCTGAGGAGGAATTCCTCTTGCGAAAAGAGGAAGATGCCGTGGAAATCGAAGATTCAGAGGGTTCCGTGCCTTGTTCACAGCCAAGTTCAGACAGGTTGTCTCAAGAATATGGAGGTGTGACTTGTGTTCTTCGCCTTGTTCCTTCTTGGCATAACTCTCTTTCCTCAGTTCTTGTCATGTTCAATTTCTTCCAAACTTTTTAATAAGCTATTTTTATATGTTGATTGATAAAGTCTGGAAATTTTAGTTAATCATTTGCTTCTAATTGGAAGGTGATGATGAATTTACTACATCAAGTTATCTTTATCTTGAAACTATAGATCATATTATTTTTTCCATCGATGCAAATGTCATAGTCAGTTAATTGATAAAATCTAGTGCAGTTCTCATTTCACAAGTGCAGACGAAATCAAGCAGTTTCGATGTAGAGTAAGTCATCTTGAGCTGGTTTTTCATGGTTCTGCAGTTCCAAGTCTTCTTGCTGCTCTTGAATTAGCCAGCGAATTCAAATCGGACCATCCCTTTTTCAAAGTGGTGGTACAGCCTTCTTATGTTCGGAAATCTTTGGTAAGATCCTCAGCTCTATTTGTTGGTGGCATAGGTCAAATTCAAATGTGATCACTGTTTGTATTTTGTCATATATTATAGTGTTTGCCAAGTCGAATTAGTTTGTGTAGGAAACCAGATGGCATGTTATTTTCCTTGTAGTGTTCATGGTACGAGTCAAATTGAGATGCAAATCCTATCTATAACTTGGCTCCAAATTGATGGCTTCAGCGTTAGTCCAGGAGCATATATTAGACATGAAATTGCAGGTTAAGTGGTTACGATTGATGACTTCCATTAGCAAGTAAAGTCAGTTGATTAAAACTCCTGAAATTAGAAATTTTATCATAAATTCACATATCATGTATCCTTATTGTATCACCTTCGTTAATCGTACGCCGGTTGTTCAAACACCTATTGGCAGACCATCCCTCAGGAATTCATCACCAAGCAAGTTCAAAAGAACAAGAAAATCGCAACTCTTAGGTACAAAGACAGATCGTGGCAGGTGAAGCTAAGGAGCCATGAACATACAGCATGTCTCTCTACTGGTTGGTCCTCATTCGCAAGAGAAAATGATCTTCTTGTCGGAGATTGCTGTGTGTTCGAGCTCATTGATAGGGATGACATTGTCTTCAGAGTCTCCATTTTCCGCAGTGATGGTAAGAACCTGATCTATGTCGATTGAGATGAACACTAGAGGTTTCATTGTATGCCATGTAAATCACCGAGGAACTCAGTATCCCAAATTGCCACTCCGTTGTTCAGTTCAGCAGTTATGAATCTATTTAAAGTGCACTTTTTATCTGTTTTTGGTTCTTAAGTTATGAGCCTTCCGAGATGATGAATTCTTCTGTATGGTTTGTGAGGTTTGTAATAATTCAAATGCACACTTGCTGATTACATCACATTTGCATCTAAATTTGCAGGTGTCAGTCAGTTGCTGCTTTATAAGAAATGTTTCTGCTCATGTACTTTCTATTCTTAATCTGTTTTCCAATCCTAAAAAACCTATTACGGGATAATTATTCGGGAAGTGCAAAATCTACTTGATTACATCTTCTAGGAAGAGCATGAAAACGACCCTGCATAACGATTTGCAATCCATGCTAAATCCTTTCATGGTCAATTCATGAAAAGTTCATACTGGTGCTTATGAGAATTCGCCTCTTTGTATTGCAGGTCAGATCCTAACCGAACAATCTCAATGCCAAGAGCACCCTTCGGAGTCAGCTTTCCACACTTCTCCATGCCTGAGCCCTGTCATTGCTCATGAAAGAGCTTGCGAATTTGAATCAGAGTATCCATTCTGCAATGTCGTGATATCGCCAAGTCATATTAAAAGACAAACCGTGGTAAGCCAGAGGTCTTACTTATCTAAATCTTCTATGCTTCGCTCTTGAATTTGCATGCTTATGTTATGCCCGTTTCTTATCATACATTGGTTTGTCATCAAACCACCGTGAGCAGACCATTCCATGGCAGTTCATAAAGACATACATTCAGAAAGACCATCAAATGGTGAATGTTGTTTATTTGGGCCAATCGTTTGAGGTGAATCTCCGGGTCTATCGGCACTTATACATTGCCTTCTTGGGGGTCGGTTGGTCCGCGTTGGCAAGAGAAGCTCACCTGCGCAAAGGAGATGTCTGCATGTTCGAGCTCCTCGATAGGGACAATATCGTTCTCAGGGTCTCCGTCTTCAGCAGTGCGAATAAGGAAGTGATTTGCATTGAGTGAGACTAGCAGCGGGAAGTGTCACACTTTAGGCTGTTTTCGGCGCTGAGAGGAAGTCGAGAAACGAACTACCTAACACTACTAGTTCGTGCTTCCTTTCTCTAATACTTTGATTTAAAATCATGGAAGAAGCTCACTTCTGATTGCTCGCATAAATCTTCTTTGTTTCCCGGGAACTGCAAATCAGGTGAATGTAAAATCTACTTGAATCAGAACGTTCATGAGAGCAGTTCATTGACGGGCTAGAAGAAAAACAGGGCAAGAAGGAAGAAAAGAAGGAAAGGCAGCTTGTGTGATGATTATGTACTCGAAAAAAATATCAAGTACGAAATATGACATTCTATCGTTCTCTTAGAGCAAAATTAGTGATTTTTTGGCCCGGGAAAATTTAATAAGTTGTTACTATCGTCGAGCTACTCGAGCATAAATAACAAAGCGACGTGTCCATCCATTACTTCACATCAACACTTTCATAGACAGTCATGTCAAGAACAAAGGCCACGCAAGCCATTTCAACAGGCTCGTGTAGAAACCCAAAACCACCGCCATTCTCCTCATCATCCTCCTCCCCTTCCTCCTCCTTCATCTTCTTCTTTGAGCATTCAGTGTCGCTGCTGCATGGCTTGCTGCCGTTGTTGCTGCCGCCAGAGAGAGGATGAACGTGCTGGCCCTCACTTCTTTAAGATCATACTCTTCGACACACTTGATTCTGGAAAGCTTGTGAGTTCAAACTCATTCTCAACTTTGCCTCCACCACCTCGTGCCAATGTTCCATTTTACATTGCATGCATGGCTTCACTTCTCGAAATTTCACACATTTTCTGTACATCAAAGAATTTTTCCTAGGTTTTGGGAGGAGAAATAGCTAGTGATCCTGCTTTGAGTGGACTGCACGCATGAGATGTCTTCTCACTATGTCGTGGGTATGGTGTAAGCTTGGGTTCATGTGAAAATCAGATGAGAGAACACTTCGTTAAATGTAGTCATAAGTGATTTTGTTGGAAATATATCTTGAAGATTCCGATTATGTTGATTGTAATCCAGTCAATCGTGAATTAGTTTTGGTAAATAGGAAAATAGAAAAATAGAGATTCATTTATTATTTTTTTCCTATTTTATTCTTGTCTCTTACACTATAAATTAACCAATGTAATGTAAATGCATACAATGAAATATAGAGGAAAAAGTCTTTTCCCAAATCTCCATTACACTTTCTGTCATGGTATCAGAGCAAATACTCTTGGCTTAGCTTCCGCATATTACTAAATTGCCACCATTCTTTTCTGGGCTGTTGTCGCATAAGCCTTACCTGTGAAACAGACCAACAAATCAGTAAGGAATTCAACCTCTTTTTTTGGTGCCATGACAAACAATGTCGAGAACTCCTCAACAGAGGAGACACCTACCTTAAACCCGGCTGTTCTTCCTCGTGAAGATAGACTTTTTGTTCAACCATCAGAGGAAACCCTCTCTGCAAGGATGATTCCGACGTTGGGCCAGACTTCCGGTCTAGCCTAGTGGCCTTCAACCTTTCCTCCAGCATATGGACAGGTATGGGCACAGTACCCTTTTGGGCCATCGCCAGGACAGTTGTGGCCCCAATATCCATTTGGGCCATCGCCGTCAGTAGTGTCGCGACCTCCCCAAAGCGACGTTTTGACCACCTAAGGGTTCGGCTAATGGATTGCTAAGCCTAGACTTAGCTCGAGCTCTCCCAAGCCTATACCAATTCGCGACTTAGGGTTTAAGTTCTTAATATGCAAATGATTTTTATCATGGAGTCGCCACTAATCTATTTTTGGTGGGTCGATTAGAAACCCAAGTAAAGTAATTGGAGAATTACTTCACTTCTACGAACCAGAGATTAAATGAGTTCGGGGACTTGGTTATGCTAGATTTCTCTAACGCCCTTTCGGTACATTTCTTTTTTATTTCAAAAAAATATTTTTGCAGGCAGCTTGAATTGATTTTAATTTATCTTCCTAACATGTGAGGTGATCATGCGAGTGCGCAAACTACCAATTTAACACTCAAGAAAGCGATGAATAAATTGCAGGACTTATCTCATAGCAACGAAAGCATCTACAACGTTAGATCAGAATCCACGTCAACAGACGTAGATATGATTTCTAATTAACAGGCAATTTCCCTTTTTTTTTTGGTTTTCACTTATTTAATGAGGATCATGCAATATGCAATGCATGCTACTAATCTAACATGGAATGGCATGACAATGTGTTCTAAACTACATGACCTAAGTAAAATATTTTTTGTGTTTTCTTAATGAACATGCAATAATCAAATATGCAAATCAAAATGACCTAATTATAATGGCGTGCAATTTTTAATTAAATGAAGCTAATTCTACATGACGTACATTTTATGAACCTAATCCCACATGACGTGCACATGATATTTCTATTCCTAAAAATGCAATCTATCCTAAAAAATTGAAACTTAAAATGAGACATGCAATTCTATTCTAATATGCATGATGATTTTTTGTTTGTTTTTTTTATATATATAAAATTCGATATTTTAAAAAATTGCACACAATTAAACATGCAACCTAAAAAAACTAGCATCCTAAATTAATTAATTTTTTTGGGATTTTTTTGTTATAAAAATTATAAATCAAAATCCTATTCTAAATTGACGCGTGCAATTCTTAAAAAAAAACTAATATCCTGAATGCACTTTTTTTGGATTTTTGTTATTTTTTACAAAAACGAAAAAACTAAATACGCTAACCCTAGCCCTAATCTAACTCGCATTTTTTGAAATTTTTTTATGCAAAAACAAAAGTTAATTCAAATAACCTGATATTCAATCCAATCAGGATAAGATTAATACCCAAAATTGACGAACCATATCTCGCGCATGAGATCGGGTTGGTCAATTTTAAATTAAATCGCGAATCGAATCTCGGGTATGAGATTGGATTGTCGATTTTTGCAAGAGATCGTGAGTCGGATTTCGGGCGCGAAAATCGAACTCCTAATCCCTAATCTTAGGGGTTATTTCACATTGGAATTTCAATCATGCATTAATGAATAATCACACTAAGAAATTATATAAAAACAAACTATAAACTATATAAAAAATGAAGATACGATAATAATAATAATAAAAAACTATCTAATGCTCCCCTTTTGCTTTTTTTTTTTTTTTTTGTTTTCTTCTTTTTCGAGCACAACTTGCTCGTGGGTCTCCAGGCGGAAGCCGGCCGTCGGTCCGGTGAGGGGGTCCGGCAAGGGCGACGGGCGGCGGAGCACGGGCGCTGGGCGTTGCGGACGCGGGGCTGGCGAGCGGCCAAGGCGAGGCGGTAGCAGCTGCAGGGGCACCTGGTCGTCGCGGGTCCACGCGGCCGAACAGGGCGGCGTTAGGGCGATCTCGCCTCGGTCCGGTCTCGCGAGCTTTGGTGGGGGAAAGACACCGGCAAGGAGCTCCGGCGGAGGGGATCAGCGGGCGGAGGCGCGAGCTGCTGCTGGTAGTGGAGCGAGGCTTGCTGTCGGTGGGCGACGAGCGGACCAGGAGCAGCGTCGGGGTCGTCGCGTGGTATGGGCAGGGAATCGGCAAGCGAGGCAATCGGCAGCAGGGGGCTCGGTGAGGAGCTCGGAACTTCGGCGGGTATCAGGTGGTGCAGGACGGCAAGCGGGCTCGGTGGTGCGGCGAGGAGGCTCGTGGTGGATCGGCACGGGGGCGGTGAGCTGCGGCGTCGGGATCAGAGGCGCGACTGTGGGTGTGGGCTGGAGGGTGCTCACGGCGTCCACAGGAGGTGCAGGTGTCGCTCGAAGCTTCGAGCTGCAAGGTGCGGACGAGCGGAGGAGGTGCTTGGAGGAGGGTGCTCGCGGCGTCGAGCTGAGGCGTTGGGCGGTGAGCAGGATGGAGCTCGGGGGTTGCTGTGGTGACGGCGTTCGGAGCTTGACGGAAGGAGGGAGGTTGCGACAAGCTGCTGTGTGGTCGGGTCGTCGCGGGTCGGCTCGGAGCAACGGCGGGGAGGCTCGGAGGGAGCGGCGGCGTCGTGGACCGGCACTGGGTCGCGGCTTCACGGGGGCAAGGCAGCTGGGGCGTCGAGTTGTTCGGCTGCTGGTGCTCAGGCGAGTGCAGCGGCGCGGATGCGAGGGGAGTAGCACAAACCGGTGGAAATTTTGCAGCGAAGAACTCCTGGAGAAGATGAACAGTAGGGTCTTGTCTTTGCTTTTCTTTTTTCTTTCTTTTTTAATCTCCTCTCTCTCACGTCTCACTCTCTGCAGTCTCTCTCTCTCTGCTTTTTCCCTTCATTTTTTTAATCTCCTCCCCCTCACCTCATATTTTCTTTTGCAGGTTCTCTCCATACGGGCTCACTTTTTTCAAGTAGCTCTCACAATCCTCTCAAGGAAATTTTTCGTTCTCCACCCCCCTCCTGACGCGGCTTCTTGTGGTCTTATTTATAGGCCGTCCATTGCCTCTTGAAGGTAGCCAACATTATCGTGACAAGATGCAGCCGCAACTTTTCCAGAATTTAAGCTGAACTTTGCCATTTTTTAATCTTCTCCAGACCATTCTTTCGGCCACCACTCCGCTCTTCAGCAAGGAAATCTTCTTGCAGGCGCATGTATGATTTTCACGTCCCCCATTTCGTGCGTGTATGTACATGCCTTAATGAGGAGGTTTCTTCTTCAGCGAATTTTCATTGCGTCACCAAAGCTGATATATTATATAATATTATGGGTTGCTTTTGCTTCTTTGAAGATTTCCCCGTAATCCGCACGTCCACCGAATTTGTGCATGCAATAAGGAATAGATAATGGACGTGCGAGAGCTTCTTTCCTCATCATTTTTTCTTATGCATGTTTAGACTAGCGAAAGAGAGACCATCCTTTTGTGCATGTAATCGACCGCGAGCCCCCGCTTCTTGTTGTCCTCTTAGTACAAATGCAAATGCGGCTACATGAAATGCAATTTTACTATTTTTTCTTAGGGGTTAAAGATTAATCCCTAAATTTTTATACAATTAATTACTAAATGATTAGTCAAAATTTAGGTGTCAACAAGTAGTAGGCCCAACAGAAGCTTTTGGCCAAACAAATCCGGCCCACGAATTTGGACCCGTTCCGGGTCAAGGACTCGGATCCATCCCGGGTCAAGGGACAAATCCCTACCCGGGATTTCAACCTAGATATGCGTCGTCAAGTTAGGAATCCGGATCTGATTTGGGCCATGGAATGAATCCCTACCCAGGATTTCAACCCGGATACGTGCCGCTGTTCTTCTCGGTTGGCGGCGGCGACCGGCTCGAATCTGGTGACCCTCTCTACACATCACCGGCGGACGGTCTCGAACTATGCCTCATTAGCCTTCAACTCACCGACCGGGAAACTACTCCTCGTGGGCTCGGGATCTTCGGCAAGCTCTTGTAACAAAAGACAAAGATGGCTTCGTTGATGGATTTATGCCGTTCCCGACCGACGAACGCCTTCAACGCCACTGGCGGAAGTGCAACCAGTTGGTTCGCACTTGGATCGGCAACACCCTCGCCCCCGACGTTGCTGCTGGGTTGCCGCCTACAGAGGACTCCGAGCAGATCTGGGACAACATCAAGGAGATGAATGGCCGGCTCGATCGAGCACGACTCTTCAATATTACTCAATCTTTGACCGAGTTGAAGCAAGGGAACCTCTTGGTTACCGCTTGCTTCAACCGACTTTCCTCCCTATAGAATGAACTAGAATCAGCCGAAGAAAGACTACAAGGACCCAAGGCGACGCTAAAACAGTACAAAGAGATTCGAGAAAGAGAAAAAGCTACGTGATTCTTACTGATTCTCAACGAGTCGTTCTCGGCCTTTCGATCGCAGATCCTCGTGATGGACCCTTCACCGCCGCTTGGCCGCATCTATCAGTTGGCCATGCAAGAAGAACACCATCGTGTGGTCGTTGCCAAACACACTCGAGTAGGTGACGGTATGAGCCTCATCGTCCTACCCTCCGGCGAGAAGACCTCCAGCAGAAATCACTTCACAAACCCTACGGATCTAGAGAAACAGAGAATCATGGTTGCGGCGAGACGAAATGGGGGAAACCCTATGACATTGCGAACGGACGGTCTGGATCAAAAGGGAGGATCTGACGACTGGGATCTTGGCGCTGGAATAGACGGCCGCAATCGACACGCTAGATCAAATGACTACCAACTGTCCACGGCTTTAATGGAGATGGACGGCTGGGATCGTGACACATCAGCACCCTTTTATGAGAAAGGGTATGGGCCGAGGAATACCACATTTGCAAGAAAGGTTAGTGGGCAAACTTCGTGTTTTAAAAATAAATATTGTGATTATTGTAAACGCCCGCACCATACTGTTGAAATGTGTTGGAAGCTGCATGGAAAGCCTAATGACAAAGACAAAAAAAGGGAATCCACAGTTTCATAAGTCTTTACACAAAGGGCCAGTGGATCACCTCATCAAACAATAACCCAAGAGCAATATCAGAATATTGTTCAAATGCTAGATCAATTCAAGATTAGTGACAAGGGTGCAGGATTCTCAGGTACTTTCCTTTCCAATAAGAATTCATTTTCAGTTGATGTATGGATAATCGATTCATGTGCTAGTGACCACATAGTATGCAACAAAAATTTGTTTTCTCACATATACAAAATGCCAAAATTCTTTGTCACGGTGCGTCTTCCAAATGGGAACATCACAAATGTTACCAAAATTGGCATTGTACATCTTGGTCAAAATTTTATCCTCAGAAATGTTCTATATATTCCAGAATTTGAATTCAATCTTCTATCTATCTCAAGAGTCTGCGAGCATAACTCTTGCCATGCAATATTCAATTCAGACAATTGTCTCTTTCAGGACCATTCGACTAGCAGAGTGATGGGCTTGGGTAGTATGGCACAGGGATTGTATTTCTGAAACAATTCCCCATGAGATTTAGATTTATTAAATAAGCATGCTTCTTGAAATGCTATCAGTAAAAATAAAAATCTCATTTCTCATCAACGATTGGGTCACAGTGCTTTTTTTCCTAATCCAAAATGTCCAATATGTCCTTTAGTTAAACAATCTCGAGCATCTTTTCCAAAAAGTACATCCCGTACAACAAATCCTTTCTCATTATATGGACATCTAGGAACCCTATCATAACCCTCACCGTGACGGATCCCGATTCTTCCTTACAATTGTTGATGATTACACTCGTGCCAGCTGGGTGTATCTTATGCAATCGAAAAGCCAAACTTTTGGTAACTTGTCAAAATTCCTTTCTATAATTAGGAATCAATTTGGTAAATCTGTACAACAAATTCGTACAGATAACGGGCGTGAATTTTTCACTTCTAATTGCAACACATTATTATCTTCTCATAGTATACTTCATGAGAGCTCATGCACTTACACTCCACAACAAAATGGGGTTGTTGAGCGCAAACACAGACATCTGTTAGAAGTAGCCCGTGCCCTAAAATACCAAGCTTCTATTCCAGAAGATTTTTGGGGAGATTGTGTGGTCCCAGCAGCTTACTTGATTAATCGCATGCCAACTCGGATTCTTAATGGTAGGACCCCTTTTGAGGTGCTTTACAACAAACAGCCTAATAATAGTCATCTTAAAGTGTTTGGTTGTTTATGTTATGCCACAAATGTGGGCCCTTGAGATAAAATGAGCCCTCGGGCAACTCAGTGCATTTTCATGGGATATCCTCCTCTTCAAAAAGGATATAGAGTTATGGAAATCTCTACAATGACTTTCTTCATTAGCAGGGATGTTGTTTTCTACGAAGATGTATTTCCATTTGAAGAAATGATTTCTTCATCATAGCCCTCTTTAGAATCAGGGCCAGACAGACATTTTTTGTCTAATGAATCTTTATCCTTAACACCAAGGTTCCTTATTGCACCAGGACCACCCATATCATTAGGACCATCTCCGTCTGTATCAATGGATTCTACACCGTCAAACTTATCTGAGGACATTTCTCAATCTCCCTCAATAATAGGTGCATCACCAGTCATTCCCAAATCATCGGATCCTCCAAAACAAAATGTAATCGAGCAGCCTCGACGTTCTGGATGGCACACTCGTCCACCTACATGGACCAAGGATTACATATGTTCTGCAAGGAGTTCTTCAAGTACACAACATCCTATTACCTCATATGTGTCATTTAATCAATTATCGCCAGGACATATGTGTTGTATCAACCGTATATCGGAAGAACAGGAACCATCTTCATTTGCTGAGGCAGCATGAGATTCTAAATGGCGACAGGTGATGGAATCCGAACTTACTGCTCTAATTGAGAACAACACCTGGGATATTGTCCATTTGCCTCCAAGAAGGAAACCGATTGGTTGTAAATGGGTTTATAAGATAAAATTCAAGGCAGATGGCTCTATTGAGCGCTATAAGGCTCGTTTGGTTGCCAAGGGATTCACTCAAAAAGAAGGTTTTGACTACCATGAGACATTCTCTCCAGTAGCTAAAGAAGTCATTGTACGTTCCTTCTTGTCCGTTGCAGCCATACGGAATTGGTCCCTTCATTAAATGGATGTGCATAATGCTTTTCTCCATGGTGATCTAGATGAAGAAATCTACATGGATATTCCTCAAGGATTACGCAGTCAGGAGGAGTCTCGAGTATGTCGTCTTCGCAAATCCTTATATGGATTAAAACAGGCATCTAGACAATGGTATGCCAAGTTCACTGCTACACTAACCAATGCAAGTTTTGAGCATTCTAAGTATGATTATGCCTTGTTTACACGTACTACAAAAGACTCATCAATTTATTTGTTGATATATGTCGATGACATACTTGTCATGGGAAATAATGATTCTGATGTTGCCAAGTTCAAAAGGTATTTGCACTCCACCTTTCATATTAAAGATTTGGGACCACCAAAATATTTTCTCAGCATCAAGATTGCTCGATCTAATGAAGGAATTTGCCTTAGTCAAAGGAAGTTCATCTTGGAGATTGTTTCTGAAGCAAGTTTATCGGGATGTAAACCAACAGTCATCCCAATTGAGAAGAATGTGAAGTTGACAACACATGAGTATGACATTAGTTCCCCTTCAACCATTAAGGATTCAGTGCTCAGAGATCCTTCTAAATATCAGCGACTTGTTGGAAAACTGATATATTTTACAATGATAAGGCCTGACATTTCGTATGCGGTACAAATACTCAGTCAGTTCATGCATATGCCAAAGTAATCACATATGGATGCGGCGTTAAAGGTCGTAAAGTATCTGAAGGGATGTCCAAGCCTTGGAATACTTCTGTCTCGTGACTGCAATATGAAGATGACGGCTTTTTGTGACACAGATTATGCCACTTGCCCAATGATCATAAGATCTATTACTGGTTTTTGCATAAAGTTGGGAAAGTCACTAATTTCTTGGAAGACAAAGAAGCAGTCAACTGTCTCACTATCATCTGCGGAATCAGAGTATCGGGCCATGGCAAAAGCTACCTGCGAAATAGTCTAGATACGAGGACTACTCTTGGATCTTGAAATATAGGTTAGTGGACCAACTGAATTGTTTTGTGATAATGATGCTGCACTCAAATTAGCGGCAAACCCAGTTTTTCATGAAAGAACAAAACACATAGAAGTGGATTGTCATTTCACTCGGGATAGAATCAAAGATGGAGTCCTCGTGACAAAAGGAATTGGAACAACGGAGCAACCTGCAAACATTTTCACTAAAGCATTATGTCAAAAACAACATAGGTACCTACTAAGCAAGCTTAGTATCCTTGACATCTACAGGCTACCAGCTTGAGGGGGAGTGTTGGAAATATATCTTGAAGATTCCGATTATGTTGATTGTAATCCAGTCAATCGTGAATTAGTTTTGGTAAATAGGAAAATAGGAAAATAGAGATTCATTTATTATTTTTTCCTGTTTTATTCTTTTGTCTCTTACACTATAAATTTACCAATGTAATGTAAATGCATACAATGAAATATAGAGGAAAAAGTCTTTTCCCAAATCTCCATTACACTTTCTGTCAGATTTGACCCCTTATGTCCCATATAATGTTTTGTATTTCAAGCTTTATGTCCATGGTAATCGATCTTTTGTTTGAATCTGTAGAATGGAACATTTCTTAGCTTTTTGCAAGTTCCTTTTGCATGATGAACGAGGGCCTCGAGATGACCCCTGAAGCTCATCATATAACAGGGAATTCCACGAAAAGGTTCTTGAGGAAATATAGAAACCATCTTTCGAGTTTGGCGTTTCTCAGGGTCCCACTTGGTTCAACCTGGCCTATAGAACTAAAGAACTGCAACAATGGCTCAATTTGGCTGCAGAAGGGGTGGCGGGAATTTAAGGAACATTACTCGATTGGGCACGGTCACCTTAGTCTTCAAACACGAAGGGAACTCCACTTTTCGTGTGATAATATTCAATAAAAGTGCTTCTGAGATAGATTATTCCATAGATAGATGATGTATATGATTACTCTGTATTTCATAATCGGCCACGTGCATTCACAATGCTAAATAGGGGTGTGCAAGCAAACTAGTTCTATCTTGCAACTAATTGTGACCGGTCGGAAAACAAGTTTCGAATGAGTACCCATTTGGGAACTAGATCGGATTGCCTTATTTTGGAACCAATTTTATCAGTTAAAAAAAAAGCCAAAACACTAATTTCTTTTTTCCCTTAAATTTTAACATCAGCACTCTTTCATCATTTGTCCTTCCTTAGAATTCCTCGTGAGTCTTCCTCTTTACCTACTTTTTTAGTGATGAATGGGAAATGAATTTTTATAATTAATGTTTTACAATATGTGTTTGAACTTTTTATCTTTTATAATTATACGCGGCTATTATGTATTCATCTTATGAATAGTTATTTTTGACATATTAAGATTTCCATTATTCATCTTTTACTTTAAATCATTTCTTTACTTATAGCCTCATATGATTACCAAAAATAGGGATAAAAAATCAAACAGGTTCTTGAATAGATCCTAGAATTGGACTAGAAAAACAATATAGGTTCCAAAATAAATTCCAGGCAAATACAATAGGTTCCGAAGTCCAAAAATTGGAAACCGGTTATAACATGGTAGGTTTCAAATTTCAACTTTGGAACATACCCACCTTAAAACTTATCACCTCTAAAATAGTTCATTTACATTCAATACTTGCCTAAAGCAAGCTCTCTCTCTCTCTCTCTCTCTCTAAACCTTGCAGAAGCCTTTTGGCTGTTAATGTAACTCCTCCTTCATCATAAGGGTTGCTTACCCTGATTTCACCATCAACAATTCACTGAGAAAGGGGCGAAAATACTTGCTATGAATTTCCATGCTTTGATGCTGGACTTAATCAATGGGCAGGCTGTGCGGGCTTGAGTCAATCAAAGCCCAACTTTGCTGGTAATGACTGCGAAGTCGACCGAAGCCAAACGTCCAAACGTATCCCCGGTCCCAAGCTCTCCTAGTAGAAGGGCCTCCTCTTCCCAAGGCAAGGTGCCAAGATGGGGCTTGGGATTTGTGACCACGCTTGACCCGACAATTGCCGAACGGTTCGGACACAAAACGTACCATCAACCCTGCCCACGCGAGCCTATCTTTCCATCTGAATCTCCCATGTAGACTTGCTAAACGAGTGAGTGAGGTTGGTTTGGGTTGGATCATAAATGGTCCAACCAAATTAATCAATTAATCTATTTATGACCCAATTATGCATAATCTAAATTTTTTTATCTATGCCTAACCCGACTTATATCTATACCCAACTTATATCTAACTTGACTCATATTGTTAAAATATTTGCATATTAACTCAATTTTGGAAAACTTATTCTTATCATTTTTTGAAAAAATTATATTTACTAAAATACTTCCAAATCTAGGATAGCTTGTTTCTTAATTTTTTTTTTTTAAAAATCGTATTGCTAAAACGCTTTCATTCAATACTAATCTAACAATTTTATAAGAGCAAGGCTTTATTTTTTTTCTTGAATTTTTTTTTAGGAAGTTATTTTCTAGGAAAATAATAATATTTTTGGTATTTTCCTAAAATTTTAAAATAAATCAAAAAACATTTTCTATCGATTTGTATGAAAAAGCTAATTTGATTTTCCATTGTACATTCCTTTTGATAATTTTAATCTTTACTTTTTTATTTTATAAAAAATTTTTTTTAATAAATTATTTAAAAATTTATTTTTAAATTATTCTTTCTTTTTTGTTTCCCGTCCTTCTTCGACTAATCACTGGCCATTGTGACGATTGGCCAAACATCGACGAGGTCTCGACCTTGCCAAACAAGCAAGCTCAAGCCTCACTTGTGATAGACCTTAACAAGGCCTCAGCCTCACTCAATTGGTGAGTTTGTCACTCACCTAGCTAGCTATAGTCATCATCGTTGTTGTGGCCAACCACCAGCCAAGGAAGATGGAAGTAAGAATAAGGAGAAAATAAAAAAAAAATTGGATTTTTTTTTTTTTAATTGTAAGGCTGAAGAGGGAGGGAGAGTGTGGTTGATCCTAGTGGATTGAAAATGAGTTCTAAAGTCACCATTTAAACCCATTTATTTCAGCTTTTAAATTTAAAATCCATTTAAAATAGGCTCTTCCAAATTTAAATGATTCATATATGATCCATTTATGTTAGATCTACTCCCATGATATGGATGGTCAATTAAGTCAAATCCCCATATTTAAAATGAGACTAGCACTTACATGATTACATTCATGCTCACAAGTCACGGGTCACAGCAGAACCCATTGTCATATACAAGATCAATTTCCCAAAAGGAAAAGACTAGAAAAGGCTAATTTTGTCACCATTGCTAAAACGGTCCCATTTCGCCATATTTAGACACTTCCATTATCATGATTACTGATCAAAAGAGACTCATTTATTGCGAAAACCAAATTCTTCTTAACACATAAGAGGATACAGTACTACTATTATGTTTGTTTTGCTGCGGGTTGATTATGTTAATTATAGCTTGAAATTTTTCCCATTTGATTCAAAATGGACACATGTTTGTGCTTATTAGTATATTCGAAGTGTTTGCGGAGGCACGAAGATAGAAATGGACAAGAGGGTGTGTAGATCTTTCTTAACATAGCAATACATCGAGAGGGTGCGCCAAGATAAGGAGTGGCTTAGACTATTGGCTAAGACCAAGTTGGCCAATACAACTAATACACAAATATTAGAGAAAACAATTTATGTTATTTGCAAGTGCCACGTCAGCAAATTTTTTAAAAAATTTTAATTTTAATTATGCCAACTATAACTCATTTAATCTATACTTTTTTTTTACATCAAAAATCTCAAATTATGTCTATCGTGACACATTTGTCTAATTTTTTTTCTTATAACATAAAAATTCTCACACTTATACATATATGACATATTTACCTTCTATCAAAATTCCGACCAAAATAGCATTATTTTATTTCACTTAAGCTATAAGGATGCTATGTGGCGTTTCTTTTCCAAAATTTATGTAGGCATATTTTTAATGGTACTTATTAATGAAACCTTGACAGAGACTAAATATGTCATAGATATAATTTTAATATTAGTTGTACGGCGGAAAAACAAATTTAGGAAAAACATGTCGGAAATGGTTTGAGATTTTTTTTTTTTTGTGATTATTGCACTGAAAGGAAGGCACCAGACCAGAAGAGAAGCCATTTCTGAAGCCGACAGTACAAGACAAAAGCGCACGCTTCCTTGAACCTGCCAATCCTCCCCTCCCCTTCTTCAGCAGTCAGTCCACAGTCGCCGGAGATCGGTCATGGGTCGCCGGAGCCGCCACCGTCGCCGGAGAGAAGGCGGAGGTGCCGAGCCGGAGATGGATCCCGGTAGCCCGCCGAGCAGTCCTCATTTCTTCAAGATCGTTCTCTCCCGCGCGCTCGAATCCGGAAAGCTTGTGAGCTCGTCCGCACTTCCCATTTCGCTCCTCACCCATCATTCATTTTCACGAAATTTTCGATCTTGCCCTCCGCCTCTCGCAGCCCGTGCTGGTTCGTCAAGGATGTCTCTGGTTTTGCAACGAAGAACTGTTCAATTCTTGCAAAAAAGGGGAAATTGAAAATGAGCGTTTGATTAGTATACTAGTTTGGCGATTTGGTTTTAGCGTAGCTACCATTTCTGGACATTATTATTGCGGAAATGAACGTTTATTGGATAATTGAACTCCGCAATTGTATAGTAACGGCATTGTCTGTGGAAATTGATCGTTCATCTACAGGGTAGAATGTAAAAGTCTCCTGTTTTTCTTAGTTGGCATCTTTGAATTTAGCTATACATGAGGGCAATGGGTTTACCATACATTTTCATCACAGGGAATCCCAAAAAGCTTCTTGAGAAGATATGGGAAAGACCTCTCGGGTTTGGTGCTTCTCAAGGTTCCGGGTGGTTCGACCTGGCCGGTGAAACTAGAAAAGAGTGACGATGGCAAGGTTTGGTTGTGGAAAGGGTGGCGAGGTTTCATGGAGCATTATTCGATTGGTCATGGTCACCTCCTAGTCTTCAAGTACGAAGGGGACTCCGTTTTCCATGTGATAATATTCGATAAGAGTGCTTCGGAGATTGATTATCCATCGAGCATCGAAAGCGATATGTCAAGCCCTGAGGAGGAATTCGTCTCGCGAAAAGAGGAAGATGCCGTGGAAATCGAAGATTCAGAGGGTTCCATGCCTTGTTCACGGCCAAGTTCATACAGGTCATCTCGAGAATATGGAGGTGTGACTTGTGTTCTGCACCATGTTCCTTCTTGGCATAACTCTCTTTCCTCAGTTCTTGTCATTTTAATTTCTTCCAAACTTTTTAATAAGCTATTTTTATATGTAATTGATAAAGTCTGTGGAAATTTTAGTTAATTATTTACTTTTAATTGGAAGGTGATGATGAATTTACTACATCAAGTTATCTTTATCTTGAAACTATAGATCATATTATTTTTTCCATCGATGCAAATGTCATAGTCAGTTAATTGATAAAATCTAGTGCAGTTCTCATTTCACAAGTGCAGACGAAATCAAGTAGTTTCAATGTAGAGTAAGTCATCTTGAGCTGGTTTTTCATGGTTCTGCAGTTCCAAGTCATCTCGCTGCTTTTGAATTAGCCAGCGAATTCAAATCGGACCATCCCTTTTTCAAAGTGGTGGTACAGCCTTCTTATGTTCGGAAATCTTTGGTAAGATCCTCAGCTCTATTTGTTGGTGGCATAGGTCGAATTCAAATGTGATCACTGTTTGTATTTTGTCATATATTATAGTGTTTGCCAAGTCGAATTAGTTTGTGTAGGAAACCAGATGGCATGTTATTTTCCTTGTAGTGTTCATGGTACGAGTCAAATTGAGATGCAAATCCTATCTATAACTTGGCTCCAAATTGATGGCTTCAGCTTTAGTCCAGGAGCATATATTAGACACGAAATTGCAGGTTAAGTGGTTACAATTGATGACTTCCATTAGCAAGTAAAATCAGTTGATTAAAACTCCTGAAACTAGAAATTTTATCATAAATTCACATATCATGTATCCTTATTGTATCACCTTCATTAATCATATACTGGTTGTTCAAACACCTATTGGCAGACCATCCCTCGTGAATTCTTCATCAAGCATGTTCCAAAGAACAAGCAAATCACAACTCTTAGGTACTCAGACAGATCGTGGCAGGTGAAGCTAAGAAGCTATGAACATACAGCATGTCTCTCATTTGGTTGGTCCTCATTCTCAAGAGAAACTGGTCTCCTTGTAGGAGATTGCTGTGTGTTCGAGCTCATTGATAGGGATGACATTGTCTTCAGAGTCTCCATTTTCCGCAGTGATGGTAAGAACCTGATCTATGTCAATTGAGATGAACACTAGAGCTTTCATTGTATGCCGTGTAAATCACTGAGGAACTCAGTATCCCAAATTACCACTCCTTTGTTCAGTTCAGCAGTGATGAATCCATTTAAAGTGCACTTTTTTATCTGTTTTTTTCTTTAAGTTATGAGCTTTCCGAGATGATGAATTCTTCTGTATGGTTTGTGAGGTTTGTAATAATTCAAATGCACACTTGCTGATGACGTCATATTTGCATCTAAATTTGCAGGTGTCAGTCCAGCCGCCGCCGTCCGTCGCCGCCAGTGTAAGAAATGTTTCTGCTTATGTACTTTCTATTCTTAATCTGCTTTCCAATCCTAAAAAGCCTATTATGGGATAATTATTCGGGAAGTGCAAAATCTACTTGATTACATCTTCTAGGAAGAGCATGAAAACGACCCTGCATAATGATTTGCAATCCATGCTAAATCCTTTTATGGTCAATTCATGAAAAGTTCATACTTGTGCTTACGAGAATTCGCCTCTTTGTATTGCAGGTCAGATCCAAACCAAACAATCTCAATGCCAAGAGCACCCTTCGGAGTCAGCTTTCCACACTTCTCCATGCCTGAACCCTGTCATTGCTCGTGAAAGAGCTTGCAAATTTGAATCGGAGTATCCATTTTGCAATGTCGTGATATTGCCATATCAAATTGAAAGACAAACCGTGGTAAGCCAGAGGTCTTACTTATCTAAATCTTCTATGCTTCGCTCTTGAATTTGCATGCTTATATTATGCCCGTTTCTTATCATAAATTGGTTCGTCATCAAACATGTGAGCAGACCATTCCATGGCAGTTCGTAAAGACGTACATTCAGAAAGACCATCAAATGGTGAATGTTGTTTATTTGGGCCGATCGTTTGAGGTGAAACTCCTGGTCTATCGGCACTTACACATTGCCATCTTGGGGGTCGGTTGGTCCGCGTTGGCAAGAGAAGCTCACCTGCGCGAAGGAGATGTCTGCATGTTCGAGCTCCTCGATAGGGACAATATCGTGCTCAAGGTCTCCGTCTTCAGTAGTGCGAATAAGGAAGTGATTTGCAATGAGTGAGACTAACAGCGGGAAGTGTCACACTTTAGGGTGTTTTCGGCGCTGAGAGGAAGTCGAGAAACGAACTACCTAACACTACTAGTTCGTGCTTCCTTTATCTAATACCGTGATTTAAAATCATGGAAGAAGCTCACTTCTGCTTGCTCGCATAAATCTTCTTTGTTTCCCGGGAACTGCAAATCTGGTGAATGTAAAATCTACTTGAATCAGAACGTTCATGAGAGCAGTTCATTGATGGGCTAGAAGAAAAACAGGGCGAGAAGAAAGAAAAGAAGGAAAGGCAGCTTGTGCGAAGCTTTTGAAGCATCACTGCTATCATTTTACGTAAAAATGATTATGTACTCGAAAAAAATATCAAGTGCGAAATATGACATTCTATCGTTCTCTTAGGGCAAACTTAGTAATTTTTTGGCCCGGGAAAATTTAATAAATTGCTACCTTCGTCGAGCTACTCAAGAATAAATAACAAAGCGACGTGTCCTTCCATTAAGTCACATCAACACTTTCATAGACAGTCGTGTCAAGAACAAAGGCCACGCAAGCCATTTCAACAGGCTCGTGTAGAAACCCAAAACCACCGCTATTCTCCTCATTATCCTCCTCCCCCTCCTCCTTCATCTTCTTCTTTGAGCATTCAGCGTCGCTGCTGCATGGCTTGCTGCCGTTGTTGCTGCCGCCAGAGAGAGGATGAACGTGCTGGCCCTCACTTCTTTAAGATCATACTCTCCGACACACTTGATTCTGGAAAGCTTGTCAGTTCAAACTCATTCTCAACTTTGCCTCCACCATCTCATGCCAATATTCCATTTTACATTGCATGCAAGGCTTCACTTCTCGAAATTTCACACATTTTCTGTACATCCAAGAATGTTTCCTTGGTTTTAGGAGGAGAAATAGCTAGTGATCCTGCTTTGAGTGGACTGCACGCATGAGATGTCTTCTCACTATGTCGTGGGTATGGTGTAAGCTTGGGGTTCATGTGAAAATCAGATGAGAGAACACTTCGTTAAATGTAGTCATAAAGTGATTTGACCCCTTATGTCCCATATAATGTTTTGTATTTCAAGCTTGATGTCCATGGAAATTGATCTTTCGTTCGAATCCATAGAACATGACATTTTCTTAGCTTTTTGCGAGTTCTTTTTGCATGATGAACGAGGGCCTCGAGATGACCCATGAAGCTTATCATATAACAGGGAATTCCACGACGGTTCTTAAAGAAATATGGAAACCATCTTTCGAGTTTGGCATTTCTCAAGGTCCCACTTGGTTCAAACTGGCCTATAGAACTAAAGAAGTGCAACAATGGCACAGTTTGGCTGCAGAAGGGGTGGCGGGAATTTATGGAATATTACTCGATTGGGCATGGTCATCTCATAGTCTTCAAATACATAGGGGACTCCACTTTTCGTGCGATAATATTTGATAAAAGTACTTCTGAGATAGATTATTCCTCGAGCAGTGGCAGGGTATCAAACCGCGAGGCTGAATTTCTCTCACGAAAAAGGATAAATGTAATAGAAGCTGAAGATTGGAAAAATTTCAGGCCATGTAAAAGACTGAGGGCCAAATCATATTTATCTCTGCAGAGTTTGAGCTGCTCATCTGGAGAATTTGAAGGTCCGGTTTGTGGTATTATAAGTGATGGCATTTCTGCTGCCATCACTTTCTTTACTTCATTTTTGTTTAGTTGTGGAATTTTTCAATATAAGCTTTTTTGTATGATCATTTCGCTGGGGCACAAATTGTGTTAACTAGTTATCTCTAATGCTCAAATCAGCGTCGATTAGAATCCTCACTTCTTAATGTACAGGTATGATTAAACAATCAAGACGTGGAGAGAGCCACCCTGGGCCAGTTTTTCATGGCCCTAAACGTCCGAGGCCTCTCACTAGGCTCGAATTAGCCAACAAGTTTGAATCAGAACATCCCTTTTTCAAAGTGGTGATGCCGCCATCTTCTTTGAAGACAAGCCTGGTAAAATCCTGTTTTGATGCTTTCGTTGGCTCTGTCGAAGGCCAATTATAATTATCATTTTATCAAATGGGAGATCCTTCTGTGTTTTGTCACAACTATTCAGGTTTATCAAGAGAAGTTTTCTTACTCTATGTATTTGGCTTCTGTTTAGGCAATCAGCATGCCACAAAGGTGACATTGAAGCAACAAGTTGATGAAACTACATTCAAGTCATCGATATCATTTTCTGCTTCTTCTGTTTCCCCTCAATCTGTGGCTACTATTCATGTATATCGCAAGATAATGACTATTAATGACTTTAGATTATGTATCCTATCCTAGATTAGAGTCTAGGAACATAAATGTTGATGCTTCGCCTTCATGTTGCTGGTTAAGATCAATTGCCTTCATCAGATAGTAAGGACCGTCCATAAAAATCCTGGAAGTAGAAAAGATTGCCATAAGTCTACATCTTGTGTGCTTCTCCTGTGACCGTGTACTAAAAGTATGTTCTTTCTACAAATCTGATGTTATAGCTGTTCATGGGCATGCAGGGTATTCCTCACGGATTCGTCAAGAAACACATTCAAGAAAACAAGGAAACTGCGACTCTTAGGTATTCAGACAGATCGTGGCCAGTGAAATTAATTAAGAGCCATACGCGCAACCATGCGGTGTCCTTCGGAACTGGTTGGCTTGCATTTGTGAGAGAAACACGTATTTGTGTAAGAGATGTCTGTGTATTTGAGCTCATTGACAAAAATGATATTGTGTTCGATGTCTCCATCTTCTGCAGTGCTGGTAAGTACCTGATACTCCTGTCCATTGAGATGAACACCGAAAGTGTCGCTTTAGGCCTTCTTGCAAGGGCACTACAAAGTTGATTTCCGCCAACTATCTAACATTTAATTTCCCACCTTCTTTAAATAGTGAGTCAATCAATGAAACGTTCATGCCGGTGTCCATTGAAATTCTCATTTTTGTTTTTTGGACTATATAGGTATGATCAAACAGTCTAGATGCCATCCTGCATGTCCAAGCCCTATCTCTAGCCTTGAATTAGCCAGCAGATTTGAATCGGAGAACCCCTTTTTCACGGTGGTGATGCAACCAACTCACATTAAGAGATACATGGTATGATCCTGGCTGTTAATTTACCACTAGACTATCTCAAATCTAGTCATGAATGCTAGCTATACTTTTTGCCTCATATTAACATAGGCCCAATGATGAACAATAGATAATAAAAAGGAAGAGGTGTTGATTCTGTTTAATTAGATGGTTGATTTAAATAATTAGCAGATCGAAATGGAATGAAAGAAAGTCTAGTTAAACACGCTGTCTTTGGTTAAGTTTCAATATTTGATCTTAGTACATGTTCGAGTTAACAGTATACCTTTTGACTTCAGATTGCAATTAAGATTGATGGCTTTCTATAGTTAAGATTTTTCACTAGCAATTACTATACCATGTGGTTTTGCCATAAGCGCACGCAACTATCAAATATTTATGGACTTCCTTCGCCGTACATGGGCAGAGAGTTCCTCGCGGATTCATGAAGCAACACATCGTGGAAGTCAATCAAACCGTGACTCTCAGGTATTCAGACAGATCATGGCCGGTGGAGTTCAGGTTCTATCGTCGCGAGCGAGCGGGGTACTTCTCCTCTCCCGGATGGTCTGTATTTACGAGAGAAACAGGCCTGCGAATAAGAGACATCTGCGTGTTTGAGCTCAGCGGCCGTGGTTTTCCCATGTTCGAAGTATCGATTTTCAGGAGTTTCGGTGCGGAACTGATTAGGGTCGACTGAGATATCCACTAGAAGTGTTTGCTTTCCATGAATTTAGAATTCCTAATTATGCCTTGTTTTGCCTTTCGATGTATCAATGAGAAGTGCAACGCCTTTTTTTGTTTTTTGGGTTTATTTCCCGTTTGAACTAAGTTACAATTGTATGACAATCCTTCTCTGAGGATTATCTCTCAAGTTTGGCACTTCTCAAGGTTCCACATGCATATTTCAACTTCAACGTGGCCTTCAGGACTAGTAATAATTATTTGACATCATTTGGTTGAGGAAGAGGTGGTATGACCTTATGGATTGAAGTGATCCACAGCTCATCTCATCTTAAAATTGAAGGACAGAGGTAATATCTATTTCTAGTTAGAGGAAGTTCCACTCATGCCTTTGATTGGTTGGTAAGTTACGACTATGGAAATTACTCATCCCGTAAAGTTACAACTATGGAAATTACTCATATCACCTTGAGAAATAATTAGGAATGATTGCGTAACATATTACCTTGAGAAATAACGAGGAAATAACGATTATCAGTCAGTTTTTGATATCCTCATTGTGAGAATCATAATCTATTTTTTACGAATCACAAAATATTAAAAAAAAAAAAAATGATTGCCTGATAGTTTTTGATATATTGTGAGAATCATAATCTATTTTCAATCACAAAATATTAAATAAAAAATTTATATTTTGTGAGAATCATAATCTATTTTTAATTATAAAATATTAAATAAAAAAATTAAAATTAAGAATTGGTGACTCACAATAAGCTATTGTATTATTCTCATAGTAACTCAAAAAAAAAAAAATTATGCCAACAAAGTCCTATAACAACGCCCTATCAATTTAGGGATATATTATGCTAATAGCTCCGTCATTTTCTTCCCAATAACAGAGCATTTTTTACCACTCAAATTTCATGAAAACTGGACCGCTTTCTTTACCGATTTTCAAAAAAAAAAAATTAAAATGTTCAGCTCCATCATTTTCTTCCCAATAACAGAGCATTCTTGACCACTCAAATTTCATGAAAACTGGACCGCTTTCTTTACCGGTTTTCAAAAAAAAAAATTAAAATTAAAATGTTCACTTGCTATAAATTATTCAAACGCAATAATTAACGGAAATTGAGTTCTAAGTATACGAAGAAAAGGACCCACGCACAGCAAACGGTTTAATTGGCGTACATATGGAGCTTACAATATCAAGGTTATATAAAATAATTTTTCTTACATTTAACTCTTTTTTTTCAAAATTTAAAAATTTAAAATATTAAGTTTAAAAAAACTATGAAATACAATATTTGGTTCAACATGTCTAGATTTCTATAGAAGTTCCTTATTTCTTTTTATACCAAATAGAAGTCAATTACGAAAATCGTATACTTATGTTTTGTCAAATTAATCGCGACCATATCTTTTATTGAAAGTTGTTGGGGGTAAAAATAGTAAGAGTGTCAAAACTTTTATACGGCCCTCACTTGAGTGCCAAAAATCTTCTTTTTTTTTTTTGCTCACTTGAGTGTCACGAATTTGAAAAATCGATCAGTTAAGTGATAATTTCGATTTGCCTTGCCATAAAATCCAATGTGGATACTGGTCATCTAACGTGGCTTCAACAACACTAATTTGGACAATGTTTTTAATATTTATTTAATATATTTAAAAAAATTATGGATATATGCACTGAAAATTCTAAAACTCATCATGAAAATGCAAGTGAGCCCTAAAACATACAAAGAGTGCAATCAAGTCCTAAAACTTATCAAATTGATACAATTAAATCTTTCTATTAACTTCATCCATTTAAAATAATAGAAAATGCTTATGTAGCTTTTTTTAAATATTTTCTCTCTCCAACATAGTGATGACATGGCTTAAATTCTAATTATTTAACCAAAATATTAATTCACTAAAATAAAATAAAAAATCATTTCAAAAAACACAAAAAAAGGGAAAAAGAATAAGCTAAAGGCAAGGGCGGCAAGCCCTTGCCATTGCCACCTCTGTCACCAAAAAGGGCCAATGGGGGCTTGACCAAGGCCAACAAACCTAGCCGATTGCCGGTGAGGTCACGACCCTCCCGCTAAATCTAGGCAAGGGTGGCCGACCCTAGCCAAGGCCCCAGCGACCCTTTACAACAATGGGATGGCCAATGGCAAAGGCCTCCGCCCTTGCCTTTGCCCTTTTTTTTTTTTTTTTAATTTTTTTTGTTTAATTAAGCTTATGGCTAAAAATTAGAATTAAATCCAAAATGACATCATTTTAGCCTAACATTCCATGTTTTACCACATCATTGCCACTAAGTAGAGTGAAAATGTTTAAAAAGCCATGTTAGCATTTTCCATTAATCCAAATGGACAAAATTGACGGAATAACTCAATTGTACTAATTTGACAAATTTTAAAACTTAATTGTACTTTTTGTAAATTTTAGGATTTTTAATTACACTTTCATGACAAGTTTTAGGATTTCTAATGAACATATCCTTTTTTATCATTATTTTTTGAATTTTTCTTTTTTTTTTTTTTTTGCTTTTTTTCCTTTAGGGCCACTCGAGGGTCACTAGAGACCATTTTTGGCCATATCCGCCCAATCTGGGAGATAGCCGCCTTGCCCTTAGTCACAAAGGCCCTGGGCGAGGCTGTCGAGGCCTCACTAGCTGCTAGTAAGGCCACAGGCGACACCATCCAAAGCAAGCGAGGGCCCTAGTCGCCTCACCTATAGCCCACCCAAGGCCTTCGCAACCAAATCTAGACGAGGGCCACCTTCCCTCACCACAAGACCTTAGGCAAGGGCATCACAACCTCTCTAGCTACAGTGACACCACCCAAAGTTGAAGAGGGGCCTCGCCCACTCTAGGAGAAGGCAACCCTCATCGGCCCTTTAAAAAAAAAAAAATAAATAAAAACTCAAAAAAAAAATTAAAAATTCTACATAGGATGATTTGTCGGAATGGACACTCAAGTAATCAATTTTACTTTGATGTGGCACTCAAGTGAGCAAAAAAAAGTTTTGGCACTCAAGTGAACATCATACAAAAGTTTTGTCACTCATATTGTTCTCGCTCTAAAGTTGTTCTTTGATTTTTATTAGAGAAGACGGATTCCATGGTGATTCCAAATAGAAAAAATCATCGGTAAATAAGAAATAAGTATAAATTTTACGTTGCACAGAGCTATACATATAAATGATGCCGGGATGTAATCAACGATAGAGTTTAGAAATACAACCACTTCCACAAAAACATATGTACACAATTTTGAAAGAAAAGGCAAAACATAAGTATCTTTTGTAATTAGACTTCTATTTAGTAAAAGAAATATGAAACTTTTCAAATTATACAATATAGACATGTAGAATCATATCTAGTATTTATGGTTTTGAAAACCAATGAAGAAAGTGGCCCGGTTTCCATGAAATAGGGAAAATTTCAAATGAAGGTCTAAAGTGCTCTCATTTTTTTTTAAATAAAACCTAAAGTGAACCTCATTTGAATAAGGATTTGAAGTGGTCATGATTATTTCAAATAATAGCCTAACCTTGCCAACTCATCGCCTAGCAAAATATTCCGACCGATTAGAGATATTTTCGTCTACACACAAGTTAAATTTAAATTGAATTAGATTTTAAAAATTATTAAAAATATTAAAAACTAAAATAAATTTAATAATAATAATAATAATAATTATTATTATTATTAATTATTATTATTATTATTATTATTATTATTATTATTATATTATTATTATTATTATTATTATTATTATTATTATTATTAATGAAAGAGGAAAAACACAGCCCCTCCCACCGATGGCCACCGCCCCATCGCCAATGGGGCAACAGTGGAAGGCCGATGAGGTTGCTAATGCCTAGGTGAGGACCAACGACCCTTGTCAACCAGAGGGGAGAGCCTACGACCCTCTCCCAAATATGGACAAGAGTCACCCACCACCAAGCCTACATAAGGGGGAGCGACCCTCTCCCAAATCTAGGAGGGTGTTGCCACCCTCTCTCGCTTATGGCAAGGGTCATCGGCCCTTGCCCAAGCATCCACCATCACCGCCACCCCACTGGCAATGGGGCGGCAAATACGAGGGGAGGGAGCCCACCCCCCCCCCCCCCACCCTTAGTGCTTGCTTTCCTTTTTTTATTTTTTTTTTATTTTTAAAAAAGGAAAAAAAAAAAAATCTTTAAAAATGAAATACTCTTCACAACTGGTGTACTCAAGCCCTTCTTTTAGATTGATATGGGCACTTCGGGTCTTTATTTGAAATAAAATCTATTCCGGACTCTTATTTGAAAAATTGAGGGTACTTTGGGCCATTATTTAAAATAATATCCATTACAGGTCCTTATTTGAAATTTTCCCCAAGTTATATGACTATTCAAGAATGCTCCGTTATTGGGAAGCATGGCATATTCCATCAATTTACTTGAGAATAATGTGCATAATATTCATGTTTTGTTTATGAAGTTCATTTTACTTGCTAGTGGTGCAATTTTTTTTTTCCTTTCCTTATATGCAATATGTATAACCAAGTAATCCATTATATTTATAGAAGCAAATATTTTGTGTTAGCCAATTGCCATCAAAATTTTGTAAAAAGTTGTTGATCTAATCTTGTGACTATAGCTAATTTAGAATATTTATAATCCGATTGAAATAAGGGGACATGTTCAAAGATTGGGCAAGAAAGCTAGGGTCATCCATAAAAAAAAAAATAATAAAAAGCATAATTTGATTAAATTCTATCAAAAGGAGAACAGTGGATTGATTAATGGTCTCATATCAAGCAACACTTACAAATATAAATATCATTTTTGTTAACAAAAGAGATGGAATATTGATAAAATAATTGAATAAGACATTTTCTATTGTTTCTGGTTGCTCAACTGACGTGGTGGGTTTCATGCGTATTTTTTGACAAAAGAAAAAGTAACTATACAAAACAGCATTCCGTGCGAAGTTGACTTTTTGCATTCCTCGCCTTTTAAGGTCCATTTGGTAATGCTTATATTCTAAGAAGTAATTTCTTTTCAAAAATAATCTTTTTTTATTTCTATTTACTGAAATAATTTCTTAGTAAAAAAGAACGTGTTTAATAACTATACAAAATTTTATTCTCGAAATAAATAAAAAAAAAAAAAGGAATACATTTGGTACAATTTACAAAAAAAATTAAATTGTAGAATTTCTTTTAACTTTTTTCTTATTCTTCTTTAACGCCGCCATGGTCACCACTCCCCATTGCCACCATCAATCGCCACCAACCCTGGCCGCCTACCGCCAATGACCACCAACATGGCCACCCGCCACATGCCACCACTGACCGACGCCGCCATCGTGGCGATGGCAATGGTCGATAACGATCAACGATAGCAACAGTGGTTGGTAGCGATCGGCAACTATCAACAGTTGGCGGTGGCAATAGCAATCGGTCAGCCGGCGAGTGGAGGGTGAGCGGCAGTTGGCCAATGATAGGCCATAGTGGGGGTGGCGGCCAACAAAGAAGAAGAAAAGAAAAAAAAAAAAAAAAAAAAAATTATTTCTAAAAATTATTTTTGGGAACAATAAGTTACTTTTTTTACTTTTATTTCTGTTACAAATCCATTTCCTAGCCACTTTCCTATCCCGGGGAGTAGAAAAATTAATTGACGTTATGAAACGGATTTCTATTTCGGGGAATAAAAAATAAAAATTATGAGAAACAAAAACGTTACCAAACGGAGCTTTAGCTGATCAAGAATATGTTTATATTATTCATGGCTAAATGGAAATAATATATATAAATATATTTCAAGAAAGTTACAAGGGTAAGTGTTCAATTGAATGTGACGGATTCCTAATCGAATTATGTCTCTAACTCAAAGTAAGGCTTTTCAGACAGGGTAAAATTTATTTCACTGCAATCATTTGAATTTTTTTTTTTGTTACGAGATACACTTCCTTCACCACCACTCCCCTACCATCCTGGTTGCCGTGTTTGCTAGCCGCTTGCTACCGCCTTTTGCCCACCGCCAATTGAGGATGGTCGGTTGTCGTTCATCAGCACTACCCCTCACCCTCATCCACCGTCCACCGCTGCCCGCCACCACCAATCGCGGCGTTTTCAATTGCCGAAATTCATGCCACTGCCGCCCATCGCTGCCTCCACTGCCGACACCTTGGCCGGATTGGTCCCCAACGGCGGCCGTAAGTCTCTTCTCACTGCTGTCGCAACGGATGATCATCTATTCATCCAATGATTGCTGATCAATACTGACTTTTTTTGTGATAATAGTCGACATAATTCCGCTATTCGTTCTTTTCGAATATTGACGTATGCTAAATATTTAAAGAACTTTAATATAATTATCATTTGAAACAGGGTTTCTTGGAGCGCACGCTTGCACGCACATAGGAACATACGTACGCACGGTCTAACAAAAAAAAAACAAAGGCCTTCTAGAAGCCCACGGCATCTTCAGTCCCAGCCATTAAAATCGAAATTTCCCTCTCCTTCGTTTCACCATCATCTAGAACTCGAACGATGCAAAATCGCACCACGTCACCTCCTACTTTCTGTTACCTTTGACTGCTAACTTCTCGAGACTCTCCCAATGTTTCAAACTTCAAAGTCATGAAGACGCCAAATACGACCGAGAAAGGTGCTGCGGCGCACTTCTATAAATTCCAAAAAACAGGACCTTTGACGGCTCTCAAATTCAGGCTTCTCCCGTCTACTATTTCTTCATTGTTTTTGATTCATTGGAAGAGGGGAGGAGAAAGGGAGAGAACGAAAAAGGGTGGTGAAAGGCCGAAAGGGAAGATGTCTTGCTTTGTGCCTTTCAGCTGGAGGAACTTAGACACGAGCTTTTTCGTGTTCAGGCCGACTTCGGTCTTCGCGGACGAGCTCGTCGACGCTTTGAAGCGATTCTCTGTGTCCACCAAGGTTCTCGGCTGCGTCCAGAGTTCCATTTTCAGGAGCATTCATGGCAACATGGTACGTTTTCGATTTAACCCATTTCAGACCAAGTCCATCTCGTAAACCATCTTCGATCCCACCAAAATTCAACCTCGATATGTCGCACAAAGTGATTGAAGTGATAAAACTTCACGACAAGTTAGAGAATTTTGCGCTTCTCTTACTTTGGGGAATCGTCTGCTTTATTTTAGTCCTTTCACTTTCATTTTTCTTCATGTTTTCTCCCGAACACGTTATGAGTCATGAATTTTCTCACTGATGATGGTGGCGTGCTTTCATAGATCATATGGTACGGAGCATGGACGAGGAAATCAAGTGACAACAAAGAGTCGCTGAATGCTACCCTGGTGAGTTCTTCTTCATTACTCAACACTTCCTAGTTTTGACCATTCTTAATGAATAGATCATGTCTTGAACTTCAAACATGGTCCAAGATGTCTCGCCGGAGCCACTTATGTTATGACTCAAAGTGCAGTCCTTGATGGTTGCTCTACTAACGACCGCTTATCTTCACTATTACTTCGATTCTTAGAATCGTTTCTGTGTCCGGCGCCAACTGGGGAACCGTTGGAGTGCAACACTCCCTCTGTTCCGTCCACACAAGATAGTTATAGCGTCGCATGGGTCTGTGACTCCTGGGGTGGCCCCCCGAGGAGATGACAACGGCGAGGGTCGAACTTCGGACCTCTCGCTTTCTGAGGCAAAAGGTCCAAAGTGCCTAATTACTGCACCAACCCAGACGATGTTGGTTAATGGTAGTTTGTCCATTGCCTTCTCGTCTTAAGAATATTTTTGTTAAAAATTTTGGATGTGTGCATGCGGAAGCATGATTTTGGTATTAGTTATAGTTTTTGTTAATGATGTGTGTGCTTGTAAGATGACAAGGGATAAATTAGGATAATTGAAAGACAAAGAACATTATGGGAAATAGTTTCATTAGTTGGATAAAATAATTTTACAATAGTTGAAGTGTTGGTGAGGAGTTACATGATCTTAACACTTGTTCCTTTATATAAGCTTTTCTCTAAACTTCTCTACAAATAACTAATTTTTTATAGAATATAAGATGGAGTGTTCTGGAACACACAAGAAATGACAGCTTGTAGATTTCTAGCTCAAATCTATCTTGAAGTTTTTAGAATTGGATCACAAATTCCAACAATTTTCTCTCAATTTGAACGTGGACCCAACTTCTCACGTCCATGCAAGAATTGTCTCTCTTTTCTCGTTTGATAGGAAACGCTTCGGATTCCTTTTCCTTTCACTGAAAACTTTTCCCCCTCTTTTTCTTAGCTATCCATGTTGACCGATGTATCGAGCATGGCCATCCTACTCGAGCACAGCTTCTTCGAATCCTACGCAGGCGAGTCGCGAGACGGCTCGTTGGCCGCCAAATTCTCAACGGGGGACATCATATCGGTCCACGCAGCTGAGTCCACCAATGGCGAGATCGGTGACCTAGCCTACGCGTGCTTAGCGATATTCAAGTCTCGGTTCATGAAGATCGAGGGCGTGAGCGCTGGGGTTTGCATGAGATCAGAGGACCGGCCGAGGGTGGCGTGCGTCTACATGTGGAAATCGCTCCAGTTCTGTTACTCGTGGATCTTGAACTCGGAGTACCGGAAGGCGATGCTCCCGTATCTTGACCGATTCTCTCTCGACCTCAAGTACGACATCTTCAAGGTCGTTTACGTGAGAAGTGATAATTCAGTGAGTTACCATCGCCGTGTCTCTCCTCATCCCATGTTAGGGCATGAGGGGAAACCAAAGAGAGGCAAGTCATCCAAAATTGATGAAGAGTGGCTCATTTGTTGTGAATGTATATTGCAGTATATTTGTAACGAAATTTTGAATCTCTTTTACTATTTTGAACTCTAGCAGGCATTGAAATTCGAGCAATTGACGTGTCCAACTCACCCTCTTTGAGAAGGTACAGAAGTCAAATCCTTATTCAGAATGTTCTCTCTCTCTCTCTCTCTCTCTCTCTCTCTCTCTCTCGTCTTTGACCTGAAAATGTAAAAGAGGCTGTCGACCTCCTCGGCACGACAGATGAGGCACGATGAGCTATCGATCTTTGAACTCAAAGATGAGGAGAGAAAAAAGGCATGGCACGGGAGGGGCCAGACACGATAGAGAGGAAAGCAAGATGAGTTTGTAGCAGTTGGCCCAGTTAGCCCAACCCTAGAAATCCGCGTTTCTCCGAATTCCTTTGTTCAAATCCCAAACCTAAACTCATTTATATACATCAAATCTCAAACTTACCCCAAAGCCAAGCGATTATGAATTTATTACCAAAAAATAGAAACCAAATCTTTCACAAAGGTCCACGGATCCACATATTATAGCGCTCAATATTTGCTTATCCACTATCGAATAAGTTGTTATTGTTCGCTCCTCACGTGATATAACAGAGATTAGAGGGAGAGAATGCATATTAGGAAGCAAATGGAAGAATGAAATATGTTTAGAGTTTGACCAAGAAAAACGTGGTTGAAAAATGAAAAGGAGGCACTAGCATTTTCCTTCAAGAAAAAGTATCAAATTTATACTAATAGTTGTAGATGACTTATTGAGGCGAACATGGATTTGCTATTGTTAGAATCAAGCAATAACCAAAAAAGAGATTGGTAAAATGATCTAGCATATGATGATTGACAATAGTATGAACTTTTGTTTAAGGTTGTCATACAAATTCTCCATGAAAGAAAGTATGGTGACACACTATGCTAATGTCAATGAATCATAATAAATTGTAGAGTTGATAAGCAAACATTACTAAAAACAGCAAATAAATTATTTTCAAGTGCCAAACAACCCAAGTGCCAAAACTTGACACAAGTAGACACTTAAATACCAAAACTTCCAAAATGTATACTTATATACCAATGGCGAGAATTTTCGGTCAAACAACTGATGTAGCATTTTCCAACGATATTTTTTATTGACATGACAAGTACTTTTCAAAAATTATTCACATAGCGCCAAAGGCATGGCTAGATAAGCCCAAAACAACATCATTTTGCCCTCAAAATTGATTTTTAAATTTAAATATTAATTAATTTTATATTAAAAAAGGAGGTAAAATTCAGCAAGGGCCTCCACAACCCTCGCTATTGCCACCCCACCATTGCTAGAAAGGGCTAGCAAGTGTCGACAAGGGTTGCCGGGCCCGAACCAATGGGCAACAACCTTGGTCAACTACAAGCGAGGGCCTATGGGCCCTCTCCCAAATCCAGCGAGGGTCGCTGACCATCAATCAGGCTAAGTGCCATCACTAGCTAGGGCAAAATCACTGCGTAGCCCTACCATAACCAATGGCGGCCATTGGCCCCTCTAGGGTGAGGGCCAACAATCCTCGCCAAATCTGGGGGAGGGCCACGACCCCTCACCCCACTAACGCTGACCCTTTCCAATGATGGTGGGGTGGCGACGACAACGAGGACTATAGAGGCCTTCGTTGAATGTTGCCTCCTTTTTTAATTTAATTTAATTAATATTTGATTAATAGATTTGGGAGCAAAACAACTTCATTTTGCACATTAATTGCCGAGTGGACATTTCAACGAATGACATAGACCACTTTCATTATTAAAATAATGCCATGTCGGATTTCCATCAAGTCTCGTCGGAATTAATACTTAAGTATATACTTTTTGGAAATTTTGGTATTTAAGTATCTACCCGTGCCAAGTTTTGGCACTTGAATATTTTTTTTGCCAAATATTCTCTAGTGCTAATATTGCTAGGAAATTCCCGGTAAATGTGCTCAATATGTGATCTACTTGGTGATTAGATCAACTACACCGGATGTTAGACTCCCAAAGAAGTGTGGTCATAAAACGTTATTGATTATTCTATTCTTAAAATATTTAATTACCCATGTTATCTTTCAGTAGTGATGGTAAAGTCAATGGGAGGGATAAGAAAGTGAATATTTCTAGGATATGTACAAGATGAATGGGTCTATCGATTGTGATGTCCAAAATTAATTCACTTGTTATTGATAGAGAAATTATATTTGATAAGTCCTAAATATTTCTAGGTAAAAGTGCTATTGGAAACATTCATACAGATTTAGACGGTGTTTAGCTTAAGATGAAATTGCAACCAAAACCTCTAAGGTGAGCTAGAGCCTTTAATGCCAACGGTTATTTGAGCTGTTGAGTTTAACGTGGAGCATGTCCAATCTTATGACAAATATGAATGTAACAGTGGTTTTACTTTATATAGCTCATGTCTAAAAATTCTTGTGAAGTAGCTAAAGGTATAAGTAGAGTTGGCATTCTGATGAACTCCTCTATTAAGGTAAAGTTCGAGTATGGTCTAGACTTGAAAGATGTCTGTGCCAATTGAACCCATAAGGAGCTGTGGTAGAGTAGCAGTAAAGTTGAAATTCTAACAAAACAATTGTGAGCCAACTCAAATGTTGAGCCAAGGTAGAAATGTTTGAATATCTCAAGTTAGGCCCGTAAAAAAGAAGCCCTATCCAAGTAGATTTCCTAATTTAAATAAGTTTTCTATTTAGAATCCAAAATATTTTCTATCTAAGGGGTCTTCTTCTTGAATTGCATCCAAGAGGTTGTATTTCATGAATTACACTAAGAAGTAATCTAAGAGTGTTGAAGCCAAGAAATCTTGTGGTAAGACTTGTGTAATCCCTTTGTGAGATTGATAGATTGTTTTGTAAGAAATTGTGAGAGCTAAATATTGTGTGAACTATCAGGTACAATTAAGAGGTGGGCAACATTGAGATTGTGTAAATGACTCAAGTGTGTTGTATTCTCCATTATATCACTTGATTTAAAGTGGAATCTCGTATTGTTCTACCTATGAAGTAAGTCCCACTAATCAAACCATGCAGATTCAGTATTCATTTTATTTTCTTATTCTATTTATTTTGTTGTTTGATTGCTTGATTTTCATAATAGGATCATTATATCACTTGATCTATAATAGAATCTCATTTTGTTCTCCTTGTGAAGTAAGTCCCATGATCAAATCATGTAAATTCGGTATTCATATTATTTTCTTATTCTATTTACTTTGTCGTTTGATCACTTGGTTTTCATCATAGGATTTTGTCTTAACATGGGAAATGGTATTTTGAAAAACAGATGAGGCAATGTGGTAATGGCATGAAAAGTGAAGAAGGTAATTGGTATTTTTCCCATTTTTAAATGGCCAATCCAACCACAGCTCAAAATTCGATTATGACCCATTAAAATACCAGTAGATCGGGAAGTCAAAATGAAAAATCATATTCAGGAACTTTGTACATACAATTTATAATAAAATGGAACGGTCTCTAAAATTCAATGGCTGAATTTGTATTTGACCCATCTTGCGTCGGCTATGCAAAATAATCTGCTTAAATCACACCACTTGAACTTCGGATGGCTGAGGCCCAACGGTACATAATAACACCAGATGGTCCAGCCCATAGCGAGGGCATTTTCGATCGAAACGCACAAATACACATATATACGTATGTACATGCATGCTTATATATATATAGTTTTTGCGTTTTTTCTGAACCGCCCATTGACCCTTTTGTTGCGAACTTCAGTTTGTTTCTTAGACATTTAGTCGGAATATTTCCTTTTATAACACAATTTTTGTATCTAAATTGTGCTCGTCATTAAGAAAACTGGAGTTCTTAACTTTCATTTCGAGATTAACTGAGGAAACCATGTGAAATGCTCCTTTTATGAAGAAAACTGAGGAAAAATGGGGTTTGAGCATTAATAATAATTTTTTCTCCATCAACTTAGGTTCTTTCAAAAAAAAAAAAATATATATATATAATAGTTTCCTACGCTCAATGATAGTTTTCCGTCTCCATGTGTTCGGTAGAAAATTTAACATTTTAGGAAAATGTTTTCCAAGAAATGACATTTATTTAGCTGAAATCTGAAAATAAATTAGAAATTATTTCCAATTTGAAAAGGAAAACTTGATCTTATTTTTGTAAAGAGACATGCACTGTTCATGTTATATAAAGGACATCTAACCATTGGGATCTCAATCATGGTGGGGATTCTTGAGCCCAGCCATTAGGATCCAAGCACAAGCATGCTAACCCGACCGTGATGGATTCCAGCTCAAGTGCTAGTGACTTGGGTCAAACCAAAAACCTGAGCACCAGGTCTTTGGCCTAGCCTCAAGAGACCTCGGTGCAAAGTTTTTAGACTTGGGCTCAACCTCTAAGGAACTTGACCCAACCTCTGGACCCAACTTTAGACAAGGGTGACTTGGGTGCAAGAGTCGGGTATCCAAGCACAACTATCAAGGAACGGGTAAAAGTATCAAGGCAAGGAACCAGGGTCTAGCCAACTAGGAAATGAGCCCAATCTCAATTAACGCGAGCCTAAGTGTCAAGGACTTGAGCATAGAAGCTGGGTACCCAAGCATGTCGTCGAGGACCTAGGCACGAGCACCTAGGTCTCGAGCCCAACCTCCATGGACTTGGGCCCAAGTGCTAAAAAAAGGTTATGAACCTAGCCTATACATACGCAACCCCAAGTACTAGTGACAAGTGTGAGAATCGAGTACTTGGGCATGACCACCAAAGACCTAGTCAGGGGCATCAAGTTCTTGGATATAGCCTTCGTAGACTCGAGCCTGGCATTGGTGACTTAGGGGAAGAGACAAGTTCCCTAGCACAGCCAATCGAGGACCCTAGCACGAGCACTAAGGTCCTAAGCCTAGTCTCTATGGACCTAGGCCCGACGTCAATCAACTTGGGATGAGTGTCAAATTGAAACTTGGGCCTAAGCGCCAAACCAAGGTCCCAAGCCGCGGCACCAATATCTTGGGCATGGCAATCAAGGACCTAAGCACAAGCACTAAACAAGGTCCAAGCCTCCATGGACCTAGGGCCAACCTCATGGACTCAAGCTAGACCTTGATGGACTTGGGCCTTGGTGCAATTGACTTGGGCGTGGAAGTCGGGTATTCAAGCATGGTTATAGAGGACTTGGGTACAGGTACCAAGGTCCCAACCCAACCTTCGTGAACTCAAGCTTGGCTTTGATGGACCCAAGCTTGGGCACCAATGACTTCAGCAAAACTAGATACTCAAGCATGGTCCTTGGGGACCCAAGCATGGGTACTAGGTCTTGAGTCTGGCCTTTGTGGACTCAGTCCTAATGATTAACAACTTGGGCACCTAAGTTGGGTACCCAAGCATGGCCAAGGAGGACTTGAGCATCCTACACCTAAGTCTTAAGCTTGTCCTCCATGGGCTCAACCCAAGCATAAAAGCTAGATAATTATATATGAATCAACATCTTAGGCCTGACCTCGAGAGACCTAAGCCCAACCTTTGTGGTCCTAGGCCTAACCTGGGCCTAGGCCTAACCTTTGTGAAATCTAGACCGGGAGTTTAGTACAAAGGCATGACTGTTGGGGACTTGAAAACAAGCACCGGGTCCAAGGCTTACCCCATGTGCAACCAAGCCCGATCGTCGAGAGTTGGGGCACAGGAGTTGGGGTTCCCGCACCCAAGTGTTGTTATCTACGCATATTATAGAAAATAATTTCTAATTCTTAAAAGAGGAGATTATTTTTCTGAATATAAAATTTTTATTGATTATGAAATAATTTTACATTGACTCATTTACCTAAATGATCCAAACGCTGAAAAGTGAAAATGTTTTCCAACAAATTTCTTTGCACAAGATACATGAATCTTAGAGAAAGCCTTTTCTTGCTACCAGCCTACCATTACTTAATTCGCATTGTCATGACCTTGAAATTGGCAGCTTCACGAAAGTCAACACTTTTTTCAAATCTTGTGGCCGCCCAATACATGCCAGTAACGAGTATAAATCTAATGCTTGAAAAACTCGTGACTTTCCGGCAATGGGTGTCAATATATAAATATTTATAGGCTTAGTAGCTCGGTCCACCAAAAATAAAAATAAAAACATAGGCAAAACTAGGATGAGAAGAGTTTTCAAAGTAGAGCATGCATGTCACGGGTGTTGAGGTCGACGTTTCATGTGCAAGCAGACCCTATCGTAGTTGCGCAAATGGCGCTATTTGAATTTGATATCTCCATACTTGTCCTTCATTCCACAAGTATACATCATCAAAAGCCTTTTCAAAGACTTTTAACTCTCTCTCTCTCTCTCTCTCTCTCCACATATGTCCATGATCAATATGGACTCTTCCGAAGAATAATGCCCCATGAAATGTTCCATCATTATGCTCGGATGGACTATGGAGGGAAAAAAAGACAACTTTACGAATCGTTTTGAACTTTTCAAATGTAGACGAAAGTAAGTCAAGAAAAAGGAAGCAATCGCACGACTTGTAGTGCCCCTGATATTCGGCAATTATTCACTCGACTATAATAATCCTGTCGTTAATTGTTATGCTATCTGGGTTGAAATCGTTGAATACTAAAACTAATGTGCAATACCACGTCCATGTATCACGTGGTGTATGTACCATATAATATACTTTCATTTATTATAAAAACATCATTTTCTTTTCCCATTTGTTAAAACAAAAAGAAAACAAATCCTTCCCCTTGTTTGATGGCTGAGGGACCCATTTGAGAAAGCTGAAAATATTAATGCACAAGCTGAGCTTCTAGTCAAACTCGTCCTCCTAGAGAGTCCCCATGTAATTAATGGGGCCGCCTACGATTCGTTTTGATTTGTCAAGATCTAAGCAAATAATTAAGACAGGAGCAGATCTTTTTGAGTTTTCATTATTGTGCTGCTGTATATGCTACAATGCAGCACAAGGACATCATGTGTGGCAATATGACCGCAAAAGGTATTTGTCTTTATAATCATTATTAGAAAGGTCGCCGATATTGTTTGAGAGGTTGAACATTGAATTTTGAATTAGGGAAGCTCTATACATGCGTTCTATCTTCGGCTAGATTAAGAAATTTCAAATCAAAGGTTTTGATTGATTAGGCTATGCTTTTTGAATGATTTGCATCGAGTTGTTCGTCGCAACTTCTAAATATTGAAAATAACTTTTCTACTTCGTCACCAAAATTTAAAACATAATCTAAATCTTAAAAGAAGAAAACTTGGACTGATAATCCTAAACGTTTCGCTCAATATGCATTCAAGTCCTCAACGTTTGGAGAAAGTGCAATAAAGTCCTCCCTGCAATAACGCAACTGATTATTTAAAATATTTTCTAGCACGTGCAATATTGACGTGACGTTGATGTGGCACATAAGCTCAATGTCGAAAATAATCATTTTTTTTAAGAATAGAAAGTTGATAAGAGTCAAAATTTAAAGGAATAAATCAAAAAAGCCGAAAGTTAGGAAAGATAACAAAAATATCAAATAACTGAAGAGAGTACGTTTGGACAAATTGAGGGTGGCGTTGCCCACAATCTTCGCATGCTCCCACGTATGTCAAAACATATTTGAAAATATCATGTCAAATATCGAAAAATAACATCAGAAAATTTGATTTGCAGTCTCAATAAAGATTCAATTGCACCGGAGTCAAAATATTAAACACTCAATCGCATATTCTCAAATGTTTAGAATGATATTGCAAATTGGTCCGGACATATAAGACTTTTGGTGGAATTCTCTATTTTAAAAAATTATGAAAAAAGAATTATATGTAAACTTTGAAATTAATTTTTAAAAAAATCTAAAGATTGCTATCACTTACATTAAAAAAGTCGAAATGTGTGAATCCCAATTTTGGGTTTGCATGACAATACATTAGTATGATAGTGCCTAATGAGGCTCCTCTACGCGTGCCACGTGTTGGATTCTCTAACTACTAACTATTTTTTTTATGTATCATTTGCTTAAATATAAATAACCCGACAAATTAGTGGCCGAGGCCGGCGGCACATAGCCTTTGGTTTCAAGCAAGAGGCGACATGTAGCCTTTGGCTCCTCCTCAGTTTGGCTTTTGATCTCGTCTTTGCAACGCGGAGAGCACGGCTCCAATAAGAAAAGAGGACTGCTAGTGTAGTCAACTCGACAAACGCAATCTTAATCGCTTTGACAAAATGGGTATGGAAGGCAACTTTGGTCAAAACCCTAGAGAGAAAGTTGGAGAGAGACAGGGACAGAGACTATACGTGCCCCTGCATTACCCACCAAAGTACCAAATGACATGGGCCCGATGACAAGGAGAAACTAACAATGGGGCCTTCAAGCCACTGGCCGTAGGACCACAATTCATTAAAAATTTGGAAAAAAAAAAGAACCCTGGGATTTCATAATAATCAACGATTTTTGCAAAAGAATGTATTGGGGACGCAACCCTTTTGCTTTTTCTTTTTTTTTTTTTTTTCTTTTTGTATCCTGCCTGATCTGGTTTAGAAGGAAGTGAAATCAGTCTTTTCGAGAAGACCACATGAAGCCAATGAGATTTGAAGCTTTGGAGGGACCCTTTTTGGCATTTGCCTAGGGCTTTGAGCAGATGGAGAGGATGAGGTTGAATCGGGACTCCTTTGGTTGCTCCAATGAGCTTTGGCGATACTGACTTGATGGAACAAACAGTTGTAATCTCTCTCTCTCTCTCGCGTCATAATCCAAAGCAGAAATTCATGCATATACAATAAACATTAACAATGAGATGATATGCATATATAAGGTATATTTATTTTACAAAAGATTAATGATTTTAAAAATATTTTTTAAATAATCATATATATTGCTTATATACATGAATAAACGAAAAATATTTTCATTGTTTGACTAATTATTTTAAGGATAGAAAATATTATTTTTAAGAAAATTTTTCAAAGGATTGGTTTTTCGTAAAATAAATAGAACCATATACATATACATGTGCGAATGGATAGAAGGAGGGGAGGGGATGAAAGCATAAAATTGTATATTCATAATACAATTAAGTCTTAATTTTTTTAATTTATGTAATTCAATCTTAAACCTTTATTCAATAATAAATATAAAATTATGAGCTTTTGAATTGGTCAACCCAAGTCACCGACATTTCAATCCCCGATTATCTGCCCCAAGCATCCTAAATCTCTAATAAACTTTGCTTCAAAAAAAAAAAAAAAAAAACTAGCTAAGGTGGTAAATCAGCGATTTTACATTTAGATAAAGCTGAGACCAGCATATGTTTTCGATTATCGTGATTGAAGGATCAAATTAGATTGATTTAGGTGATGAAATATGCTAATGTGGGAAAATGTTTTTTTAATTGATCTGAGTTGCATCTCTGAAAACTATTTTAACTACAGCTTGATAAAATGTTACGAACATTTCTTAAGGGGGATTTGGCTAGATCAAGGCCTAGTTTTTTGGATTAATCCCAATTGGGATCGTAGGGTTAATCCTGACATGGTGTCTACCTTCACCACCATGAGACTCTCTAATTTCATGTCTATCTTTGTTTTTCCGACGGAAAAGAAATAGGAGAACAGCGCAAGGTCTCTCACCCAAGGGCGATTCTCCTACTCATTTTCTCCGTGAGCCTTTTAAGGACCTACTCGGGTCCGAAGATTAATCCCAATTGGGATCGTAGGGTTAATTGTAAAAAATCGGCGGCTTAGGGTAAAATGAACAAACCAAGGACGGCTTAAAAGGCTTCTTTGCAAATTTTATGAATATGAAACTTTATCAAATACGAGAAATTGTTTATCTTGAACTAATTTGTGAGCTCGTTTATCAAATTTCATGGAAGTGGAGGCTTGAAAGCTGAGGTTGTTGTGAAAGTGAAATTAATCATAATAAAGAATTTTAGGGTCTAGTTAGCAAATTTAGGAACTGGTCCCTAAGTTTATTAATGGGACCGAGACATCCTTTGTAATTAAAAAAATATATAGGAAATGAGATGTTTTACAACCATGATTAGGCATTAGAATTCACAGATATTAAAAAAGGATTTTGTGTGTATTTGATAATAAGGGTCTTGGGTATAATAACTGAGATTACTTAACATGCATTTCTATTGAAATATGGGGAATAATTTGTATTTACTGATTTGTTGGAAATGATATCATACTACAAATGAGAAGGTTCCCGTAACAATAAATGAAAATTTTCAAGAGATTAGGGCGCTTATTGTCCGTGTTGTCTTTTATGCACTCTAATACTTTGTGATATGTGCACTATATAGAGATTAATATCGTGCAAGATGTATCGATGAGAATGTGTTAAACATTAACGCTGAAATGTTATGGCACTTATGCTTATGAGATGCTTGAATTATTAGATTGAAAGTGCCAAGAGATAATTATATTCTGCATTACTACATTATGAGAATGAAATATACATGACAAAGACAATGTTGTAGAGACATTATTTATATCACTATATCAAATTATCGTAATATGCTTCACAATCGATTTTTCAAAAGTGAATTTTCTTTTTTACATGACCATGCATGTATGAAATATATGAAAGTATCGAATGACATAAAATCACAGGACGGACCTCTACAAAGTTAATATAAATAAGAAATATGATAATCCGTACACAAGATAATAGGCTCGTGATCCAGTAATATGTTATATGATCCCATGGTAGCCATCATGTGGATTTGCAATAGTACAATAAACTTTGCCAAGGTAGAAGACCCACAATAAACTTATGATTCTCTTGCCCATCAAAGAAGCATTTAAAACGATGTTACATTAGTCGAGGCGAGTCTCGATCAATCGACCATGGAGGATGGACACTCGCCTCTCAATCCTCTATATATCAATAGAGTTACTAATGATAAGGCGTTGGCTTAGATAGGACCACTTCCCAACTAAAAATTTTAGACTAGGATAATGTTTGTCTCATGTTATTTAAGGCCGAATTTCTCCTAGTATTTCGCAATGGCAATATGCAGACCGTACAAAATTCGACCTGTAAAATGACATCGCACGATCCATTTCTCACCTTTTTATGAGTCATGATGGTCTGTCTGAGCTGTAATCAATTTCATCAAATAGCATAGAAATCCTGAGTTCTTTGACTGTTCCACCTCTATTAAACTTTTGCTGCACAGGCCCCAAGATAAACATTCAGTGTTAATTATGATACTAATTACTTTTCCCCCCTTTAGGCATATCCTTTTGGGTCTAGTCCTCTAGGCCCGGATAATTTTTTTTATAGGATTTAGAAAACAATAATATTGTCCTCTTTTTTCTTTTTTTGATTTTTTCCTACTGGACGAGATGATTTAGGGTATATAATGAATGACAATGTACCTTTCTCATATTAGATTGCTACATTTCTGTCTTGCTCGTATACAACAAAATTTCACTATACGCAATTAGGAACATTTAAAATAGAAGACCGCGAAATGTTTGCCTTGAAATCAAATTCATAACCCACTATTTGTCAATATTTGTTTTTCCAAGATATAATTACATTATTACAGTATTAGGGCCTATTTTTTTAAGAATTATGCGAAAGCACACTTCTCTGCCGAAATTTAAAGATATTATTTGAATTTCCAAAAATTATAATAAAGAATATGTATAAAATCATGTATTAATACTTATATATTGTAAAAGCCTGAGGTGTATTGAATTACAAAAAAAGTTTAAAATGTGTGAATTGTAATACATTGATTAAGTAAAAATTAAAAGCCAGTGCAAATAGACAATCATATTCTGTGAGATTTGCGGCCTCAAACAATTCTAGTCAAGGTTGCTCATGTGAATAATTTGTATGTTCAAATCTTTCTAACACAATAAAATTATATATAGGTATGACAATTTTATCGTACATGATTAGGGATGTTTCAAAAAATATATCTAAGGGAATGATTTCCTTAAAATAAAAATCAATAACTGGCTATATATTGTTGTTGGTTTTTTTGCACACCATACAATTATTAAGCTCATGCTATTTTCACCTTTTAAATGGTTATAAAACCCCGTCCAAAAAAAATGTCTATAAAAGTCCCCAACTTATTGAGTTGATGAAAGTAATCTCAACAGAATTAATTAATCAAAACTACAAATGGAATGGATAAAAATTATTGTTTTATTTAAAATGCAAAAATCACACATTGTCGTTAAAATATAAGATTGATCATATTAATCATGACAATGATATTTTATTCCACTGCCTCATGTAATTTTCCATTTGTCTTTATACAAATTTCATTTCCTTTCTTCTATCTATTAACGTGCTCAAGCTGACTTCCATGAAAAACAAATCGTTATAGGTTTGAACCTTGTTGATAATATCTATAAATTAATATATTTCAATATAAATTATAATCATAACGAGTTCACAATTTTAACCAAAGAATTCCCCTAAGAAAACTTGAACTTCAGAATTGTATAATGCGAGGAGCTATTCCAAATTCAACTATAGAGAAACATCATAAATAAAGTTGCCATATTAATATTCTTGTAAATTAAAATCTCAATCATTAAATTTATTAAAAGACTCATAACTTAGATGATTCACGCCAAAAAAAAAAAAAAAAAGGCAATGAATACGTGAAGTTTTCTTTTTTAAAATGAAAGAGGACAAAACAACAGTTTTTATCAAAGTTATATTTTTTTTTCCTCTTTCATCAATTTTACTATTAACAAGGTCTCAATTCGGGCCATTTTGGACCATTTAAATTTTAAGGTATGTCTATGCAACAAAAAGGAATTTTAAGATGTGTCTAAAAATATAAGGATGGAAATAGTGTGAGGGCAAATATATTATTATTGTATGGCTGTGGATAATATTTGAAAAAGGAAGATTTTCTCTTGGAAATAGGGGAATGTAAAAGAAGAAGCTGCAAACTTCTTCCATGGGAATGGGATTTAATAAAAATCTGACCACAATAGGAAAGGAACTTTATTAGGCGGGCAAAGGGAGGAAGGAGTTTCTTTTTTTTCCTTTTTTTTTTTCCTTACCAAAAAAAAAGACTGAAGGAGTTTTTTTTTTTTTTTTTTTTTTTTTTCTGGTCGGTAAAGACTGAAGGAGTTGAGAAGGGGGAAGTTTCTTTCTTTCCACTGGAAGAGAGACAGAGAGAGAAAGGGGAGCGATGAATTATAGAATTCCGAACCTCCCCTCCTCTGTCTCTGACAAACTGTCACTGTTCAAAAATATAATTTTCACTTTTTTATTTTTTATTTAAAATTCACCCACTCAAAGATATAAAGTGGGCATCGGTGGACGTGCTCCCCAAAGTATCTTTGACTGATGACTTCATTGAAAGTTGATAATTATTATTATATATTCTTTTCTCTTTTTATTAAATTGCTTTTTTTCCAAATTCAGTTTTCTTATGAGCGTTAAAATAAATCACCGCAAAATCTATTCCGCGGCGAGGAATTCAGAAGACCTTGGCTCAGAAACAGCCACGCCAATGCTGGCGGAACTATCGGCGGTGGATTTTGTTTATTTATTCTGGTTTAGGCTTCTCACCTTCTTAAAGTTTCAAATTCTCTGTTTTATTTATTTAGGTCGGATCAAAACAGTTGCATATTTACGTTGTCCGATGCTTGAGAAATTAGGGTTTTGATATACCGAAAAACAGCATGCCGATACCATCTTGAATGATTCAGATTTGACTGGAAAAAAAATGTGTAAGAATAATTGAATCATTCGTATATTATTATAGTAAAGTTCAGAAAATTCGTTAGATTAACTTGTGTTAGAAAAAGTAAATTGCGAGATTTATAATATGCTAGTGCTTACTATCTCTATGTAAAAAGCATGGTAGAGTTATACAGTTTTGAGATTGATTAGCGCCAATAATGTTCTTGCATTACTTTAGGCATAGTTTTGTTCTTGACAAAAAAGGAAAAACGGATGGTGTTGTCATATTTATTTAGGGTTTGTCCAATAAAATCACATGCCTGACAAAGCTCCTCAGAAAGGACCGAAAAATGATGAATTTAAAGTGGTGTGACTTGTCCGAGTCCCACGATTTCTACACTCGTGCACGTCAAGGGTCATTTCAGACCCATAATTCAATGACAAAATATAATTAAATATTGTCCTAAAGTCCTCAAAAAGAGCTGAGAAACGAAAAAAAGATGTCTAAAATTCAATGAAATCACAACTGCTCTCGCCCAAATTTGTACGGGGAACAAAAATTGTAGTTTTCCCCACCTGCTTTCTCGTAATTAATAAATGGCCACATCACTTTGGAATTTACAAAATCAACGACCCTGGATTTAATTTTCTCTAATTTTTTCAATCAAGAAGGACATACACTGGTGCATGAATTAAAGGGAGTTGATTTTTGGGCCTCCCTTGATTGATGTCTAATGAGTTAACTTGCCAAGGAGGCGTTGATGCCAAAGATAGTTGGTTATTTACAATTCATCCTATTATAATCGATTGTCACCAAGCAAAGGTTGAAAATGTTTGATAAGAAAATATTCCCAATATTCGCTATGTTAAAGGGTGCATATCAAGAGAAAAGTCGATGCATCGAAATTTGTAATATCTTCTTATTCTATTATTTAAATGCCCTCCACAATTGTGGGCTCTTTAGAGATTCACTAAAGTTAAACTTCCCAAATTTATAAAGGGTTTTCTTATTGAAAATTTTGAATAGATGCAATGCATGTTGAGCATAAAACAGCATATAATGCATGAGAGATATATATCATGTTTGTGAGTTATAATGCAAAGACTTATCTCAAAAGACGAACCGATTTGGCTTCATGTAAGGAATCAATTAGTCTTTGAAATTTATCATTTTTATTTCCCTATCATTGCAAAAGAACAAAAAATTAAGGCTATAAAGTAATTTGGAGGAATGTTTTGCAAGATTCGAGGCTATTAAATATATCATTTCTATGGTCTATACGCTGTTTGAGAGCACCTAGATGATATGTAGATTCTAAACTATAGCTCTTTTGGGGAACGATGGAGACGTTGCCTAAAGGATTCGATTCATCCATTACCGTGGACGGTCGTAGATTGGCTTACGTAACCTAGGAGGACCATACTATGATGTCTCACCGATATTGAAAATAACAAAACTTTGTTGGGTATATAATAAATTTGATTGAAGTTGCAACGACATTATAAAAAAGACCAATCACTATATTGATTAAAAAATGGGTTTGGGTAAATGACATAAATGATTTATAAACTTTGATCTAATGTGTAATATAGTTCCAAACTTTAAATTTATTTAATGTGGTAATTCAATTTTACTTTAACTATAATGTTATCCCTCGACTTTTAATTTATTTAATATAATTTGTTGTACATAAATTTGTTATCATCTTCAAATTTGAATTAATGAAATGATAACATTGAACATATTTATACAATAAAATCACTAAATTGAACATTTATAAAAAAATTAATGGACTATATTGAATAAATTAAAAGTTGATAGATAACATTATATATTAAACTAAAATTCATAAATTATCTTACATATTAAATCAAAGTTTATGAATTATTTATATTTTTATTTTAAAAAAATAGAAAAAGGCATTGGCAATCAAAATCAGCAGTCATATAAAGAGTGTTTAAATCCGGAGGCAAACTCATATGAGTAGTAAGTGTAGAAGCAACCGAACGTTGACGAATCATGACGAACCGGACTTTCATTCATAAATCTCGTGTCCGCTGGGTTGTCAAATCACAAGACCCAGCTCGCATCGAAATGACGTGGATATCGTCAGTTTATCGCAGCAAAAGAAGACCATGGACTGATTTCCACGTGAAAATCGATTGACAAAACATGTATTCAAAGCCTACCATATACAGAAGATTTATGTGACTAAGCCAGATTGATTGAAGGTTCTTCTACAGTGGATGTCGGTGGGATCTTACCAACAGACAGAAGGAAATAACAGATGGTAATCGAAGCTAAACGTTCGAATTTTGGGGGCCTATAAGAAGACCAAACGGCCGAACTTGGTCGGTCGGTCGGTCGGTCGATGAGTGCTGATCCTAAAAGTTAGCAAGAGTGGTAAGCTTATATTTAATAATTACTTAGTTTTTAGCGGGGAGCTGTAGAAGGAGTCGGGTTTTACCCTTATACCAAGACGATATTTGCGCTCTTTGCTAAATTAGTGGGTTTTACCCCAACCAAAATCATTATAAATTTATGTTGCAATTTCTCTATGTAAACTTTATAAGTTGTTCACATTTTCTAGTTCATTTGTGGAAGCAGAATTTGGAAAAGGCATTAGTTCTACAAAAATCAATGCATATTTGAAAAAAAGCCAATTCCCCTCCCTCTTTGATTGCTTATTTGGATATGATATTTTGTATGTTCTCTCTCTATTATAAATATGTGGTACTTTTGATGGGGCTAACTATACATATTGAAAGTATAGGATGGTCATGTTAATTCAAGAAATTTGAAAAATTCCTTCACATACATCCACATTTATCTCAAAAAAACTATCACTAATTCTCTTATCGCCATCATTGGTATAAATCTAATGGAAAAAGTTTTAAAAAAACCATAACTCTTTTTATATTTGTGTCAATTTAGTCATAAACAATTTGTTAGTGTCAATTTAATTCTAAACATTTTTACTTATATATCATTTTAGTCATTTTTTGTTAATTTTGGCCGAATTTTATTGAATGAGCACCGGTTGACTAACATAGCACAATTGACGTTGATATGAATAATTTTTAATATTTTTTAAAAAAATTATTTTTTCTTTTTTTTTTTCTCTTTCCTTCTCCTTTCCTTCCAAACCTTAGTGGCCGCTAGAGGTGATGCGACAAGCCTCATTAGTGGCCGTGAGGGTGGCGAGGGTCGAGCCTTGGCCAGCCTATAACGAGGTCGTCTAAGCCACGAGGGTAGTGTTGCACTAAGTTGGCAAGGCCCCAATAATGAGGGCAACCTCACCAGAGGTTAGCCAAGGCTTGACCCTCGCCAAAGGCGAGCAAGGTTGACCTCAATCTCGTCGGTTGTCACCTTTGGTTGGTTGCCAAGGTCCAGCGACTGGTGGGAGGAAGGAAGAGAAGGAAAAAAAAAATTAATAATTTCAAAAATGTTAAAATATTATTACAAATTGATTACGTCAATATCGATCATGCCATATCAATTAACTGATTAGAGGAAGTAGGGGAGAAGGAAAAAGAAATATAAAATAAATAAAATATTTAAAAATTATTAAAAGTTGTCTACGTCAACACTAATCATACCATGTCACGGCCAGTCTAGTTAGCAAAATCCAACTAAAATTAGCCGAAAAAGACTGAATTAGCACAAAGTGAAAATGTTTAATATTCAATTGGTACAAATATAAAAGATCTATGACTTTTTTAAATACTTTTTCTCAAATATGACGCACTTTTTCAAAAGAAACAAAATTAATAGAAGTTTCACCCATCAAAGTTAACATTCTAGCTATAACCATGTTTTCCTCTGAAAAATGTATGTCAATGTACAGTACACTATTCCTTCTTAATTGACATGGTCGTAGACACTTTTCTAAACATAATATTAGTGTAAAAGATCATCTTCAAATGTATTTATTACAATTGAGATGGATTGTGACATAAAATATATATATTTTTTTCATATAAAAAATCAAATGAGATGAAATTAAGATCAGCATCCCTGATCTGTCCTATCACCGGACCTAGGTCCTTGCGGCTTGGACTAGGGCTAAAGAAACATCAAAAATTGACTTCTCTCTTAATTGCAAAGAACGACTAAAGATAGGAAAATTAAAACTATTTTCCTTAGCAATAATCGAAAGAATTATACAATATGTCCCTGTATCTTCCCATTTTTTCTAATCAAGTTTCTATACTTTTTATTTGTCTAATCAAGTTCTTATATTTTAATAGATTTTCTGATCAATTTTTTCCGACACAAAATTAAACAAAATTCAACCGGTGTGGGTTGTTGGAGTCATATCATGACGTTGGCTAAATGTTATCCAGTCGTTCTTTGAAATTTGCATGCATCGACCAAAAATTCTCCACCCACATCCACATTAGCTAAATTTGGCTACATCATACTTAGGCATCATCCGATTGCCACGCTAGCTTAATTTGGCCAAATTTGGTACTGAAGGGATTAGATTTGACAATTTATGAAGGTGTAACAACATGATTAGATAAATTAAACATGTAGGGGCTTGATTTGAAAAAGACGTGAAAGTACGGAAACAAAAAATGGATTTTTTTTCCAAAATAACTTCCTTTGAATACACTTTTTAAAAAAGTTCATTTTCCATAAATGTATGCCTTAAAATAAAAAAAGGGGTTTTCTCAACAAATATCCTCGATGCACTTACGATACATATTTAATTTTATTTTGAAAAATCCTGAATCATAAACCATTCATTTCATATAATTAAGGGCCGGTCAATTCATTCACACTATGTCAATTGGCTGCCTAATAAGTACGTTTAGAGATGAAAAAAAAAAATCGTAAAAATTCTAAGCATAAAAGATCAGAATGATATCGAGTCCACGTGTCGTGCAATCGAAAAGAGGGAAAAGCTTCGTTGGGTTCGTTCGTGATAATTAAAGCAAAGATCCAATATCGCTGTAAATGCGATTTCGATTAGATTGATCAAATGATTATGCTGCCCTCTCGCCAACCCCTTCCTAATTTCCTAACTTTTTCCCCTTCACCTATTTATGTCGATTTGATTGATTGATAACGACTTACTTACCTCCCCAAAAAAAGCAAAATAAAATTCACAAAATTTCTCCGAAGATTAAAAAAAAAAAAAAAATTTAAAAAAAGAATAAAGGAATTCCAACTTTTCATCATTGCCCCCCATGCGAAGCCCCCCCTCGGGGCTGGGGTTTTAATGATTTCAATCATCTCCCTTGTCTCATACCGAAGGAAATTCTTTTTTAATAAAAAAAAAGTAAAAATTAAATTAAATTAAATTAAAATTTCAATTCGAGAAATTACCGAAATCTCGAGGGCCACCCACTGAGATCTCGACACGTCATCGTTGACCGGGTCTGGGGCGGTCAAAGGGGATGACGTGGAGGGATCGGGCGGGAAGTACCTGCACTTTCTTTGGATACTATTTTTGGAGGAGTACCTTTCATCGTCGGTTGGGGAAAGACCGGATGGGATGTTGGTCCCCCTCAACTCCCCCCCCCCCACGGTCTGAATGGAATACCAACGCCCGTTGGCAATCGAAGACCGTTGACCACTGTCGGTTTGAATTTTTGACCATAGAGGAAAATTCTCCCAAACTTCCCTTACTTTACTTTTTAGTTTGGAAAGATGCGGTTGAATTGATGAGGATTGGTAAAAATACATTTTTCCAAGGGAAAATGAAACCCTTCCGAAAAGTGGACTTTCGAGTTATATTAAGAATAGAAAAGAAAATCTCACCATATTAAGAGATAATGACACAGATTATTTTAAATTTGGGTATAATGTATAATGTAGTCCGTGAACTTTTTTATTCGTTCGCAACGGTTCATGAACTTTTTATTTATATTTAATTTAGTTCTCGAATTATATGAAAATGTTTAATATTATCCATAAACTTGAACTAATAAAAAGGTAGCATTGGACCACTTCATATAATTTATGGACTAAACTTGAATATGCACCAAAAGTTTAATGATTACATTAAATAAATATAAAGTTTAAGGATAATATTTCACATAAAAGTAAAAGTTCAAGAGGCACATTGTATATTGGGTCAAAGTTTATATACCATTTGCGTCATTTTTCCTTATATTAATGAAACGCAACGCTAATTGCTATGTAAAATCACATAGTCTTTCATAATATCGTTAATTGCACAGTATGTGGAAAATAATTGAATTTAGGTATGATAATAAAGTCAAAAAATAAAATTATTTTCTACGCGCTCCATATTCCAAATTGATAGAATAAAATTAGTATATTTTCTTTTCTATTTAAAAGATAACAATTCATATTTAATTAGTGTTTCATTTGTGAAATGGATGTATACCTGTATTTTTGCTTAATTGTAAATAACTTCATTTGGCATGCATATGACATGCTTATTATGCCTTGTTTAGTAATGTTTTTGTTTATTTCAATTTCTATTCTTTTGTTCTCTAGAAAAAAAAAATCCATTTGATAATGTCAATTAATTTTTCTATTATCTATAATAGAAAAGTTGTCGAGAAGTAGATTTGGAAATAGAAACAAGAAGTAGAAAAAAAGTAGCTTCTTGTTCTCGAGAACAATTTTTATAAATAAGTTATTTTTTCTTTTCTTTTCTTTTTTCTTCTCATTTGCCATTGCCACCCCGCTCTGCCGCTTGTCACTGGCCGACCATTGCCGTTGCCTCCACCCATGACTACCCACCGTCGATGATCATCGATGTTGCCGCTCGCAAGTTAGCCAACCGATGCTAATTGTCCTCATCGACCACTGATGATCGCTGATGGCTATGGCGTTGTCGATGAGGGTCAGCGGTAGGTAGCAACGGTTGACGATGGTAGGTGGCGGTAAAGAAGAATAAGAAAAAACTTAAAAGAAATTCTAAATTAAAAAAAGATTAAGAATCATACTAAACGTATTCCTGTTTTTTTTTTCTATTTTGAAAATAAAAATTTTGTATAGTTGTTTTTTTTATTGAGAAATTGTTCTAGGGGATAGAAATTAAAAAAAAATTATTTAAAAAAAATATTTTCCGAAATAAACGTTACCAAATGAACCCTTAATAAGCATCCATTCAAATCCATCTGACAACCAGTATAATGGGAGATGATTGTTCCAAATTGACCGAATAAAATCAGTATTTTTCCTTTTCTATTCAAGAGATAACAATGTATATTTAAGTCGTGTTTCATTTGTGAAATGGACGTATACGTGTATTTTTGCTTAACTGTAAATAACTTCGCCTGGCCTACATATGACATGCTTAATGGCATCCGTTCAAGTCCATTTGCCAACCAGTATAATGGGAGATGATTATTTACTAAGCAAAAAGGAAATACAAATTAGAGTTTTTCTACTAAATTACATTCTCATTATCAATAAAATAATAAAAATAATGAATCTGCAGACTGCAGATAATATTTTAAAAATTTCTAGAGATTATTTAGGCTTACTAAAATATTTGGCAAAATTTTTATAATAAAATCAATAAAAAATGGGTGGACCCACATATTTAATTTAATATTGAAATACGTTTTTTGTATTCATTTATGATATACTTTATGTCTTATTCTATATACCGAATTAGACTGTCATGAAAGTGCACCAGATGTCCAATGAGCTATAAATTCTTCTCTCTCCCTCTCTCTCTGTTCCACCCGTAGAGAGAGAAATCGTTCATTTCCTGTGTTGTAGAGAGAGAGAGAGAGAGGGAGAGAGGGAGGGAGGGAGGCCGGCCATGGAGTACGAGAGGATAGAGAAGGTGCAGGTACGCCCCTGTTTCTTCAATTCGAGTGCGAAATTCGATCACCCTTTTGCCAGTCGTCTCGAGCTCTGCTAGTTCGCTGATGCATTCGTCGAAACGGGCTCGTTCTCTTGACGACGATGCGTTCTTTCTCATCTTTCAATTGTAGCCATTTTCTCCTCCTCCTCCTCCTCCTTCTTCTCCTTCTTCCCCTGTCTTTTTTTCCGTGTCCGTGCGGTGTTAAAGAGATGAATTGTGGTGCGGATGAGTCTCGCTTTTGAGTTGAAGAATTCGGTCGCGCGGACATGTTTGTTCGTTTGACCGGCCGCTGTTCGTGATGACTCAGCGAGTTGTTTGCTGTTTGAACGAGAAGTGTTTGGGGTTTGGATTTGCGGCTGTGTTTGGAGTAATTGTTGGTGAAATGATGGTGCTTGTGTGGTCTTTCTTTTTCCAAGATTTAATCTTCTGATGATCTTGTTTGAGTGTTTGACTTTGGTCTTTCTGGGTTTGATTCTTGAAAGTGCAGACTGGTATTATCTCTCCGAGCAAACTGAGGATGAAGCTGATGGGTCCGCACCACCACAGGAAGAAGGATGGGTCTAACAGCAACTCTTCAAGAACGTCTCCTTCCAAGCTCGAGGACTCCGAGTTCGCGAAGAACAGCTTGTTGGCCTCCGACGGTGCCGAATTCGACGAGGAAGGTCCGCAGCCTTCGCCCTGTCCGCTTCTTGTTTTTGATAGGTTGAGCTAGGATGGTCTTGAAAGAGCAGAGTTTTCCGGGCAATTCTCAGGGGAAACTTCTCTTGAAAACCACCTTATTTTCTGAACAAACTGATGAAGTGCTTTGAGTTGGTTTTTCTTAGTTCTTCTTGAAATGCCGAGATTGTCTGAACGAGTGCTGTCGATTTTGTGAGTACCCGGTTTAGATTGAGATGGGATTATCGGAGAAACAGTTCTTCATTCTGTTGTAAAATGCTTTTCCCTGGACCTTCTTCAGAATTGGTTTCAAATTTGTTGGAACAAGTAGAACCGGTTCGAAAATAATTTCTTATTTTTTTCTCGTGGAAAAGAATCGTGCTTTTGTTCTTAAAAATCAGCACTTGCACTGATTTGAAGCTATACTTCAGTTGCAGCTACCAGGGTAGAAACCACACTAATCAAACTGCCTGTTCAGTCGTCCGTTTCGGAACCAGGCCGCTATAATCAGGCCTCACTCAATTCCAGAGCCACGGTCGTGAGAGAAAATGAGAATGTAGGCCGTGCTCGCTTCGAACAATACGCCAAGGGAGACGGCAGCAACTCCAGTGCAGTGTATCCTATGAGAATATTAGAGGACGAAAATCTTGATTACGATAGCAATGCTAGCTCATCCAGCTTCGAGTTTCACAAAGGAGAGAAGTCAGTTCACCACCACATCAACCGGTCGCTCTCGAGGTCGATGCCGTCTAAATGGAACGATGCTGAGAAATGGATAATGAACAGGCAGAGCGGCCAAGTTAACTTTGGAAGAAGTCCGTTCTGCAGAACCAAACAAATCGCCTGCCGGCGATGAACACAATAAGAGTTGCTCCTGAGCATGCAGGGTGTGAGAATAAGTTACCGTTTGCTAGGGGGTCCGATACCAAGAGAGTCGATTTTTGCCATCCTACTTACCAAATGGGACATGATAAGTTCTCTTTTGGCCCTCCTGAGGGAATGCCGACTTTAGGTCTATCTAATGGCGGAAATTTGCGGGTTGATGCAAATTCTCAAACTAAGGATTTGAAGGAAGTAGTTCATGCAGACTCCTCTTGCATAAAAAGCTCGACAGAAGAATCGACAGGTATGAAACTGTATTTCGCTTTTCACATTTAGAGTGCCTCTTATCTTTGATAAAACTATAAAAACTATAATTGAGCAGTTCTAGTAAGTTTATAAATCTCCACTGGAACGTGCTTTCCATTTGATTCGGTTGCCTAATCAATGTACTCTCCACTCTTACTGAGCTAATCATATGTTTATCAGCTCATTTATTTATGTGATCACTAACTGGGGTGACTGGATGGATAGCGTATGGTAATTGTTTTGCAAGGAGCCACGGCAATTTAGGTGCTTGTACGGTGTCATTAGCACAGCTAATGTATTTATTTGCTGATTGATGGATGGATTGATAATATGATGAAGGCTTAGGAGTGTTTAAGAAATACAGTTCAGAGGGAAAAATCAATGTAAAGCATGAGCATGGCACGATAGTCGCAGTGCATAATATTTTGTGATTTTCTGTAGGCATATGAGTATCCTCGAAAAAGTGGGATTGTTGCTCATCACTGCCTCACAAAGTTCAGTACATTATCTTTTTTTTTATCATGGGATTTTTGTTTAGAAATGATAATTTCCTTACTCTTGCCTCTGATGTTTCAATTTAATCAATAAAAGCAGGCATTCCTGCAATTAGAGAAGTTTCAATGAGAGATATGGGAACGGAGATGACTCCTGCCACTAGTCAAGAGCCTTCAAGGACAGCAACTCCTGTGGGTTCAGCTACCCCGTTTCGTAGCCCAACTTCATCGGTGCCATCAACTCCTCGAAGAGGAGCACCAGCTCCCACGCCTGTGGGGCATGCCACTGATGAAGAATCTCAGCATCCAACAGAATTGTGCAAAAAGGAATTGTCCGAGGAAGAAATGAAGATGAAGACGAGGAGAGAAATAGTAGCCCTTGGAGTCCAACTGGGTAAAATGAATATTGCTGCTTGGGCAAGTAAAGAAGAATCCGAGAAGAATAAATCTTCCTTGGAAAAAGCTAATTTGGAAGAACTTGAGCGGATCGAATTTGAAAAGCGCGCAGCTGCTTGGGAGGAAGCTGAGAAATCTAAGCACACAGCAAGGTTCTTGTTAAAATTGGCTCCCCTTCTGACCGGATTTCATTCCACTTCTTCTATTCTCTCTTGAAAAATGTAATATGCAAAGGTCTGTTTCTATAGTGGGAAAATCTTTTAGCCTGACTATAATAACCCACATTCTCAGATACAAGCGTGAAGAGATCAAACTGCAAGCATGGGAAAGTCAGCAGAAGGCAAAATTGGAAGCACAAATGCGGAGAATAGAGGTAACTTAAAATCATTATCCCTAACAATGCTAGCCATCGAGAAATAGAACGGTTGTTTAAGAAGCCCAAAAATTGATTGCTGGAACTGGGTCATGATTGAGTTTTTTTCGCTATTATCTAGTTATTATCTAGTTTCTTAGGCCCAGTGCAGCTGCCGTAAAGCACTTTCCCCTCATCCTCTTTGAGTATCAATGGCCGGTGTAGGAAGCCATTGTAACATTTGAAGTTATATAGAAAGCCGAGAACAGGTCAACTAGGTTTCTTAATAATTTCAGCATTTCTCTTCATATTTTGGAGTGACTTCTTTTCAGGCTCAAGTTGAGCAAATGAGAGCCCAAGCTCAAGCGAAGATGGTGAAGAAGATCGCATGGCAAGGCAAAGATCGGAGGAGAAACGGGCCGCAGCCGAGGCCAGAAGGAATCGCGAGGCAGAGAGAACTGCCGCTCAGGCAGAGTACATCCGTCAAACCGGACAAATGCCGTCGTCATCTCCTTACATCTGCTGCGGTGGTTGGTTGTGATAAGGACATCAGAGGGATAAGACAGACGAGAGGAAGTGGCCCAAAGAGTGTTGTGGCGTATGTATACATTAAATGTGTACCCTTGTACGTATCAATCAAGCTTCCCTGTTTTTTGGCTTAGATGTAGAGACTGTTCTTGAATTCTCACATGGCATGTTGGTCGTGATGATGTTGGTGGTTGAGAGTACATGAAGAAATATAGGTTGCTTCAATCTCTGTGGCATTTGAACTCTACAGTGCTTTTGACAGCAACTTTAGAAGAAGACGGCTTCCATTGCAGGAGGCTCTCATTCCTTGGCCAATGAGCTCTGATGCTGAAGGTTTCGGATTATATTTTTGTACTGCTAGCGCTTCAAATCCGGCTTTGGGCGAAAAATGTTTTTGACGAAGGAATGAGAATTAAGATTGTCTTTGGTTAGATGTAGAAAAATGTTTGATGTTCTTTCATGGCATCAAAAAGTTGACTGATTCAGTCGGTGAGAAGAGCATGGTCCTACTGACTTAGATAATCTCAAATCCTTTGCAAGTCATTCTAGTAAAGAAACCTCTTCCAAAATTTCAATTTTTAATACCTTTATCGATTAGGAGAATCTAAAAACTTGCCTTTCCGCTGGCACAAAAAGTAATCTCAGAAAAGATTGAAATTACTTATGATAAAAATAAAGGTTCCTAAGTAACTATTGAGTATATAATTTGAAGTGTATTATGCTATAACATTCTCAAACAATCTATTTAATAATGCAATACTTAAAATAATTACTAACTATTTAGTTCTAAATTAGACAGTTACATAAAATTCTCCCAAAAAATCTCTGTTTGAAAAGAGGCAAATTACTTTTATAATTTATGATAATCAGTACGATAATATTATTTATATTTATGATGTATAGTTATATTAATATAACTACATAACATTTATAGTTCTACATCATGTAATTATACCATCTGATTATATGTATTGTATCTTCTATAATTGAAAAACTAACAGATAGAATAAAGTTCCATGGTTTGAAATATCATATCATAAAAATTAATATTGTGATAATATAACAAAAAAATATTAATTATCAATGTAATTTGATATTAGTTTAAATTTCAAATAATATCGATTTTTAAAGAAGACAATTGTCTTTAGTAGAATAACGAACGTCATCTATAATGTTTGCTGTAAGATATGTAACAATTTGGTGATAAACAGGTCATATAATTGCGAATAATATTTGAGTGAGCAATTAATTGCAATACTTGTGTTGTAGAAATGTTTGTGATGCCTTATGTTTTATACTTTTACATATTAATAGTAGAACTTTTCATAATATGATTAGCATATCTATTAATTACTCGATTGAACATTACATATGAAAATTTCATATTTAAAGTCATTGATACCCATATTCTTCAGAAATTTCAACTATTTAATTGGTCCTACAAGTGAATTTTATTAGTTTACTACAAATTTAAGGCAATCAACTAAAAAAGGCGAAAAAATTTGTTGAACTAAATAATGTATGCCAAAGTAAAATGTACAATTAAACTATTGTACATGCATAGCATACGAATGAATTTCATTTATATTAATACATAATCACTGTAAGATAATTATCACATCATTACCACTTAATATTCCAGTAGGGTAATAAGAAATTATGCTATAATTGGGATAATATCATGGTTAACATATTAATAGAGTCACTTGATCAAACGAATTATGTTCTTCATTGGAAAACATTGGCTTTTTCTTATTATGCATATATTTTGAGGAAGAAATATATGTATGGATTGGCGCCATGCCTTCTTTTTTGAAACCAAAAAAAAAAATCATTTTTTTATATAATCAAAATAATATAAATTATATAATAATCGGGTGCAAGCAATTATATATGAACATAATTATTAGATTGTATTGGTGATTATAATGATTGTTCTAGTTTTAAGAACAATTGCCTCATTTTCATAGGAAATTTAATTTTATCATAGACGATTTTAGCATTCGTTAAAAGAATTTTTTTTTTTTTGCTATTAAAAAGGTAAGTTATTAGATTTTTACAAAATTGATGATTTAAGAAAAACAAAGTCACATAGAAGTTTACGTAGTACAGACTCCAGTGCTCTTTATAGATAAATAAAGCTGCGTTTGTTTGCAACTTGTTTTTGTTTCCAGGAATAAAAATTTCTGTTTTTTGTTTCTAGGAACAAAAAAGGAACATAAATGTGTTTGTTTGCATTTTTGTTCCAAAACTATTTTTTTGTTCCCAAAAACACATTTGGAACAGAAACAAAAAAAAAAAAAGTTGTTTCTTGTTTTTGGAACAAATTCTAGAAACACTTCTTCTCTCTTTTTCTTCTTCTTTTCTTCTTCTTTTTCTTTCTTTTTTCTTTGGCCGGTTGCCGGCCTCGGCCATGGTCGGCGACCAGCCAAAAGAAGAAAAAATAAAAAAGGAAAAATAAAAAATAAAAAAAATAAAAAAAATAAGAAAAATAAGAAAGAAAATAGAAAAATAAAATAAAAATATTAAAAATTAAAAGAAATAAAAAAATTATACAAATTTACCAAACGTGTTTCTATTCTTTTTATATTTCGAACAGATTTATCAAATGCGTTTTTTGTTCAAAAATTGTTCCCCAATGTAAACACTTTTTTCTATTTCTATTCCCGTAAACAATTTTTAAACAAAAACGTTACCAAACGATCTTAAGTTTGAAAGCGCCCTCTTAACGGGAAAAAAAGTTCATAAAGGAGGAGATTTTCGGAAAGTTCAATCAGATAATTGTTTACGAAATAAGCAATTTTTTATATAAAGAAACAACGTTTAGCTGTCACGCCAAAAAAAAAAAAAAAACCTAAAGTTATCATTATCTTGAAAATTGTTTCATAAGCAAGAATATAGTTCTAAGCGTTTAATGTCATTTTAAATTATTGACGGAATTGGTTCTAAATCAGTCTTTTCAAGATCCTTCTAATGTCTTGTCACTGTTTTTTTTTTGGTCGGTCATGTCTTGTCACTTGAGTGAGTCATTTTTTGTTTAAGTTTTATTTAAGTAACTAGTTCCTTTAACTTTAAAAGGAATTACTTGACAAATCAATGATTTCTTAATGCTATGGTATGCTTTTTCTTTTTCTTTTTTCCTTTTATATGCTTGAAAAAGATATCTAAATAATTTACATAAACTATGAGCTCACAAAGATTCTAGCATAGCTATCATGTCAATTCAAAGATGATTTTAGATATTAATTGATAAGAAGAATAGATACTTCACTTGATCATAGCCATTAAGCACTAGCTTGTCAAGAAAAACTGCTTCTAGAAAAATGAATATATATATATAGGGGCCCGTTTAATTAAAGAAAAACTATTTATGGAAAAATGTTTTCGCCTTTTTCATGTATGAAAGACAGAAAACTAATCGATTTACAGAAAATGTTTTCTATCAAATGAAAACAACAAGCTTAGTTTGGGAGAAAAAGTTTCATCTTCTATCAAAAAAGAAAATGCCTTCCATATATCACCAAACAAATAAAAATTAACTATTTTCCTCGAATTTTTCCATGATTCATCCCAATTGACCCCTCATCTCCCCGGTTTCACAGATCTTCATTGAAGGACAACCATATGTGCATTCCAAATTGACCTAAAAAATCTCCAAATTTGAGAGGTTGCATCTTTGTCTGTCCATGGTGCGCAACATCGTCATGGAGGGAGTTGCGTCGGAGCCGCCGTTGAAGAAACATCGTCGACGTTGATGGGCGACAGAGCCATTGCCATATGGCCGGCGGTGAGAAAAGGGAGTAGTCGGTCGAATTCCACCGGCGTCGTGAATCAGATGAAGGGCGTTAGCAGATTCATCAATATCTTCAGCAAAAATCGTACCGCCGGCACGATAGATGTGCTCGAACCGGCGTTAGAAGTGGGAATCAAAAGCTCGGTTTGGGCCAATTTTTCCCTTTCGATTTTGACCCATCAATTCAGACATTCACGGACAATGGCCCTTATATTTCGCGCGAAATACAGCACGACATGCATTTGAACTCGTTTGGTGAAAATTTATTGCATTACACACATGCCACCTTAATTATTTCACTTGGACTTCCTAATTTAAATTGTTGTCCAGAACACCAAATGGGAAGCAATGCCAACTAATAAAAAAAATTTAACCATGATATTCCGATTAATTATCATAATTAGTAGAAAATCATATTGTAAGGCAAGGCATGTGTGAGTGGATAGACACGCAAGAAGCTAGTTACCTATATCAGTCAATGCAAAACAATCACTTGGTTATTTCACAATAAAGTAACTTATGAAAATATCAACCGGAGAAAAACTCATAGCTATGTAGGATATTCCTATATGTTCATGGATCACTGCTTATGTACCTGGCATTGGCCATAATTCACAAGAACATGTTGTAGTCTTAAAGGAAGGGTTAAGGATTTATCTAGTGTTCATTATGTATTATGAATGATCAAATTCAATTGATACGGAGCCAAATTACAATAGACTCTACCAATAAAATTTTACCTCTAATTCGAGGCCTCCAAAATGCCTATACAAAATCAATTTATTATTTCGGGATAGAAATGTAGAATCAAAGAAAAGAAGTCTTGGGGATAATAAAATAGAGCCACTTTAAGGTTCCCTATGAAATGAGGCATGTAACAAAGTCACTACGAAGAAGATCTAGGGGTTACTCAAAATATCTTGGAACTTTTTATTTTACCTTAAATACAAGGAATTTACTAATATAATCAGGTCACAAATGATTAAGTCTTGCCAGATTGATGGGCCTCTGAACTAATCTATATTGAGCTTCTTATTTTCAGTTTACAAAAAAAAAAAAATAGAAATAAAAATAAATAAACTTGGTCCTTTAGTTTAGACTATTGGTGAAAGCTGCAAGGAGGAAAATGCATGTGCTATAATGACCTAACATGATGGACCGCATTTTCTCTATAAAGACCTAACATAATGGACCGCATTTTCTCATGCATGAATCGAGCACATTTTTCTCAAAATTAAAAGTCACAATAGAGATACCTCCAAGATATCTTGCCAAGAATCTCTAGGCATATCACATTCGACACTTAAAAGCTAATAACAAAGTAGAGGCACCCCGAAGAAATTTCAATGAGCACGTCATCTTTGTTCAGAAAAGTTCAACTTGAATACTCGAATTCATAGAGCAGCGTGGGTTGCTTTAACATCCCATCTCACGTGAGGTACGTGAAAATTGATGAATATAGTGTCCAAATTTCGTGATGCTTACTTTTCCCGGTGATTTGTGGGCGAATAGTGAAGTTCCTCATGGTCATCATTGTCTCTCAACTTGACCAAAAGCGCATCTCAGTTTGATTTTAATTTGTGGTAGTAATGCCGCAAGCGTGTTCTTCTCCATTATTCTTTGGAGTCACCTAAGATTACATAGTCCCTCGTTTTCATTGGCACATGTAAAACAAGATAAACCAGACAGTCTCTCTCTCTCTCTTCTTTCTCTCTCTCTCTCGTGTGCAGATCATGGGGTCACTTAGAAGCATGATTCTCGTTTATTCGAGAAAAAAGAGGAAACTGTCTGTGTCTCTCAACCAACACGAGAATTGCAGAAGAAAGGAAGAAAAAGCTTCTTATTGGGGGGACTATGATTGATGATAGTGCCCTACCTTGTCACCATTCCATACTCCACCCCAAAAGAAAAGAGGTCCTTATCAAAATGACCAAACCCCACCACATGCACAAAAACTCCAAATCCCATACCTCACTGTCATTTCCACCTCTCAACTAGCCTAGGGTTCCAGCCCAACCCCCGAGGAAAGAGATCTCAGTTTGTAAAGATGGCTAGCTTTGATCTTGTAAAAAGATTATAAAAACGAAAAGGAGTAAAGTTTCTTATGACCTAGCGACAAAGGGGCTCTCATACTTTTGGTCCAAGAAGTGATGGTTGTGGATTCGAATTTTACCATAAGAAACTCAGATCAACCATGCTAGTTATCCTTTACGTGGCCGATTAATTATGATCACCCCTGTAGGTTACTGAGAAAGAGAGAGAGAGAGAGAGAGAGAGAGAGAGAGAGAGAGAGAGAGATGCATATTAAGCGCTATTGAAGATGGAAAAAAAAAATTCTACATCTTCATCGTTATTTAATCAAAGTTAGCAGAAGCAATTCAGAAGCATCAAAATTGCCTTTAATATAGCAATTCTTTACAAAGAGCAATCTGAAAAGTCCGTGTCCTCCATAATTAGCATATGGTCATAATTCAAAGATAAAAAAATTCTACATCTTCATCGTAATCAAGTTAGCAGAAGCAATTCAGAAGCATCAAAATTGCCTTAACATAGTAATTCTTTACAAAGAGCAATCTGAAAAGTCCGTGTCCTCCATAATTAGCAGAAGATATGGTCATAATTCAAACCTAAGAAGGAGAGTTCAGACAACAGTCTCCAAAAACCTTAATTTGATTGGACTTTGTTTTCAAGGCACAAGAAAGGTTTTGCGTTTTTCTTTGGATGACTAAGTTTGTGGTGGTGAAAGTAAATAATAAAAATTAAAAAACAGAAAAAGAAAAAGAAAGGTACAATGAAATTAGGAGGGCCATACTCCTCACTTGTCATATCCACTGACACTTCATTGGGTCCATATGCATGGAAAAACACATTGTGGGCATTTAATCAGATACAGCACATGAAATCCCCACAAGCTGAATCATCATAAAGAAAAATCTTAGCCGACATAAAATTTCAACCAATTAACATAGCTATATCTGCATAAACATAAAAATAAGTAACGTATCTATCCAAAGGGCCCAAGAAAAAGTCTCTTTTAGCTGTAACAGTGGCCTGATCTGGCACAAGCTAACTGCATTTTTCTTCAGAAACCATGGTTCTTGAACTTCTTTCTGAGACGTTATAATGACCTCATAATTCTACCCACAACAGTGCAGAGAATGCACATAACGAGACCTAAATTTTAAGCTAGACTTTAAAATGAATAGACAATCGTCCTAAGTCGTGCATTGGGACAAGTTTAGCGTTGGGATAAGTTCAGCGCAGAGAATGAGCTATTGTGGTAGAACTTTTATCTAATTTGCCGCCGAGAATGAGCTATTGTTGTAGAACTTTGATGCAATTTGCCAACTCACCCGTACATCATTCAAGGACATGCTTCCTGGCGAGCATAAAGGTCCTGTTCTTATGTCATTTCATTTTCATAGTACGAAAGACCATGTCGAGAAATTGTTACAAAGACTCAACTCTGCTCAACACAAATAATCATAAATTCAGAGTAGAAGAACAGAGTGAAGCTCTAAGTGCACATTCTTCGAAACGATAGATGAGAGAATCACTTTACCCTAGTAGTCACTTTCAGAGAGATACAGTTCCGATCTGTCCATGCCATACCCAGAGACACAGAAAGGTTAAGCCAGATACAGAGAGTTCCGTGGTCTCCATTTCCTTCGACTGCAAGATAAAGTCAAACAAGCACTACAGATACTTCTACTACATGAAAAGACCATCGATGAATAAGCAAGTAGAACGTCTACAATACCCAGCATACCTCGTGTCGCAATCACTAATTTCCTAGTAGCAAACATGGCGTATATCACAATTCGGTAAACATGGGAGAGAAACAAATATCATTACAGTGCTAAATTCTGCATGAGTGTTACAATCTAAGGTAAGAACTAAGCGAGTCGTTCCAACCACAGATGGCTTGGACAACACTGAATATTACAGCAAGAAATTGCATCTTAACTGGTCATAGAGTTCCATAATCAAGAGACCCCACAGATGGTATTCCGGAGTTCATGGTTCTAGAATCTTGTCGATTTGTGAATTCATCGCAACCGCCGTTCGAGTGCCTTTGAACAGGGATGGAATTCAGAAGCTCCAGATCTTGTTTGCCCATTTGCTGGACTTCTTGAGGTGAGAGTATCTTGATGCACCACACACTGTTCACAAACTCCCTGCAGCAAGAATTAATTCAATTATAAGTTCAAGATACAAGCCTTGTGTACCATAAAATCAAGAAAAGCCCACAAATTGGAATTCATCTAACAAGAAGTCCATTGGATAATCATTTACGGAATAACTTCAGGACCAGTTGCAGAACTGTCTAAAGATTATCTTGATAGCTACAAGAGGTAAATCAGTATTCAAGACCCTTAAGCTGCTAGAGATACGCGTATTGTTCCAAGCGCTCGGATATTTCGCATGATCCTACATCTTACAAAGGCAACATGTAAACAAAGAAAGGGTATAACCCTACGCTACCCGATCAAATATATTCATGCATGAACATACTAGTGCACCAGAAAGAACCAGGCAGAACATAGGGATAAGTAAATAAAACTTGAAATTTATTGTAAGGAAAAAAATGAAACTTTGAATTTGATAAGGAGAATAGAGAGGACGTGAACTCACGGCCAAGGGCCATCACCAAGGAGAAGACTATCATTCTCCCTATCTACGAATACAAGCTGCCAGCCTGATCTCACAGGGTCCTCCAACTGGCCTTCAAGGCTAAACATGCGAGCAAGCTCACTCCGCAGCTCGTTGTAGCTGCTGAATTTTGTGATGTCTAGTGACCTGCCGAAGGACCCTGACTTGTAAACCTGTCAAGTAGATCAAACACCATATTCAAAATCAGCAAGTCATCATAACAGAATACAGAACCATAACAAACAAAAATTTGGTACATATATGATCAATGTTTTAGAAGATAAGCTGCGGGAGGTCAGTTACCTTAACAAAGGTTCTGGTTGGTACGTTTACTTGATTCAGATTTTCTGGTGACTGCAGAAAACCTGAATCATCAATGCCACTGGGAGGGGCCACTGATGGATTAGGTGCAAAGTCTGCACCACTGTTGCTGATATAGTTAGAAGGGAAGGGCATGGATGTTGAGTCACTTTCGCTACCAACAGCCCTTAAGCTCGAGATCCCATTTTGCATCAGAAGAGAAGAGGGTTCTAAATTAACTCCAAATAAAAGATGGCTTTGCACATCAGTGACTTCTTGGTCCAAACATTCCCTGCCAGGAAAAGGTGGCAATGAGACAGAACTTGGAGAAAGATTATTCTGGGGCGGACCCAGCTGATCCATCTGAGGCAAAACACGTTGGGAAGGCCCTGAAGGAACGAGAGATTCGATTGCAGCTCGCTTTGATGGCCACGAAGAAGGGACACTGAGGAATTGGTCCTGGGCAAGTTGAGGTGATGGGTTGACCCATCTTGAGTAAAAGAGCCCAAGAGTGTCTGCAGGGGAGAGACGACGGGGCTAGTGACAGGATTGCCAGTTGAATCAGAAAAGCTCAGTTGCTGGCAAAGGGAAGGCATGGTTTGCAATGATGCAGTGTGAGACTGAGACGCCAAAGCAAACTGAGACGGGGAAGAAGCACTTGGAATCTGCTCCTGGTTGACCAGCTGCTGCCGCAGCTGCTCTTGCTGTGGCTGCTGTTGATTAGTAAATGAGTTCTGATGCTGCAACTGTCGCTGAAGAAGGTGAGACTGCACTTGATCTTGAGAAACTGAATGATGTGGGCTCTCTCGACTCCCTTGGAGAAGTGACTGTTGAGGCTGAGTTGAGATCAACATTTGGGATGGCATCAGAGAAGCAGAAGCGCTTGTTATGTTCTGCACATGCTGCACAGGCATAAAGGATGTGGTAGCCAGCTTGGAGTGATCCACGGCTCTCATTTCCTGTAGAGCTGCAGCAGCCATAGCTTGGTACATGTCTGGTTGCAATCCGAGCATGGACGCATCCAGCCTTGGTTGCAACCATGGTGTCAACCCCATTCCCTGGAAATTTAGGGACTGCATTCCTCGGTCTCCATCTCGAAGCCACATTGACGGAGAAGCTATTCCCATATCGTCATCCCTAAGGCCTTGGATCAACAGAAGAAACCAATCAGAACACCAGCAGAAGAAAGAGAAGGCTCCATGGATTTTCTCGTGATTATAGTAATGTTAACTGTGCAAGTATATTCAAAACCTACACAAACCCTGTCAGAATAACTTAACTTACTACTCATACGATAGTTTCATCTCGATAACTCTCACATAGCTCCATTTAATGTACAGCAAAAATTTCAACTAAGTAAAAAAGTCAGACAAATATGAAAGTGTTAAGCCATAATAAATAACTTTTTATGAATAGGTGACCTTCATATATATCCTTTAACAGGCATTACAGCAGTATCTCCATGAGAGATGAAACATCACTTGCAGTAAATATTTTGTTCAAAGGAGAAACATGAAGTTGATCTGACATTCAGAGCCACACCTTACAGTGGCAAATTTATTGTAGAGGAAAGCCAATTCATATTTGCATAGGCTCAACACTGATGCAGGGTATAACATACCATAAGAGGGTAGGCCAGGTGGCCAGGGGCGTTTGAGCCTTAGGGGAAAGGGAGATGGGTACATTGGGAAAGTTGTAAGTGGTTCAATCTCCCACAGTGACACTCTTGGCTGTCTCTCCCCGGCCGTGGACTCATCCCATCCGACCTGCATGCATATGTTAATTGCTAAAACAAAAGGGTCCACTTATAACCTACTAAACTACCTATCCAGTAAACTGGTGGAAGCATACCTTCACTGAACGCCAATGTGAATTCGGCCACCGAACAGGATCCAAGTCACATATGCCTGTAATAGTTCCCATATAGCTGTACATCCAAAAAAAAAATTATTCAGTGTACATTAAGACTCCTCCAAGGGCATTTCTTGGCCACAATACTGTAGGGTGGAACTAAAGCAAAACTGTGAAAAGAATGCAAGTCGAAACTGTTTTGACGAAGAAATCAATAACATGAAGGAAACTATGGTCCTTTCTCCCTTCACGAAACATATTGTAGCTAAAATGCGATAGAATATTTATCTAGCAGCTTAAGCTTTAGAACAACTAGTAGTGGTCCCACAAAATCTCACATGATATCGGAACAGGAGGTCCTGAGTCCAAATCTCTCCAAGCCCCTATTTGTCTCCTCAATTAAATATCTCCAACCTCAGTGCTGGGCAAAAAATGCTAGACCAAGCATGAGGGGAAATGATAAAAATTTTAAATATTAAAGTGCCTTCATTTAACAGCTTAAGCTTTTAGAATAGTTGGCAATGGTCCTACAAAATCTCACAAAATGTTCCTTGACATGAAGTTACTATCACAAAAGGGAAAAAAAAATCCAACGTTACACAAATGAGAAGTATTCTAGGCCAAATAAACAATCTAAGCTTACAGCAACTATAATGGACCATTGCTGAAAAGCCTGAAACTTACCGCCTGACGCTAGATTCTTCTGTTTCGAAAAGCATCCTAAAGCGCATGCCGACAGAAACACGTGTATGATAAACTGCTTTGATGTATTTGGCCAGGGATATGACAAACTCAGATGGGCTAGCCCTGCGGTAAAATGTCATGAGCTTCAGAAGGATATAAGAATGTCACACCTTCCTCAAAAGACCAAGTTGTACCTGTACCTTGGGTTATAAAATATGGTGAAGCGGCTATTTGTTGCAGCTGCGTGGGCTGCAGCTGCAAGAAGGCCCAAGTGCATGCTGTCACATGATAAAACTGACGATGGCATCACAGTTTGAGGTCGATTAGCACGTCTAACCCCAAGAAGTAATTGGTTCTTCTCATTCCTGACGAAACAAATCAAACCAATGTATTAGGGCAAACTCTAAGTATGTGCACCAGAGAAATCCATATTCTTGTTGCAAAGGTATCAACTCAATTGATTATGAGGAACAATAGGTAAAACACCCACACCCACAATGCTACGACTCATTCAGAAAGCATCAGCAGAGAAGGCAAATGACATGCCAGTTGAGGGCTCCTTTCAACAATAGATTTTCTGTGTCTATAATTCCGATAGTGTTCAGGGTAGGAAATTCCTAAAAGTACAGTCTCAGCATGCAAAGAGCTCTTGAGACGGGATGTAAGATAATATAGTAGTTAAAAGAAAATCATGGTAATGAGGCAAACTACAACCTTGTTGCACTACCTACCATATAAAGAGCACTGAATCACCAGCAACAAGCCTTTTTGCACTAACAAACACACTCCATCCTGTTGTAAGAAGATGCCTCTTTGGCTGACCTGCTCATACAAGAGGCAGAGGTTGGTGAGACGCACATACGTAACAATACTGAACTAGTCTTGTTGCACAATGAAGACAATCCAGAACAATGACAGAAAAACAGTCAGAAAAGTCCAGATTCATCTCCTCACATTTTTTGACAAGGCAAACGAAGTAGAGATGTAAACCAGAAGAAATATTAAGATGACGTAGGAAGAGAGTACAATCTGATGATGTCTCGTCAGACAAGTATCAGATAGAGAAATCTAGAAGGTAGAGAACTGCTATGTCATCTTTTGCACATTTTTAGCGTATGCCATTTGTCTACTAGGCTGGGAAGCAGAGGTTAGGTGAGACTCCTGTTTAGTAACATAATGAGGCTCGAAGTTGAGAAGATTAAGGCTAACATATGGGCAAACAAACAGAACAATCAATCATTGTTAACCAAGGCGGAATTTTCATTATGCAATTTTCTCATCAGCCTCACTAGCTGTGGTTTTTTTCTTGTAATAAGGAACCTTATTCTTCACTGTTAATAAATCATTAAAATGCATATACTTAGCCATCAGCGAGAATTACATTACATGTTAACTTCAAGTAGGGTAAGAATGCGGCTTCCAGCCTATAAGTACATCGCTCAAACACAGATGATGCATTTGTTAAAAAAATAAGTCACCATTTTTTGCTCGTATTCTTGCACCATAAATGAATTGTCAAGAACACTTACCGCGAAATATATGCCTAAATTTCCATTCATTGTCATGAAGATCCCTTGCAATTAATTCCTGGGCTGGAGGCTGTAGGGAGTAATCCTGTAAATTACACACATTAGTCAGCGATGCATCATGGATTTAATCACTGATCTTCAGATGCAACGTGCGCACACCCCCCAAGGCACAGAGACATGTGCAGAGAGAGAGAAGAGAGAGAGAGAGAGAGACCAAAGGTGGGAACACTTTTTCAGCTGCCCGGCGGGGAACCGAGAAGCCACCATGTGTACTGGTATCGCTGGCAGTCAATGTTTTACAAAAGTAATTTGTGGGTTGCTTGCTGGGGGAGCCTAATTCTGCTGGAAGGTATGCTTCCTTTTGCTCTTGCTACAAAAGAAATATAATTTTAAGAAAAAACTGGGCATAGCCACAAAAGATGAATACATTAATACTAAGGAAGTTATGTAGCGTACTGGACTAAGTGGTTGCAATGTCATTTGAGCATATACTTCATCCGTCTCAATATCTGCCTGAAGTTAACAAAAGCTTGAAACTTTAGGCAACGATTTCAGGAAGCATTAGACATAGAGAGAGAGAGAAAAGGTCTTACATGCATGGTCACGTTGTGAAGCTGGCAGACAAGTTGTGGAGGCAAGCTTGGGTAGTTAGGAATTTGAGCATCTACCTCTTGATTGGTTGATGCTGCAACCTGATTAATTATGAAGACGATGTTCACAATCAAGTTGGTGTAAATGCGGGAGTAGTATTTTACTGATCACTGGTTGTCCATGAAAAGATTTAAAAAAAGAAAAAGAAAAAAAAAGAATGATGCCAAGTGTCCAACATAAAAAGTCCAAGATGCAATTTTTCACCAGCTGCTACCATGAAAGACAATTGCAAACAAGCCTGTTGGGTGGATTTGTAAAATCTGATCATACATAAAACGCATAATAAATAACTTATCTAGTTCATGATCAGTACAGCAAAAGTAAAGATTAAGGTACAGAAATAGATTATTGGTCTGTCAAATAGCAAGTTATTCTTATGTCTCTTCATAGAGCTAATATCCACGTCCCTTCCCTCAAGCCAATTGGGGTTCTTTGCGAATGAAGATGAACCAATATGGCTACACAGCAATCCCAAACCGCAAGCTAATTAAGACACCCTCCACAGTGAGCAGGCTTACTGATTTGTTTATTTACATACTTAACTTTTCTTCAGAAAGCAAAAGCTGACGTAGAGAATACATCACCCAATCCAAAATTAATTTGTTCAAGATAGTGCATCTAAATTATCCTCTACTGACCTGCTCGCTATGACCCTGAGGGAAGTAGACAACTCTGCTTCCGATAGCAGGCAGAGAAACGAGAGGACCAGCACAAGCATGCCAAAGTTCAGAATTCAAAACTCTCTTTTCACCTGCAACATTTTGAAAGAGATAAATGAACACGTTAAGAGCTTAGAAAATCAAAAACAAGATAGGCTAGTGGTGAAAACCGGCTGCACACACGATAACACGGGCACTCGGTACGGACATGGCGTGGAAGAGAGATCAATTTCTCTCTTTTTTTCCCAATCGTGGGCTCTCAGAGGTAACAGCAAGAACCAAAATCGAGCATCCAAGAAATAAGAAAAAGCAAATTCAGCTGGACCAAGAAAAATGAACCCATCTGTTGGGGCATCTGAAAAAGCACTTCACTAAGGGAGAGAAAAGCAAAGGCATGAAAAAAGTTACATCTTTTTGCTCACTAAGCAAGAATTTGCTTGAACAAGCCAGCCAACATCTTTATGGTCAAGCTTTTGGTCCTCAATACTTGTAAATCATTTTCGAGAAACTCCAGAGCAAGGGAAATTGTAGCCACCTCAAATTTTCAAACATAATACAACAATTTATGCCGGTAGAAATCTGAACACAAAATTTCCAGTTGCATAGGTCACCCACGCCAGAGAGATGAGAGAAATTCAAGCCCAAAGTTACACCAAAAAACAAGAAACATACCTTCCTGGGCTTGAGGAGAAAAACCAGCAGAAGACAGCCTCATTTTTTTAGGTAATCAGAACTGCAAAATCCAAATTTCAGCGGAACTCTGAAATCTAAACTTCTTTCAGAAAATATCAACCCCCACTAAAGGAGATCCAAAATTGCGAACCTTCTCTTTTTTTCACTAGAATTCACAGGATATAAGTACAAAAACCTCTGCACTGGCCAAGAAAAGCCTTTTTCTTCTTTCCGTTTTACCACAGTTCTCCCTTCATAATATACCACCAGCCTTTTGCATCCCCATCACCTTCTCCGACAAAACCCCCAAAATCAAATCCACATACTCCATCCTATTGAATTGCTTCAAACTACTCAAAGCTGGTCTAGCTCAAGACCTTTTTATAATGCTGAAACCACAGATAATGATCCATCCCAGAAACTTCAACCAAACCCAGTTCCGCTACAAAACACAACCCATTTCAGCCTCATTCGCTCTCAGTTAATTTCATCAAAACCATAGAAAACACCTACAAAATGTTCCCAAACTCGAGCAAGAAGCTTCATAACCCAAGTACTCAGAGAACAGAACCCGCCATCTTCAGCTGCTCAAGAAGCTTCTGATTCAACCGAGACTGAGGCCCAAAAGTTCCAAACCCAAGAAAGCACAGCTCCCAGATACGAAAGCAACAAAGAAACCGGATCCCAAGATTCAAGAAAGCAAGGTTTTTTCCTCTCAAACAGAGAAACCCAGATGAGGGCTCGCGGAATTCAACGATTCAAGCACGAGGACGACGACGGAGACGATGAAAAGCTCTCTAGCTCCAGCTCCTGTAAACACAGGGAAGAGAGAGGTCGCTGCTGCAAGAGGAAGTATATATATTTACACACGCAGGGCATGTAAAGGGTACACGTGAGGGGTTTTGCTCGGGGAAAAGGATGGAGGGATGGATATGAACATGGGGAGGGGAGGCTCGGTTTTTGTTTCCAGTAATGGAAAAGGCACAGCGAGGTGTCACTGATAATGGGGGTGAAGAAGAAGCACGAACACTGTAGTTTGAAGTAGTACTGCCAGTGGGTGGTAGTTCTGCTACTTGCGCTTTTACCCCCTCCTCCCCTCTCTCTCTCTCTCTCTCTCTCTTCTCTTTCCCCTTCTTCTCTTTCTTCTTTTTCTCACACACGAAAAACAGGGAGTCGATGGAGAGAGGAGAGAGACAGAGAGAGGGAAGATCTGACAATGATTTCTCTCTCATGCACGCCCTCCTTCTCTCTCTAAGAAGACCGTTCGTTTTTTTTTTTTCTTCTTTTTTTTGGGCTCTCCAAGGTACAAGAGACAGCAAGAAATGGCAGTCGACTGTTGATGAGGAGAGAGCTCCCCCCACCTTGTTCATCTTGGGACAGTTCAGTCAAGAAGACTGAAATGCCCTCGGTTGAAGTTGGATTTTACGGGTTTGGTTTTCTACTTTTTTATTTTTGGGTTGTTTCTTATGTCAAACGTGAGGAATTTGGGGAAAAAAAACAAAAACATTATTTTATAAATGATGTCGAAATGGTCTTTTAAGTGAAATATTTGTTACCGCTCCTAGTCTGGCAAGAATTATTTTTACTTTTAAGTACAGAGAAAAAATAAGAATTTCAATAGTTAAGTCAGTTCTTGCATAATAAGATGAGGGCAGTTTATACTGTTCATACATGATATTTAGACGATTTGTATTAGTGAAAAATCATGCATTTGGGTATGCAATCCGTCACTAGTTATGGGTGTATATGAGAAAGCAAAGCAAATGGATTGTTCATCACTTAGATTGACCATTGCCCTTGTGGTATGGGAATTATTTTCTTTCCTTCGAAAGAGTAAATGATTCATCGAACTCATCATTTTGAACTCAATGATCAAAAAATCGATTTTCACATGAAACATTTTTTTGTCTTGTTTTGAACGACGAAATTTTTTCAATTGAAAAGAATCATTTCTTATGTTGTAATTTCATGCCATGTGTATATAGTAGTATTTAGTTAAATTAAATAAATTCTAAAATGTAATGCATAACTTGTTTAAATTTTAGAGTGTCACATTATAATCATTTATAAATTCTTTCAAAAATCAAATCATATCCGAGTGTTTAATCATTCTCCGTAGTAACATACAAGGATATATTAGTCTTAGAAAAACTTTTATTATAATGAAAATGTTGATATTAGTTTTGAAATTGACAGAAGAAAAACAAAAGCAACAAATAAATTACAAATATAATTCAAGGATTGAAAATAGAAAATAATATGGGAGAATACTATTTCTACTCTTAATTCACAAATTAAATAATACTCAAAAAATTATATTAAAAAAAAAATCTCCCACCAACATTCAACCAAAATGAAAGAGAAAACACAAAAAATGTGGACTAACCCACGCCACCCAAAAAGCGTTCCCCACCAATTCATAGAAATATATATATATATAGAATATTATACATTCTAATTGAGATATAATGTTATCCTAAAACTTTTTCCAATTGATACGAGTTTTACGACAGTGTTGTATTCCTTCACACAATAAAATTATCATGTGTGATCTCAAGCATTAGATTAAAAGTATAATAATTATCAATCGTCAAATGGCAAAACTCTTGACTCATGGACAAAAGCGACTTACGTTGACCGTTGAATTTGACATGACAATCATATCTTGCCAACTCCATTGGATCAATTTAGGTTGTCATCTGAAAAGACAACTTAATCAATTGGACACCCTATTTCGATGTTGCCTTTTCTTCTTTTTTTTATGTGCTCCCACCCGGTAATAGCTATAGAGATCATGATGCAAAAGTTGAACATTTAATATGAAAAGCATTGTGAAAACTACGGAAAATCATGCGAAAACTTTTCCTCCAATTTCCTACCTCTCGCAACTTTTAGCTTCAGATCATCAGAACATTTTTGCACCTCAAACGACACCATCACGAGAAAGCCACGAGGTTGGAAAATCGTTCCTAAGAAAAAGAAAAAAAGTGGACAGTGACCTTTCCAATTTCCTCAAGATTAAGAATACAGCAGCCGGATAAGACTTAAATATTCGTGAAAATTGAAGTTAATTATTGGGATTGTCCCCCAATTATTACAGACATCCATGCACGAAAGGTACTCGAGAGTTTTTGTAGGAACATCCTTTGGACTTTCAGACAAAATACAGGAGGGAACGCAATTTAATATATATATCTATATAGCAACGTTATTAAAAAAAAAAAAAAGGAAAAATCGAAAGAACATCCTTCCAAGGGATGAGCTGACGCTTGTACAGGAGTAAAGTGACAGTTTCTGCTGGAGCTTTCAAGTTGCTTTTCTCCTTCACGCATGCCCCCATAATGTTGACCCAATTTGAGTTTGACCGTCCGATGTACAACCCGAGACAGACACTGCACGAGCCAAGGGAAAGGGTGCATGGAACTGCCAAGCGGAGTGGGACTGATTGGACCGCGATTACCGTTGAAAATGCAATTAAGAATTGTGTTTGTTTGAAAAAATATTCATCGTAAAAACATATATTTATTTTGCAGAATATCTCTTTTTTAGGTCCAAGAATTCATTTTCATAATTTTAGGCAAGCGCATTTTCTTTGATTATAAATAAATTTTTATTGATTTATCGTTTCTCAACAAACAAAGCATGTGAAGATTCAAAAAATTCTCTCACTCAAACACTGTCCAGATTAAATACTCCAACTCACTCGTGTTAGGTCTTTATACTGCACTCTACATGGAATATGGCTGCAAGGGAAGGGACATAACAATGGATAGAGTCAAGAGCGAATCACTTGGCGGCTGAGCCTAATGGTCAAGTCTATTGCATTACGATAAACCTACACATAAAATTTATATAGGAATGTTCATGGTCACGCTGAGTTGAATTTTCTCGATTAAGTATGCTGCTTAAAATTAGCCGATTTGCCTTTCGAGTCTTGGCCAACTACCCATTGATCATCTTTGGTCAAATATATGTATTTTCTTAGGAATGCAAAAATTTCCTCGAACGACGAGAGAGTTAAAATTCACTGTCCTTCATAACTCTCTAGTTTGCGCCAAAGCTTCACGAAAAGCAGTGAAAGAGTCGAAATATTGTACTATTTGAAATTGAAAAGGTGAACGATTGTGCTTTCTCTCTCTTGTTGGAATTGGCATTTATTTGCTGATTTATCTTGCTGACGTCGCTATAGTCTATTTACATTTCTTATCACGATCAAACCAATGGCTTTGGAATGCTACAATAAACTCATTTGCTTTTAACGTTTCAATTATATATTAATTAGGGATCAATTGCTAAACATTGTCTCCATTTGTGCATTTATGGTTTCTTTAGTAGTGAATTGTGAGATATTCTTACTATTTTCTTTTGTGTATTTTCAGGTTCATTTACATTGATATGCAATTCCTACTAGATGATAGATAGGACTTGATATGAAAATATTGGCTTTATTATTTCAATTTACCAAACATTGGATATGACATTGTAAATCAAGAAGACCAAATACAACTTAAGCACATAAAATCAAATTATCCAATCTCAATTTCATTATTGGCAAAAAAATGTAATTGTTGAAATATCTATCTCATATCGTGTGATAATGGGGTTTATATGATTTTATATACATGTAGTCTCTCTCTCCTTAAGTTTTTGGATTAAACTTTTTAACCCGATATCAAAGCTAGGTTCCACCCCTAACCCCTATTAGTCAAATTTCACGTGCCACTTCTAATTCAATTTGCACATGAAAATTTGTGTTTGAAATATTTATCTCACATTGTTTGATAATGAGATTTATATATTTTTGTATATGCAAGTGATCTCTTTACTTACTATTTTAAATTCTGAGGTTGGATTTAATAACAACAGCTCTTTAGCTCTTTAAGTGCACGCATAACAACAATTGAAGAGCTAATAAAAAAAAAGACCACTTCAAGCGGCTGTTCTTTTTCAAATAACTTGGGTATCCCAACTTTCGGCTCGATTAATATCTTTGCTGGACAAAAATAGCCACGTCCAATTGCATCGCTTAAGTGGTGGACGTTGCCTAGAGGCAGTGCTCCATTATTCAGTCTCTTAAGTATCATTTCAAGAGGTTCAGTGTCGAAAACTTAATTAATTGTATATCAAGGATATTTCTTAATGAATTCTAGTATCTTTTTCCCCCTAACAAGAGAAGTTGTCTAAGTCGTTACCGTCTTAGGCGGCAGATCAAAAGTTTATAACTCTTCAATAATGACAGGAGGAAAGAGTACTATACATATAAAGTAATGTGCAATGATCATAATCCGCAAATACCATACGTTCATATCATATATATAGATGTTAATTTTTTTTGGCTCTCTTACTTGATATTGATGTAATGAATAGTAGAGTTTTCAAAATGGAAGTCCTAGTATTTGCATTGCATTTATTTAATTTTTGAGAAGTGTTGATGCTGTATTTATTTATTTATTATTTTTCTTAGTCGTGTTTGATTTTGCCAAGAAAAGCAATGTGGATCGAAGGCTGGAAGTGAATAGAGTCGGTGGCATCAGCTTTTTCTGTGGTGGAGCCTCCCACGTTGCTTTCGCAGACAGTATTGAAAATACTGCAAAGTGACAACCATGGCGAAGCACCTCTCCCTCCCAAGGGCAAGGGAGACGCGAAGATCTTCCTGCGTTCACATCCAATACAACGTCAGAACAGTGATACCTCGACCTAATCGAATGAGAGAGAGAGAGAGATTTCCATTCGTCCTTTCGTAAGATTCATCTTTGAAATGATCATTACCTTGAGTGATTATGTCTGGATGCTCCTTCTATGGGCTTGACTCTCACAGATAAAATCTCTCTCAAAATGAGTATTAGAGCCATGATTGCCACGATGGAGCGTGGTTGTGGTCGGGTTGAGCTCTCAGCCTATCAATGAAGAGCATGGCGTGGTCACCCGGGTGAGAGAATTTAGAGTAAGTGCAGGCTCTTGGCAAATATTTAAAATGGCGAAGGAATAGAAATGAACCAAACCATACATCACATCGGGTTAAAACATTGTCAAGGCGATATTAGTCAACAAAAAAGACTTAGATACTAAATGAGCGAGTCAATGACACCCCAAACCTCATATTAGATGATAGCAACCTTTTGACTTATTCGTAAGTAAGATTCACACGCAAATAAATAATCATTATCTTGAGTGATTACACCTGCTCCTTTTGGGGGCCTGTCTCGTGTGAAATGTACCGATGTATTATATAAAATGGTCATATGGCTGCTCAATATGAATGAATATCTTAGTTAATTTAATTTAGGCCGCACACAACTTCCACCATTCTGTGGTCATGCTCTTAGTTTTAATTTTTACTTATACATTGTACGTTTAGGGTTTTAGAGTTGACTTTATATGATAACATCTCAAATCTTCAAACTTATATGACTATTATGTTTTAGTCATGATCTGAAGCAATTTGAAATTTCATTCGTGATAATTTCTTATTTTGACGAAAAAGGACAAAAGTAAAAATTTCTTATTTTGACGAGAAAGGACAAAAGTAATAGGTGGGAGTGTGTAAATGTACCAATATCTCATAGTGTGAAATCATCGGGAGAGTTGAAATCTGAACTCATCAATATTTTATTTAGATTTTAATTTTATCAAAAGATTTAAATCTCTTGACTTATGTAACTCCTTTTGAACTTTAATTATTCAATGTGGGATTCTTTCTTTGGCCCACACTGTGCATATGCATCTTGCATTAGAAAAAAATCTGTGGAACCTTTGTGGCTCGTACGTTCAAGATTCTGTCCAAGAAGATAAAAATCAAGAAAATTGGACCATGATGAGTCAAGATGGTGGCAACCTAAGAATCGAGTGAAATTCACAGCATGGGGAATTGTCCAATCAATCTTGAATTTATTGTACGGATGTTAATTTAACCTTAAACTTTTCAATTTTATCAATTTTATTTTAAATATTTAGATGAAATTCTAACATGGTCCTTCCGATCTGATTAGGTTAGAATGAAACATCATTCCTCAAATTCTAAGTTAAAGTGATTTCTAGTCCAAAAAGAAACAATATTAAAAATAAAGATGAGCAGAAAACACAAAAAGCTAAACCCTAATTTCTGCCCACCATTGCCCATGAGAGAATAATTCAACTGTGGTCATCCACTTCGCTCATCTACCTAAATTTATTTCTGGGGCCTACAAATCCAAGTGATCACTTTGCAAGATCTCCAAATTGTTCTTTTTATTTCTACGCTCCTCTCTCTCTCTCTCTCTCTCTCTCTCTCTCTCTCTCTCTCTCTCTCACACACACACACACACACACGTATTTAAATAGACACCCTTCGAATATCTTATTGAAATTAAAAGTCTTTTAAGATATATTTAACTATAACATGCACGAAGGCCATAGGTAGTCAAGCCGGGCCCTTCTCGCCCTGGATTTAAGAAAGTGGTCCTCTTTGGCTGCGTGTTATCATAGATACAGTATTATAATGCACATTATTAATCATCGGTCCATTCCGATCAAACTGAAAACACCCTAACTTATTAGGTTACTTATGCCCTATTTATAGTCGGGCCCTCTTCTTGCTCGTCAACGCTAACCTTCGATTGCAAGTAGCATGGCCCCCCTTCTTTCTCAAACTCAACTTTCTCGCTCATTGATCTAGCTCAAAACCCCTACTTATTAAGATATTTGAAGAAAAGAAAGTGCGAGTTTGGAACCCAAACTACACAAGGTGCTAATCTCGACCTCGCTTGGTGGCGTTGGACAATTGACTGAAAAATCTCAATCATTGAATAGCCACGATGTACGACATGCTGTTGCACCTTAAAAAGCTACATCATATGGCACATCTTTAGCAATTATTATAAATTCCCCATTCTCTAGATAAAGAAAGAATATTTAAAGAGAAACTTCAAAGAATCGTCATCTTTTATACCATAATCACTTTACATTATCATTAGCACTCTAAATATTTGCTATTGGATTCAAAATTACATCTGATATGAGAAAAACCCCCCAAACCCTAACTCGTTACTCAACCGATGCCATTGTCCGCCGCCACTGCTGCGATAATAAGTCATCATCATCGGAGCCTCTCCCTCCATTCCTCTGTCTAGGACAACCTTGTGTCAAGGCTGTCGTGATTATCGACCACTTTAGATCGAGGTCCTCATGGTGTCAATCATATCAACCTAGGTCGTCAATAACACGTGACGACCTCGCCTGATATCTCAACAATGTCGGCAACCTCGATTTGTGGTCGCTAATGAGCATGAACAGGTCACGTTGCTTGTCCGGGAGAGGGGGGTCGACCTAAAGAGAGGCAAGGGGGTTGCGGGCGGTGATGCCACAGCGGTAGGAGGTGGTGGGGCAGTGGCCAACCAACTGGTGGTCGATGGAGAGAGGTTAGGGTTTGTACTTGTAGGATTGAGAGTCAAGATTTGTGGTTGGTGATTGAGGATTGAGGCGGATTTGGAGATCTTCTCCGGAGGGAGAGCAATTGGATCTTTCGAGCAATGCATTTTTCACTAAGATGCAAAGTGGAAGATTTAGAAATAGAGGATAAAAAATGGAACGCGGTTGAAAGTAGAGAATGGTTTTCAGTATTATTTTCCCTTGCTTTAACTTCTAAAATATTAATTTTTTTCTTCTTTTTTTGTCGGTTTTCACTACTTTAACGACTTAAAAGATGCCAATAGTTATATAATAATAAAGTTTGAGTTACTCAATGTTAGATGAAGTAAAATTGTGAACGCTAGAAGTGTAGTTGGATTTTATTTACTTTTTCTAAGTATTGCATTTTTGACATCGTTCTGCGTTTACATTTTTATTTTTACTCAACTTGAACACTTGAAACTTTTCACAATATAAAGATGTTGACATGCAAATAAATTCTTTAAAATTCTTTCATAATAAATGATATTTTATTTTTAGATGAAAAAGTCAAAAAAGTATTTGTAACTCTTTTTTTCCTATTAAAAACAAACGCATCCTCATAAAAAGTTAAAAATCAAAGTCATTTAAATCCAAATGAATAACGAAATCTCACTTTTCCATAAGATAACATTCTTTTCCCCCTAGTGGCCACAACAAAAATCACATTCAAATAATAGAAATATGCATTGGGCACATTGCCTAATGGCAAGTGAATTAGGTGAGATGATGACGTTTAGTTTCAAATGCAGGATTTGACTCCTATACTCTATAGAGAGATAAAATAAAAAAAATTTGGGAGAAATGATAGTTAGAGAATAAGAGATGATAAAAAAATAATAGAAATGTGCTTCATATCACTACAAACCAAATAATTGGAGAAAATTTCAGAAAAATTAGAGGATCTTTGACTATGATAGCTTTTGATCATAAGATTGTCCTTTATGCCAGAGTCATGATTGGTGATTAGTGATGGTTTCCGTTTCTTCTTGTTGGTGGAGGGAATAAAATTGGCTATTTCCAATTCAAAACTCAGCACCATGTTACGTCTCTCTCAGGTTCCCTGTAAACAGTTTCCCATTAGTTTAGTAAGAGTATCTTGGAAGTGTCAAACGATGCCCTTTTCTAAATCTTGACCCACTTGGTAGCCCACCGAAGAAAAAAAAAAAGAAGAAGAAGGAGAAGAGAAAAACCTTCACCCACTTAAAAAAATAATATAGCTTAGGTAGTAGGGCTCAAGAGGAAATGGAAGAATAGATTGATCTAAACAAGAAAATCTGATAATCTATGGGAACTGGAGGAACAAAATCCAGCATAACAGGGTCAAATGGAGACTGTTTTATATGACTTTTTGGCGCACAACCCACAAGATGATATAGGAATGATTATAGTGGCTGGTGAGGAAACAGCACTTTTAGAGCAGAACTTGGTGCTGATGGTTTCTTGTGGTCGTGTTGGATCAGACTCTCTCTCTTTGTGTCGCCCAAAACATGGTCAATGAAACATCGAAGGTTGCTGGCTTGTTGGCTTGTTTTGCTCCCTCCTAGAGAGCCTGCCAAAAAGAGCACAAGAAATTCGAAACATCAGGTCAAATGTCTTCCTATTTATGTACGTGTCTCTCATCATTTCATTCTCTCTCTCTCTCTCTCTCCCTGCTCAGATGGGATTTGATTAAGAAGGAAAAAGGGGTCGCTAATGACCCATTCTTGTTTTAATTAATGCACATCGATGGTTTCGCTTTCGTCCTTTTCTTTGTCCAATTGGTGTTTTCGCTTTCTTGGCCCTTACTACACACACACTCAAAAACATCATTAACAAATGGGCTCCACCCTAATCATCTTATGTCTCTACATTTGTGTCGCTTCGTTAAGATTGTCTATATTAGATATGGGATTAGTGGTATGAAAAAAAGAGGATCAATGTGCAAGAACTCGAGTGTACCTTTCGATGAATTGAAAGTTTATCACTTGTTTTTGACAAATACCTCGTCTGATAGTTGAATCTCTTAGAAAGACGCTTATTTTGGCGCGTGATACTCCAACGCAACTTATCCTTTTAGAGTTGACATAACAAACTTAACGACAGTTTATCAAAATAGTTATCCGAGACTGTTAAATCGAGCTTAATGCGTAGCATATAGTTCAAGGGTGTTTTGTCCCCTCTTCGACATTTCTATGACTTCTTTGCCTTCCCCCTTTCCAAGATGAAAACTATTTTCATATCCTAGATACCCTCAAAGATTTTCGAATTCAACTGTTACAACTCTCCTTCTCTAGTTTGATAGTTTCATGTTTAGAGAAAGTCATGCCCCATATATATTAGACAAGTAAAGTTATGCACCTTGCTCACTTACACAATTCATCGAACTTTGTCCTAATTAACCTTTTTTTAATTGCACTCTAATTTAAGGGTGCATAATATTTTTATTCTCTTTTGGATGCCTTCTTTTGTTGGTTCTCCTTCAGATGTAGATTTCCTTTTTCCCTATTTTTTTTTTTCAAAGGTTATCCAATCTATTTAATAACGAATTATCTCATTGAAATTTAGCCTAATGGCATTGCACGCAAAAAAGTCAATGATTCTCCCTATGCTTTTGAGTAAATATATGCTTGTAGTTTTATTTATTATATTTTTTTCTTTTCCACATAATATGATTCGAATAGCATAGGCAAATTAATTCGTATAAATAACTATAATTATGAATGCTTTCCCATTACCAAAGAATATCTTGTATGCTGAATTCACATGACGCTTTTCTTACCAGAGTCAAGTATACAATAGAGATTAAAAAAAATAGAAATAATTAAATTAAGCTCAACAAAAAAATTTGACAAAATCACGAGCACGTCTTAACAACAATCCCTTAAATATTAGTAATGATAAAATGGTACGTATAGAGATAGAAAATGAATCAAAAAAGAAAAAAAGAAAACTAAGACAACGCTAACCTTTACATTATAATTCAACTTAAAAGAAAATTTACACAGTTAATGTCACATTAATCACTTGGAAACTCCATCTTGTAGTTTAGCAACAGAAATTGAAGTTTTCAACTTGATTTGTTTTGTGGAAAATATGAAATCTTTGAAAATTAATTTTGAGGAATTTATTTTCCATGAAAATGATAAATTTTACCTTATTTGGTTGAAACTTGGAAATTAATTAAAAAATATATTTCATTGTTTCATAGGGAAAATCAAATAAGATTTTCCTAAATAGACACATTATTTAGGCACTCGTAACTTGCGCACGGGCAGTCGGAGAATTGGATACGAGCACCATGGTCTCGAGTCTAGTCTCGATGGACCTCAATCTGAGTGCCAAGGACCTAGGCCTAGCCTCGATAGACCTGTGTGTTGGGGACCAGGGCATGGGTTTGGGGGTCTCAATTTCGGTCTCGATGGAGCTAGGTGGGGGGGTGTCATGGACACAAGATGGGTATCGATAACTTAGGCTCGAGCACTGAGGTTTGGGGCCTGATCTTGATGGATACGAATCCCGCCTCTATGGATGTGGACCGAGGTGCCGGGGAGTCGAGCAACGATACCGGAGTCCTAGGCCTGACCATGGGTGTTGGTGTCGCAATCCCAACCCTTGTGGACCTAAGCCCGACCATTGGGGTTTCAAGCGTTGAGGTTTCTATGCCCAAACATAGAGTTTTTGGTATAAGTGTCAATTTTAGTTATATTTTGGAAAATGAGTTTCAATTGTTTAAAATTGTTTCCCTAAATTTAAGTACAGATTTTCCATGAACTCATTATTCTAAGCCATTCACACAGTCAAAAATATTTTCCGTAAAACAAATGATGCCTGGGTCATTTTTTTATTTGGCAATTGATGATCCTCATTGTGCAAACAAAAAAGACACAAAATTGGATTAAATGTGGTTATCGTCACTCGTGCGATTAAAAATTATGACGATTTTGTCTAGAGTTAGATGGACTCGTTAAAGGATTAAGATCAATACTTATTTATGGTTGAAAATAGCAATCAGCCATGGCCGTTTTGTTAGATCTATTGATAACTTATTCACAGACTATCAATTAAAATCAGCAAAATTTTATCCGAGCGATCTTATCCACTTTTGATTTGAGGATATTAATTACTCATTCTCTCACTAAACATCAAACCCAAAGTAAATTAGACCCAATCTTATGGAGCACTTGTTTTTTTACATCGAAAGTGCATGCTATAATTACTGATGAAACAAACCTTAGGGCCTGCGCAGTTGGTCGAAGGTGTCAACGACAAGAGATTTACACGTCGGGGACCGGAGATCACCGATTCAAATTTCGTAAATTGCGTGCAAACTGTTTTCGACCATGACCGCCTACATAAGTCAAAAACAGTTTAATTCCCTAAAAGAATTCTCAAGTTTAGGTTCAATTCCAATTTATCCTGAATTTTTAAAAATAAATTATTAACTTTAAATCTAGTCTCATAAGCATCGCCCTTAGTTTCTTCAAGATTATCAATGTTAGGAAGCTATTGTTGTTCCATAAGAAGACGAGGGTGTTGATGAAGACGCGAGTTCTAATAATAGACCTTTGATTGACCTTGATGTTGATAATTTTGAAGAAAATATGGGTGATTTTTGGACACTAGGCAAATTTGAAACTAGAGTGAAAATTGTAGATTATTTTTAACAACAAAGTTGGAGGTAGAATTGATATGGGACCTAAAGCTAAGAGGTTTTTCTTTTAAGAGAAATAGGCAAATTGAGTTTTGATCTATTCACAAAGATTGCGAGTTCTTTACTAAGGCCCTTTTAGTAATCGACCAATTCCTCACTATTTATGATAATAAAAAAAAATAATAGCAATTCATTTGGTTAAATTTTTCAATTCTCATGAATAAATTAGTAGCCATGGAATATATTTAAAAATAAATAAGAAATAGAAAAATGATGCCTTTTTTTTTTTGAAAACAATTTTTAAAACAAGCTATTTTTTAAATTTTTTTCTTTTCTTCTTCTTTCTCCTCTAGTTAGCCGTTGAGCCTCGATGATGGCCAGTGATTAGCCAGAGACAAGGCTCGATCTCGCTCAAATCTAATAAGGTCAAGCCTCACCCAATCATGACAAGACCGACCTCGCCAGGGGCCTGGCAAGGCTCTCCCAAGGCTAGCTAGGTGACTAGCTCTCATTTTTTGTCGATCGTCGGCAATCACCAAGGCTCGGAGATCGGCTAAAGGAGGAAGAACAAGATAGGAAAAAAAGAAGAAGGAAAAATCATTAAAAAATTTAAAATAAATTATACGTTAAAAAAATTGAAGTCATATTCCAAATGCCTTATTATTTCTATTCTGATACTAGAAATTCTAATCTGGTACTAAACGTGTTTAAATGTTCAAAAATTCGTCTAGAGAACAGGATCGAAAAAAAAAAAAAACAATTTTCGAGCAAAAATTACCCCGACAACAGAACAATTACTAAACCCAACAATGGAATCTCTTGCCGTAGCGGTTGCGTTGTGAATTATAAAAAAGGCAAAAGTAGAGGTGAAGTGCGAGTACCATGTGCGCAGATTTAGATTTGGATTTAGATTTAGATTTAGATTTAGATTTAGATTTAGACGTATGTGCGCGGGCGGGCCCCTGCCGACGGAACGGAAGGGGGACGCGGGGGCGACGCGCGCACGCGCCCCAAAGGTCGCGTGGAGGGGACGGTGGGGGGGGGTACGAAATCTAGAGGGAGGAATCGTGGGCGGGGCCCGCAAATCTAATCGGGTGAGCTGTTGCTTCTTTTGACGTCTATCACTTTTCCCACACATTACTCGTACGGTCCTCTCTCTCTCTCTCTCTCTCTCTGATGTTGATTGACTACTTCGAAGAGAGAGAGAGAGAGTACGATAAATTTCAAGGAAAAAAGTTTTAAATTAGATTTCAAGAAAAAAAGGAAAATTTTTAAGGGGTTTAATTAAATTTTTAACTAGAAAATAAAAATAACACCTTTCGATAACGAATTTTAGAATAAAGAGGAATTTCAATAAGTCACTTGCTTTCAGGTAGGAGATTTTCAGACTTGCATGAAAAACGTAAGGGACACTCCTCAACATTTCCCTAAGAAAAATTCCCTTTTTTCTTCTTTTTACTTTTCTCCTTGAACAAAACGTCAGAAATCTTGGATTCGGTTTGTGACGTAAATATTGATATCTATGAATCAATACTTTTGTATTTTAACAAATTCTAGGGGTTTTACGATAAATAGAAGTTAAATTGTTAGTCATGGGTTCAATGAAGAAAATGAAAGCCGCTCTGGAGTTTTGAATGCACACTAAATGATTTGAAAAGAATTTTTGTTTTAATTGCATCGATTGAAAATATTTTATTTGGTGACCTATTAGATTTATTATGTAACATTTCTATATCTTTAATTTTATCATTTCAAATTGTTATGAAAATTATGAAAAATAGGCACATTAATCGATCGTTCTTTATTTTGAAATTCGATTCCATTCCATTTCAATTCAATTAGCCTCTAATAACATCAAGTAAAGAGATGCAAGCCCAATTCCATTTTTCCGAAATCAAATGATCACTCAAAAGCAAACCATTTTATCTATTGTTATTTTACAAGCTTTTCTATTTTACTTTAGGGTTAATTTCTTAAAAAACTCAAAATTGATGCACTTGTATCAAATTTGTCAAAAATTAATTTTTTTATCGCAAAAATTTTTAAACTAATATATATGTGACAAATTTATCAATTTTGGTTTTTTGTTAAATTGTATTAAAATCATAAAAATAAAAAACTTAATAAATAGAGAGTAAAACCCTAAATTGTCATATAATTTAGTAATTTGATAGTAAAATTTAACGAAAAATAATATATGGATAAATTTATCAAAAATATATCATTTTAGTAGTTTTTTATGATCAAAAAATAATTTTAAGTAAATTTATGTATCGATTTCGAATTTTTTGTGATATTAATATTTTACTTTATTCATTAATATGGTAACCGAAAATAAAGTTAAACTAAAATTACATATAAAGTGTATGTGTCAGTGAGGAATGTGACCTTATCTTCCACCCACCCCCACCATTGACCATCAATATCTGCGCTCATTTATTGCCGCTCCTTTTAAGGCAATAACAAAAATAAATTAATAATAATTTTTTTCCTTCTAATCACCCCCCATTTTAGTTGCAAGTTGCCCTCATGAGCCCGCGTTTATCACGGAAATGCCACGCGGGCGGTGCGGAGATGGTGAAATTCCTCGAATTATTCAATAATATCTGCTGAGCCGACCGGAAATTATTGAGAATAGTTTAATCGAGATGAGATGATGATAATAAATCTTGACCAGCTTTTTTGGATATTCTCTCTCTCTCTCTCTCTCTCTGCCTACTCCTCCCCCATGCTTGATGCCCGCAAGAGCTTTGCTTTTTCTCTTCTTTTTTATCCCCCCTTTTGTTTTCGACGAAATTAAGGTTGCAGTAGAGAGAGAGAGAATAATAATTAATTAATATTATAGTCATGTGTAGATAGTCCCAGTATTATTATTATTATTATTATTGATTTTGAATTTCAGTTTCTCTCTCTCTCTCTCTCTCTCTCGTTTAACCTCTGTTGCTGTCTTGTGAGTGAATTTCCATCAGCATTTTGTCTTAAGAATGGATCGAGCTTTTTGGTTTGTCGGGGGCTGAAATGATGGCATTCTCCCTCTTTTTTAAAATATGGAATTAAACTCGTTTGAAATGATAATAACATTTTCTTTTCCCTTTGAGTCTCAATTTAGTTTGGGAATTGAACACAGCCAACTCAAGTCGAGGTTAGTTTCTAAGTGAACTTTCTTGACTAAAAATCCAGAAACTGACCCAATTCGTTTTAAACCCTCAATTCAAGTCATGAATCTGCCCCGGTCTAGTGAGGAATTGCATTAATTAAGTTGGCTTACAAATAGAACTAGTTAGAATCGGTCGATACCTGAAAAAGAACCACTTCACCGTATCTTATACTTCCTTCGTTGTTGCAATATAATCTAGCACATTCTTATGGATAATGTTCCATCTAACCTTTTAATAAAATACCCATATCGATTACAAACATTTTCATGAAAAAATAAAGAAAGAAAGAAAGAAAGAAAGAAAAAAAAAAAGAAAAAGAGTGGTCTTCCATAAGATTGGATGCTAGGTGACAAAGTACATGTATGATCACTTGAATCATATGGACTCACTTTTGCATTGGCCCGCATAGGCTTCGGTTGGAGAGCCCCTCCCAAAAGGGGCTATCCATAGATTTGAGACATTCAAGCGAATCGAAGAGAAAGGGACGTCCTACCTTAAGGGGGGCAGTTCTCATCCGATGCATGTCAGTCTCCTCCCAATTTCTAATGTAACGTCATGACCAAAATTCGATAGGGTCCCAAAAACCCTAGCCAAGCCAAAGGACGCACCCCTGTACCATTGTAACTATTCGCTTGTGTGTGTCCATATCCATGTACCTGTATGTTTGCACATGTACGTTCTGGACATTTAGAAATGATGGTTGCATTCAGAATGCACAAGACATGATGAGGTTATAAACATATGTGGCATACAAAGGAAAGTGTAAATTCAACAACAGGAAATCCTTTTTCATTTCATGAATGCGTTCGACTACTTACATCCCAAACTGTTTATCTCGTGGGTCTCACTTGTACCCTAGATGTGCGTCTCGTGATATAGATGGTTGTGATGAATCCAATCACATAGATTCAGGTTTAAGTAAGAAAATCCTGTTTGGCATATAGACAAAAAAATTGTGGGGATGTGATGTGGATGGTACCTTGAGTTTCCTAGATGATAAGGATGTTGGTTTTTTTTTTTCCTTCGGTCGTAGAAAATTAACAATATAAGATACTAACTAGTGTCATTTCTAAAAGGCTAAAGATATATGTTAATGCATATACTGGCAAAATAGCGCCTGCATTGCGCATTTAAATATAATAGCACTTTAAATAAGCATTAAAAAAGGGTGCAATGACTGGAAATTTGATTCATAGGAATTGGATTCAAATTATTGTTCTACCAGAAGTATTCAACTTCGAATTAGAAAGTGTGATAGATTTAAAGTTTGAGAAATCGGGATTGTAATTATTTCAATTACTCTTAGGTTTTTTTTTTCATCTATTTATTAGTTTCGATAGGTAAAAAAATCTTCTCAACAATTTCTTAGGTTTTTTATTTTTTTATTTTTTATGGCATTCCGTTATATAGTTATAATAAGATTTCAATTGAAACCATATTTCAAATTTGTTTTAGATATAACTAGTTTTCATGCATATGATATGCGTTTGCGCGATTATTTATTTATTTATTTTTACCACTACATGGATTTCTTTCTAGAAATCAAACATTGAATGACCGTTTTTGGTTTTCTTTCAATAATAAAAACAAACCTTTATTGAAAATTTAGAAAAAGAAAATAAAAGGGGGATGAAATTGAGTATTGAACTGTAAGGGCACTGGAGGAATTCACCAAATGTAGCTTTTAGCGAAAAGTGAGCAGTTACCATTTTCCTTTTACCTCCTTATTCTTTTACCCAATTTTACTTTTTTTTTTTCTCTTTAATGTTACGTCACATTACAATATTAAAGTAATATCTAAGCTTGGGTCAAATGGGAAAAGTAAAAGCGAGACAAAAAACACTTTTGATTCAAATGTACAAATTTACTCATCCATACTCGAACGTCTCTAATGATTTATGTTATTTTTCCATGCATCATTTACTATAATTATCCGAATCAGTTGGCAGATTAGTGTAAATCAATCTCAAGCCAAAACCACTCCCTTTTGATAACTTCATTCTTTTCTTTTCTGATGATCAAGATATAAAATAAGAGAAAATAAAGAAAAGAAGACAAGAAAAAAAAGGAAGGGGAAAAAGACATAATTGAGGGGTTGCATGGATGTGGGTGCCCATGTACATAAATACCACATGCAGCTGCTCCAATCCGGCAAACGACGATCACGTTCTATGGTTGATTATCCATCACCGAAGTGAATCCACCAGTCTCGTTAACTCCAAGCTTATTTCCGTCCGAAAGAAGACAGGCCACGTTTGCTCAGTGGGAAGTTCTCTTCCTTTCTCTTTCCACACTTCAACGACGATTTTCTTCCCGGAGATTTTACCATAATTGAGTGAGGCACGGATCTGGATTCTAGTTGAAAGACGAATGGTTCCTAGCCTCCTCTCCTATCTCTAAGGTCGTTTGCATTATGAAGAGAGAAGGGGGGAGGAGGGAGGGAGGGAGGGAGGGGTGTCGACGTCGGTATTGTAGAGAGAGAGATAGAGAGGGGCAACGCGGTTGGTATTGGACGTCTCAACTCGTACCTAGCGGAACTCCAACGACGAATTCGTCCTTAGCAAGCAGTTTCTGGTGGTACTGCGCTTCCGCCCGCTCGCACGTGATTAGGGTTTCAGGGACGGGGTCATTCAATAGGTGAGCGATGCGTTGTTAGTGTCTTGAAGCGGACATTCTAGCTATAAATGAAGTAGATCACAGCCCTGTCCAAACTCTTTTCTGTTGTTCAAAAGAGGGAGAGAGGGTACAGAGGTTGCTTTCTATATACCGTCTCGGCAAATAAATCACCTAACAAGCGCGCCTAGGTTGCCAACTTATTACAAAGGCAAGCATTTGGAGATTGTCAAATTTGAGGATGTCTAACTAAAGTCTAGTACATTTTTTTGTTTGGTATAAATGAAATACAAATTATTTGTATTCATCAAAGTATTTCTTGTGAAAAGAGATTTTTTTAAAAGATAATTAATGAATTCTTGCCACAAAATGCACCCTTCGATTGTAGATTGTGAAATGATCTGTTAAAAACCCTATTTTATTCTTAAAAGGGACGATGACATCAGTGTTTTTTTTTTTTTTTTTTTTGGGTCCAAATTCAACACTGCCCTTGAAATTTTGAAAGTTGATCCAATGGGTCGTTGTACTAAAATCATTGACGAAATATGGAGGAACTATTCCATAAATTCATTGCCTATCATTGTTTTTTTTTTTTTTTTTTTTCAATTTCATCCCCATATTGTTCTTTTTTCCATTCTTTTGATCCGGTCGTGTCAAATTTAGGTTTAATGCCAACACAAAATACTTATTAATTATGACACAAGTGGATTGCATAACATGCAACGTAGGTTCTACGTAGATGTTTTCATATTGCGAGTACTTTAAGATGTACCTAAACATAGGTCGTGTTAACATAAGGATTACTTTAAGTAGTCAATTCAAACCCAATATTGTATTGATTAACAAGTTCATGAGGAGGACATGATTAAGTTTAATATGACCAAATCAATTTGTATAGTGTGTATGCCTTGTTAAGGGGTGGTACAGAAGATCACAAATAATATTCAATGACTTTTGTCGTACTAGCACATCAATATTATATAAGAGAAAAATAACCATTCCAAAACTTTAGATTGCCAAAAATAAGATATTTATTGATTATCTTTTGATAATAAACACAAACTGTTACTCATGGATAAATTTCGATCTTGACTTATTAATGCATTTGGAAAGGCACAAACTTAACACAATTTTAAGCTCAACAATATATAAATTCACTTTGATGGAATCTTTTTGAAAAGAGAAAATGACACAGATGATCTTTAAACTTTGACTTAATGTGCCATATGATTAATGAATTTTTAATTTATTCAATTTGGTCTTTAAATTTAAAATTTCTTCAATGCAGTCCATGAATTTTTGTTATATGTTTTCATGTTAATCCATAAGCTATATCATTCCATTAATTCAAGTTTAGGGGTAATGATGAATCAGACTAAATCGATTGTATAGAATAAATTGAAAGTTTAAAGGAGATATTATATATTGATATAAAGTTTAGGAATCATATAAAAAATTTATGACCGACGTTATCTTATTAAGTCAAAATTAAATGACCATTTATGTTATTATTCCTTTTAAAAGAGATGAAAGAAGGCAAAAATCGATCACAAATGCAGGATAACGATTGTTAAAAAAATATTTTCATTTAATCTTTTGCCAATTTTGATTTTTTAAATATGAGGGTCACTTCATCACCATCAAGTTCCATATTTACGAGACCGCCACTAGCTAGCCACTAGGGGGTTGATTGAAATAGACTTGTGGGGAGGCTTAATTGAATTCCGTGTTGTGTTTCGCCATCGTACCCCGGCGATGGCGACCCCTTTTGAAATCCGCCAAAACCCTTTCCTTTCCCCTCCTCCCTCCCATCAATCATTCCCCATCAAAAAGTCCCCACTTACCAAAGAACCCGTGGGACACACTTGTACCTGTTGAATACAATATATAGAATATATATATATATATATATGTTTTGTATATAGATTCATTCATAGAATTGATGTGACGTAAGTGGCCAATTTACATGATTTCTGGAAAGTGAGGATACAAAATCAAATTTTACTTTTGAAATTTTAGATTTTTTACAATTTAATTATTGTCAAGTAGCGCAACCATTCTTGACAAGATGGATCTTTATTATTAAAGATACTAGTGTCGAGATAGGACGGGGGAGAATGATAATAAGTCGAGACATAACTAATTTCGATTGATTTTTTTGAGTAGATGGTTGAGATAAATTCTGAAAAATTCATTAATAAATGACGAACCCAATGTTGAAGTTTCCTATCATGTGGTGCGATCATTCTTGATAAGATAGATCTTTAGTATTAAAGATATTAGTGTCGAGATAGGGTGGGGGAAAACGATAATAAGTCGAGCCATAACTAATTTCGACGGACTTTTATGAGTAGATGGTTGAGATAAATCCCGAAAAATCCATTAATAAATGACGAGTCCTATGTTGAAGTTTCCCATCGTGTGGCACGATCATTCCCGATAAGATAGATCTTCAATAGTAAAGATACTGGCGTCAAGATAGGATGGGGGAGAACGATAATAAGTCGAGACATAACTAATTTCGACAGACTTTTATGAGTAGATGGTTGAGATAAATCCCGAAAGATCCATTAATAAATGATGAATCCCATGTTGAAGTTTCCCATCGTGTGGTGGGGGGAGGAGCAGAGTCATCAAATAGGTAAAGAAGGACAAATAGACAAGGCTCAAAGACCTGAAGGACACCCCACTCGCCCTAAACAAATGAATAAGGTTGGAGAGGGCTTTCGCTCTCTCGACAGCGGGCCGCTAGGAATTCATTAGGAGAACAACATTGGTTCATGAACTGTCAATCCTGTCTTTGGAGATTCTCTGAGATGGTACTCGTTTCTATTCGAGAATTCTTAGCGTTTGCACTCCGATGCTCTCTCTGACTAACTAATTATACTGTCCCTTCTGCATCGTTTGCTATTCACCCTGATGCCATAAGCTCCGCACTTCAACTTAAGGGTGTTAGAGAATCTGGTCCTTAGCATATAAATTTCGTTATGGAGCCTGGAAGACGACCTTTAGAGAAATTTACTGTGTCTTTTTACTCGGTAATGTAACACCTTTATATGGGGTATGTTTCAAGGATATCGTAAACAATCTTCCAAAAAAAAAAAAAAAAAAAATTCACAAGCTGCGTTTAGATTCCACATAAGTGTGTCCCTATAAATAGTAATTTGTAGTTTTTCTTTTGGCTAACGATGTTCAATATATATATATATATATAGTCTTTTTTTTGGGAGAAATTCGTCAATCAAACAAAATGGCGTGTCTGCAATTCAAAAATCTTGGTAAGCCTTCTGATTATGTGAAAGTAATTTATGTTCTCCGGGCTTGTCCTGGAAGATGGAAATTGGTAAAAACTGCTCGTGCATGAGATTACTTGAGTTTACACGTCTCAAAAGAGGCCTCCGGAGCTGAAGAAGGACTCTAAAAAAAGCCTTTGATGCAGAAGTTCTTCGATCCGAGCCGTGTCTCCACGTCCATGCATAAAATCACAGATTAAGCATCCGCAATCCTTATTAATACGCATAAATAATTTTGCAAAAGTAATGCTTACTTTTCTCGTCGGATTAATAGCTTTCTAAACGCGATGATGTATAAAGCCAAGGATTCGTAAAACCATCCATTCTTCATCGACCCGAAAGGAATCGTATTGACTCTAGGTACATTACCCACAAGTTCACCATTCGAGTTGCATTTACCGATTGATCAGGAACTTCCCGATACGAGTTTCCATGGAAACTTAATACAGAACTTACTCAGTGTTTATGTCCCCGGTTTACGAGTTAAGAGAGACGTTTGAAGTTTGGATTGAGAAAGAGTGTACGACTCAAAATTGATGACCTATCTAAAGGACATCAAGGGAACATAGTAACGTTTGGAAACGATTACCTATCTAAAAAAGGAGGAACATTGTCAGGAAGACGATAGAGTTAAGACACTGCAATAGTTAGAAAGGTTTTGATATGTTGCTCGTGATGAATGAGACTGAAATTCCAAAAGCAGGCACATAAGCATGTGTTTTTACCACACAAACTGTCCCTAACTCTATTGGCGATAATTGGCCGACTCCAGAGCCGAATCACCGCAAGAATAGCAACGTCTACTCCAACTAGGCATTACCTATCATCAATCAGCAATAACAGTGATGCAGCCACGATGGAAAGTCTCTGTATACAAGTCAATACACATTTTAACATTTTATTCTTCTTGCAACCAAACTGGACCTATAGTGAATCAACCTGGGATTCTGACAAGATTGGCATCAGCAACAAAGCCTTTGCTCAATTAGGGCAAGAGAAAGCCATTAAGAGTTTAGTGCCCATAAGTCAGTAATTACAAAGAATTTGGCACCAGTGACGTTGGTCGGACCAAACTAGGTGGAGGGGCGGGGCGGATACAAGAACCTCTCTTTTTCCTATACATCCTCATTGGCTGAGATTTAGGCCTTTTGTCCTTAATTCTTTCTCCCCTCAGGTAATTAAGGGTAAGCAGTGGATCCACAGAAATCCCCTCTCATTTTTCGCAATGAAATTGGCTTAAATGAGGAATTAGTGTTCCGGATTAGGAAGGTGAGATACTCTTTCAATTTCCTTGATAATTATCTCCTTCTCTTCTTCAAATTGCTCATCATCAGCACCTGAAAATTAAAAGGATGTGCAAGAAAGTCTTAAAATACAAAGATGAAAAAATCAGTTAAAAATGTTCCACTGCAAATTTAGTCCTGCATCCAGAAGATACATGATCAATTCTCAGGATTACCTTTACCACCTGAGAGATTGTGAAGCAATGAAACCAGCTTTTCATGATTTTTTGACAAGATAACCTTAATTTCAGGTGGTTTGTTAGGATTCGCGACAAACACCTGCAGATATAATAGGATAAGTACATTTAGCAAGACACAGGCTATCTTTCCAAGCATTTGTATCTAAAAGCAGTATAACTAGGAAAACCTTGAAGATGTGGAAAGCAGTCATCTGAATGTTTTTGCTTGAGTCCTGGTTCAGCAAGGAAAAGAGACAGCAATTAATCAGAAGCCTCATAGCATGGACAAAAAAAAGAAACATCCCCCATTCAGAAAATGGATATAATACACAAAAATCCAGTATATCAATGCTTTAGTGTCAATGGGTTCATCCATGACTGTGACGACGCCCTGATTTTAGAAGTTACCCATGTTCATACCTAGTAAATGAGATAACCTGACCAAAAAAACCAACGAATGCACCCAGCATATTTTCAATCAGAATTCTCACAAAAGCAAAATCTACATATGTAGAGAGATTTATGAACTAAGAATAAGAAAAGGCAGGGAAGAAGAAATTGAACACCATTTAATGAGTAAATGTAAACACCAGTGTTAATGCACTACATTTCCAAGACTGTCATCTGTAGATGCATTCACCTATTCTAAATAATAATCTTGTCCTTTGAAAAGAAAAAATAAAAAATCCTGCAATCCATGTCCAGATGTTGCATTTTAAGTGCACAGAGGAAGGCAAGACAAGCAAATAGCCAAACATACAATACCTTCAACAGCGTCATCATGACTTTGAAGTAACGAACTTCTAAAATATACCGCTTCATTATTTGGGCATTAGGAGGCTCCAAGAGAAAGTCCGAAAGAAGCTTGAGTTCAAAAAATCCACGTATTATGTCATGATAATTCAAAATCAAAATTGAGGTAAATGAAATATAGCAACTAACCTTCACAGATTGCCTTTTGGTGACATAATTAGCTGAAGTCAAAAGTTTCTCATATAGATTAAAGAACTGGAAACACCAACACTTGTCAGGTACATGCTTTGAAAGTAACATGACTTAAACTACAAGTACTGATTGTCAAAACATCCTATCATCAGTGCCGACATGTAAAATGAAGTGTCAGAATTGAATAAATCTTACTACCAATGAAATTACTAAGTTGATTGTGTTAATTGAGATAACACACTACAAAAGTACTCGTTCAGTGCCAAAAGAAGGTGCAATATGCAAAACAATCAGATCAATATAGCAGAGAACAAATGCAGCCAAGTGTAGTGTTGTTTGAAAAATAACCTTATTATAAAAGCAGGTGCACAATTTAAGTGTTCAGAAACAAAATGAAACATGTAACATTAGTTAGGAGGCAGCTAACCTCGTCATAGTGGATGTTCAGATACTCAGCAACCACATCTCCATGCTTCGTGAGCAGATCCTGTCATATCTTTCTTCAAGCCCGTTAAAAAACATAAGGGGACAATAGAAATTGCAAGCACTAAAAACTCATGGCTCTCACCTTAAAAGTAGCAAATGCATCAGATGCAACATCAAAATTAGGCAACTCTACAAATTTAAAGAACAGTTCAAAGCTTGCTGACTCCAGAATGTACCTAGAAAACAAGACCATAGAATTTGTCACATGTTAGTAAAAAGAAGATAATACTAACAAGTTTATCCCAAGGTAACTGCCGCAAAATACATGGAAATTTCATATCTTAAATAAACGGAAGTCAAAAGACACTCCACAGATAAGTGGAACTGGTTACAGGTAAAGGAGTGTTCCATTTCACCACTAACATAATTACATTTCAGATTCACAATACCCCAGAGAAGAAGAAGATATAATCTCAAGCACCCAGCACCGACAAGCATCTGTCTACTCATTGCTTATAGAATACCAACATATCAATTGGTCATGGAAAGGATTATTATAGTGTTAACAATCATTGTTTTAAATTTGAGATACAAGAAGTTCTTTAATATATATACATCGGCACAACTCAAACTACATGCTCCCTACGTGGCCATACCTCCTTTATTTATTAAGGGATCAGTTAACTCTCATTCTCTATGTTTGAGCATGTGAGTGAGTGCATAATGTGCTGTATGCCTATGCTCTTCCAAACTCCTTCAACAACCATCATTGGAAGACAACAGAGAAACGTTTACTAACAATTAATAGTGAACTTACAGAACTAAATAACTCAAGGCCTTACACTAAACTTCTCATTTCCCAAATAGCACAAATATCTTACTTTGCAAGTGTAGGAAACTTGACGCATTCCCTCAACATATTTCCACAGTTCAATGCAATTTCCTTGTTATCGTAGCTGCAAGCAAGAGAAAGTAGCTATTAGCTGCGGGTGTAAATGAAAAACATAAATAACCAGCCAGGAATTTCATCATGGTGTAGGTTCCTAATTGGCAAAAGCAGTCAAGAGTATTATCACTAGGTGGACAATCACAACATAATATGGTCAAGGCAGAATAGCTATCACCACTGAAAAAAATCTGACTGATGATCTTGTTTGCTTATAATGTGCCCCTGCGCCTGTGGGGTTGAGGAGGGGGGGGGGGGGGCGTAGGTTTATAAGCTTGGAAATATTGACAAAAAAATTAGTTATTACAAAAGAAGAAATGTCTAGAAAATTCTTACCTTACAACAAGAGAGTCTAGCAACTCGAAATGGTTCTCAACATATTCCACACAACAATATGTTGAACCAACTGTTTGTTTTAGCAATATGGCCCAACAATAGACCAAATCCTTTCTTGCCTGCGTAAACATGACGTCATTATTTCATTGAGGCAATTGAATAGTCTCTGATATTCAAGAGTCCAGAGCATCATAATAATCTACCTCCCATCCTAGGATATGCAAGTTGTGAATTATAAGGGCGATAACATCCTCTTTACATATTTCAAGTGCAAGCTGTGAAATTTGATCGACATTAGGCTCAACCTCTCCATCTCCAGAAATCATGCATCTCATAGTTGAAAAATTCTTTTCAACTTCTTCCAAAGCCTGCAGTTGAACATGGAGAGTGAACTTTTAGATTGATTGATCTTTGGGAAATGGGTAGACCACAATCTTAAATTCTAATCCTTAAGCTGGACCCATGATTAGCAACAGACCATATTCTCCAAAATTAATACATAGAAAAAAATAACTACCCCAAAACTCCACACTGAAGTACAGCATGACCCCAACTGAGCTGCAAACAATTCAAACTCAACTTGCGGACTACTCAAGCAAGAATTGGCTCTAATTGAGTCAGTCTCCAATATCAAATTCTATGTAAGTAAATTCATTAACGTGGGAGTTGGATATGGACACATCTAGGTGTCTGATCACCAAAACTGAAACTCTAGGACAATGTGACTTGCCCAAAAAATGTCCAAAAGATGGATATGGTTGCCCAAACACATGTACATTATTAGTAGGTATCTGTATTTTAGTTTCAACACTTTTTGTATCTTGTCAAATAATAACAATGCATTTCATCTCCACAGCTCCAAATCCAAGCATAGCATGACCCCAACTAGGCTGCAAACAAGTCAAACTCAACTTGCGGACTACTCAATAATGAATTGGTTCCAATTGAGTTAGTCTCCAATATCATATTCTATGTTGGTAATTCTTTAACGCAGGAATCGGATATGGACATATCCAGGAGTCTGATCCCCAAAACTGAAACTGTAGGACACCGTGATTTGCCCAAAAATTGTCCAAAAGATGGATATGGTTGCCCAAACACATCAACATTATTAGTAGTTATGTGAATTTTAATTTCAAAACTTTTTGTATCTTTTCAAGTAATAACAATGCAATTTATCTCATATTAATTTTTCATAATTAAATCATAAAACTGTTTTTTTGTATCTTAAAGATTGCTTTATTGACTAAAGGACACATGGTGCCTTTCAAATTACTTGACAACAGCCTATGGGCCTGTGGTTCCATCAATGTTTGAGTCAACATTTGTTATTTCAGAGATGGCCTTATTCCCAGGGCCTGCAAATGGTTGTGCTCATGGCTAGCATAAACTTCTGTTCCCCTCGCCCAAGTTTTAATACCCACCGTTCTAGAGCTGATTCAAGATCCACGTAATCCTTGATTTTGCATGTGAACGCACTTTGTTCTGGCGCTTCAACTCTATATGTTCTGCCTCAGTTACCTCCATCAATTCATCAGAAGCAGGCAGACTATGGATGGTAGATGATTTCAAGTTCCTTTTTTGACATGGATCTCATGTCCTTAGCAAGGTCAGGTCATGTTGACTCTGGAGTGAAAGGGGTACATGCAGAGCATGTATCAAGATCAAATCAGGTTTATCTCCAATTCATAAATATTTGACTTAGAGCAGCTTTCGAGCTAGACTGAATACTTGTATTCTTTTTACACAGATATGTATTAGAAGAGCAAGAAAAACATACATATATTGGTGTTAGTTATATTTGTACACTGAAAATTTAAGTCCAAGCTTGATCTCAAGTTTTTACTAGAGCTTGCCTCAAGATATCAAGCTGAAACATCAAATCAAACACACGTCTTAGACATTTCAATGTCAGGCTCTGAAAGCACACTTCAGATCTTTGAGGAGGACTAAGGAATCTGCTAGCATTACTTTGAAACTAGAGATTTTAAGAGCTCCTTTTTAGATCATTCTTAATTAACACCTTGATGTGCGTGCAGTATACTGTGGAATTTGCACATCTCTTGCTTCAGAACAACTTAAATTAACAGTGGTCCAACGTATAAAAGTCTAACATGGCAAGCTAAACAATATGAAAGACAAGATACTTCTTTGGAGGCTGGCTGGTGGAACTCCCTGTTATATCTGTGATCAAAAGCTACGTTAAGAAGCCTGAACAGTCTGCCCACTACGCTATACTGCAGAAGAGAAAGCTACTTACTTATCCAAAGAACGTTGGCCCCAAGTGTTATAGCAGGAGAACCCATGGAGAATTGTTACCCATAGAGGACCTTATCGGCTAAGCCTATACAAAAAATTCTAGAACAAGGATGTGAGTAGGAATCAGCTAATACAGTGAACCAGCGCCGTGTTAGAGGCTCTATGTTAAGAAGAAGCTAGTGCACTCGCTGGGAGCTTCTGTAATTTTAAGATTAATGAAATTAAAGTTAAGAACCCACTGATGGAATTCGCCTCTTTTCGCGGTTGGATTTGGTAAATAACAACTCCTGCTAATCCCCCATCTCTCCTTTTAGAAATATGAAGCAAACATTGTCCAATAAGAATAACAAATGACAGTATGAATGAAACCACCGAAAACTACTATTGGTCGATGCAGGACGATGATCCCCAAATCCCAATCCCTAAATCCATCGATCAGGTCCCACTACAACACGGTAAGATGGGAAAACCGCAGCTTGGGCGGCATCGACGATCAGCACCAGAAAGGCAAGAACCGGGATGGAGACTCACCTTCTCGAGGGCTTTGACTTCCACGACAGTCTTGGTGTCGAGGGCCATGAGGCTGTCCTTGACCGCCTTCACGAACTCCTGCGTCGTCTTCGGCCTCGACGGCCTGAAGAACGAGAACGACATGATCACCTCTCTCTCTCTTTCTATCTCTTCAACTGTGCTCGACGAAATGTCGACCTGATTGCCGCCGAAAGCAGGGTTTTTGGGCGTCACCCACGACTGAGATCGAGCTCAATGGGCGACCTCCGATCAGGGTTCGTCCCCAACCTCTACGAGAATTGAATTTGGAGAGGGAGAGAGAGCGGGGCTCTGTCGCCGGAACTCCCCATTTTCGCCCCCCTCGAAGCCGGCGGCGGTTCGGACGCGACGCGACGCGGGCGCGGCGGCGGTTCAGCCGAAGCTGAGATTCGCCGGCGACGGGTCGGCGGTGGCGATTCCTGCCGTCCGAAGGAAGAGAGAGAGAGAGAGAGAGAGAGAACCCTAGGAGAAATGGACACGGTGGACTGCTCTGCTCACGTGAGGTTGTCTTGTTCTCTAATGTCGTTTTCAGGGCCGGAGTCTACAGTTCCTGGGAGGTGCCGTGCCTTCCGAACTTTTCACCAGTTGTTAACTTATCTTGAGATGGTTAAAAATCATGACAGTATAATTTGAGTATTATTGAAGGGCTCAAAGGGTGAAAAATTATACGAGCACGACATTTCTCGAGTCCATGGAATCGCACTTCTTCGCTAATCATTTCATCGCTTTGAAATGCACCAACAACACGATGGGCAAATATTGCTTGTATCCTCGTGCACTTCATCTCATTCTTTAATCATAAGTTCCAAATTGGGCAAACTCTATACAATTACTAGGATGGAGTAAACTCGGTTTGTCTTGATAAGTATAATATTTTCTCCGCACAATATGTTCATTATGTTAAAATCTTATATCCGAGTGTTATCAGCCAAATGATCTAACATTTCCTTACTCGTGTGGCCAAATTAGCCTTTCTTATAGGATTGTAGAGAAACTCTTTTAGAGAAACTCTTTTAGAAATAATATAAAATGAAAGGAGCCCTTGTTCATACATATACTCCTTGTGGTATAATCATAGTTTCTATCACTTATGAAATAATATAAAATGAGGAGAGGAGACCCTTGTTCATACATATACTCCTTGTGGTACAATCATAGATATCTTCTTAATTTAATGGTGGAAATTTGGTTTCCTTATCTATCAATTATCTACATTTATTACAGGAAAACTCCAGAATTAGGTTTATTTACAATAGTACGTGCCCTTGGGAATATCCTAGCGAGCATGAGAAATTCATCCAGTCTTCTTGGATTATTCACTGTTCTTTGTGCATGCAAAACCTCCAAAACATGACATTCTCCCCCATCTAATATGGTAAAGAGCTTTTGTAGGTTCTCAACTATCTTCACTCTTTGGTAGACACTTCCATTGGATCAAATATTCTTGCTTCAACACACGATACAACTTTCTTATGACTTGATCCACCATGATGAAATTGAATTTTTGATCATGCAAGGTTTTAGCCTTAAGAGGTGCCCATTGCGACTCTTCTTGATCTGGGTCTTTGTCATTTACATGAAAAGGTTTAAACATACTTGCATAGAACATCGGATGTACCTTTAGTTTTGACGGGAGCTCCAACTTGTATGCAACCTCCCTAATTCGTTGCAACACTAAAAACAACTACTCATAGTGATGGATCAACCCTTTGTACACCTCTCGGTATCAGAGAATCAAATGTAGCTTGGCCAATACTAGCTCACTGACTTGTTACTCTACGTGTCGTTGCTTCTTATCAACCCATTTTTTCATGTACTTGAGGCCTCGTGTAGACAAATTCGTGTCAGGTTTGCTTGCTCATGCCACGCCTTAGCGAGCTTGTAAGTGGATGGGCTACTCTCTTGATAACTTAGTGCAATGTACTTGAAGGGAGCAGTTATTGTCCCATCACGATCTTGAAAAGGACTTCCACTGTAGTTTGTAGGAGATTTGGGCTATATTGATTAGCTTTGCTCAATTTGCTTGCATTGTGCTCACATAGTGTTAGAGGCACCACTTTAAGAGCACATTCACCCTCTCCATTTGACTATTGGTTTAGGGATGTAAACTCATGGAGAAGTTGAGGTCCTACTCTAGTAGCTTGAAGAGCTTGGTGTAGAATCTCCTAATGAACTGAGGATTGCAATTGCTCATGATTGTTTGCAGCACACCCTAATACTTGACAATGTGCTTTGAAATAGTTTGGCCACCTCTTTGGTCGAGCAATCCTTTGTAGCTGGCAAAAATATTGTGTACCTAGAGAACCAATCCACCATGACCATCAAAATCTGATACCTTTTGGACTTAGGCAAATTCACAATGAAGTTTGTGGAGGCACTTGCCCATGGATGCTAAAGGATAGGAAGTGACTCAAGAGACCCTGCTAGTGATCATTGCTCAAGCTTATCTTGTTGGCACATAAGACACATCCTCACATAGGCTTCAATATTGTTGCATAGGTGTTGCCAAAAATACCGATCCTCCACAAGTGCCATCATGTGGTGGATCCCCGATGACCTACCCACTTGGAATTCTAGCACTTGCGTAGCATCTCATTTTGTAGCTTCCAATGAAGCAGTATATATAGTTGGTGCCCCATGGTGTAAAGCAGGTTGCCCTCATCACTAGAGTTGTCAAGTCTTGCCCTCTCATGCATGCTTGAGAAGGGCCTTGGCGATTGGATCATGTTGTAGCCCCTCCTTGATTTGCTCGGTCCTAAGGCATTCAAGTCAACTCATGGTTGCTAGCTCCTTTTTTCAACTAAGTGCAATGGCCACAGAATTGGCCTTCTCAAGCTTGTACTCCAACACATGGTTGAACTCCGCAAGGAAGTCTTGCCAACAAGCTTACTTCGAGCTCAACTTCTTCTACGTTTGGAAGTAGCTTGTGGCCATGTTGTATGTCCCCACAACGAACCGCGATCCCAATAGATATTGTCGCATGTAAGAAGGCAATGCACAACCATCGTTATCTCTCACACCATTTAGTATTGTTGGGAATGGCCATTTAGTATGCGGAAGACGAAGCCCGGGAAAATCACGTATCACCGATCGTAAAGCACACCACGGATTTGAGCGTACCTTGTTAGCCACAGACTAGACACCGACATCGATAGAGGAAGAGAAACTTGGCCCTATTCGATCCGATGACGCCTTGAAGGGAAGGAAAAAGTTGCCGGAGCCTTACTGTTTTTCCTTTTCTTTTTGGAGAGAGAGAGTGCACGGGAGAAAGGAAGACGTACGTACGTTCTGATTCCAATGGGTGTCTTCTCTCTCTCTCTCCTCCCTTTTATACGTCCCTCCATCCACGGGCCCTATTCCCGTGGGCCGGGCTTTTTGGGCCCAACTTGGGCGGATAGACCTTAAGCCCATCTCATATAAAACCATCATCTCCCACTCGCATATGGTGGGCTGAACAAGATTCTCTTTACCTCTCTTTAACATTCATACCGGTGAATAATCCGTGCGACCAGCATACTTTGAGAGCTCGTTGCTATACATCTGTTAGGAATATATAGCAGCTCATAATGGGCGTCACACTCCGAGTAGATTTAGTATGCAGTACCCTAGATCGATCGATTACATTTATATCTCTCTTGATCTCTTTTAAACAATGATATATATATTGCATTCACAACTATGATTATCCCAAAGACAGTCATAATTGGTCGACCAGTGAATACAAAAACACAATGTGATTCTCCAAAATCGATCTTCCTCTTTCCTTCAAACTCTCAATTTCAGTTCAGCTTGCTTTTCTAGAAATGTCCCATTAGATCGAATCATCTCATGACCATTGGCAACACCCTAAGATAGCAAACACTAAATAGAAATCTTGAGAATAAGTAAGAGTCATGAGGGGACTAAAAATTAAGGAACTCTTTTCCTCAAGAGTCTCACACGTCATAAAAGTTGAGATCAAACTTTTTGCCACTCTTATTGGTCGGCTCATGCATACGTAGTATGAAATACGTATTACGGTATTAACTCATTTCCTATGGAGCGTATGTCTACATTTTTCAATACCATACTGATGATAGTTCAGACATACCTAATGTCTAACTTGAGTTCACGTATCTACTCATTTACAAAATTCATTAGAACTCACATCTGGCATTTTAGACAGATAAAGTAAAATATGTGGGGTATTTTACTTTCGGACATCGCAAGTATTATGTCATTATCTTAACACTTAGTTAAGGCGACATGCATATTTTAAGCTTGAGCTCTCGATTATCACCTAGATAATAAGCTTAAAAACAGTCTCATCTCTATTTATCACACAGTAAATAGAGGCGATTACCCGTGTGAGTGGGCTAATCTTTTATCTGTTCGACATACTTCCTCAACTTAAAATAATGCACTAAACATTAAGATGCATAAAGATCAAACAAAGATTCATAGGCATTAATAAATGAAAAACAAAATTTCATAAATGTGAACAACTCAGGGAAATTACAATTCAGTACATCAGACTCTACGCAATCCTAGAGATTTTACATGACCACAAAACACATATCTAGGTATTGGCTTTGTCATAGGATCTGCTACCATTCTATGCATAGATATGTACTGTAAGTTCACATCCTTTCGTGCAACCATATCTTTTACAAAGTTATACTTGGTGTCTATATGTTTGGTATTGCCATGATACTTTGAATCTTTAGTGTATGCTATAGCTGCTTGGCTATCACAGTTAACCAATAATGGATTTGCAGCTTTCTCATTAACACCTAGATGATCCAAAAATCTCTTAAGCCAAACTCCTTCTTGTACCGCTGCTGATAATGCCACGAACTCAGCTTCCATCGTTGACAAGGCTATACACATTTGCTTCTTACTGCTCCATGATATGGCGCCATTGTTCAGTAAGAAAGCAAATCCAGAGGTAGATTTTCTTTCATCTAAATCTCCTCCCTAATCAGCATTTGAATAGCCTTCAAGTCGCAGATCCTTTCATTGGTAATTCAACTTGTAATTAGCAGTTCCCTTCAGATACCTTAGTATTCTCTTAACGGCCTTCCAATGTGCTGAACCTGGATTGGATTGGTATCTACTCACCATTCCAACTGCAAAACATATGTCGGGTCTTGTACACATCATAGCATACATCAAACTCCCAACAGCACTAGCATAAGGAACATATTTCATTTGTTCATTCTCTTGTGAAGTCCCTGGACACAGTCTATGGCTCAATCCTTCATCTTTTGCAATAGGAGTGTCTATGGGTTTATAGTCTTGCATACGAAATCGTTCAAGAACTTTATTTATATATGTTTCTTGCGAAAGAGACAACGATCTCTTCGAACGATCTCTTGAAATCTTAACTCCAAGAATGTATGCAGCCTCACCCATATCCTTCATCTTAAAGTTGGAAGACAACCAACTCTTGACAGTATTAACAAACTCTCTATTGCTTCCGGCAATTAGTATATCATCAACATATAATGATATGATCACAAATTGATCCTTGGATCTTTTGATATATACATAATGATCCTCATCTATCATTGTAAAATCATAAGGCATCATGGCATTATGAAAATGTATATACCATTGTCTTGATGACTGCTTAAGGCCATATATCGACCTTAAAAGTCGACATACCTTTTCTTCTTGGCCTTTCACTATGAAACCAGCAGGTTGTTCCACATATATTTCTTCCTTTAATTCTCCATTGAGGAAAGCAGTCTTTATATCCATTTAATGTAACTCAAGATCCAGACTAGCCACTATTGCCAGAATAATGCGAATCGAGGTAAATCTTACTACAGGAGAAAATGTATCTTCATAATCAATTCCTTCCTGTTGATTATACCCCTTCGCCACAAGGCGAGCCTTATGTCTTTCTATCGAGCCATCAGCCTTTCGCTTTATTTTGAGAACCCATTTGTTCCCAATAGCTCTGCGTCCTTTTGGAAGATCAACCAGTTCCCAGACTTGGTTTGATTTCATTGACTCCATTTCCTCTTCTATTGCATGAATACATTTTTCCTTACTAGGGCAATTCAGAGCCTCATTAATATTTCTTGGCTCATCCTCATCTTGTGGAGCAACCATAAAAGTTTCCCCTTCAATGTCTAAACGTCGACGGGGAATACTTTGGCGACTTGTTCGCCGTATGGGAGATTGTTCACTTTGCACATCAGTCCCCATCATGCTCCCACTTGGATTAGGTAATAATGATGTCGTCTCATCATGTGGTTGTAATTGAGAATGACTTGAATTCAATTCATCACTTCTCATATTACTCCCACTTGGACGAACTCCATTAAGATCATTATCTTGATCCAAGGTTTCAAATAGGGAGTAATCTTCCCCTATTTCGCCCTTCTTAGGAAACTCATCCTCTAAGAATGTGACATCTCGTGATTCAAATTCAGTTATACTCCCATTTTCCTGCTCACCTATGAACACATACCCTTTCGAGTATTCCGAGTATCTTATGAAAATACTCTTCTTTCCTCTGGACCAAATTTCCCAAACTTGTGAGAGGACTCATGTGTATAGGCAGCATAACCCCATGGCTTAAGAAAACTTAAGGTCGGTTTTCTACCTATCCATAACTCATATGGAGTGGAAGTAACTGATTTGGAAGGCACCCGGTTAAGTATATAGGCAGCAGTTAACAATGCATCACTCCAAAAAGTAATAGGTAAGTTAGCATGCGCCATCATGGACCTAACCATTTCCAGTAGGGTTCTGTTTCTTCTCTCTGCAACACCATTTTGTTGAGGAGTATACATAATAGACAATTGTCTTTCTATTCCTTTTTCATCACATAATTTTCTGAACTCATCAGATAAATATTCTCGATCTCGATCGGATCTCAATGTTTTTATTTTCTTGTCTAATTGATTTTCTACCAGGTTCATAAACCTTTTGAAACAACTTATTGCTTCAGATTTATGAGAAATCAAATAGACATATCCGAATCGAGTATAATCATCTATAAAAGTGATGAAATAAACAGCCCCATACCTTCCTCTCACATTCATTGGACCACAGACATCAGAATGGATTAAATGCAGAGGAAATTCAGCTCTTTTACCTTTTCCAAATGATTTCCGTGTCGTTTTCCCTTCTAGGCAATGCTTACATATGGACAAATCGACTTTTTCAATATTGCCCAACAAGCCCTCTTTGGTTAGTCTATTCATATGTTGTTGGCCAATGTGACCAAGTCTAGCATGCCACACATTCACATCTTTATCATATGTATTAGGAGACGTGAAAAGGGAATAACAAACATTTGTATTAACATAATCAATATCTAATACAATGAAACCATCCAGAAAATAACCACAACCATAGTAGTTCGTATCCAAATACAAATCCACACCTCTATTATGGAAGTTCATATTAAAACCTAATTTAACCAACATTAAAACAGACACTAAATTTCGACGAATCTCCGGAGCATACAATATATCATGAAGGAACAAAGTGCGTCCACCACGCATGTTCAGTTGACAGGTGCCGATTCCTTTCACTTCAGCTCTGGAGTTGTTTCCCACATAGACCTACTTAGTTCCAGTTGGTACTAGTCGGAATTCCACGAAGGACCCTCTATCCTTCGCTACATGGTCTGTCGCTCCTAAATCTACAGTCCACAAAGGATTAGACTCAGTTAAGAATACAGAACTTGACACATAAGCAAAATTCTCAAATGTAGAAGAGGTGTTTACCTTTTTCAGCTCACAACAATTGCGAGCATAGTGACCCTTCTTGTCACAATTGTAACACCTCACCCTTGACATTTTCTTCATTTGAGGACATTTTCCTCTTTTGTGTTGGTTAACTCTTGATTTCTTGCAACAAGGACTTGATCCTTTGCAATCCCACATATTGAACAAATCAATACGCTTGCACTTAGAGCTTGAAGCCCTTTCTGAGCTAGAACCAGCATTGCAAATGTCTATTTTCGACTCAAATGCCGTTAGGCGGTCCTCTACTAGCTCAAGGTGGCGCATGGCATCCTCAAGATCTTCCATAATATGGTCAAGAGCTTCTAGTGCTTCTTGCTTTTCCAGCACATATTGGATTTTCATGTGCCATATATCATAGTTGTAACCATTGAGCTTTTCACCTTTGTTCAGCTCGGCAACTATGCTCTTTGTGGCTGAAGCCATTGATCTGAACACATCAGACATATATGCACGAATTATTAATGCCTATCATTTATGTATATATTTTTACATAGACCCATCATATTAATGAATAATTTTAAGTAAGGCTTCGGAATCAAAAGGTCACTACGTTTCCAATCATCCTCCAAAAATCCTAACTTAGAACTATCATTAATATGATTGTCATATGCAAAATCAATTCTATGAAGCTACAAAAAACTTCTAAAACTACCCACGCCTAATTACCCACAAAGAACCAAAGAATAATGTAAAGCAACAGATAATGAACATCCAATAAAACAATAATGCTTTCAACTAATACAACTAACATATATGTTGCTACATCAACAACAATCAGGTAGTTAATATTACATAATATGTCCACAAAGCACACTTAACAAAGATCAGCCAATACAACTAACACCAAGTCAGCACACGAACTGGGAAAGATCCTCTTTTGTTTAATTTCTTGATCTTTTCCCTTGTAACAATACAGTAATATTCATTTACAAAATCCATCACAATTTTCTTATATGAACCAACTCCGTTGACATCCCATATGCGATTCAACACATCTTGCCATTCAGGTGGAAGAGTGTTCATGAAAAATCGCACCATCTCTGACTGTGGCATAGAACGACCATTCCATATGACCTTTTGAATTTTCTCGTTGACTTCAAGGATGTGATCAATTAAGTCACCACTCTCCCATCGATGATCAGTCAGCTTAGCTATCAACTTAGACAGCCAACGGTCAACGGTCAACGGTCAGAGGGTCAACGGTCAACGGTCAGAGAGTCAACGGTCAGGTCGTCGGTGGTAAGACCGGACAAGCCGGTCGGACGAACCGACCGCACGTGCGCTGGCTGACGTCATGTAGACGTCAGCCGGCAAGTGCCGCGCGCGTGCCAGGCGTCCGTGGGTCGGGTCGGGTCGGGTCGCCGGCCGGTGATTGCCCGACCAATCGTCGTCGGCGATGATGTCATCGTGTGACGCCAGCACGCGTCGATTCGTCGATCGGCACGTGCCGGTTCGCCGGCGGCGGCGCGCACGTGCCGGTTCGCTGACCGGCGCGTGTGCCGCACGCACTGGGTGAGCCAGCGCTTCCGGGCGCGTCGCGCCCACGCGCAGCGCCTTTTGGCCGCACGTGTGGGCGCATGCGACGTCGCCCGGCGGCGCACGACATGTCGCCGGACTCGTCTCGACGACCTCTTTCACCCAGTGCCTTCAGAAATTGATTTCGACTTATGTAAACTCAGAAAAAAGGACGAACAACGCTCGGGTGTCGGGATTTCTCGCCCCGATCCATACGGCCGAATTATTTTCGCGAAAAATCAATCAAAAAAACATCAAACAAGTCGGGAAAACGTGAACTAGGGCTCTGATGCCAATGTTGGGAATAACGGATCCCCGAAAACCGGATTCGACACTAAATCGAACCCCTAAAGCAATGCAGAAGATTCAGCTTCCTTGATTCAAATGCGACAGGGTGTCCTTACATTAGAACACCACCGATATAATAATTGGAGGCATAAGTTTCTATCTTATGTGGTTTGGAGTGATCGGGTAGCATGAGTACTAGTTACTTGATCATTGCTTGCTTTGGTCAATCTAACGCCTCCTGACATTGGCCCGTCTAGTTCCACTATTTCTCCTTCTTCAGCATGTCGATGAGTGGTATGGCAATACTTGAATAGCTCTGATGAACTGCAATAGTAATTCGTGAGGTTAGGGAATGATTGTAGTTTTGTCACCTTGATTGGTAGCTCCCACTTTGTAGTGACTTGGACCTTGGTCATGGCCATGCACACTCATCCACCCCAAATGATGTGCCATAGAAATGACACTTCCTGCTATGTGATGCGCACTTCTTGCATTTGAAGGTCATTCTCCCATAGGATTTGGAAGACCTATCTCGAGATGCTTGGTGTGCTCCTTGAGCAATGGACTATACACCAAAATATCACCCAGTTAAACTATGACAAATCAATGAAAAAATGGATGAAGTATCTTGTTCATCTAGGTGTATAACGTGGCCGGAGTGTTGGTTGGGCCAAATGGCATGACAAGAAACTTGTATGAGCCGTATTGTGTCAAAAATGTGGTCTTTGGCTCATCTCCTTCAATGATTTGAAGCTGGTAGTAATCCGATTGCAAGTCAAGCTTCATGAGCCATTGCGCACCCCCAAGTTGAGGACAAAGCGACAATGAGCGGCATCAAATACCTATTCTTGATCGTCGGCTTCTTCAATGCCTAGTAGACAATGCATATATGGAGGAATTTGTCATGTTTTGCTTGGAACCGGAGTGTCAAATGGAGCATTTAATGGTCAAATGTAGCTAGCATAAAGCAACTCTTTGAGTTTTTGCACAACTCCTCCAACTCCCAAGATGTCATGCTAGGTGGTTGACTAGCAGGGACTAGCTCAATCTGGCGATCCACATCTCTATGAGACAATAGCTTCTTTGATAGCTTAAAAGGCATCATGTTCTTGAATGAATCTAGGACTTGGGCTACCTCCATTGGAACTTCATTCACATTGCCCTTAGGATCCTCAGCCTTAAGAGTTGCCAAGAAAGTAACCTCCCTTTTTTTGGCTCCTTAAAAATTTGCATCACCGATAGCATCTTTTGATCATGTCTTGATTCACACTTCACAGGGATCGCACATTGACCACGTGTGTCTATGATGCATATATAATCGGCAAATGGGACAACAAGAGCATCTATTAAATCCAAGAAGTCAATAATGAAATCATAGTTATTGAGTGGGATTACCTTGAGTGTCTCTTTACATCTACACCATCCAATGTGAACTTCCACGTCCCTACCACGCTACATGTGGGGACCTTTTTGGAATTTGCAATCTTGAAATAGTTTTTTTTTTTTCTATTTTTGTGTCTTGGAACAATTTTTGAGTAAAACAACGAGTTTGGTTATTATATAAATTTATATTCTCGGAATAGAAAAATAACAGGAATGCGTTTGGTATGACTCATTTTTTTTTTTTTGTGTCATAAAATTTCTTTTAATATTTTAAAACTTTTTTTTAGATTTTTCTTTTTTCTTTTCTTTTTTTCCTCTCTTCTTTCTACTCCTCTAGCCAGCGACAGCGGTAGCAACTAATGAGTCTCCACCGACCCGATTAGAAGAGGAAGAAGAAGAAAAAAGAAAAGAAAGAAAATGACTTATTTCTAGACATTATTCCTAGGAACAAGAAATTATTTTTTTCTACTTCTTATTTTTGTTTAAAATATCTTCTCTAACCACTTTCTTTTTTTGGGGAATAGAAAAATTAACTAGCATTACCAAACATATTTATATTCTTTTTCTATTTTAGGGAACAAAAGAACAAAAGAAAAAAGAAACAAAAAACAAGAACGTTATCATGTAGGTTTTTAGCTTTTTTCTCGACCCATAAGTTGAGTTTTCTTGTGGCCTCCTTCAAGATGAATAGGTTGGATGTGCCAGTATTTACAAGTGCACTCATTGTGGTACTCGCAATCGTCAAGTTCACAAATGAGTCTTTTGAGCTTGTTCATCTTATTTGACTTGATGGAACTTAGCATTCGCAATGAACCCAATCATGTCTCCTCTCACTCCTCCTTGTAAGCCTTGATAAGTGTCATGAGCTTGCCTTGCGTCGAGCAATCACGAGCCTTGTGTGATCCATCGCAAAAAAAAAAAAGAAACACTTGAAGGAAAAGCGTTCCTTCTAGTGTTCTCCCTCGCTGGACTTCAACTTTGCCTTGGCAGAGACCACAGGTGGATTTCTTCTACTTGGATGGTGGAACTCCTTGCGATCTTCCCCTACCAGTGCCCTTTTCCTCGGTTGGGAGTCCGACTTGTCTTGGAGTTCCCCTCGTATTCCATGAGGGTCTCGTCTATGGACATGGCCATCAAGAAGTCTCTTGCATTGGGTTACTTCAGCTCTTGCTTCATCCATGGTTTGAGATCCCTCAAGAACTTTTAATGGGCCTTCGTATTGAGGTAACTTGTAGGAATTATCTAGAAGGGGGTTAAATAGGTGATACAATAAAATCTTGACAAATTAAAATGGAATAGAATAAGTTAAGATCAAAGTCTAAATAAGGAATGGATTCTGGAACAATGTTCAGAATCAATTATGTAGTATAACAAACTTTAAAAGCACCCTGCAAGTGTGCAATAAATTATAACAATAAACAATAATAGTTTAAGGATAAGAGAAATTGCACACATGGTTTATAATGATTTGGCTTAGATCAAGCTTATGTCCACTTTTCTACGTTGACAACCTACTGGCTATATTTCATTAGATAATCAATGAAAGGTTATAGTTAAGTTGTGTTGCTTATATCCCGATGCTTCTACCCAAAACTGGTGCTGCTTATACCTAAGCCGATAGAACTTACTACCTTACACTAAAGCACACACTTAAAACACTATCAACATCTCTCAAATGATTACAATTTTAAGCTCGCAAAAGACAAGTGTATATGGTTCAAATATGCTTAGACTTTGAAATTACAGATTCTTCACTTTGTCTCTTACTTGTTACTCGACACTTTGGTCTTTTTATATATTTCTCCACTTTCAGACTAACTAATAGACAATCTCTAGATAATTGTCTTCTAATCTACCCGTTGGACATATTTGTATTAAGAAGATTGAGTGGTTGTCGATTGACAGAAGCAGAATCTCTACTTGATCCTTGTCACCCATCCAATAGAGTCTTAGTTTTCATAAATAAAGCTTATTCATTTAGAAAGAACTTGTCTTGAAATTGATCTACCAATCAAATAAGATTGAGTCATTTAAATCTTTTTAGGTGTGAAATCCAAATTGGATTACAAAGGATGCGCATAATAACCATTTTATTTCTATTCCATTTTTTTTTTTGTTCCGGACTTGTTTTTGGAATAAAAATCCATTTAGTAAAACTATTTCTGGAACATATTTTTACTCCAAAAATAGATTTGAAACAGAAATCATAAGTAATCTTTTTATTTACTTTTCTAATTTGGAACAGAAAGAAATAAGAAATAATTTCTCTCTTTTCTACTTCTCACCGGAAGGACTCTCTCCCTAATCCTAATATCATCTTGATGCCTCGCTCACCGAAGGACTCTCCTCCGTAGTCCTAAGCTCTTGACGCCTCCCTCAGATCAACATCTCGTTCAACTCAATGCTGTCGTCGACTTCGACGACATCCCCCTCACCAGTGTCGACTCCATCTCCTCGTTGGCCCTCACTCCACAAAGTCCTCATCGCCGTCAACTCCATCCCTCTCGCTGTCGACTCCATCCTCCTCGTTGACGTCGAATCCTCCTCCCCATACTGTCCAAAAGGCCCTGAAATTTCGTAGTTGTCCAAAGGCTTTCTCGTACTGTCCAAAGGCCTCCTCTCGGTTGACGACCACGACCCCCTTCAATCGCTCTCTCTCATCTTTGTTTTGCATTTGTCCAAAGGCCTTGAAGTTCGATTTTGCATTTGTGTTGCGAGTTCCGTGCCGGAATCTTCTTGATGCTTTTGTCTCCCCTTAAGCCCTTCGTGCTTCTCCATAGTGAACCTCTCTCCTCGACACCTCTAGGTAATTGATTAAATGATTACTTTGGTGAGAGTCACTTATGGTTCAGTGGTTCATTGTGGTCTATGCCAAGTTAACCTGATGATCCAAGTGGTTGATTATGGTTCAACCCTATGCTTTTGTCATATTGAGTTGTTGCCCTCAAGTTTTGTAAGATATAATTTGGCAACTTATATCTATTGAAGTGTCATTATTTCATTGAGGGCAAATTTGTGGAGGTTGTAAGGGCTCTGGGAAGGCCAATGTTTTAAGCCAAATCAATCTCAATCTACATTGGATCCTATCTTTGTCCATCTCTTTCCTTGGATGATATAGATGCCATGAACTGATTTCAACAAAAAGAGGCTGGATTGTTTTATTCAATTTCTTTTTATCTCTTATCTAGCTAGAGAAAGAAAAGAAGCTGATTGATAGAATGACAGCAGAACCACCATATCATTGTAAGAGGTTTCGTCTGATAATGCTTATATTTTGTTTTGCAGTTTTCTACTATCTCTCGATTTAGGAGTAAGCTAACTGAACATGGAAAATTTGCACTCAAGACATCAAGAAACTTAAATGAGACAAACCTAAAAGTTTGCCCATTGATTTAAGAGACCCTTTTTACCCATATGACCTCTTTTTGGCCTCTTTTGCATGGAAACGCACGTTACTAAAAAATATGTTAATCTCATGGACTCTAAAAATAAACTGTACTGCATATACACGTATGACATGTATGATGGTTGTTTCTATAAAAAACAACATAAGGTAGGGTACTTAGTCATAACCATATTTAATAGTCAGCAAACTATTTCAATGTGCATAGTTGAGGTCATGTGTTGCTTGGAATATATTCTATAATAATCAATGCCAATGAGCTCAAGGGGTGCGCAGAGATGATGTTCATTTATTCGTTTGAAGTGATTGTTCAGATGTATGGATGCAACTATGCAAAAATGAATGAACCTTCCCTAAGTTTGAGTGCACAGCTCGTGCTCATTGTGCTCCCTATGTGTTCCTAGTTTGCATTGGTTTCAGATATTGGGTGGATGACGTTTGTTCGTACGTGGATTTTTGGCTAATATTTGAGGGAGGATAACATCTGCGTTAGCCATGGAAAAAGTTGAGGGCTTTTTGGTCCACTTTGTAGAATATATTGATGTTATTTCGACAGTTAAATTAAGGAAAGTTTTAGAATTGTCCAATTTTCAGTTACAATCGCCAAAACATTTGAAAACCAATTGTGTAAAGAGAAACCAAAGATGGCTTTTGTATTGCACAACTGAAGAAATAAGGGGGCATGGTAGTTTTACTGCAATATTACCCTTTTCATTCCATTCATTGTAAACTCTCACATGCTAATTCTTAATGGGATGTATACGGGTAACTTTTATTGCATTGTAGTCGATTAGTTGGGTATCTTTTTATGGCTAGAAAAGAAAAGAAAAAAATTCTTAATTGAAGAAATGTTTCTACGTGCCAAGTGCTTTTATGAGGTATGCCGGTTCTTTTTAAGATTCTTTATGAATGGCGTCTTTCCATCTACATTTATTCCGAGATTATGAAATATGACCTTGCCTTCCAAGAATGTTAGATGTCCCTCTTGCTGCATCAAGTTCTTCGGTGGAGATTTGTCATTACTCAAAACACTATCAATTATTTAATCTACTTTGACTGGTGTAGTGCGATGAATACTTTAACTTATTCCTTTTACTTGCGATATATGGTTGCTTGTACAATCTTTTATGAGGATGTTCTCTTTTGATTTTCTTCATGCATTTTGTTTTATTAATAGTCATAGAATATTAAACTGATGTGACCTTGACATCTAAGTTTCTGCGCTTGAATTAATACATCAATTGATATGGCTCATTGGATGCTTGACCAGTTAAGGTTAAATGGCATCCCAAAAAGAGGCTTTTATGGAAAAGTGGACTGACTCTTTAACCAACAAGCTTGTAAGTTTGTTAGTAAGAGAGGTAAAAAAAGGGAAATTGCATCACTTATACCTATAACAAAACAAAATGGAATAATATATATGTCCAATTCAATAAACAGATAAGACTCCACTTTAGTATAGTTCAGTTTAAGAATAAGGTCAACGAACTAAAAAGACAGTATAGTTGTATCAAGAAGCTTTTGTCACAATCTACAGTTGGATGTGATAATATAAATAATGCGATTGCTATGGAGGATCAAAGTATATGGGAGTCCACATTAAGGTATCACTTTACTTGTTTCATTTTACTTTTATTGTGGATGTAAGCTTTGATTATATTGCCAAAGTATGTCATTATTGTGAAAATTGTAGAATAATAGCGAATGGGCTAAATTTAGGAAGGATGGGTTTCATCAGTATCCCGATTTGTGTATTGTGTTTGGTGATACATATGCTATTAGGGAGTATGCAATGGGAAATGTAGCAAAAGTGGCGGTGGCCTTGGAGAGAGATGACAATGGTGGTGATGGTGGTGGTGATGCAATAGGTGATCCGGATGAATTAGATGAACACCATACTAATGAGGAAGTCTTTACACCTAATGTGACTACTACCTCAGATCATAAAAAGCACAAGTTGGATAGGACTCCAAATTTCAAGAAGATGAGGAAGAGTAACACATATGATGTTACTAGCATCTGCAAAGCCGTTCAATAAATGATTAAAATTAAGATTGGTCAATAAACAAGAGACTTTGCGACCTCAAATGCCTTATCACTTATAAACCCCTACTCCATTGGAGTTGTGGTTGCCGTCCTTAATGATATGCCTGACTTAGAGCAGAATCTTTACAACAAAGTCATGAATCAATCATGCCTTAATGCCACTTGTAGAGAGGTTTTCATCATATCTTTACTAGAAAGGAGACGTAGACTTCTCGAATCTCTTTAACTAAATGTTGAGGAATATGTTATGGATTTATATTTGGTTTAATTTCACTTTATGACTTATGTATTTGAGATACTTTGTTTTTTTTTTTTTAATTTTTTTTATTATGCAACTATGAAAAATTTGTGGCTGTTATTGATTGTTATTGGATTCTTTACTTATATGTTGTATTTAATTTCTTATTTTGTGTGATGATATAGGTAATATGGAAGGGGACGAAAGTAATGTGTACAGTGATCAAGTAGTAGCAAGTAAATCAATTGAACTAGAATTTGATGATTTTGATATTGATATGCCAATAACATGATTATACATTGTTGTGGTGGATATGTTTATACACACAAAAGAATCTATTAGGAATAGCATATTGTCAAGATCCAAATGAATGATGGAGGTTCTTCATTGACATTCAGATAGAATATCTGAAACTTTAGAATAAAGAGACACGTCTTTATCAACCTTTGTAATTTGATTAAGGCAAGAGATTAGTTGGAAGATAGTTAATATATAAGGGTAGATGAGCAAATTGGGATCTTTTATCTACGATTTGTCACAAGAACTCTAATAAAGATTTATGTCAGAGATTCCAACATTCAAAACAAACTATCAACAAGTACTTCACTATAGTATTGAAAGCAGTTCTCAAACTAACAATAAAGATTATCATATTACCTTATTTTAATGTTGTCCCAAATAAGATTCTTATAAATCCCAACCATAAATTTTACTTCAAGGTAGGATTTTCATACATTCCTTTACACCATTAGTTTCATTTTGTTGCTAATCTTGTATAATACTAGTTTTTGATAAAATGATAAGGCTGTGTAAACGCTATTGATAGTACCCATGTTTATGTTTTTGTACTTGTGTAGATCCCATTTAGAGTAAGAAAGGGAATTTACCACTCATAATGTGACGTGCGTATGTTTGTTTGATATGAAATTTACTTTCGTGTATGCTGGTTGGGAAGGATATGCCAACAATTGTTAGCTACAATCGGCAGCACTCAAGACTCTCGCTTAAAATTTCCTCGATCACCACGAGATATTTACTTGTTTTGTAAGGAGTAATTTTCTTTATGATTGAATTGTAGTTGCAAATCATGACCAATATGAGTACCTTGTGGTAGATTCTGATTATGCATCAATTCCGGGATTCTTAACTCTTTTTAAAGGTGAACGGTATCATCTAAATGATTATAAGAGTAAATTGAGACATGGAGAGATCATTTGTGGTATTAAATGATCGCTTCTTCATTTTGAGAGTCATGCATCCATTTGCAATTCAAAAGCAAGCATATATTATAATTGCATGTTGTGCTATCCATAATTACATCCGTGATCAAGACAAGAGGGAAAAAACTTTTCCCTTGATGGAGATCCGGAGTACCCGTTTAGACCTACACAAGATGAGGTTACAAGCAATACATCGATCGAGGAGGGAACGAAGATGAACATGCTTAGAAAAAAGTATTGCCAATAAAATGGCAATGAATTATAATATGCCGGAGATTCTACGAAATTGTGTTTTTTACTTTTGTAATGTATTTTCATTGTTTTGTATTTGAGGATTTCTTATGTTAGCTCTTGCAATGTGATGTTGTATTTGAGGATTTTCTATCTTAACTCTTGCAATGTAATGTTGTATTTGAGAATTTTCTTTAATTGTAGTGGTCATTTATGACAAAATCTATCACACTTCATAAAATTTGCCGATTTTGTAAAATTTGCCACGAATTGCCGGATACCCTATGTTCTATTTCTTTTTAAAATGGTCGCGAACAATATGAGATTAACATGCATCAAGCACGTGTGCATTGGACACATATCATTGCTTCTTGTGTAGTAGATTGTGGAGGTGATCAGCATGACACGCTAGCATGAAATTTTCAGGATTTCCTTTTAAAATGGTTGTGCATAAACTGAGATTAACATGTATTGAGCACGCGTGCGTCTGACACATATCACTACTTCTTGTGTAGTAGATTGTGGAGGCGATCAATGTGACATGCAAGCATGAAATTGTGAATGCTAGTATGAGCACCTAGAAGGGGTGAATAGGTGCGAAAACAAACTTTTGTGAAGTACAGTGTAAAACTTTACTTTTAACCTGAGTCTGTTTAACAGTAGACTTTAAAATAGAAACAGGACTTTAACAATTAAATAAAGTTATGAGTAAAGTAAAAGAGTTTAGGGAAGAGAATAAAAACACAAGATTTATAGTGGTTCGGCTTAATCTAAGCCTACGTCCACTCTCCCGCACTATAGCCCACCGGCTAGATTTCACTATAAATCAAAAGAGTCGTTACAGAATCACGTCCTTGATTCCACAGTGTAGAGACTCTGCTACACTTCCTCAATGTCTCACAAATGTATAAACTCTATTTTGAGTACAAGTTTACGCTCAACAATTGAATTGACAAAGAACAAGGAGTTTTAGACTTTGGAATTTATCTATCGCGCATACACTCGAATAACTAGAACATTTTCCTTATATACTCCTCCATGCCTTTATAACTGTTGGCACTTTCCAAAGGAGCTCTTCCAATCTGCCCATTTGATAGAATCAATTAGAGAGATCTCGAGTTATTTAAGAAATATGACGATAGCCCATCAATCTTGCTTGCCCATACAATTAGGATCTAGGTTTCCATAAGTAGAACCTTCCAAGTATGCTTCGTCAATCAATAGATCTAAATTACCCGAATCAAAACGAATAATAGATTCCGAGATGCTATATCTAGCCAAGAGATCTTCTTTAGTCGATAGAATCAAATTCTTAACAAAATACTCAACTCTGGATAAATCTTCTTCGACGGTCTAGAAATTGTCAATGAGGGTAGACTTTGAATCTTGAGTTTGGTGGTTTGGTGGTCTTCAGACTTTGACGAAAGAATTTGCAAGTCTTCAGATTAAACTGATGGAAACGTTTTGTTAGTTTCAAAATAAATACGGAAGTTTTCTCCAATAATCTCCCCATTTTTTATGGTGACAAAACTTTCCTGCAGATTTGGATATTTTTGACCTGTAAGACAATATTCAAGCAAACATGGATATCTCACAAAAGATAATTGGCTTAGTAAAGATAGTATTAAATTTGCATCCACAGGAAATGAATAAGTTAGTCCTATAAATAAACAACTATCTTTGCCATGAAATACCAACAGTGCTTAAAATACTGCAGCAAACATTTAAACAATCAAACAATCCAAATCCAAATCTAGTCATAACCAAACATCCAAACAAAAGTAAAGTCAATTAAAAGTCAAGTCAAACAAGAGTCAAATCTCAAATCTGCACCACCTCCCCCTTTTTGTCAACATTAAAAAGGTAGAAACGAAAAGATAATGAAATTAGGATTGCTTTGGAACACGAATAAGCTAGAAATCTCCCATCGACTGGACAAGCCCTTCTAGCTTTTTCAAATCCTTCTTCAGTTGAGCCACTTCTTCACCCTTGGCATTTGCTTGAACTTGAAGAGCAAGGGCATGAATTTGATCGTGCAAGGAAACTGAAGAGGCTTGACCTGCATTCTATAAGTTCTGAACTCTGCATCCCAGGGCATAAATCTAGCCTCGCATCTCCATAAGAATATCAAGCAGTCTTCGAAAGTCTGGTGAATTATCAGTCTGAGTGCTAGCTTCTGCATGATCAGTAGGAATATTGGCAGATGATGGCAAGTCAGCATGAGCACCCAGATTTGGCGATGAAACCTCATGACCTTCTTATGGAAATTGAGAGGCACAAATGTCTTCTGGATTTGCAAGTGAACGGCTAACATCTTCACTAGGAAAAGCAATTGAAGAGGTACCTCTTTTCTCAGCAACTCCCCCTATTTCATTGCCTTCAGGTGGTGAGAAGTACTCTTCATGCTCTGTTTCCTCTTGTTCACCTCTACCTTCTTCTTCTTCTTCTGCAGTCCTTTCTTCCTCTGCTTCTTTTCTCATCAATTCTCTCTCTCCACTCCTTTGTTCAAACTCTTCTCTGTCTTGATCCTCTCTCTCCTCAGTCTCTAGAACAGAACGATGTAAGTTTCTCAATGCAAGAGCGGAAACTGTGATATCATCCTCATCTTCTTCATCCTCCAAGATGAGTGCTCTTCTTTTCTTGGAGGGAGCTGTCATGGGCTCCTTCCCTTTCCGTTTTGCAGCCGAAGAAACTTGGTGAGTCTTGACAGGGGTTTTCTCCTTTAATCGCTCCAAAGCCTTGTTCAGCTCTTTTAGACACATTTTGGAAACCATTTTCAGTCCCACCATCATTTGATCACAGGATTGAACACACAGAATCCTGGGAGACTGAATATTCAAATGTCTGAATAACTTTGTAACAAGCGCCGAGTAAGGAAGTTGTCCCTTGTCTTTCACCATCGTTCTATACATGTGAAACATGATTGTGTGAGGCAGAGAGAACCTTTTGCCAGTGTTGATAGCATACATCAACTTTGCTTTTGAGTTGGAGATGTCGGTCTTCGAAGTCAATTTGGGTCTAAGGCAATTGATCACGATCTTGTGAAGTAAAATATTTGAGGCATTCATCCTTAAGTATGAAATTCGTCCTTCCGCCATTCCATCTCGAACAAGCTCTACCGTCGCACGACCAACAGACACACTAATTGATTGGAATGCCCTTTGCTTTACTTTAATCACATCCGCCAATGTGTCCATGTCAACAATATAGTCCTAGTCTCGAACACTAAAAGAAAATCTATTCACATCCAAATAACTTAGATTAGAATAGAAATAGCCAGTAAGTTCTGGATATGCCTCTGTCGTCTCAGAACAAAATCGCTCAAGCTGAAGTAGAGTGAATTTCTCTCGTAGCTTCACATTTAAAGAGTCCAGAAAATCAAAGTTCACATTTCTTGGATTGATCACCCCTTGCTTTAGCAACTTAGAGTAAAGTCGCTTGTGTTCCTTTGAGCGAAACAAGTCTGTCTTTTTGCTTCGAATATTTGCCGCAACACCCATTCTAGGCTTAAATAGACCTCCAACATGTGGATCACTAGGGATATTCGCAAAAGCTTGTTCTGCCAACCCCGCAGGAGCAACTCTCAATCGTTCCATTGTTCGCAAAAAGTGGGTTTCATTTCGATACCCTTTCTCTTTAAAAAATTCATCAATATAGTTCAAGGGAGTGCTTCCCTTCTTCAAAGCAGAGTAAAGTTTAAAGATAAAAGTGGGCTTTTGAGTTCTTACGGGTTCTACGCCTTCACTGATTTCTTCCTTCGCTCTTTAATCAATACCCTAAGGTCTAGCTTGAGGAGATTGACATGGTTGAGAATGTTGTGGGCTTTGCTGCTGTCTTGGAGATTCTTCTTCCTCAGTGAGGTCAAAATGTGTAGGACCCTCACGCATGTGTTGTGGTCCCCTGTTCACGATCCTTGAAGACTTCCTTTGGGAAGCCATTCTAATAGTCTTTGAGAGATTCCAAACTTGATTCGCGAGAAAGATTAGAGCTTTGATGATTAAACTAGAGAGTAAAAGTAAGAAAATGATGTTCTGTGCTTTTAGGGTTTGAGAAGAAGACGATTAGTATATAAGGCTGTCAAAAAGAGGTATACGGAACGACGTAAAAGGAAAAATAGAAAATGCATTTTCAAAAATAACTGCCTTTTTGAAAAAATAGATAATTGTCATTTAAAAAAAAACTTCTTTTTCGAAAAGGAATAATTGCAATAATCATGAAAATTGGGGAATATAACATCAATCAATTATAGATTAATAGATGAACGTACATTTTCGACATTTTATCCGATAGATAAAATTCTAAAACAGAAATAACTTATAGTCGTGAATCTTGATCTTCTAAGTCTGAGTATCTTTAGACTTTTATCCCTGAGTCTGAACTTCTTCAGATTTTAAGATATTGAGTCTAGAACGAATAAGCTCGAATTGACTTTTCCCTAGAGGCTTTGTAAAAATGTTCGCTAGTTGATTCTTTGAGTCAATGAATTGAATCAAGATTTCTCCATTTTGAACATGATCTCTAATAAAATGATGTCAAATTTCTATATGCTTTGCTCTTGAATGAAGAATTGGATTCTTGGTGAGATTAATCGTGCTGGTGTTGTCGCATTTGATTTCAGTGCATGATTCTTCGATTCTAAAGTCTCTTAGCTATTGCTTTATCTACAAAATTTGTGAACAGCAACTTCTAAGAGCCACATATTCTGCTTTTGATGTTGAATGAGCTATAGTACTTTGCTTTCTTGAGAACCAAGATACTGTCCTATTCCCAAGTAATTGACAAGTGCCTGAGGTGCTCTTTCTATCAACTCTACATCTTGCTAGGTCTGCGTATGAATATCCAAGGAGAGTAAAGTTTCATTCTTTACGATACCAGAGACCCAAATTAGAAGTTGATACAACGTATTTGATGATGCATTTTGCAGCACTTAAATGATATTATTTGGGATTTGATTGAAATCTAGCACAAATACAAACACTAAACAAAATGTTAGGTCTAGAAGCAGTAAGATAAAGAAATGAACCAATGATACTCCTATATAGCTTCTGGTCAACTTTTTTTCCTCATTCATCTTTGTCCAGATTCGAGGAACTTGACATTGGTATATCAATCTTTTTGTAATTCTCCAAGCCGAACTTTTTAACAAGGTCTTTAGCATATTTTTCTTGGTGGATGAAAGTTCATTTCTTCAATTGTTTTACTTGAAGTTTGAGAAAGAATGATAGTTCACCCATCATGCTCATTTCAAACTTATCCTACATAGTCTTAGAGAATTTCTTGTACGGATTTTCGTTAGGTGATCCAAAAATAATATTATCAACATAAATTTAAACAAGTAAAAAGTTTTTGCTTTCTCTTTTGATAAACAATGTAGTATCTACTTTACCTTTAACAAAGTCATTTTGGATTAAAAACTTACTTAATCTGTCGTACCAAGCTCGAGGTGCTTACTTTAAGCCATATAGCGCATTTTTTAGTCTGAATACAGAGTCTAGTTTCCTTGGGTCTTCAAATCAGGGAGGTTGTTCCACATAGACTTCCTCTTGGATAAATCCATTTAGGAAAGCGCTTTTGACGTCAATTTGGAATAACTTGAAATGCTTATAACAAGCAAAAGCAAGTAATAGTCTAATTGCTTATAACCTTGCTACTGGTGCGTAAGTCTCATCATAGTCTATCACTTCTTCTTGCGTATATCCTTTGGCCACGAGTCTTGTTTTATTCCTTACGACTTTTCCTTTCTCATTCATCTTGTTCCTGAAAACCCATTTAGCTCCAATGATAGATTTACCTTTTGGTTTAGGAGTCAATTCCCAGACATCATTGATATTGAATTGCTTGAGTTCTTCTTGCATAGCTTTAATCCAGCTTTCATCAATTAAAGCTTTTTCTATGCTCTTGGGTTTTATTTCAGAGATAAGAGCCACATCACCAGACTCTTCACGCCTTTTGGATCTTGTACGAATTCCTTCATTAATGTCACCAATAATGAGTTCTTTGGGATGACTGGACTTATGCTTCCAGTTGTTGGTTGATTTGTCAGACTGTTGTTCTTTTTCTTTATTTGAATCTTCAACGATTATTCGTTGCTGGTCTTCTAAAGTCTGAACTACTTTTGGAGATTTAGACTTTGTAGAGTCTAGAGCAAGTTCAGATTCTTCAGGTTGAGTCTGAATCATTTGATTTCATATGAAGTCTTGAAATTTGACATTTATCGATTCTTCCATAGATTAAGTCTTTTTGTTGTAAACTCTGTAAGTTTTTCTAGTGGTTGAATATCCAAGGAAGATGCATTCGTATGATTTTTCTTCAAACTTACCAATTCGATCATTTGCATTTTTCAATATAAAACATTTGTATCAAAATACATGAAAATAGGAAACAATTGGCTTCTTTCCTTTGAACAACTCATAGGGAGTTTTCTCCAAAATAGGCCTTAAGAAGACTCTATTAATTATATAACACGTTGTAGAAACTGTTTCAACCCAAAAAGAGAGGAAATGTTACTTTCAATTAATAGTGTTCTAGCAATTTTCTGCAATGATCTATTCTTCCTTTCCACAACTCCATTCCGTTCTTGAGTGTATAATGAGTAGAATACATGCTGAAAATCAGATTCATCACAGAATTTAGCAAAGTCTTGATTTTCAAATTCACCTTCATGGTTTGTCTGTATACTTGAAATAACATACCCTTTCTCATTTTGAACTTTCTTAGCAAATTTTATAAAATAATAAAAGGTTTCAGACTTACTTGTCAGGAAATATATCCAAGTGAATCTTGAATAATCATCCACTATAACTAGGCAATATTTCTGACCTCCAATGTTCTGGGTTCTAGTTGGTTCGAAGAGGTCCATATGCAAGAGTTGCAGCATATGATTAGTGGAAACTTGATTTATTGGTTTGAAAAAATTTCTAACCTATTTTCCCAATACACACGGTGTGCATAATTCAAATTTTTGATATGTCAAGTTGGGTAGTCCACGAACAAGCTTCTTTGTAGAGACCTTGGCTATTTGCTTCATATTGATGTGGCTAAGTTTTCTATCCCAGAGATTAGCTTCCTCTTGAATTGAAATTAGACATTGAGATTTTTCTAGTTTGATATTCAAGAGATATATATTCCCATGTCTTTGCCCCGTGAATGTCTGAGAGGAACCTTTACTGGTTCCTAACATACTCCTTCTTGAAAGTTGATTTTGTAACCTATGTCACACAGTTGGCTGATACTCAGCAAGTTGTAGTTGAGTCATTCCACTAAGAAAACGTTACTGATTGTGAGACTTCCAATCTTTACGGTTTCATATCCCACAATTTTGTATTTGCTATTTCCTCCAAAAGAAACTTTTCCACCATTAACTTGCATAAGCTTTATGAAACAATTTGAGTCTCTTGTCATATGTCTTGAGCATCCACTATCCAAGTGCCATTTAATATTTTTCTTGATAGTGACTTGCATTTAAAAAAGAAACTCAAGCTTTCTTTGATATCCATACTTTCTTGGGTCCAATGGAGTTAGTGCCATATACGGTCTTTGCCCAAACATTATTAACAGGTTTCCAAACTATAGGACATTTTTTCTCAAAATGTTCTGAGCTATTGCACTTAGAACATTTGAGAGCATTGCGGCCTACAGGTTTTACAAAGACTTTTTGGAAATGATTTCTATAAAAATCTTTTGTAGGTCTTTGTTTAATTCTTTCATTTACTTTTGGAAAATCAATTAGAGGAATGGCTTCAGCAGTCATTCCCAAACCTAATTTGTTAAAGTAAGGTCTTTGTATTGAAAGAATCTTTTCTAATTTTTCAAAATCTATTGAAAACCTTTTTGAAATACTTGAAATATCATTTTTCAAAAGTGCATTTTCTTTTTAAAGTGAATCTGCATTTTCTTTTAAAGTAATAACACTTTTATCCAAATTTTTGACTTTTTCTTTCCAAACAATTTCCCGTTGCTTTAGTGTAGAATTTTCGCTTTTCAATTCGGAAATCCTCTTGAGAGAGGTTTTGAGATTAAGACACAATTCTTCAATATATATAGAGACTTTAGTAGAAATTTTTAAATTACTTACCTTAATTTCACTATCTGAGTATGAGTTTGTCTCAGAATCTAAATCTGAGTCTAATTGTGCCATTAGACAAATATTAGCATAATCATCATCACTCTCTTCACATTCGGTATTATTCCAAGTTTCTGCTTTGAGAGCTTTTATGAATTTCTTAGCTTTTTCTTTCTTTTTCTTCAGTAAGGAACAGTTGGGTTTGATGTGTTCATTTTTCTTGCATTCAAAATAAATCACTTCTTTATTGGAATCATCAATCCTCAGCTGATTTATTTTGAAACTTTTGAGAACTTTGTTTCTTCAAATTGAATCTTCTTCCCTTTTTGTTCAGTTTTCTGAACCTTCTTATCATGAGAGCAAGCTCTTCATCGTACAAATCATCTTCAGAATCTGTAACATCAAAATTATCATTAGATTTTAATGCAATGGGTTTTTTTACCTTTGGGATCTTCATCTTCATTGATTTGCTCCACTTCATAAGATTGAAGAGTGCCAACCAATTCGTCAACAAAGAGTGGCATGATTCTTTGTGTCTCCCTTATTGAGGTCTTTATGTGATTTCAATCTTTGGAAAGTTTACGCAATAACTTGTTAACCTTCATGGGTCCAGTGATTAGTTGACCTTGATACTCAAGACCATTCACGATTTCTGTAAAACGACTAAACATGTTAGTGATAGATTCTCCTTGTTTCATCCTGAATGCTTCATATTGACCGAGCATGATATTGATTCTGGTTTTTTTCACTCGATCGGTTCCTTCATAGGTAATGTGCAATATATCCAAGACTTCTTTAGCTGTTTGACAAGAAGATATCCTGTTATATTCAGTAGAAGATAATGCACAATATAAAGAATAAATTACTTTTGTATCAAGAGCTTGTCTCTTGGTTATCTCTTCTTGAGACATATCGCTAGACTCAACAGCTTCTTTCCCCCTTTCTGAGACTGTTGTAGTTTTATGAATAATTCATTTATCTACCACATCCCATTCAAGAGGGTCTTTTGATCTTAGGAATGCCTTCATTTTGTTTTTCCGTATATTGTATTCCTTCCCATCAAAGTAAGGCGATCTGGTGTTGCTTTGCCCTTCAACCAAGCCTAGAGCCAACATACTAGCCATGGATCGTTAACTCTGAAGTAAAAACACTTCAATTTAAATGAGTATACAAACTCTAATACCAATTGTGAATGCTAGTATGAGCACCTAGAGGGGGTGAATAGGTGTGAAAATAAATTTTTGTGAAGTATAGTGTAAAACTTTACTTTTAACCTAAGTCTGTTTAACAGTAGATTTTCAAATAGAAACGAGACTCTAACAATTAAATAAAGTTATGAGTAAAGTAAAAGAGTTTAGGGAAGAGAATAAGAACACATTGTTTATAGTGGTTCAGCTTAATCCAAACCTACGTCCACTCTCTCGCACTATAGCCCACCGGCTAGATTTCACTATGAATCAAAAGAGTCATTACAAAATCACGTCATTGATTCCACAATGTAGAGATTCTGCTACATTTCCTCAAGGTCTCACAAATGTATAAACTCTATTTTGAGTACAAGTTTACGCTCAACAATTGAATTGACAAAGAATAAGGAGCTTCAAACTTTGGAATTTATCTATCGTGCACACACTCAAATAATTAGAACATCTTCCTTATATACTCCTCCATGCCTTCATAACCGTTGGCACTTTCCAAATGAGCTCTTCCAATCTACCCGTTGAACAGAATTAATCAGGGAGATCTCGAGTTATTTAAGAAATATGACGATAGCCCACTAATCCTGCTCACCCATATAATCAGGATTTATGTTTCCATAAGTAGAACCTTCCAAGTATGCTTCGCCAATCAATGTATCTAAATTACTCGAATAAAAAATGAATAATAGATTCCGAGATGCTATATTCAGCCGAGAGATCTTCTTTAGTCGATAAAATCAAATCCTTAACGAAATAGTCAACTCTGGATAAGTTTTCTTCGACGATCTACAAACTGTCAAATAGGGTAGACTTTGAATCTTGAGTCTAGTGGTTCGGTGGTTTTTAGACTTTGACAAAAGAGTCTGCAAATCTTCAGACTAAACTAATGGAAACGTTTTGTTAGCTTCAAAATAAATACGGAAGTTTTCTCCAACAATGAGATTAACATGCATCGAGCACGCGTGCTGTCACGCCTCGAACCTCAAGCATGTGCCCATCCCTTGGTGGTTGATAAAATTGCGATATCCTAGGACGCGTTACCAATCCATTCATTTTAATGCACATGTGGAAGTGAAACAATACCCCTAACAACAACCAACACGGGATAGAAAAGCGGGAAACATATTCACAACCAAAACACTTTTATAAACACCCCGATTTATATACAACACTAGTCTATAGACAAAAGTCTTCAAAAGACCGGCTCTCAAAAGAAGTTGTCCTAAGACTTACTAATCGGACACATTCGTTGATCCTTTATTCTCCACAGGCTCCGGGGGCTTCGGGTCCTCCATAGCACCATCAGGAGGGTCGGTTGCACTCTCACCTAAAGTGGTGTCTACCACAGCGGGGATCTCAAGACCCTAGAGGGGACCTTTCATGTATCCAATGAATCCGTGGCGAAACCACGCTCTGAATTGATGGGGTACCCTCTGAGGTAGGCCCTCATTGACCCAAACGGTGGTCACCACGAGTTCATAGACCTAGTGGCCCCCGGGATCAAGGTAGTCAAAACTCTACTTAGTAACCCTCATGAGCCGACCAAAATGTTCCGGAAGAACCGCCATCTAAGGACCTGAAAAGATTGAGCCCACGACGGGGTGAGATAATGTCTCAGTAAGTTCACCCCTCAACTCCGACTAGGAAGGAAATACGCTTAAAGGCAGTCTATACACACATGACATATAACTTACCTTGCCTCAGTTCCCCCCTGCATGTCAATAGAATTCATATACTCAATCAATGCAATTCGATCCATTCAATCGATTTAATTCGATTATTGCTTGCACAAGCATGAACTACCGACACACATTGGTTCTCTGGCATAGCCAGGGATTATTGCTCACACAAGCTTATATGAACTATTGCTCACACAAGCTGAGATAGACTATTGCTCATACAAGCTGGCACGAATCATTGCTCACACAAGTTGACACAATCCATTGCTCACACATCCTGACATAGATCATTACTCACACAAGCTGACACATCGACTCACTTCGAGGATAGGTTCACTTAACTATCACACGATCAATTTGAACCAGAAAATTTGATATTCATTCCTTTAAAATCCCATGATTCGATAGTCCTTAAAACCATTTTTGGTGTCAAAACCCGGCACTTAGGATTTTTCTAATTAAATATCAAAATTTCACCATTTAGAATAAATAACCAAAATCACAATTATTACAAAATTTGCATAATTTAGCGCTCAATTGCATAAACTAAACACACCATTGCAATTAGCACGAAATTCGATCGCCAACTATCCCGGTATAATTTTCAAAAAATAATAAATAATTAAATAAATACAAAAATAATTAAATAATGCAATTAAATATCATAAATACCAACTTAGGTCGGAAATGCTAAATTAACAACCTAAATGGGCCTAGAAAATTTCCAAACCTATCTAGATAAATAGCATAACTTATCTAGTCCTTAATTAATCTATTCTAACCGCCTAACATGCACAATTGAATAGTTAAATCACTAATCCATGCTAATTTTAATTAGCCTAAACTAATTAACCCCTAAGCAAAATTAACTCTCTAAGCAAAGTTTAGTAAGTAAACTCACCGGTTTAGCGATCTGGTGAGTCCACGGCGTCGGTGATGCAGAGGCGAACAACAACTAAGCCCACGGTGACACCAACGGAAGACCGAATGGGCTTGAAAACGGGCCCAACAGCTCACTGCTCGAGCTACTAGACGGCTTCTACTTGGGCCGAGAAAGGCTAGAACCAACGGGTAAAACGGCTCGGGATGGGAGGCGGAGGCTGCAACTGGCCAGGTGGAGGCGGATGGCGGTTGGAACGGCGGCGAACGGTGACCAAGCGAGCTCAGGTTGATGGCTTGGGCTGGATGATGGCTCTAGACCACGAGACGATGAGCAAGAGGTGCGGGCTAGCGGGACGACGAACGACGGGCTTGCGGGTGTGAGCGGGCGGCTCCGGTGGCCTTGATGGTGGTCGACGGTGAAGGGGGACTAGTCTGCTCAATTTCCTCTGATTTTCTAAGCTTCTAAACCTCAACAACAATGGATAAAACAAGTCTCGAGGAGGAAGAAGGAGCTGCTGAAGATAGAGGGGTCCCATTTGGCCACAAATATCCCCTTTCTACTCAAGTTCATGTCCTCACCACTTCAGCCCCATCCTCAGCCAATTTGTAGCACAAGACTTCTCCTAGAACCTTCCCCAAATGGTCCAAAATGTTGTCTCCCCCTTGGCCTACGAATTTGCCACTTTCCCTCTTCAAATTGATTCAATTCCCTTCCAATTGAGTTCAATTTGAGGTCCATAAAATCAACCAAGATACCCACACTTGAATTCACATTTTTCCTCGTCAATTTGTCCAACATGAATCCCAAAAACGCGATAAAAAACGGTCATCTAATTTTCCCGGTAAAAAACGGCCCTACTTTGAATTTTCGCCAAAAATTTCGATTTGCAGAAAAATCTTCGGAGGATGAGTCAACGTTCCTAAAATGAATTGTGACATGACAGAATTTTCAATTTTTAAAATCGGATTTAAATTCGTGGTTAATTTCAACTAGGCACGATTTTAGCGTAACCTAACCTACCAAATAGCTTTTAGGAATTTTTAGTGTAATCGACCATGTAGATTATTTTCGAGCCACATTGTACCTCTTTGACACATTGGTAACTCTCAGTTGTCGTGAAAATCTCAAAATTTCAAATATAGACACAGGGTATAGAAATAACAGAAAAATCAATCTAGTGTCGTTCGATAAAATTTTTGCAATTAGGTGGAATCACCTGCACACTAATCACATACCTCTATTGAATCAACCTATCTCCGGTCTTTGATCATTTTTGACAGTGCCGTAATGACCCTTGCAGATTAGCACGGTCGAGCAATCGATTTCTAGTTGAATTATCAAGTTTGTTGTGTTTAGATTCCTTAACGGCTTCACCTGATAGACTAATTTTCCTGTGAGTGATCAGTTCAGGGAAAAAAACTATAGGGGCGTCGATGAAAAGCCCAACTTATTCAATCGAAAACAGAACCCGAAAATCAAGATGTCACACGTGTGTCGGACACAGATCACTGCTTCTTGTGTAGTAAGAAGTTTTCATAGTTTCCTCATCTATTTGTATGTAGTACATTGAAACATTGAGGACAATGTCTTTTGTACATCAATTCCTTGAAAAGGTAACATTTTTTTTTTCCAGAGAACACTTTAGGAGTTGGGTGCAAAGGCATTTGATCAACGATAGTAGATCATTGATTGTCGTGGATTTATGCATTTAGGTTTTCATGGTATCAAGGTTGAAGCATGAAATTTTTGATGAGTTGCTTGGTTACTATGTTTAAAGGAATCTTTGTGTACTTGCATATGAATTTGCGACCATGGGATTACTACATGATGTACTACATGGTAATTGAAGCCTACTCGTCTTTTGTGGCTTAACGCTCTTAATATGTTTTATCATGTAGAGATGAGTGAAGGGATTATCACTTTATAGGAAGAAAAAGGAGTTCAAGTTGTGCAACCAGGCCTTGTCCTCGACTAGACGCAGCAAATAAGAATTGTTGTTGATTTAGCGAGGGGATTGAAATATTTGCATGAGAAAGTTCAGCCTTCTATAACCCATAGGGATTTTCGATCTAGCAACGTGATTCTTTTTGAAGGATTGAAAGCCAAAATTTAGGCACCTGACATGGCTACTCACCTTCATTCTACCATAGTTTTGGGAACCATTGGCTATCATGCTCAAAAGTAATGCACTTAGATCTCTATTTTCTATTGTATGGAGAATATTGATAAGAATATTGTTCGGCCATAATCGCCTATCCAGGTGGTTGCTAAAATTTTTTGCGTGAAAATTTTAAAAATACAATATAACAACTCTCACTTTGTATTTGGGTTCATAAGCATTTGAAATTTGTAAGAATGAACATCTCACTCACTCCATAATCAAAAATCCATTTAAGAAATAGAAATTTTATACTATTATCAAAAGAATTTATGCTTCAACAACAAAAAAAATTGTATTATTATCAAATGCGTTTTTCTGTTCAAAAACTCATCCAGAAATAGAAATAGAAATAGAAAAATCTATTTTTGTTCCATAAATTAATTTATGGCCATAATGGTTATCATCTGTACCCTAACTATTATAAGTTCTGAACCATCACGTTTTGGACCTATCACGTTCTAGTTGTGTCAAGTTTTGGATCCATCACATTCTAAAATAGTGTCAAGATGGGAACATGTGTAGTTCTCTAAGTTTGAAGATCTTCATTTTTAATATAAAGTCTGAACTTAAGTTAGATTATGTTCCATTTGAAGTAGACTTTACAAGCTGGACTTAAGTTTGAACACATTCATTCTTAGAATTTGTGTTTGAACACATTTAACTTTTAAGTTTAGACTTTGTCATAATATAGTTTGAATAAGTTTAGCTTCAATAGAGAGTCTATCTTTTGGTTCTTTTAAGTATTATTCTTAACAATATCCTTCACACATTTTATTAGAATATCATATGCGTAGTGGCTTGTGCATTTTTCATCTGGTTACTCAATCATTAGAAATGTTAGTGGCCTTTGATTATTTTTTTTTATGACTCGGGAACCGCCGCACAACTGACAGCCGACGATGTAAACCCTAGGCAACGCTAGCGTGGGGACCCATCTCCCATAGCGCCGCACTTAAGTCGCGCAAATGCGACTGTGGTGACTCGAACTCCCCCCAACCGGAAGAGGGGGGAACGCCCGAACCAACCCGTCCACAACGGGGTGGGTGCCTTTGATTATTTTGTTATATTCAAAACATCATAAGGGATTTTCCTAACATGTATCATTCATGGAAGGGATTTGATGTAGCAAATCGGAAAACTTCTTGCTCCAAGCGACGGAGTTCATCTTGAGCCTCTTCCTTCGCATAAGCAGGATAGTACTATTGTCGGAATTCTTCAATGAGCATTTCCTAAGTAGTGATAGGTTCACCACTCTTATAATCACACCTATGACATCACTACAAGAGGGCATTGTCAGTCAAATACATTGCCATGGTACTTACCCAAAGTGCTCCATTGGTGACTCTTATGCTTAGACGTACTACTCCATATACCACAAGAAGTGATAACCACATTTACTCATGGACTAGGTTACATGGTGATAACCACATTTACACATGCAGCTTCCATCTTGGTGAGCTTTGCCTTAAGTTCGATCATTTCCACACGCATGGCCTCCACCAAGGCTTCTAAGGCATCATCGCACGACCAGAGTTCTTTGGATGTAGTGCTTAAGGTGCCCAGCATCTCTCCTCAAAGCTCACCCATGTTGAATTTGAGCTATTGCACCCCTGCTTGGAGCTCCCCCTTGTTGGTCTTGAGCCTTTCAATGCTCTCGGATAACTCCTCAACCACTCCTTGGATGTCACTTATGGCGATCTCCATCTTCGCCATACAAGCCTTCGAGTCATGCAACACAACCTTCAAACTCTCGCAGCCTTTCTTTGCCTTGAAGGCTGGTTGATTGATAGCCCTTCACTTCGTTCCTGAATGGCCTTGTCACCTTGGACGGATGTTACGTTGGAACGTGGATCCATTGCGCCTTGGATTGACTTCACTCTGATACAACTTCTCATAGGTCAATTAATTTAGCGTTCCCTTATCCGTGTAGCCTTAGAAATTTCTTCCAAAGTAAGCTTTCTCACAATATTCACAAAGATCGTAGAGAAAGAAACTTTTTGGAGAGAGAAGTTTTGGATTTCTATTACTCGTGAGGTAATACAAATGAGGGAGAGAAGACCCCTATATATACAAATACTCCTTGAATTACAACTATGATCTCTCCTCAATTTAACAATGGAGATTCTATCTTCCTATCTACCAACTACCGGCATTTATTATAACCACTTTATAATAAGATACATTTATAATATTGCCTGCCCCTAGGAATATTCTAGAGAACACAAGTGAGGTTCATCCAGTTGTCTTGGATCATTAACAGTCCTTCGTGCATGGAAAATCTCTAGACCATGACACGAGCATGTAAAAATGTGTAGAGAAGCATCCTTTTTGACTTGAAACCCAAATAATTAAATATTTTAAGCATCTCAAGTAGAGTTTTTTTTTTTTTTTTGGTCAGTCAAGCAGAGTTAAGAGAGTATATTTATCATCCTTTACAACAAGAATTTATTCAAGTTTTGACATTAAAATGCTTAAGTATGTGCCATTTGTACATTTTGTGTCAACGAGCTAGGTCGAAATTTGTTAGTCTTATTTTTATAGTGGAGAAATTATTAATTCATTTTTAAATATATTGTAAGGATGTCAATTCAATGCTCAACTTTTCAATCTCATTAATGTGGTCCTAAACCTTAACTCAAAATTTAAAGATAGTCCTTTCGGTCAATAACTGCCAAAAATTCGTTGGTGTAATTTAGGACTGACCATTTAATAGATTTAAACTAATTGGATAATTATCTCACTTTATAGTCTTCTAGTTCAGGAATTCCATTATTCTTAATTTTACATTGGGTTTGTTCGATGTGATTAGATAGGGAAAAAATGAATTCAGATAATAATAAATAAGAAGAAAAGGAAACGAATGATAGGCGGATAACGGCATAGGCTGTTAAGCAACTCCCCCAATCACTTCAAATCCTTACAATTTGTATAATCTGAAGAGATAAAAAAAATCACACAAAATCAGCTATTATAATGTCTCCAAAATGCTTTCCTTTTTTGTTCCTTCATCCAAATACCCTTTCTCTTCCCATTAATCATTGATATCAAACACATGCACAGAGCCTAAAATTTTTCAAAGAGAATTACCCAAAAAGTCATAAACCTATTGCAATTGTGCCAATTCAGTCTTAAACTTTTTTTAGTCAATTTATTCTTAAACCTTTTACAATTGTGTTAGTTTAGTCTATCTGACCAAAATTGGCCCACTGGCGTTGACGTGGACGCTGGCCATCGACAAAAGCTGATATGGCAATTTTTTTAATATTTGTTTTTTTGAGAATTTTTAAATATTTTTTGGAATTTTTTAATTCTTTTTTTCTTTTTTTTTTTTTTTTCACCTTCTCCTTCCTTAGGCCAGTTGGCACCAGCCAGTGGCAACGCTCGTCCCCGCCGGCCACTGGAGAAGGCGAGCCTCACCCAGCGACGGCAAGGCCGACCCTTGCCTCTAGCCAGCGCCAACCGGCCAAAGGAAGGAGAAGGTGAAAAAAAAAGAATTCAAAAATTTAAAAAAAATATTTAAAAATTCGAAAAATAAAAATAAAAATTGCTACGTCAGCTTTTGTCGAACAGTTGGTGTCCACATCAGCGCCGACCGGCCAATTTTGGCAGGATGGACTAAACTAGCATAATTGTAAAAGGCCAGCTAATTTTTAAATGTTTTAAATAAATTTAGTTTTAAATTAAATTTAATTAATTTTTTACCTTGTCAACACCAAAATGACGTCGTTTTTGCATTATTTGGCCATATCGCGTGCAAAATGATGCAGTTTTGCACTTACTTCGCTGGAAATTGCGCACGCCAGCATTTTGGCCGGATTTTGGCTAGATTGGCACTTAAGGCTGCGCATGACAAAATTTCTGAAACAGAAATTGATTTCTAGCTAGAAATCAATTTCTTAATTTCTATTCCCCGGACAAGTTTCTAAGCAAAGAAACCCGTTTGATAACGACTCAAAATTTCTATTTCTAGGAATAGAAATTGATTAGATAACAACATAGGAAATCCTCAAATACAAAATAATAGTCGAAATAATACTAATACATTACAAAAGTTGAAAATACAATTTCATGGATTTTTCAGCATATTATTATCCCTTGCCATTTTATTAGCAATTGTTTTCCTAAGCGTATTTATTTGGTTTCCTTTCTTGGTCAATATATTGTTTGCAAGTTCATCCTGCATAGGTTCAGACAAGTATTGCGGAAGCATGAATATGGGTGCCATCAATGGCGCCTATATAGCCTTGTCATTTTATAAAAAACTAGTATTATACAAGATTATCAACAAAATAAAATTAATGATGTAAAGAAATATATAAGAATTCTACCTTAAAGTAACGTTTATGGTTAGGAACCAATCGGGGGAAGGTCGGTTTATTTTGATTTTCGAATTGAATCGGTCTAGTTGCTCATCCTTAATTTCTTTATTGTTGCTCAATGAACCTTTAATGGCTCTTGCACAGCAAAGAGAGATTCTCTTGAATCTCTTGCCTTTGAATTAAAATTTAAGATTATATAACAATCTAATTATTTTGATTTTGCAAGAATTTTGAATCCATAAAAAAATAAGGTTAAATTTCTAGGCACGTTTTTTATTCATCTATTACGTAAGAACTTTTTCTTCAATTGGCCATGCACGTGTCTTTTCTAGGAGGAAAGAGCCCCATTGTTTTTAGGTAAGCATTTAAGAAATTTGGTCATTTTTTAAAATTGGGGACCCATTCGATTGCCTTTCATCCTAAAGAGGAAGTTATCAAAAAAAAAATTAAAAATGCAAAAAAAAAAAACATTAGCAAAATAAGAAAAAGAAAATTAGCAATAATTTGTGAAGTTGTAGTTATGAGTGAATTAAGTTAGCAAGAAAACACAAGGTTCTTTTATATGGTTTCATTTCAGTTTCTGATTTCTATTTCAGAAACTGAGAAGTTAAAAATTTCAGCTTCTGATTTCTTCAATTTCTCTATTTCTGGAATAGAAATCTGTTTCTGAAATAGAGAAATCAAATTGCGTTACCAAACGGATTTCTGTTCCAAACCTGTTCCGGGGAATAGAGAAATAAAGAAATCGAGAAACAGAAATTTTGTCATGCGCGCCCTAAGTGATTCATTTCTCTCCGATTTTGGCACTTAAGTGTCACTTTTGTAACTTTTGGCACTTGAAGCGTACTTTTGCCTTATGGAATGAGGGTTCATCAAAGCTTGAATGGAATAATAAAATGTGAACGGCTCAAAGAAGATGAGGACGTCAATTCGCTTAGGACCTGTTTATAGAAGGTGAACGGACCATTCAACAAGAATATGTGTAAAGTCTGGAGGGATAATTGCCGAAGCAGCTCATGCTATAGACAGGATAGATGGTTCTAGATACGAGTCTCTAGAGTCTTGGTGGGAACACTCAGATCTTTATCATTTTGGAAATGAACTCAAATTGGTGTTTCACGGTCGCATACAAGGACTAAAATTTGCCTAAAGCGGAGTATATGATAACATATTTTGCCATTTTTGTAAAAGCAGAAAAGGTGTCAGCTAGACTATAAAAGTAGAGAATTCTGCTTTTGGAAATGGCATTCAATACCCATAAACAGATGTTCTGATTGTGCATACAGCCCTGATGGTCAAAAAGGTTAGAACAATGAATCTTGGAAAGCTTACAACGGATATTTTGAAGCTTGAAAGCCCATTTAAACAGATCAAGTGGCTGGTGAAGACTTGAAGTTCAAGAACTCTCTCTATCTCGCATTAAAGCTTTTGAAAACTAAGCAGGAAAAACGAAGGCAAAGAGGAGGATCATGGGGAATTTTCTGTATATTGTATTACTTATAGACTCAATGTACATAACCCATATTATAGTACAAAATGTACATAAGAAAAAAGGCAACTAAATAATCTACAAATCAGATCCGATATTAAATTAATCTTGATTGATTTCATATATCAATCTTAATCTAAATAACATCCAGACCATTCTCGCATATCTTCCAACACTCCCCTTCAAGCTAGTGGCTTGTAGATATCCAAGACACCTAGCTTGCTCAAAAGATATGCATGTCGTCCATAAAGGTTTGGTGAAGACATTTGCTGGCTGTTCTTTTGTCCCAATTTCTTGTGTCTCAATTACTCCTTGCTGAATTTTTTCTCGAGTGAAATGACAGTCCACTTCTATATGTTTTGTTCTTTCATGCACTATGGGATTTGATGCAAGTTTGAGGGTTGCATCATTATTGCAGAATAATTTGGTTGGTCCTTTGATTTGTACCCCAAGATCTCAAAGTAAGCCTCATAACCACACTATTTTACATGTGGTTTTTGCCATGGCTCTATATTCTGCCTCTGCTGAGGATAATGAAACGGTTGGTTGCTTCTTTGTCTTCCATGAAAGTAGAGAATCCCCTAATTTAATACAGAAACCTGTTATGGATCTTCTACTCATCGAACAGGTCGCATAATCCGCGTCACAATACGCAATCATTCTCATATCACATTTTCTAGAAAGAAGAATCCCAAGTCCCAAGCATTTCTTCAAGTACTTCATGATCTTCAATGCAGCATTCATATGAGACTGCTTTGGCTTATGCATAAACTAACTGAGTATCTGCACTACATAACATATATCTAGCCCGGTTATAGTCAAATATATAAACTTTCCAACGAGTTTTTGATAACCTAATGGATCTCTGAGTATGGGGGTCATCTTCTTGAGATACTCCTGCATCATAATCCGTTGTAGTTAACTTGACAATTTGCTCAATCGGAACAGCAACTGGCTTGCATCCTGACAATCCTGCTCCTGATATGATCTCCAGTGCAAATTTTCTTTGGCTAAGAGAGATGCCTTGATCTGATCGTGCAATCTTAATTCCAAGAAAATATTTGGGTGAACCTAGATCCTTTATGTGAAAGGTAGAGTGCAAGTATTCCTTGAGGTCTTTGATAGCTATTTTGCCATTGCCCATAATGAGTATTATCGTCTACATATATCATTAAGTAGATGGATGACATACCTTTGGTCCATGTAAAAACAACATAGTCATATATGGATTGATTGAATCTGGCAATTATCAGAGACTCAGCAAATTTGGCGTACCACTGTCTGGAAGCTTATTTAAGGCCGGACAAGGATTTGCAGAGACAACACACCTTATTCTCCCCTTGTCTTCGTAAACACTATGAAACTTCCATATAAATTTCTTCATCTAAATCGCCATGGAGGAAAGAATTGTGAACATCCATCTGATGTGATGACCAGTCTTGGAAAATCGCTACCGAAAGAAATGATCGAATTGTAACATCTTTGGTTACCAGAGAAAAGGTTTCATAATAGTCAAATTATTCCCGCAATGTGAACCCCTTAGCCACTAATCAAGCTTTATATCTTTCAACGAATCCATTTGCTCAATATTTAATTTTTTATACCCATTTGCATCCAATTGCCTTGCGATGAGGAGGTAATGTTACAAGTTCCCATGTGTGATTATCCATTAAAGCCTACAATTCTACTTCCATAGCTTTTTGCCATCGCGGATCGGAGCACGCTTCATCATAGGTGGATGGTTCTCGCTCTTTAGAGATGCGAGTGATGCAATATCTATGCTCCGGAGACAATTGATCAAAAGAAAGGAATAAAAACACTAGAAGTGCTATAACTTAGCACAAAGAGACACTTAAGTGCCATAACTTTCGAAATGTATACTTAAGTGCCACATTTGAAGAAAAGTGGGACACCTGAGTGCCACCTCCGGCGAAGCCGACCGGAAATCATACGTAGCAATTAAATATTAATATTTCTTACTAAGGTGGCTCGCCGGAGAGCTGAGTCAGCTCTAATTCACCCAAAACAACGTCATTTCGGGTGTTGGCCAAAATAGAGCCCTTAAATCAGCCAAAACGACGTCGTTTTGGCATAATTTGAATTATAATATAATATAAAAATTAATTAAATAAATTTAAAATAATAATAATAATAATAATATTATTATTATTATTATTATTATTATTATTATTATTATTATTATTTAAAAAAAAAAAAAAAAAAAAAAAAGGAGAAATGCAGCCGGCGGCTAAGGGCTAAGCCCTCACCATCGCCACCTCCCCGCAATCGCTAGAAGGTGGGGGAGGGTCGGCGGGGGCTGCCGAGCCCGGCCGAGGGTCGGGGCCCCACCCTCGCCGCCGCTCCTCCCTCTTCCTCCTTCTCCCCCCCCTTTTCCTTCCTTCTCCCCCTACGGCCAGATTTGGGCGAGGGCCGCAAACTCTCGCCGAGGCTCTGCGCGACCCCTAGCAGGCAACGGCCCTTGGCTTAGCCGGGTGAGGGCCACCGACCCTCACCAGATTTGGGCGAGGTTGCCAACCCCTGGCCAAGGCCCGGCGACCTCAGCCGACCCTCCCCCCTCCGTCGCCTGCCCTTCTCGGCATAGGGGAGGCGGCGGAATGGGCCGAGGGCCGAGCCCTCGCCGCCTTCCTCCCCCTCCCCCAATTTTTTTTTTTTAAATATTAAAATTATTATTTTTAAATATTTTAACTAAATTTAATTTAATTAATTTTTATATTATTTTTTACCACGTCGGTGTGCATCATTTGGCCATGTCGGCGTGCAAAACGGCATCGTTTTGCACTCGCTTCGCCGGAAAAATGCCATGTATGCAATTTGACCGGATTGGCATTCAAGTGATCCACTTTGCTCCGATTTTGGCACTTAAGTGTCCCTTTCTGCCAAGTTATAGCACTCCAGGGATCCGCACCTCTCAAAAGAAACACAGGAAGAAATAGGGAAATGAATACATAGTGAGTTCCGCGCACCACATATATAGTCTTTGGTCCAGGTCGGTGGGCATGTGGCTCGTCCAAAACGTCGTGGTAGAGCGTGTTTTGGAGGTGAAGGTGAAGGATCTTCTGGAATTGCAGGGTTAGATGTCTCTTCAATAATCACGTCATTAGAACTCTAGTCCATCACTTCAACAGAATGAGCCACGTCCATCGTTGATTTGGATGTTAAAAGATTGCTTGTATTATCTGGTGAGGGAAACAAAACATATTTTGGATTAAGGAGGACTTCCTCAATATGAGAAAGAGGAGAATGCCCCCTATTTTCTGTGTTTGACTCTTGTTCAGCGAATAGGAAAACAATTTCCTGGAACAAGACGTCTCTGCTAACAAAAAATTCTCCTGTGGATGGGTCAAATATATGGTACCTCATTTGTAGATTGGGATATCCCATAAATATGCAACAGCGAGCACAAGGACCCAACTTGTCCCTAAGGCCCACTATTGTGGCGTAACACAAACACCCAAAGATTTTTAGATGACTTAGCACTAGCTTCTTCCCAAAAAGTAACTCGAAAGGAGTTTGTCCATGAAGCACCTTGGTTGGCATGCAATTGATCAGGTAAGCTACGGTCGTTATGCAATCCCCCCAAAAATTGTTTGGAATAGAGGCTTGAAATTTCAAAGCCCGCGCAACTTCTAACAAGTGACGATGTTTCCATTCCACTACTCCATTTTGTTGTGGTGTATATGTACACGAGCTTTCATGTAATATGCCTCGAGAGGAAAATATGGCAGCACATTTGTAGTTGAAAAATTCTCTTCCATTGTCTGTCCAAACCCGTTGCATAGATTTTCCAAATTAGGTCTTTGACAAAGAAAGGAAAGTCTTCAAATTGGTGAGAACCTGACCTTTAAATTGCATGAGGAAAACCCATGTGGCTCTTGAGTAATCGTCCACTATAGTAAGAAAAAAACAAGACCCATCATGATTTGGTGTGTGATAGGTCCCCATATATCAATATGAAGTAATGAAAGGACACTATTTGCACGATTTTTGCTCAATGGAAAGGGGGCACGACTGTTTTGTAAGCAGACAGATATGACATTGAGGATAAGGAAATGAAGAACTATGGCCCATTCTGGAATGTAAAAGAAATTTTTTATCATTAGTAGTCAAATTACACAATGATTGTTTATTATGAGGAATGTGACATAAATCAAGCCTTTTTGGGAAACTATTCCAAAAAAATAATTCTTCAGAGAGATTACCCAAGCTCATTAGTTTGCTAGTCGAAAGGGCCTGAAAGAAACATGTATTAGCATTGAAAAAAACTCGGCATGAATTTTCCTTACAGGCTCTAGACACGGGAATGAGATTAAATTGGAAGTCCGGAACATAAAAACATTTTGGAGAATAATCTGGGAGCTAAGATTTATTGTCCCTGTTATAGTGACACAAGTAATATTTCCATTTGACAATTGCACGGTAATAGGATTATCCAGTTCCTCATGAATGGTGGAAAATAAACCCTTATCACATGCGATATGATCACTTGGTCCCGAATCAATAATCTAGGCATTTCTTGATATGGAGTTTATCAGGCAATAAGAAATACTTGAGAAACTACTTCCTTTGTTGGGAGTGTCTAATTTCTACAATGCTTGCATTAATTGTTGATATTGTCCATCTGTGATGAGCTAATTTAAATTTGCACCAACTGACCCTATAAGTTGATAAGTTGTTTATGATATTTCCTTCCCTCTTTTTTTCTTTTTCTCCAGGTTTGCTGTGTAATTTCCAACAATTTTCTATTGTATGGTGGGGCTACTTGCAATATTCACAAAACAATTTCCCTTTGTTTTTTAAATTGATCCCATAATTTTTGGAAAAATATAGACCGTTGGATCCTTTGGATTCGAATCCATTTCTATCGTCCAGATCTAGCATATTATGAGCGCCTTTAGGACTATCGGATCGCTGTGATCAATCTAGGCTGTCCATTCCAGTTCCTTTAAGACCTCGCTGCTATCCAAACCCTAGCAAATCTCACCTCTTCTTCTCTCGTTCTAGGGTTTTCTACCCCTTTTCACCTCTTGTTGCAAACGCCAGGCTCTCGGCCCCCTTTGCATGCTTCGGCGAGGTAAGGCGCTACTCTCTTCCTGCACCGCTAGCTAAAATATTCGGCCGAGGGAAGGTGCAAGCTCCATAGCTAGGATCTGTGACTTGAAGGTGAGATAACTTTCGTTAAGAATCAACATAAAATGCGTAGCCTTTTCTCTATCTTTCATTGCCTCGTGTTGTTGAAGAGTCGCCTCTAGCCCTTCGAGTTTTTTTTAGCCATTTTTAGCTCATTCTAGAGTGCTGAAAGCTTGTTGAAGCATGCTGTTACGGACATGTTTCCTTGCTTTAACTCTATGAGGGCTTGATGTAGCGAGAATATCTTGACCCAATCCAATTTCCCTTACATTTCCTTGATGCTATCCCAAATTGTTTTTGAGTTTTCTATGGAAGGTAAGCCGGTGGCGATTTCTGGGCTTATGCAATTTCCTATCCAGGTCCTTACTAATTGGTTACATTTTTTCCATTGCCATGTCATTCTTTCGTCCATTGGAACTGAAATAGTTCCGTTGATGAAGCTGTCTCTATCCTTCGTGATGAGGGCTTGCCGAAATTCCTGCGTCTAGTTCGTGTAGTTCTCTGGCCTTGTGAGAAGGTGGCTGATGAGCCACAACTCCGGTCTATCAACAATGGAGACGTACAATGCGTCACCGGGTTCTAGGCAACCCATGGCGGCTGTGATGGGAAACGGCAAAAACCCGGGTGAAAAATCCAAGTAGGGATTTGTAGATTGACCCAGAGTAAACCCGCCCGGTATTTCTGCATTTGACTCGGCTGCCCGTTAGGGTTTTCACCCGCATTTAAGGATCCAGTACCTTCTGACGCGCCTGCCCTGCTTGTGGTTGGTGGGCCATCACTAGGCTAGACGTTGTCCCTTCGATTATGGATTCCTGGAAAAGGGAGATTTGGGCTTGGCCCATAATACATGGGAAACGGCACCCACTGGTATGATTGGCCCAGAATAGGCTCCCCGAATTGGGTTGCCATTGGAAAAATTGGCCTGCAAATGGGCTGGCCTTGGGCTCCAATGGTCGTGTTCCGTACAGGATCTTGTATTTCTGAGGTGGGTGTCTCCAATGATGGGATACGCTCCTCAGGGACTTGATCGTCGGCCATGGTGGTGGTAAAAAAACCTTTTTCTTTCCTTCGTTTGTTTCAATACTTTGATCTCTAAGATACCGATTCCTACACCGAAGTGCTAACGCTGTTTTGCAAAGTTAGTTTGTCTCTTCCGGTAGGCAATAAGAGAAAGCGGAAGCAAGAATCAGACACACAACCGTTGCTCTAATACCTTGAAAACTAAGCAGGAAAAACGAAGGCAAAGAGGAGGATCGTGGGGAATTTTCTGTATATTGTATTACTTACAAACTTAATGTACATAGCCCATATTATAGTACAAAATGTACATAAGAAAAAGGCAATCAAATAATCTACAAATCAGATCCAATATTAAATTGATCTCGATTGATTTCATATATCAATCTTAATATAAATAATATCCAGACGATTCTCGCGTATCTTCCAACAGCTTTGTGCAAAAACAAGTGATTTATGATTGTAAATCTCTCTTGAGAGTGGAAATACTTGTAATTTGGAAAGAAAGTAATATAATGTCGCGAGAGGTGCTTAAGTTAATAGAAGCAACTAACGAAAATTTCATGTAAAAGCAATGCTCCGCACAAGCTGAATATCTCATGGATTACAACGTAAATTTCAGCCTTGTCGAGGCTATTAGAGCTTGGAGAGTGTAGTAGGACAAGTGGAAGGCCGAACCCCTCTAAATATGATTTGCATCTCTTCTATCTCTTTAATCCCTTCAATCTCTACTTGGTAGAAAATTCTGCTTCTGCATAAATGTTTTTAGTTTCAACGGCACCTTCTACACATTTATTGTCACTTCTTTTACGAAAAAAAAATAATCTCCCCTCTTAACTGTTGGGCCCAGCGCATTTCGTGGGTAATCTACTTAACTTCGTGGTTGCACGCCTACGATGGTCCGGTTGCCCGGACCGTGCGCACCGACCGACAACCCTTACTCAAGCGGTACCCGCCCCGTCTTCCCACTAGCACAAGGCCTCCAAAACTTGTGCGAAACCCGTATAAAAGCCTCTTGCTCATATCTCTCGTCAAAGGGTGCTATTCGATAATGTCTATCTAGCAGATCCCCAGGAGAATTAGAAAAATCCTATTGATTGCAGCTTTCTCCAAACCTCCCGGAAAAGCATGCTTTACTTTGTATTGAAAAGCTAAGAATTCACGTTTCTTACGAATCTAATTCATTGAAATTCCGTCCGGACCCATTTTTTTCTGATCCTTCAATAAAACGATTTATTCTCTTCATAAAAAACAGATTTTTAAATAATATATTGAGTGTATGATTAATTCATTGAGTCTTGCAATTATCAAAATTCAATTATGGTCGTCACCCTCCCTCTTTGGCCTCCTTATCAAGTTCATATTGCTCCAAGTGTTTGAGTTTTTTTTTTTTTTGCAGAAAAAGTGTCAAAAAAGTCACAAACCTCTTACATTGGTGCCAATTTGATCTTAAACTTCTTATTAGTGCAAATTCAACCCTAACCCTTTTGACTCGATGTCAACTTAGTTTTAAACCTTTTAGTGGTGTCAATTTAATCTTAAAACTTTTTATTTGATGTCAATTTAATTCTAAATTTTTTGATCTATTATCAATTAAATCATTTCGGCTAATTTTTGTCGGATATTGCTAACGTGGATGTCCATCAACTAACATAGCATGGCTTACATTGACATTGACAATTTTAATAATTTTTTAATAATTTTTCAAATTATTAAATAATTGATTAATTTAATCTCTTCTTTTTCCCTTTTCTCTTTTTTTTTTTTTCTTCTCCTCCTTGCTTTAGCCAGTTGCGGGCCAAAAGCAAGGGTTGGTGAGCTTCGCTGGCAATGATGAGGGCAGCCTCACACTGGGCAGGCAAGGCTCGCCCTTGCCAAATCAGACGAGGGTCGGGCCTTGCCGAATCCAACAAGGCCAAGCCTCACGCTACCTTGCCAACCCTCGTCTCTGGTCAATAGCCAAGAAGGAGGAGGGGAAGGGAAAAAAAGAGAAGGAAAAAGAAAAAATATTAGAAAAATAAATTAATAAATAATTCAAAAAATATTAAAATATTATTAAAAATTATCTACGCCAACACAGATGATGTCACGTCAATTGCTCTCCACGTCAACAATATCCAATAAAAAATTAACCGGAATGACTGAATTATCACTATATCAAAAAGTTTAAAACCAAATTGACACCAAATCAAAAGTTTTAGAACTAAATTCACACCTATAAAAGAAAAGTTTTAGATCTAAATTCACACCTATAAAACATATACAAGATTTAAGACTAAATTGGCATTAAATTAAAAAGTTTAGGACTGAATTGACACCAATAAAAAGTTTAAAACTGAATTGACACCAATAAAATATGTAGAACTAAATTAGCACATATGTAAAAAATTTAGGACTCTTATCTTCGTCAAGACACGCTTTACATTAGCAGTCTTCCGAGCGTCAGACCCATCTTCCGGCAGCTCTGGAAAGAAATCTCTGGAACTCATCCATTGTGTTCTCTTTTCATGTAACTTAAAAACACACGGTGATGGCGTGGTTGATTGCATGCACGAACATGTTAGGGGGGCCAAAAAAGCTTAGATCTGTATCATTATGTTTTAAAAAAGGGTCATAAATCAACTCCATTTTGACGGCAGGACAGACAGATGATTCTGGTCTGCAAGTCCACCGCAGTGTGATGGACACCAGGCCAACCGCAAGAACGCACTAATCACTCAGTAGTTTCCGACTTTCACGATGTCGTGGTCCACGGCAACAAGTTCCACAGGCACAGCCCCCTAATGTGCTACCGCGGAGTTTCAGCAGCACGCGATGCTCTCAACTCTTCCACCAGTGAGATTGAATTCATGATCAACGGCGATGTCGTGCCGTGCGAGTGTGGCGATCGGACTTGCATAGCTAGTGAGGTGAAGGGGTTCTTCCTTTCGGGAGGGTTCATTCATCTTCTTCAAAATCCAAGAGAAAATCCGTAAGATTCTCGGAATCATCTACCGCCTCTTCCAACGACATGCGACCATCCTTTTTCTCCTTTTTCGGCTTCTTGTCCTGCAATTCGTACCGTGAACAGAATATAAAAAGATGCACGTCACCTTAACTGTGGAAGAACTCAAAGAACCATTGATCGCAGAATAATGCACAAGAGCATATGTGACAATTACCTTCGATTTGTCGAGCTCAGGGGTGCTTTTCAAAACGCTCCAGTTGCGTGTAATTTTCTCTGGCTCTTCCTCACCCTCAAGCTCACTATCTTCTCCTTCCTGCATAATAAAGAGCCCAATAGCGAATCAGATCACATCAGAAAGTCTGAAATAGTGCATGTTTCATTGAGGTGTGTTAAGGAGAGAGACTCACATCATTTTCCCCAATATCAACAGCTCGTGCCATCGCTTCGTCCATGTCTGTTATCTGCATTGATCACGAAGATCAGGGGTTAAAAATTTGTATTATTAGCTGTTTTCATAATTATCACACTATTTTCCAGGTAATCCTATTGGTAAAGATCTAACCTTCGAAGACTAGTAATTAGCTGAGCTTAACCAAATAAAAAAGAAATATTTGAAGAGTCGAATCAGAAAACAGGTAAGAGGAGTTGGTCCACGAATTCTAAGCACTAATACAAGAAATTTCTCTCACATATCAACAAACAGGGCAGCTGTCAATACCAAGGACTTGAAACTAGCTCCACCTGCAACAAAAACTAGTTCTGATCCGTTTTAGTTTTGTCCCTTTTAATGATAGGGCTTCTCTTTGGTTCTCAATCACAAGTTCTTAACACAAAGCACCTCATATTTTGACATGAGAGTTCAAGTCCTCAAGCAGACATTCCATCACTCAACCAATGTATCTCATTTCTTCCGCCAAAATAATTTGAAAACCAAGTTGGTGATCATGAACTTGCAAGAATCTAAGTCTTTCTGCTTGGTTCCAGTTGTTCAGACCATTTTATTAAGCAGAGCTAAGAGGGAAAAAGTTAAATGACACTTGAGAGTTAGAGTCGCAAAAGAAGTATATATATCTTCAAAAAAGTAGGTTTGCAATGGACAAAATGGCAGGAAAAAGTACTCATAAGTCATCACGCGTTAAAAAGTTAATTCATAATCAATGGGTACATCACCTCAATTTCCTCAGTTTTCTCCTTTGCCAGAATTGTCTCAAGCTCCTCCCTTGATATTATCTTGCCTCGCTGATCAAAGATAAGGAAGTCAAGGGCTGGAAGACAATTGCAAAAGATGCTACAACTAATATTGGACTATGATGCTAACATCAGGGATTATAGGATGTGAAAACAGTGGTAACAGCAAATCAATTTGCATGCATTACATCTTTGTGGACATCATAACTAACAGATCATTTAGCTTACTGGGTCCTTCTACAGTTATTACTTTGCCACTAAGCAAGTAAGCCAGAACCCACAGAGTAATTCTGTGGAGACTGACAAATTCTTCCACAACAAAGACAGGAAGAATCTGGAAAACTTGCATTGATGTGAAACAAAATTAAGAAGGAAGAACAGAATGATGAGATGGAAAACAGTAATTAAAGCTAGCTGATCATGGTTCTCTGAATGATGTTAGAATGATAAATTCTGTCTTAATATTAACTTATTACTAGCAAACGATGCTTTTGTTGGAAGATCCACAAGTCTCTTGCTAGTAAAAGCACACACAATCTCCGTTTTGGTCATTATGATTATTTTGCACATCATACCAGGACAAGAAAGAAAAATGAAACTATTACGTTGTACTAACCTCCTTCAGATAAGCCAATATATTGGGAGTTGGTTCATGAAAATCTGGACCTCTGTAATCAATAATTTCATTCGGATCCTGAATATAATTTACGGTAGGATATACTGGATCTCCACCCCAAACTGCAACAGTTAACAGGATTTCAACAACCAGCATGAAGCCATGGAAAAGAACAGAGAGAAATGAAGAGAACAATACTCTAGTCTCATCCTTTGACATGACTAAGATGAATGACAGGAGATGAATGGTGTTTCACAAGCTGTAAGAGCAAAATTATGCTTTTGCCTAATGCAATAAACCGATTTAGTCAGCCGAGGAAGTATTGAACAAGGGCAGGATGATGCTGAAACTTTCCCCACCAGCAACAATAAATAATCAGTCGCATGTGACTGTAGCGCCACAACAGGAGGCACAGCCTCTAACCTTTCATTTCTAGGACCTCATTATATCAAACAAAAACTATGACATAGTATGTAAAAAGTTGAACAGAAAAAAAAGGGGGGAAAAAAGAGGAACTTAGTTAACTTACTTTGTTTGATTTGATCCTCTCTCATACGCATTGCAAGAGGATCCCTCTTAATGCGCAGATCAGTACCCATCATAATGCGATACTCTCGATCAGTCTGGAGCTGAAACATTTGAAGAAGTTGTGTGTTTTCATCTTCACCAGTTTCTTCAAAATGTTTTTGCACAGCTTCACGCGAAGTGTCTCTCTTCCATGCTGATACCCATTCTGAGTAGTACGCCAATGGACCTATTTCTTCCAGTCTATCCCGTTCAGCTTGAAGCCTATATAAATGAACATTTCTTGAGACTCTAAACACAAGGCAATCTAAGGAATCTAAGGAATTTCACACATGGTTCACCTAGGAATCAAGCACAAGGATCAAAAGCACAAATTCCGTCAAAAATGGGAATGGGCTAAGGGTCCACATATACAAAGGCACTTATAGCTGAACTGGAGTTAAAATCTTACAGAAATCTGAAAGTTCAATGCAGCTCTCACATGATCATGATTAATTCACAATCTATTTAAATATGAAACTGACAAACTCAAAGATGTAAAAGTGCCGATAAGTTGATGATGAATTAGAATCAATCTACAGTGGCATAAGAAGAGCTATCAACTATAGCTACTTCCAATAATATATAATGGTTTTGGGTTATGGACTGAATTGTGACCACTTAGGAATGAGAACAGAAAATAGATGAAAAGGATTTCTCTCATCAATAATACAGAGACTTGTCATCAAGAAAATTGAGTAGCCATACGTATTAAAAGGGAAAATAGTCTCATGCAATGCAGTCTCCTGACCTAAATACAAATGAACCTGGACAGTCATCCAACAAAACTTAAAACCTACAGATGCCACTGTCCACAAAGACATAACCAGATGGAGCACCCATATCAGCACATATTGCAGAAGTAGTTAAACATATGATATTCTAAACATGCATGCCTTTCTTCCTTGAATAGATGCCGTCTAGCTCTATATAAAGATGTTTCAGTCAATGTTGGATGATCCCCATAAAGCTTTACTTGTCCAGTCTCTGCCATTGCTTTTAGGAAAACCTGCAAAACAGCATGTCCTATGATATGTGCAAACCGAATCAATGATTTGTAATATAAAGCAAGTGGAATCCAAACTAGGCAGTACATCGCATATTGTCGCAAATTCAAGCATCATTGATGATCAGGTTTGATAGCACTTTCTTTTAGTGATTGGTAAGTCTGATATACGGCAACTTGATTATAGTTCCAGAAATCAGCTCTATATACGTGGTATCTCTGAAAAGGAAATATGCAAGTTCCCACAATCCAAACGAAAAGTATGGTTGAAATAGGAACAGCATTGGCCATTTCCCCGATATCAATACTAACCGTTTCAACATCAGGTCGCCTCCTTTGCCATCTAGACCACTGTTCCTCATCTGGCTTCCTCCAGTTCCACCATAATTCTTCACTTGTAAGTGGCTCCTTTATAGGCTTCTTCACCTTTGGATCGATAAAAGGGTGGGGACGCCCTAGCTTTTTGTCCAAATCGTATCCAGTCTCTTCTTCATCAGGTTCTGTTTGATAAACAACATACCCAGATGAGCTATCTTTATGCTCCTCTATAGCATCATCAGAAGTTTCGGGTGTCTCTGAGCCAGACAGAATGAGATCAGTCTCAGATGATCCAGATACAACTTCTGGGACAAGCAAATCATTTGATTGCGAACCGACTCCAGTGGATTCAGAAGCTGCAACTGATGTTTTGTATTTCTTCCTCCTGCTTCCTGGGCTTTTCCCATAAGATGGAGAGCCCAAAGATTTTCCAGTTGGTTCAGGAGCCCTCGCAGCTCTGACACGGCTAGCAGTTCCCTCTGGCCAGTACTCCTCTCCAGGGATAGGAGCACGTGCACCAGAAGCTGGTTCAAGCTGCCCAGATGTAGAGTCCAGGTAACTATAGTATGGAGGACGCTCAATAGATACATCTTCAAACTCATCCTTCTCGCATTTTATACAAGGTACTGAAGGCCCCTGCCTAAGAGAACTTTTTGAGCCAGCTCTAATTTGTCCAACTCTGGCAGGAAATGAGCCTAGAAATGATGTCTACACAGTTTGGGAGGAAAGAAACAATTAGCAACGGCATTGAACATGAAGGATTATAATATCAATGAAGGTAATGAGGCACCTTATCTGGTAGTTGCACTATACAACTAAATTACCATATGCTACATTTGATAGATGGACTTCACTGACACTCGACCATGATTAGTCTCTTGCTGACTATATTCAGAGACCATACTATTCAGAGACCAGCAAAATTAACTTACATGACATGAAACCCATGCGCATGCACTGGTTAAAAAATATAATCAGTAATCCAAATGAAGTGACATGTTCAAAAGTTTTCAGCAATAACTTCTTCTGTGGTTTATTAAATAAGACTTGGAGGAGTACTTCGGAGAATAGATCTCAACAGCATGCTAATTTTCAGAATCCAAATGACCAATGCTGGCATTACATTCACACATAGAAAGTCATTTGAAAGAGTATAGATAGCAAATTTTTTATGTTCCTTTTTAAAATTGTTTCGAATTACAACACACTAAGTACAGTATGATGCTCAAATCTACATTCTACAGTGACACAATTTCCAGATATTCCTAAGACATCACTTCCATAAAAGAACCATATGTTTCTGTTGATGGCTTTCATACTCTTTTGACATGCAATAGCTGCTATAGCTTTGATGCCTTAATTTTAGCAATCGACCTCTTGAGCATTCTCTATTTAGTAGTGGGAATGGCCCACCATCGTCATCCTTGTAGTAAGGGATCAATTTAGCTAGGAAGATATTGCAATGTAGTTCAATTGGAGAAAGGAATATGCTCATTAAAGTGGATGTATTGTAAGTAAAAACCTAAAGATATCCAACATGCACACTAACTGTATCATCTGTGAGAAAGTAGGTAAGCATTTCACTTTATTGGTAGTAAATATATCAATCATTTTTTTCTTTTCGTGCTTCAGACTCAGCTGAAAAAGACATGAAGATTCTCAAATTCAAGCTCAAAAGATTATTTATCATGCTCAACTTCAGTCTCAAGCACACGTACACATGTCAATGCAGGACTACACAAACCCAAAACTCAATCTTGATCATACTCTGCATCAGCCTCCCACCAAAAAGGAAAAAAAAAAAACATTAAAAGCCTGCACCAGTCATGCTAACTGATAGGAACCTCAGAAAAGGTGGAAAACAATTCAAACTAGAGGAACAGATTTAACTGAGAGAAAGCGAGTCTGGGTCATTAGATTTGCTAGAGAAATGAACTGACACATCCAGAGAGTATAACCCACTTGAAATCTTTTCAGGGTTTACTCCTTAGCTCCTAGATGTTCAAAAACCCATTATGCAGATTACTTTCGTTCTTCTTCCTTGAACTTCATCTACCGATGACGAATGATACAAAGACATGCCATAACCGAGAGAAAGCAAAGCAAGCTACAGATTTGAGCTCTAGAACAAGTGCCGACATCAACAACTTCCGTGAAAAGCTACTCCCAAACAGAGAACACACTAACTAAATTGTATAACCCGATAACCGCAAAAAAAAAAAATTCCTTTTCCTTTTTCTTATATAAACATACCTGCAAGTAAATGGAATTTGGCTTCCCGAACTCACTACCATCAGCTTTGACCGCGCACCTCAATCCGCTACCTGCCACAACTAAATTATCTGCTTACAGAATCAAGAACCCAAAAACATCTTACCGGACCAATAAAAGAAAAAAAAAAAAACACATTTTTCCTTGGAAAAAAGCGAAAGCGCAACCAAAGATAAGAGACCCATATCAGAACAACATGAAAAACCTCTCAAACTAGCAGAAAAACATAAACCTCAGACGAACATCGAAACGGCGAGACGGACCAGACAACACCAGAATCGTGGGTACCAATTCACAGCACGAACTCATCTCGAGACACTGGTCTATCTAGTCCTAGCATTTCGAAACGCACCAAGCGGGGAAGCAAAGGAAGAAGAAAAACCAGAGCTTTTACCGAAACACGACCAGGAGGTCGACAGAGAAGCCATCCCGCAACGAACCAAGGACGACCCTCGTTTCCTCGTGCCACGGGGTTTTCAGATTGTCAAGAGCTTGGATGGGGAAGTTCCTCGGATTGTCATTTCCGGTTCCGACTCGTGCTGGATAAAACTTCTTGAGGGTAGCGAGAGTGGAGACGAGTCCGAGAAGAGAGTGCACTGTTTCGGCTTATACAGCCGGCTATGGCAAGTCGAGTCCCAGATGAGAGTTTATCCATAATAATAATAATAATAATAATAATAATAATACAAAAAATTCCAAACTCAAATTAATTTTTTAATTATAAAAAACCTCGAACTAATACGTATCTCAAAAGCTAACTTTTTTATCATAAAAAATCTAAATTGATACACTTCGTGACAAATTTACCCCAACATAATTTTTTTATAACAAAAAATCAATACACCTATAATGATTTATCATATGTTAACTTATGTCAATTTTACCGTTAAATTTGCTGACATGGATGACACGTGGTGGTAAGTTATCATGGCATGGCCAATCCACATCAAAAACCAAAGGTAATGCCAAGAAAAATCCCAAATTTGTCACAGGCTTACCGTTAAATTTTATCATAGGTGTATTAATTTAAGATATTTTGTGATATTTACCTTATGGATTTCCGCATCACTATGTCAACAAATTTAACGATAAAATTTGACGAAAGTTAACGGATGATAAATTTATCATAAGTGTACCAATTTAGAGTTTTTTTGTGGTTAAAAAATTAGTTTGAAATAAATTTATCACGGATTTACTAATTTGGGATTTTTCGTGGTTAAAAAAATTAGCTTGAAATAAATTTGTCATGGATGCACTAATTTGAGATTTTTGATGATCAAAAAATTAATTTTGATAAATTTGTCACAAGTGTACCTGCTTATGATTTTTTATGATGTTAACCCTAATAATAATAATAATAATAATAATAAAGGTGAAAGCCACAAAAAAGTATTTTTTTCTATGACACTAAAAACCCCAAACTTGTATTTGTATAATATATTTATCTCTGTCAAATTTTTGATAATGAAAATCATTAAAAATTTACCTAAAATTATGCTAGAAAGCAAACGTTGTTGACATGATACTCATGTGATTTAAGTGAAACAAAAACAATGTTATTTTGGCTAAAAAATCATTTAATGAATGGTAAATACATCACAAAGGTACAAGAAGTTTTAAGTAATTATGTCACAATTCATGGTAAATGTGTTACAATGACAATAGTTTAAGATTTTTTGTGCCTTTTTTCCAATAATAATAATAATAATAATAGTAATGATAATGATAATGACACTATTTCTATAGGCCTTTAGAGTTTCCTCTTTAATAGCACGGGCATATATTAATAAACGTAATTATGTCAATTTTCCTTTTCATTATCATTGGTGAAAAAATTTACAGTTAGAATATTAAGGGTTATAATCCCTACACATATATAATATTGAGCGCGGGACAATATTAAGTAAAACATTTATTAAATTAGACAAGCAAAATGCCATATGAAATTACAATCTTATACTCCATTTTATTTTTTTTAAAATAATTTAAAAAATATTTATCTAAAAATAATTGCTTGTATCACTTGCAAAAATGAATAAATGAAAAATATTTTTGTTGTTCACAAAAATATTAAAAAATAAATCATTATTGATAATGAAAACATTTTCTATTAACTAATTATTTTAAGAGATACAAGCAATCAATTTTGGAAAAATATTTTTTCAAATTATCTATTTCCCTCAAAATAAATAGAACCTTAATATTAAGTGGAATAGATGTACAACAAAATAATCAAAGAAGTGCTTTTGAATGCTATTAATTTGTTCGCAAGTTCAATTCTATTTTTATTCTAGAAATGTGGATTTCAGTATCATATTCTCTAAATGAAATTTTATTTTAATAACAATGGTTAACTTAGAACTTGTGACTATATGATCCTGTCCATTATTTAAATTCTCTCTTATTTTATTTTTTGCAAAAAGGATTTGATTTAAATTACATAATCTTTACTTATAATAAGTTACTTTTAAGGATGGATATATAACTAAATGAAATATAAATATGTACACTTGAAGTTTTGCTAAAGTAAATAGACTATATCATTTACTCCATTCTTAGTTAGATATATTCGGTTGAATTAAAACTACATCATTTAACAATACATTAAAGATATTTCATGTTCATCCATTTATTGAAATTGAATATGATATGAGATGAAGTTTAGAGATAATAAATTAATAAATCAATACTTATTGGTGAATGTAAGATTGGGCAAAATTGTGTTAGGTGTCTCGCCACATGATAGGCATAGAGGCCAAGTAATGTGGCAGGAGGCAAGCATAGAAGTATATATGCTCTCAACTGTCGAAATACATGTGTCATCGACACATATATACGTATTTTTACATGTTATCTTCATCAATGTTAGCATATAGTTATTGTCACAGTTGATTTGGAAAATGTTGGACCTATATATGTGCGTAAATATTTTAAAAAAAATTGTAAAGTCAAACATACGACGTTGGAAATTGCTTAAAGTTAGACATGGCAATAGGAAAGTTTTTAAATTATAATTTAACTGGAATGGATATGAAAATTATTAGGATTTTCTCATTTGTTTTAGAAGATGAATATCTTGGATTGAGCCAAAGTCTTTAAAACTCAATAGAATCTTCCTCTGTCATCATTTTATGGTAAATTGATTCCTAAAGTAAGAGTAACTACATTAACAATAAAAAATAAAGAACTCATTTCCCAAATTATATACATTGCATAAAATAATGTTAAAGTTATGGGAGATATAAGCAGCCACTTTTAACATATTTAATGTCTAAATCTAGTGGTTTCTGTCACTTCTCTAACTGATGCACTAAATTTATCATAATGATTTAAATTTCAGATTACCAATTAATTTATTTTTTTAATATCATATACCTTTATTTTTCCATTGTACTTAATATTCATTCGAGTGGATTTCTTCATCCTAGGCAATTAGATAAAAGTCAGGAAATTATTTTTGATTAATTGTTAATTAAAAATTACAATATAATCAAACTTTTCATTTGACGTTTTTCCAATTTGATAGATTTACTGTATGAAAAAAGAATAAATAGTAACATTAAATACTAGTTTAGATATATTACATGTTAGTTAAAAATTTATTTTGAGATATTTTCTTTTAATCTAATTTTTTAAATAAATATAAAAAAAAATCCCATATGGTAAATGGGATATACCCAAATAGGATATCTACTATTTTGAAAAAAAAAAAATCTTACAAAAGAAAAATGTGAGCCATGAAGTTTATCCGTCTCACACACTTAGTTGCCATTGCGGCCGGCTATCCTCTCACTGCTAGCCATCTCCGTCGTCGCCCTCTTTTACTGCCGTCTCCGTCAAGTCTGCACCTCTCAGTTAATCTATCTTCTCACCACCACCGCCCTCAATCCCGATTGCCTTCGCCTTCAACCACCTCTTCCAGCTCCGTCACGCGTAGCCCCAACCTCATCAAGGATCAACCTCGAGAACCAACAAGCCAAGGTAGACCCCAGAGCAAGGATCAAGTAGACAAACCGAAATCTGAGGTTGGTGCTCGATTTGAGCCCCGGATTATGTGTCTGTCACAATTATACTCGCCATGATATCATCATTAGCATCATTGCTTAAAGGAAAATTTGTCTTTGTGGGATCTTCAAACAGAGAAGGGATATTAAATCTGGATGCTTCAACTATATTCAACATTCTGGTTTGGTTGAGGAAGGCCTGAAACTTTTGGGTCTCCTTAGCTGAGATGGACTCTTGGGGCAGAGAAGATGGATGGCGAGCACAATCGAAAAGGACAGTGTAAAGAAGAAGGACGAGTGAGGGATAGAGCAAGTTCATGATGACGATACGGGTTGGAGTAGAGGCAGGATAGCGTCGGTGGCTATTCCGGACGATAAAGATGGTCATGGCAGGCCTGGGCAGCAATCATAAATAGTTTTCACAAATCCAATGCTCGAATTTGTTTTTTCAAATCTCAGAGAATTGATTGTTTATGTTTTACGTTTAGTCTAGCTTTGTTCATGTATATCCAAATATTACCAAAAGTTACGTAGGATATATCAAATCCTATCATATCTTTATCCTATCCAACCTTAGGTTATCCAGTAAAATTGGCTAGATAACTAAATGCCGTCTAAGAGAAGCTCAAGCATGGAAATGAGAAATACTTAATTTTTCGTGCTCTTAAGAATGAGTGATCCTCTTCCCATAATTTATCTCACACAAGGACAGCTATCATGTCCTTGGTTCTTCTAAGTCAATATGTGTGGAGAGATTGAGAGAGCTTTTTGGAAAGTGAGCACACCTTTGGTCTCTACCACGCCTCGTACTTGCAATGCATTTGGGTTGTAATTTCCTCAGTACAACTAAGAAAAGTGCCCAAAGCGTGGCCTCTCGGTGGGCCCTTCACCTATTTTGGACATTAAAGGTGTCCAATGGGCCTACAACCTTGCGCCCACTTATATGTTAGACCTAGTGTTATTTCGGCCACCCCACTTTTAAGCCCTAACGAGCGAACGGTGTCAGCTCCAGTCGCTGCACACACATTATGCTTATGAGTATATCACGATTTCCACATTGATTTGTACTATAACTTTGGATGCTACCCTCAATCATGCACTATAACTTCACCAAAGCCGTCTTGGAAATGCCCATCAAGTCGTAGCTTCGACATGTGCTTCGCAAGACGTCTTGCAATAGATGCACAAGTGCACCTCGGAGGATAACTCATATTTAGTGCACCCCATAGGAAGAGCTTTTGTATTCTTCATATTTTATGCCTCGGTTTCGGTCATGAGACATCCTTTATAAATGAGCCCGGAATGGGGGTGGTAGCGTACAGAGTTTGCTCGAGCCTTTCCTACATGAAGGAAATCTCTGTAGGAACTCGTCAGCCAAGGTTGGTCTTTTCAAAACAACAATGATAATGCGCTTAAGACGCAAGTCCCGTTCCCCTAATTACATCCACAAGACCTTGAGTAAAGCGGGCCTTCTTCCTCCACTGCCATTTCCTTCATCGATTTCGCGACGACTAGACCACAGATTGAGATTGCTTCGAGACTCCCTATTTCCTAATTAATCATAAATTTTCCTTTGGTCATTAATTAGTTTCTGACCCCAAAAAAAAACTAATAATTAGATTTACATAATCGAACTCGATTCATTATCTTCATATGGACAATAATGATGAGAGACGGGCCCATCTGGGGCTTCTGTGCTGGGCCCTGCGAATGAGGCCCAACAACAGAACAGGAGGGCCTGACTGTTCAAATCGGTAAAGCGGGGTTCCTCTAGCATTGGGAAAGCCTCAAGCTTCATTTATTTCGCAAAAATATTAATAATTTAAAATTATTTTTTAAAATAATTATTTATATCACTTGAAATGATCACAAAAATTTATCATTTATTTTTGTAAAAGATATAAAAATTAATTTAAAAATATATTTTTCAAATTACTAATTTTTCACGAAATCAATATAAGATATAACCGATTGAATAAGTAGCATGGGGGCATTCTAAAAATTCGGGCCCTCATCCAAAGTGAATTATTGGGAACCTCTGTTCCATCGCCGTGGGTCCCGCCACACCACCATGGTTTGCCCCCTGCCCTAATCAGCGAAGAAAGAAAGATCAAATGAATGGATAAACTTCTTGGTCGATCTTAATTCGCGTGCAAAAGAAGGGTTTGCTTTCGGAGAAGTCCGTGATTTGCGCGACTTGATAAGCAAGATGTTCATTGGAAACCACATATCTTTTTGGTACGAGAAAAAGTACCTATCTTATCCTTGATTTTCTATGGTCCTTTCAGGTTAAACTAGTCCTTTCATGTTAAACTGTGGATTGAGCCGCTCGTGAGAATTTTCTTTGCATCAGTAGTGGTACGTGGTGAATTCCGAATTGTGTTGCGCGGTGCTCGAGAATATAACAACAGGCCGACGCATTATTTAGCAAATAAATTTTGTAGACCTATTTTCATAAGTTCGGTATTTTTCTTTCAGAATTTTATTAAGTTTATTGTCGATATAAAAAGTATATATTCATTGTTGGATGAGTGATATGCGAAAGAATTCTTTTGCAAAATTGACTCCAAAAACGCATGTCCCTCGTCAAATAATGAGTGTGTAAGGTTAATTTAACAACGATACTCTTTCATATTCAAAAGTGATGTTTTTACTACTATTATGCTTTTCCTTTCTTGGTTAAAATAAATTTTCCCTTATTCTCGTTTTTATGACTTCAATGTTGTTCGGAGTCCCTAAATTGCTTTATCCGAGCAATGTCGTCCTTAAATATTCATTTTCTTTCGCAATTCACACTTCAAATGCTTGGACACGAAAGTTGATATAGCCATTCACAACTTGCACTGCATATATGATGATTTCGACATTGATTTGGACTATAACTTTGGAAATGCGCATCAAAGTATAGCTAAGACGTGTGTTTCGCAAGATGTCTTGCATCAAGTGTGCCGATGCGCCTCAGAGGACAATGCATATTTAGTGCACCCCGTGGTAAGTCTTGTAATCATATATTCTATGCCTCAGCTCCAGTCATGAGACATTCATTTTTTTTCTTTTGTCGGTCCTACTCTACTATTATTCTAACTCTCACTCTTAAACTTTTACCTTACCTCATTGTAGGATGTGGGAGTTGAACCCACTTTTGAAACTAATTCATCCTCACCCCAATCCCTTGAAAAGGTGGGGATTCGAACCCCCATCTCCCCCTTCCAAATTGAGAGGGTGGCCACTAGAGTAAACCCCGGTGGTTTGAGACATCCTTTATAAACAAAGCGCGGAATGGGGGTGGTAGTGGGACAGAGCTTGTCCGAGCCTTTCCCACATCAAGCAATCTCTGTAGGAACTCATCAATCAAGGATTCTCGTTTCGAAGCAACAATGATAATGCGCTTATACTAGGGAAGCCCATGATTGTCAGGTGATTCCGCCATTATCTACCTCATTTTCGTTCGATGCAAGTCCTATTCCCCTAATTACATCCACGAGACCATTACCCTTCCGAGTAAAGCGAGCCTTCTTCGCCACCGCCATTTCCTTCATCGATTTCGCGACGACAATGACCATAGATCGAGATTGTTTCGAAACTCCCTATTTCTAACGTAATCAAAAATTTGCCTCTGGTCATTAATTAGTTTCGGACCGGGAAAAAAATGATTAGATTTACATAATCAAAACATGATTCCATTATCTTCAAATGGACAAGGATGATGAGAGACGGGCCCATCTGGGGCTTCTGTGCTGGGCCCAACAACAAAACAGGAGGGCTTCTCTGCAGACTGTTGCTGCACGGGAAAGCAAGATGACGTCACGCGGGTCCCCCTTCTTCTCTAACACTGTCCTTTCCCTCTTGGCGGGCCACGTGTCCCTTTAATATCTTCGTCAAGTGGGGCCCGCGGGCAGAGAAGCACAGTCCGGGGGTAAAACGACGGCGTGGGCCGTCGCGCTCTCCGCAAGATCCTCGTGTAATCGTATTGTATTTGGAAAACCGTCGCTTTCGGTACAGAATCGGGGGTAACGTAAGCAATAATATCTCTCTCTCTGCCCACCATGTCTTTTAGGCCGAACGTTCAAACGAATAAAGTGGAGTTCCCCTAATTTGGATAAGGCTTAAGTTTCTTCTATTTCACAAAAATATAAATAATTTGATTTTTTTAAATTAATTAGTTATATCGCTTTAAATAATTAGGTAATAATTTTTTTATTGGTAACAATTTATATTTAAATATTTTAGCAAATGGTGAATTTTTTTTGTTCATTTATTTTTGCGAGAAATATAGATAATTATTTTTTAAAAAAATTAAATCATTTATTTTTCTTGAAATTAATATGGCATAGGGATGATTTTATTTTTTTGGTTTGTCTCACTCTAAATTTTAACTCACTTTCAAATTTTTGCTCTCTTCTTTATAGAACGTGGAGGTCGAATTTTATATCTAAAACTAAAAACACATAAAAACCATTCGATTTTTATTCTATAACTCTGTTTTTTTTTAATCTGGAATAGAAATATATTTGATAACGTAATTTCAATGAAACAAATTTTAACTCTAGAAATAATTTTGGAATAAAAATGAAAAGTAATAATTGTCTACTCTTCTAATTATGATACAAAAATAAGAATTAAAAACTTGTCTTATCACTCATCCTCTCTACTACCTAGCTGCCCACCCGCCATTCACCACTGCCGTTGTCCCTCACAGCTACTTGTCATCCGTCTACCACCTTCACTACCACCCCCACCCATTGTAACCATCCATCACTATATTCGAATAAATTTGTATTCTAAGAGTAGAATTTTTGTGTTGTTATTAAACGCGTATTTTCATTCATAAATTCATCAATAAATAGAAATGAAAAAAATCTATTTCTTTTCAAAAAATTAATTTTTGATCAAAATAATTATTATTCGCGCTTAAACATCAAAAAATTGAACTCTCCAACTCCCCTATCCTCGTCAATGATCATACACGGACTATTGAACCAATAGAGAACGGCGTCGTCTCGGTGAGCACCCTAAAGTTGGAGTCGCTATCGAAAGTGAATTATTGGGGAACCCATGTTCCATCAATGCAGGTTCCGCCTCGCCATCATGATTTTATTTTTCTGCCCACCTCCATGAGGCGAAGAAAGATCAAATGATTGGATTTACTTCTTTGTCGATCTTAATTCTCGTGCAAAAGAAGGTTTTCCTTTCGGAGAAGTCCGGGAATTGCGCGACTTGTTACGGAAGATGTTCTCTGAACACCTCATATCTTTGGGGCGCGAGGAAAAGTACCTATCTTATCCTTGATTTTTTGTGTCCTTTCAGGTTAAACTATGGCTTGAGCCACCCGTGAGAATTTTCTTTACATCAATTGTGGTACTTGGGGAATTCCAAGTTTTTATTCCGTCGTGCTTGAGAATATAACAACAGCCCGGCGCATTATCTAGCAAATCGATTTTGTGGACCTATTTTCATAAGTTCGGTAGTTTTCTTTCGGAATTTTATTAAGTTTATTATCGATATAAAAAGTATATATTCACCGTTTGATGAGTGATATGTGAAATAATTCTTTTACAAAATTGACTCCAGAAACACGTGTCACTCGTCAAATAATGAGTGTGTGAGATTAATCTAACATCGGTACTCTTTCATATTCGAAAGTGATGTTTTTAGTATTATTATGCTTTTCCTTTCTTGGTTAAAATAAATTTTCCCTGATTCTTGTTTTTATGACTTTAATGATGTTTGGAGTCCCTAAATTGCTTTATCCGAGCAATGTCGTCCTTAAAAATTCCTTTTCTTTCGCAATTCACACTTCAAACGCTCGGACACGAAAGTCAATACGGCCGTTCACAACTTGCACCGTGTCGACAAAGCTCCTCCCGCAAACTTTTGATGTGGAATAAAATTTAGAAAAATTTCTAAAGAGTTTGAGAGAGAGAGAGGAGTAGGTAAGGTATGACCATTGAGGTGGCGATTGACATGAAAGCTAAGCAAGGCGGGGCCAACAAGGGTCCCGTCTTCGCCTTCACAAACACGGGTCTTGTGATTGATTAGGTCGCCGTCGCCGTCGCCCAAGTCCATGAAGGCTTCACATTTGTCATGGGTTTAGGAATTCTCCATGTCATTATCTTTACTCTATTTGAACTATAGGATTTCCCGTATCGCAATTTGAAGTGTGCTCCTTTCATTATCTTTTGCGATGCAGTGATGATTGTGCTTAAACCAGTGTAGCAATGTGACTTTAAACCCATATTAAATTAAAACAAACGATAAATCTACCAAAAATGAATTACAAATCTTGAAATTACTTTTCATTTTCCTCGCCATGGCTAGACTCTACTCTAGCTCATCTCCCGATTGTAGTGATGTGTACCTAAGATTTAGATTATAGATGTATTTATGTGTATCTTTGCTCTTGTGAGGATTTTTTTATCTTCTAAATTAAGCATGATATAAAAGGGATAATTATACAAACAATCCTTAAATTTTGGTCAAATATATAATGTCATTCTTGAATTTTTAATTTATTCAACACGGACCTTAAAATTTTGGTAAATATTTAACATAGTCCATAAATTATTATATCTCTGAATTCAATTGAGTTTTTGAATTATCTAGTTTAAGGATTAAGCTGAACATGTATTAAAAGTTTAGATACAATGTGTGGCAATTCACCTGATTGCGCAGATCCAACATAGAAAATTAGCATGAAAGACTCTTAAAAAAAGAAAAAAAAAGTCTTCAAAAAAATCCAAACTCATCCGATGGATTCCAGTTCTGTGAGGAAGAGAAGATCACGAAAAGAGTCACGAAACTTCAGCCAAATCAGGGGAAGCATTCAAATCGTTTGCAATGTATCTCTTCACAAGCTCTTCAATGAAAAATGCCAAGTCCCTAGGATTCTCATTCTTTAGTGTCAATCTATGAAGTCTCGCAGATTCTCTCTCATCTCATCTCTAGCTAGCACCCTTTTGGGCTGCGCATGGTAATATTTCTTGGCCGGGGAATAATTTCTTTTCGAAAATAGTTCTTTTCTATTTCTATTATGGGGAACAATTTTTATGTAAAAAAACCCGTTTAGTAATTATACAAATTTTTTACTCTAGAAATAGAAAAAAGAATAGAAATGCGTTTGGTAAAAAACAGTTTATTTTATATATTTATTTGTTTTTTATTTTTGCTTTAGACCGCCGCCAACTGCCGGACGCCGCCGCCACTCTTGACGGACGCCGCCGCCATGCAGCCGCCGCCGCCGCCGCGCGTCGCCGCCGGTCGACCGCCGTCGCACGGCCCATCAGCCGTCGGACGCCGGCCACCGCCGCCGGTTGCCGGAGGCCGATCGACCGTCGCTGCCGGCGACCGGCGGCGGTGGCCGATGACGGCGGTCAACAGCGGTTAATGGCGGTTAGCAAGAGAAGAATAAAAGAAAAAAAAATTCACTTATTTCTTAAACTTGTTCCCAGGAACAAGAAGTAACTTTTTTTTACTTCTCATTTTTATTCCAAAACCATTTCCGGGCTAACTTTTTGTTCCCGGGAACAAAAAACTAAGTTGCCGTTATCAAACAGATTTCTATTCTTTTTTTGTTCCATGGAAGAGAATAATAGAAATTCTTGGGCTGGGGAAGGTTACCATGCGCAGCCTTGATGGCCGCGGACAGCAATTCCTCTCTGTTCTTGCCATCTCTAGCAACATCCCTTCTAGACAAGAGCTCCTTTAGATTCCTGTATCGTGCTAAATACCCTGACTTTGTCCTAAGATTTTGGTGATCCTAGGAAGAGATGTGCAAGTTCAACCTTGGCCTATATCCCAATCTCAATTCATTTTGTTCAGATCCGACTTTCCACAACGATGTAATTTAAAAATTCATTCATGTCAAATTTTCCTGTTAAATGAATTGATTGCTTCGTATGTTTTCATGTTATCAAATCATTAGGATGTTTGATGAAAGTTAACAGATATTACATTAATTATATTATATATTTTATGGACATATCAATATGAATTTAAAATTAATTTGGCCATGTGGTCCGAATGTACCCATCAGCGGAATTATTGGGGATTTTATTCCCAATAAAAAACATGGAGCTCGAAACAAATCGCGCTTCCTAATAACGCTTTGGCCGACATGTCGCGATGGCAAACCGAAACAACGGACTCATCCTTGCCGACGGACAATCCCACCTGTCAAATCCACCAAATTTAATTTTATATTTTTTTATCAAGACAAAAAGGAGCATTATTAGGATGATAGGATCAGCGGATTACAAGGACAAAGCGGGCCCCACGTTATCGGGTCAACGGCCGCGATCTCTCCGCGCAAGACCACAAGTTGGGGGAGAAAAGAAACCGCGGGCCCCGCCGTCCTCGCAGTGTGTCGGCAGCGGGACACGTCTCCTGTCGAGGGGTAAAAAGCTAGCGTTGTCAGCTTCCGCCACGTCGCCCGCTTTGACGGTTAGCTTTCCAGCGCGCGGGGGTTTGGCCCCCCGAAACGACGCCCACGCGCGAGAAGGGCACGCGCCGAGGGGGAGGAACCGAGAGAACTGAATTAACATGTGGTTAAGACAGTGCCGTAAGGAGCGTGTTTAACTCGGTTAAAGACATTTAATCCCATCCTTATTCATTCAGACGCGGGAGGCTAATATACCTACTTACCCGATAATAGCGAGAATTGAAGTTTTGACACAGTGTCTACCTTAACTATCATGAGACATTCTAATTTTCTGTTTATCTTTGTCTTCCCGACGGAAGAGAATAGGAGAATAGTGTGGGGTCTCTCACCTCGGGGCGATTCTCACGCGGTGTCCAAAAATTTGGATCATTTATCGATTTGTGCGTGTCATCCTTACGCAAGAGTCATGCTAATATTCCCCGTATCGTTTCAATTTTATTGGATATCTCCGAAGAGATACGGCGGCAGTTTGTGGACGGAGTGGAGTGGCGGGGAAAGGAGCGTACACATAAAGGGAGTGGATGCACGCGCGCGCCCGCGCGTCCAGAGAGGGAGTGATGTGAGGGAGTGGACGGTTTTTCGAAGGAGACCGCGTGAGGGGAGGGAGACTGCCGTGACGAGTGGTGTGCGCGTTCGTGAAAAGGAGTGAAGGTGGGTGGTGGGGACGCTTCTGAAGAGGATCCATGTGACGAGCGGACAGGGGAGAGATGGATTGGGAATTGTGGCAATTCAAACTCTAACGTCCTTTTTCAAAAGAGAAAAAGCACGTTGAAAATCTTAAATTTTATTGTAAAAGTAGAATTGATGTACCACAATTTCAAAATATATGTAATAGAGTCCTATGACTTATCAAATTGGTACTTCATCTGATTTGATTAACAAAAAGTATTGATATTATTTTTTATTTTATTTTCATGCTCCTATGTTGCCAAAATAAGAAAGAGAAGGATAAAGGATGTCGTCTTTTGGTCCATATCCCCTCTTTTATCTAAGTTTAGGATTTTCAATATATTTATCACAAATTTAAATAGCATTATAGATTAAATAACCAAATTTGAACTAGGACAACATCGCTTTAACCTTATATTTCTTATTTTAGCCATGTAGGAGAGAAAATAATAGAAAAATTTGTGTCGGCTTTTTTAGTTAATTAAGTTGGATGGGATTAATGAAATGACTTGATTTTACTAAGTTGTTAAATTTTAAAATTTGATTGTACTTCTTAAAAATTTTAATGAAGATTTGCCCTCTCACATGCCAAGCATATGTTCCTAATTTTCTAGAAAACAAAGTTGTGTATAATAATCTTAAAATAATAAAAAGAAAGATAGGTAGAGGATTGCAACTACGGATAAACGATTTTAGCATTATCTAGATTTTATTTGGAACCTAAAACCTATTCATTGAAACTTACCCTATATATTATATAATCTAAAATCTATCTCGTCATAGATTTCAAAGTTTACTCAAGTTCTGTTTATATTCTTAACTGAACGATTGCATTAAATAATTATCTCTAATGACTACCATTTGTTAAATCACTAGTCATAACTCGTATTTTTATTAATAATACAAAGTAAAAGTCTCGCTATGAAATGGAAGCATATATTAGTAGTTTTAGTTTACATACTCAATATTGGAAGCCGTGGTGCATGGCAAAATCACATGAAGACATAGAATAAGAGAAGCACAAACACATATTTCAAGTTCCAAATTATGTGCTGAAATTCAAAACCTGCCCGTTTCAATCGATTTCCTAATTTTTAGAATCCGAAATTTACCTTACATGTCCTTAAACCTAAAACTAGAATAATTATCAATCTCGTTCTATAGCTCAGTTCTATCCTAAAACCAAGATCATCTCTTACTACAACTCTCTTCCCATAGCTACATAGAGTGCCATGATCACTTTGGCAATGGAGGTGGAGGACCTCAAGACCCTCAGGCCCTAGCCATCATTTTGAAGGGTCATTGCCGCTCTTGGTGATGGGACTGGAGGGCTAGAGGGTTGAGCAACCCTCTTGAGATTTGCAAGGAAAGGTTTGAATTCACAATTTCGTAGACAGAGTGTACTAATCAGTGATATTAAATGCAATTTGAAGTTTCGACAATTTGAAGTAGAATTACCATGGCGGCGACATAAATTGCCAACGCAAGTTTCAAAAAGCGAAAAAGGCATTTTAAAAATACTTTTATCGTTATTGTGGTTATTGTTTCTCTTGGCAGGTGATAGATCCGTTAGCTACGTGTTAGGACCGTGGGATTCGATAGCCGCACGGACAAGAACATCCCCGAATTCGCAGGAAAGCGGGTCAAGAAAAGAAAAGAGAACCCAACCGAGCCAAGAACCCAAAGGGCATTCCCGTCCTTTCGCGCTCTCCCCCACCTCAACGGTCTTGTCCCCTTCCCTTCCTCCATCCCCTCTCCCTTTCTCTCTCTCTGCATTAAAAGAACGATGCAACAACATTTTCCACCACCACGTATCGAAAAGAAAAAAAATGCAGCAAACGATAATTCCCAAGCAGAGCGAGCCGCGCAAGTAAGGAGCGAGGCGGCCCCCACAGACCAGCTCATCTCATCACTTCTCCTCATCACCACAGCAGCCAGATTTCTCTCTCTCTAAGACCCATCTGCTCTCTCTCTCCTCCTCTCTCAAAGTTGACACCTTTGCGTTATAATAACTCCACTAACGCCATAACCCACCACCCTTTCCCCTTCATCCCTTCTCTCCCCAACCTTCTCTCCCCAACCGTCGCTCCTCCCTCTCCCCCTGACCTTTCCTCTCCTACGCACTTCGCATTCCGCGAGAAAAAAAAACTGTCTTTCTCTTCCCTTCCTGGCGCTGTGACGCTGTGAAGGAAGCTTGGTGCCGAGGCGGCAGGGTAGGCAGCAGCAGCAGCAGCAGCGGCGGCGGAGGGATACCAAGATGGATTTCAGCTCGTTCCTGACGTCGCTGACCACGTCCTTCGTGATCTTCGCCGTCCTCATGCTCCTCTTCGCGTGGCTCTCCGCCAAGCCCGGGAACAAGGTGGTGTACTACCCCAACCGCCTCCTCAAGGGCATGGACCCCTTCGAGGGCGGCAACTACGCCTCCCGCAACCCCTTCGCCTGGATCCGCGAGGCCCTCTCCTCCTCCGAGCAGGACGTCGTCGCCATGTCCGGCGTCGACACCGCCGTCTACTTCGTCTTCCTCAGCACCGGTGAGTGGCCGTGCCGTGCCTTTTACTTTTTATTTTTTATTTTTCCGCCGTTGTCTATTCCTTTCTTGCTTTGTTTGGGTGCTTGTAACGTGACGTTGGTGGTTCTTCTGGGGGAGTAGCGGCTGCCGGGGGCGGCGGGGTCCGTCGCTGTTCATAGGTTGGTTTGAACGCGGCGCTTGGGTGTGTCTTTTTGCAAATCGAGTGGGAGTTGTGGACTGTTCTTTCTGAAGATGATTGCTTCTTTTTGTGTTTTCTGGTGGTTCTCAGGTGAATAGGTTACTTTGCTTTTTTGGTTGGTTAATCCTTCTTTTTATGGGTGCTGCTTTGGTTAGGCTCGTTTATGGTATGATTTTCAGTCTGTTTGGTGAACTTACGAGGTTGATTTTGTGTTGCTAATTCATGCCCTTAGGACAATCCATTTCAAGGGCTACATTGACACTTCTCGCAGCATTTTGCTTTCTTGCTATGGCCCGAATCCTATCCTGCATCACTTGATTAAGTGCACAATTTGTGCAGTAAGAAATTAGACTCGCCTAGACCGCAATACGAAAATAGGTCTTTTTTCGTGATTGTGAGCGGATTTTGAGTTTCTAGGGCCAAATATGTATCCTTTTAGTCGAGCATAAAGCCTTCAGCACCTGCAATTTGTGCAGCTGCATTGCCTAACTGATTGTCATCGCTCCTTTTCGTGTTGTGGTTAGTGAACCCAACCATTTATTTGAACATATACTGTGGGGCTGGTGATACATACCGCTTGCACTAACAGTTGTGCTTACCCGGAAGAGTTGATATTGAGGCACTCACCATACTTGCATTCTGTTGTTGCAGGATATTAGCTATAATCAGATTTTGACGAGCATTCATATGTTTATAACCTCTCAAATAAGTTAGGCTTTATGATATGGGAAGAGAAGGGGGTGGGGGGGTGGATTTCTTCATTTTAAGGAGAAAAGAGAAGTAGATTTTCTATTTTCCTAAGAATTTTGCCTGTGTAATCCTATATATTGGAAAGTAATGGTCGTGTATTCAAATTGCTTTTGGCATTCTTAGTTATGTAAGAGTTCAACACACTAGCAGGAAATCTACCTGTTGTCTGCTATCATAAATTACAGGCGATTGAAATTCTCGATACAAATGAGGTGGGACTTATAAGGAAGCCTAAAATTGCCATGTTACTTTTATCCTATACTTTGCGTATTCTCTGCAATCACTCGATTTATGGCATACATATTGGTATCGAGCTCCCCTGCATGGTTAGAACTCTGTTTTGCATGTTTTTGAATCCATAATTGTGGAAGCTTTCACTTTAGTTTTTCTTGTATTGTTTTTGATGAATTCTTGTGCTTGTATATCTGAACTCTCGTGCTTGATGAAGTGACAATCCTGAAGACTTTTCCCCTTTTTACTTTGTGACAGTGTTGGGAATATTAGTTTTATCCGGCATTGTGCTCCTACCGGTTCTTCTACCTGTTGCTGTCACTGCCAAGACTGCAATAACATCATCAAACACAACCAGCAATGGGACATTCAGTGATCTTGACAAGTTGTCAATGGGAAATGTGGCAGTAAGTTTTAGAACTCTTGTACAAGGATTTTTCTTTTTTCTTTTCTTGTCAAGGATAGAGAGAAATGTTGCATTTCCTATTTCCACCATAATTTTATGGCATTGATTGAAGTAGATTTTGGAAACTATGGAGGTATTCATCATATCATACTTGGTGGGGAAGGAATTAGTGGACAATGTTGTTGTGTAGAGAAAATCAGTGCTAGCTTTCTAAGTCATATTTGTTTGTATGTACAGGAGAAAAATTCAAGGTTGTGGGCATTCCTGATAGCTACTTACTGGGTCTCAATTGTTGCATACTACCTGTTGTGGAAGGCATACAAACACGTTTCAGCTTTGAGAGCAGCTGCTTTAATGTCTCCCGAATTGAGATCAGAGCAATTTGCTGTCCTTGTGAGAGACATACCTCCTGCCCCAGAAGGTCAAACTATGAAGGAACGAGTTGATTCATATTTCAAGTCTATTTATCCTGATGCATTTTACAGGTCAATGATAGTGACTAATAATAAAGAGGTACACTTTTCCAATGTTTTTTTTGGGTAAAGACACTTTTCCAATGTTTCTTTCTAGAATACTCTATTTGTTCCTCAGTTGTTGCTATGCTAAGTCTTGCTATAAGTCCTGCAAACTTTGTCCTTTTTATAGCTATATCAAAATGCATATGAGTAGATATCGCAACTATGTAAAGTATCTGGTTGCTGGCTAGAATACACAGAGGTGAGAATATCATAAAAAGGACCGTGTGGTTCCTGATGGTTAGTCTTTTAATGATTTGTCCACCACAGTGGCTGTGCAGCTAGTGCTATATATCATGGTACTGGTTAGGAACTGCTGACCTGGCTTTGGACCATTTTCATAATTAATTCTAGTTGAGGAGGATTATAAATTACTGTGGGGCTTGATGAGTAATTATGTATTATTTTGGGGCTGGATGAGTATTGAGCACTTTTGTTATGTAGAGGTTCTCGAGGAGAGACCCAAGTAAAAGGGAGATAGCAGTTTGTCTGGCAGTTTTAAGTGGGAGTGTGATATGAAGTCACAAAACAAGGAAGTGCATTTATGTGGTTTGTCATATGGCAGAAGTAGCCGCACTACTATTAATGAACCAAAATAAGACCACCATAGAGAGATAGTCCTACTTAACACAAATAGTTGAGGTCATGACTTCATTGTATGTGTATTGAAAACAATCATGGTTGAACCTTACCCCACTGTATGGGTGCTCTCTGATTTATTAAAGGACAAAATAGGTGTTTTTCAATATATCGTAGTTTACTTCCCAGTTCAACCTTTAAAATAAAAAATAAAAGAATCACGGTTTATGGACTTCTTTACTGTGCCACTGCCGCAAACCCCGTATTGTTCATAGAGGCATTATCTCATCCATGCCCGGAAATACTTGGAGGGATAAAGATCTGTCGTATACTTAAAAGTTCCTCTCGTGAAAGTTTTGGTCATTTATCGTGACAGAGAATGTAGGCATAGTAGAACAACTTGTTCTTTCATCTTTTGATTTTCATCCATTGAGAGACCTTTCCTTGTTATATGTTATCATGTAGGTTAACAAAATCTACGAAGAGTTGGAAGGGTACAAAAAAAAGCTTGTACGTGCTGAAACAATTCATGCAGAATCAAAGACAACCGGCAAACCGGAAGGAGTAAGACCCACAAACAAAATCGGCTTCCTAGGTCTTACTGGGGAAAAGGTGGACAGTATAGAGTACTACCGTGAGAAGATCAGTGAACTGACTCCAAAGCTTGAAGCTGAGCAGAAAGCCACCTTGAGAGATAAGCAGCAAGCAGCGGCTCTGGTCTTCTTTACTAATAGGGTGACTGCAGCCTCTGCAGCACAGAGCCTGCATGCCACAATGCTTGATACATGGAATGTGATGGATGCACCTGAACCTCGTCAAATCATATGGACTAATCTTACGATTAAGTTTTTTCAGCGACAGATACGGCAGTACAGTATCTACATTATAGTGGCTCTGATCATTCTCTTCTTTATGATTCCGATCACATTTGTTTCCGCCTTTACGACTCTGGAAAATCTGAAGAAATATCTCCCGTTTTTGAAGCCGATTGTGAATATTGCAGTGATCAGAACTGTGTTGGAAGCTTATCTCCCTCAGATTGCGCTGATCGTGTTCCTGGCTTTGTTGCCCAAGTTACTGTTGTTTCTGTCAAAGCTAGAGGGGATTCCTTCCCAGAGTCATATAGAACGTGCTGCCTCTGGAAAATACTTCTACTTCACCGTGTTGAATGTTTTTATTGGCGTTACTGTGGGTGGAACCTTGTTTGCTACATTCAAGACTATTGAGAATGATCCCAACTCTCTCCTCACAATACTGGCGGCCAGTCTACCTGGAAATGCAACATTTTTCCTCACTTATGTTGCTTTGCAGTAAGATGTTTTTATTCCTCCTCAGTTTTCTATTAACTTCTAACTTGCTGGGTGACAGATTCTGATTCTTATTTGATGCGAAAGGGAACAAAAAGAAAGAAAATTGAGTTGGATTTGCTTATGTGTGCATTAGGGCAGTTTGTTATTCTCATAATTTGTACTTTCTATGTTCTTTAAAATGAATTCCAGTTTCCTATGGCCATCATGAAATCAATAGTATGGTTACGTTTCACTTCACAGTTCTTGCATGGACTTTTTCCTCTGCTTTCTTGGTAGAGTGATGATGCTAATGTCTGAATTTGGGGAAATGGCCATCAGGTTCTTCGTTGGCTATGGTCTCGAGCTTTCTCGGATCATTCCTCTGATTATTTTTCACTTGAAGAGGAAATACCTTTGCAAGACTGAAGCTGAAGTCAAAGAAGCATGGTATCCTGGAGATCTAAAATATGCGACCAGAGTTCCAGCAGACATGCTGATCGTCACGATTACGCTCTGCTATTCTGTCATTGCTCCTCTGATCATCCCATTTGGTGCTATATACTTCGGCTTAGGATGGCTTATTCTTCGAAATCAGGTTGAGTGGCTAACTCGACGTTGGACTTCAGTTTCAAGTCAAAAACTTTGCACATCTTTGCCTCTTCTAGAGCATTCCTTAACTTTCATATGATTGTTTTGGTCGACAGGCACTTAAGGTTTATGTTCCATCCTATGAGAGTTACGGAAGAATGTGGCCGCACATGCATTTGCGAATCCTAGCTGCTCTGGTCCTTTACCAGCTCACTATGCTTGCGTACTTTGGGGCAAAGAAATTCGTCTATGCGCCGTTCCTGGTGCCGCTGATCATCTCGAGCCTTATCTTTGCCTACGTGTGTAACAAGAAGTTCTATCGCTTCTTCTGCTGCCCAGCACTGGAAGTTGCCTCGCACGAGCTGAAGGAGACGCCGCACATGGAGAGCATCTTCCGAACTTATGTTCCTCCCAGCTTGTGCTCGGAGAAGGTCGAAGATGAGCGCTTCGAGGATGCTCTGTCTCATGTTTCAAGGGTGGGCTCGTTTGCGTGATGTAAATATCAGTATATTTCCTCCCCACTGGAATGTTTCTTTCTTGTGTTTATCATAGCAGGCAAACTTGTAGGAAGTTACGCTAGATTTGTAAACGTGTTATTGTTCAAGAAAAGATAAAAGAGTGCTTTTATTCAGGTCTTCACCTTCTGCTTAATTACTTTTAACTAATCTCATTTAATCATAGGTAGTAAGTGTTTTAGTGGTAATTTTTAGAGTAATTTTGCGCATCTTTTGTAAACGTGTTATTGTTCAAGGAAAGATAGAAGAGTGCGTTTAGCCAGGTATTCTTTTTCTGCTTAATTACTTTAACTGTCTCATTTAATCATGGGTCGTAAGTGTTTAAGTGGTAACTAATCTCATTTAATCATGGGTAGTAAGTGTTTAAGTGGTAACTCTTGATGTGTGGCTACGATACAAAGAAGACTCATAGAAATTACACCATATAATTTTAACTAAAATGACTTTTGTTAAAGAACTAATTTCACAACAATAGTTAGGGGGAAAAATACGAAAAAAAATACAATTCGTCTAGGTACTTAAAAGATTTATACTTCTAATCACACCTATTGCTGCTGAATAAGTGTCCTTTTAACATGTTTTTTCATTAGAATACATAGAATGACATTTTGGGAAAATTGCCTGATCAGTCATAAAAATATATATTTAGTTCTAAACTTTTTAATTTTACTAATTTAGTTTTAATCATTTGAGCAAAATTTCAATATGGTCACTTTAATCAATTTTTTGTTGAAAATTGTTGACATAGCGGTTTAGCCATTGTCGGCTATCTTATGTGGCACATCATCACGTTAGTAGTTTTCAATGAAACTTGGTTGGAAGGTCTAAATTGAAATTTCGTGCAAATGTTGAACACTAAATTGAATAAATTGTAAAGTTTATTGATTGAATCCATATCCGTATAAAGACATTTTGCCCATTTGTAATTTGTAATTCTCCCTTAGTGCAAGAAGGAGATAAGTGATGAAATGATGAGAGGCGGACACCAAGTATGCTATTCTCCCTTACTTTGGTGTCGTAATAATTTCTATCAATAACTTAATGCCATAACTTTTAAAAGATGTCCACCCCAAAAGCCACAAGTTTTAATGTCTTAACAAATTTTTAGACACTTAGGTGATCAATTCAAAATTTATGGCATAAAAGCGAGTGCCATATGAATGTTACGATATTTGTGGTGTCTATTTTATTTAAACAAGGGGCATTTTTTTTTTTTAAAAAAATTGTCATCAAATAAAAGTATTTTGTATCTACATCCCTTTATTATTAAAGAGATAAGTGTATTATAATTCCTAAAACTTATCATGAAGATGAAATTAAATCCTAAAACTTGTCATGAAATGTAATTAAGCCCTAAAATTTTTAAAAAAGCAATTACATTCTAAAACTTGTCAAATTGGTCTAGTCAAATCTTTTTGTCGATTGCTTTTTAAAAGTTTCAAGACTCTATTATGTTTTTGTGACAAGTCGGGTGATTTGATTGTACGTTTCAAATTTTTATAATTTAATTGCACTTTTGCGATAAATTTTGGGGCTTTAGTACACTTATATCATTATTTTTTAAGGTCAATGCCACAAAAACCCAAATCTAGTATATTAATGACAACAAAAACTAAATTGATACACTTATGATAAATTTATTCTACGTTAGTTTTTATTAAATTTTATCGTCAAGTTACTGAATTGGATAACACATGGCAGTTAACGAATATACTAGTTTGGGGTTTTACCATTTATTTGTCACATGTGTACTATTTTGTGATTTTGTATGATATCGATCCAATTTTAATGGAAATAAACATAGTTTAAATTTGTTATAAATGTATTAGTTTAATAGGGTTTTTGGTACTCAAAAAATTAGTTTGAGAGATTTAATACAGAAGTAATAGTTTAGAGCTTTTGGTTGTCAAAAAATTTGGAGCTATTTGGATTTTTCGTGATATTAATGTTATTTTTTTTTTATGGTAGAAGTTAAGAAAAGGGAGTCCTTCGAAAAGATGGATGTAGGCATGAAATTTTAAGTGACGAGATGATGGAAGAAATGGATAAAAGAAAATTACATAATCCGAAATTCGTGTATGTCGGTCGACCAGAAGCTAAGTCGGTGTTGACTTATGATCTGTTTGAACTGGGTGGGTATGCACTGTCTACAAGAATATCAAGGCACGTCCCGTCGACTACTTACTACGCGTGAGGACCGCGGGATTCGATTGCCGCGCGGACAAGAACGTCCCCCGATTCGCAGGAAAGCGGGTCAAGAAAAGAAAGAGAGCCCCCCCCCATGCAGAGCGAGCCGCGCAAGCAAAGCAGCAAGGCGGCCCCACAGGCCAGGTCATCCCATCACTTCTCTTCACCACCATTTTCTCCACATCAGCCAGATTTCTCTCTCTCTCTCTAAGACCCATCAGCTTTTCTCTCTCCTCGTCTCTCCAGTCGACATCCTTTGCGTTATAATAACTCCACCAACAACGCCATAGCCCACCACCCTCTCCCCTTCCTGCCTTCTCTCCCCAACCGTCACTCCTCCCTCTCCCCCCCGGACCTTTCCTCTCCTGCCCACTTCGCATTCCGCGAGAAAGAAAAACTGTCTTTCTCTTTCCCTCCCTGGCGCTGTGACGCTGTGACGCTGTGACGCTGTGAAGGAAGCTTGGTGCCGAGGCGGCAGGGTAGCCGGCGGCAGCAGCGGCGGCGGCGGCGGGGGGGATACCGAGATGGATTTCAGCGCGTTCCTGACGTCGATGATCACGTCCTTCGTGATCTTCGTCGTCCTCTTGGTCCTCTTCCCGTGGCTCTCCCGCCGGCCCGGGAACAAGGTGGTGTACTATCCCAACCGCCTCCTCAGGGGCGTGGACCCCTTCGAGGGCGGCAACCGCGCCTCCCGCAACCCCTTCGCCTGGATCCGCGAGGCCCTCTCCTCCACCGAGCAGGACGTCGTCGCCGTGTCCGGCGTCGACACCGCCGTCTACTTCGTCTTCCTCAGCACCGGTGAGTGGCCGTACCGTGCCTTTTATTTTTTCCGCCGTTGTCTGTTCCTTTCTTGCTTTGTTTGGGTGCTTGTAATGTGACGTTGGTGGTTCTTCTGGGGGAGTAGCGGCTGCCGGGGGCGCCGGGGTCCGTCGTTGTTCACGGGTTGGTTTGAACGCGGCGCTTGGGTGCGTCTTTCTGCAAGTCGAGTGGGAGTCGTGGACTGTTCTTTCTGAAGATGATTGCTTCTTTTTGTGTTTTCTAGTGGTTCTCAGGTGAAGAGGTGGCTGCACCTTTTTATTGGTTAATCTTTCTTTTATGGGTGTTGTTTTGGTTTGGCTCGTTTATGGTATATGATTTTCAGTCTGTTTGATGAATTTTAGTGGTTGATTTGGTTGCTAAATCATGCCTTTAGGACAATCCATTTCAAGGGCTACATTGACACTTCTCGCAGCATTTCGCTTTCATGCCATGGCCGGAATCCTATCCTGCATCACTTGATTAGATGCGCAATTTGTGCAGTAAGAAGTTAGACTCACCTAGATTGAAATACGAAAATAGGTCTTTTTTCGTGATTGTGAGTGGATTTTGAGTTTCTAGGGCCAAATATGACCTGCAATTTGTGCTGCTCCATTATCCTAAATGATTGTCATCGCTCCTTTTTGCAACATGGTTGGTGAGCCCAAGCGTTTTTTTGAACACATACTGTGGGGCTGGTGATACATACCACTTGCACTAACAGTTGTGCTTAAACTGGAAGAGTTGATATCGAGGCACTCACCATACTTGCATTCTGTTGTTGCAGGAAATTAGCTACAATCAGATTTTGATGAGCATTCATGTTTATAACCTCAAATAAGTTAGGCTTTGTGACATTTGTTTTGTTTTTTTTTTTTTTTTTTTTTTTGTGGGGCCGGGGGGGGGGGGGGGATGGTTTTCTTCATTTTAAGGAGAAAAAGAAGTAGATTTTCTATTTTCCTAAGAATTTTACCTGTGTAATCCCATATGTGGGACAGTAATGGGGGGTTGGCATTCTTAGTTACATAGAAGTTCCGCGTACTAGCAGGCAATCTAATTATATCTGTCATCAGCTATCAATAGTTACAGGCGATTGGAATTCTCGACACAAATGAGGTGGGACTTATAAACAAGCCTAAAGTTGCCATTTCTCTGTTATCCTTTGCTTCTTGTTTGTGTATTCTCTACAATCACTCAATTTAATTTATGGCATACATATTGGTATCGAGGTCCCCTGGATGGTCAGAACTCTGTTTTGCATGTTTTAGAATCCATAATTGTGGAAGCTTTCACTTTAGTTTTTCTTGTATTGTTTTGTGCTTGTATATTTGAAACACTCTGCCGTCTGTAGAAGTGACAATCCTGAAGACTTTTTCCCTTTTTACTTCGTGACAGTGTTGGGAATATTAGTTTTATCCGGCATTGTGCTCCTACCGATTCTTCTACCTGTTGCTGCCACTGACAAAACTCCAATCGCATCATCAGACACAACCAGCAATGGGACATTCAGTGATCTTGACAAGTTGTCAATGGGAAATGTGGCAGTAAGTTTTAGAAATCTTGTACAAGGATTTTCTTTTTTCTTGTCTTGTCAAGGGTAGAGAGAAATGTTGCATTTCCTATTTCTACCATAATTTTAGGACATTGATCGAAGTAGATTTTGGAAACTATGGAGGTATTCATCATATCATACTTGGTGGGGAAGGAATTGGTGGACAATGTTGTTGAGTAGAGAAAATCAGTGCTTGTTTTCTAAGTCACATTCTTTTGTATGTACAGGAGCAAAGTTCAAGGTTGTGGGTATTCATGATAGCTACTTACTGGGTCTCAATTGTTGCATACTACCTGTTGTGGAAGGCATACAAACACGTTTTAGCTTTGAGAGCAGCTGCTTTAATACTTCCTGAAGTGAGAGCAGAGCACTTTGCTGTCCTTGTGAGAGACATACCTCCTGCCCCAGAAGGTCAAATTATGAAGGAACAAGTTGATTCATATTTCAAGTCTATCTATCCCGATGCATTTTACAGGTCGATGATAGTGACTAATAACAAAGAGGTATGCTTTTATAATGTTTCTTTCTAGAATACTCTATTTGTTCCTCAGTTGTTGCTATGCTAAGTCTTGCTATAAGTTCTGCAAACTTTGTCCTTTTTTTAACTATATTGACATGCATGTGAGTATATATTGCAACTATTTAAAGTATCTGGTTGCTGGCTAGAATACACAGGTGAGAATATCATAAAAAAGACTTGTGTGGTTCCTGATGGTTAGTCTTTTAATGATTTCTCCACCACAGTGGCGGTGCAGCTAGTGCTATTTATCATGGTACTGGTTAGGAACTGCTGACCTGGCTTTGGACTATTTTCATAATTAATTCTAGTTGAGCAGGATTATAAATTACTGTGGGGCTTGATGAGTAATTATGTATTACTGTGGGGCTGGATGAGTATTGAGCCCTTTTGTTATGTAGAGGTTCTCAAGGAAAGACCGAAGCAAAAGGGAGATAGCAGTTTGTTGGGCAGTTTTTAAGTGGGAGTGTGATATGAAGTCACAAAACAAGGAAGTGCATTTATGTGGTTTGTCATATGGCAGAAGTAGCTGCACTACTATTAATGAACCAAAATAAGACCACCATAGAGAGATAGTCCTACTTAACACAAATAGTTGAGGTCATGACTTCATTGTATGTGTATTGAAAACAATCATGGTTGAACCTTACCCCACTGTATGGGTGCTCTCTGATTTATTAAAGGACAAAATAGGTGTTTTTCAGTACCAAGAGAGCGGTTGGGAATGCAGTATTCAATATATCGTAGTTTACTTCCCACTTCAACCTTTAAAATAAAAAATAAAAAAATCATGGTTTATGGACTTCTTTACTGTGCCACAGCCGCAAACCCCGTATTGTTCATAGAGGCATTATCTCATCCATGCCCGGAAATACTTGGAGGGATAAAGATCTGTCGTATACTTAAAAGTTCCTCTCGTGAAAGTTTTGGTCATATATCGTGACAGAGAATGTAGGCATAGTAGAACAACTTGTTCTTTCATCTTTTGATTTCATCCATTGAGAGACCTTTCCTTGTTATATGTTATCATGTAGGTTAACAAAATCTACAAAGAATTGGAAGGGTACAAGAAAAAGCTTGTACGTGCTGAAACAATTTATGCAGAATCAAAGACAACCGGCAAACCGGAAGGAGTAAGACCCACAAACAAAACCGGCTTCCTAGGTCTTATTGGGGAAAAGGTGGACAGTATAGAATACTACAGTGAGAAGATCAGTGAACTGACTCCAAAGCTTGAAGCTGAGCAGATAGCCACCTTGAGAGATAAGCAGCAAGCAGCGGCTCTGGTCTTCTTTACTAACAGGGTGACCGCAGCCTCTGCAGCACAAAGCCTGCATGCCACAATGCCTGACAAATGGATTGTGATGGATGCACCTGAACCTCGTCAAATCATATGGACTAATCTTACGATTAAGTTTTTTCAGCGACAGATACGGCAGTACGTCATCTACATTATAGTGGCTCTGACCATTTTCTTCTACATGATTCCGATCACGTTTGTTTCCGCCTTTACGACTCTGGAAAATCTGAAGAAATATCTCCCGTTTTTGAAGCCAATTGTGGATATTGCAACGGTCAGAACTTTGTTGGAAGCTTATCTCCCTCAGATTGTGCTCCTTGTGTTTCTGGCTTTGTTGCCCAAGTTGCTGTTGTTTCTGTCCAAGCTAGAGGGGATTCCTTCCCAGAGTCATATAGAACGTGCTGCCTCTGGAAAATACTTCTACTTCACAAGTTTGAATGTGTTTATTGGCGTTACTGTGGGTGGAACCTTGTTTGCTACATTCAAGACTATTGAGAAAGATCCCAACTCTCTCCTCACAATACTGGCGGCCGGTCTACCTGATAATGCAACATTTTTCCTCACTTTTGTTGCTTTGAGGTAAGATGTTTTTGTTCCTCCTCAGTCTTCTATTAACTTCTAACTTGCTGAGTGACAGATTCTGATATTCTTAATTTGATGGGAAAGGGAACATAAAGAAAAAAAATCGAGTTGGATTTGCTTATGTGTGCATTAGGGCAGTTTGTTATTCTCATAATTTGTACTTTCTATGTTCCTTAAAATGAATTCCAGTTTCCTATGGCCATCATGAAATCAATAGTATGGTTACAGTTCTTGCATGGACTTTTTCCTCTGCTTTCTTGGTAGAGTGATGATGCTAATGTCTGAATTTGGGGAAATGGCCATCAGGTCCTTCATTGGCTACGGTCTCGAGCTTTCTCGGATCGTTCCTCTGATTATTTTTCACTTGAAGAGGAAATACCTTTGCAAGACTGAAGCTGAAGTCAAAGAATCATGGTATCCTGGAGATCAAGGATACGCGACCAGAGTTCCCGGAGACTTGCTGATCATCACGATTACCCTCTGCTATTCTGTCATTGCTCCTCTGATCATCCCATTTGGTGTTGTATACTTCGGCTTAGGATGGCTTATTCTTCGAAATCAGGTTGAGTGGCTAACTCGACGCCGTACTTTAGTTTCAAGTCAAAGACTTTGCACATCTTTGCCTCTTCTAGAGCATTCCTTAACTTTCATATGATCGTTTTGGTCGACAGGCACTTAAGGTTTACGTTCCATCCTATGAGAGTTACGGAAGAATGTGGCCGCACATCCATTTGCGAATCCTAGCTTCTCTTGTCCTTTACCAGCTCACTATGCTTGCCTACTTTGGGACAAAGAAATTCTACTATGCGCCTCTCCTGCTACCGCTGGTCATCTCGAGCCTTATCTTTGCCTACGTGTGTAACAAGAAGTTCTATCGCTCCTTCTGCTGCCCAGCGCTGGAAGTTGCCTCGCACGAGCTGAAGGAGACGCTGCACATGGAGCGCATCTTCCGAGCTTACGTCCCTCCCAGCTTGTGCTCGGAGAAGGTGGAAGATGACCGCATCGAGGATGCTCTGTCTCGTGTTTGAAGGGCGGGCTCATTTGCTTGATGTAAATATCAGTATATTTCCTTCCCACTGGAATGTTTCTTTCTTGTGTTTATCAAAGCAGGCAAACTTGTAGGAAGTTACGCTAGATTTGGTCAGTAATGTCATAGGAAGCGAATCGGTTTGTGTTTCATCTGTAGTTTTTAGTGTAATTCTGTGCATCTTCTGTAAACGTGTTATTGTTCAAGAAAAGATAAAAGAGCGCTTTTAGTCAGGTCTCCCCTTTCTGCTTAATTACTTTTAACTAATCTTATTTAATCATCGATATTAAGTGTTTTAAGTGGTTACTCTTGATGTGTGGCTACAATAAGACTCCCGTAGAAATTACACTATATAATTTAACTAAAATGACTTTTGTGAAAGACTAATTTCACAACATTAATTAAGAGGAAAAATAGGAAGAAACACGATTTGTCTAGAGACTTAAAGAATTGACATCGCGGATATTACATGAAAACAACCTACTCTGTATTTCATAGATTTACACTTCTAATCACACTTACTGCTGCTTAACAAGTTTCCTTTTAACGTTTTTTTTTTTAGAATGCGTAGAATGACATTATGGGAAAATTGCCCGATCAGTCCTAATAATGTAAATTAACTTTTAATTTTATCAATTTAATTCTAAAACTTTGTGCAAAATTCGATATGATCACTCTAATCAATTTTTGTTGAAATTTGCCAACATAGTGGTCTAGTCATTGCCGGCTATCTTACGTAGCGCATTGCCACGTTAGCGGTTTCTAGTGAAACTTGGTGATGAGGTTTATATTGAAATTTCATGTGAATGTTGAACACTAAATTGAAGTTTATAATTGAATTGACATTCATACAATATGATCAAAATTGACCGGACAATTTGCCCATTTGTAATTTGTAATTTGTAATTTGTAATTTTTCCTTAGTGCAAGAAGGAGATGAGTGATGAAATGATGGGATGAGGACACCACACATGCCATAACTTTCATATAATGCTAACTTTGGTGCCATAACAATTTCAATCGATAACCTAATGCCATAACTTTTAAAAGTTGTCCACCACAAAAGCCATAAGTTTTAACATCCTAAGAAATTTTCAAACATTTAGGTGATTAATTGAAAAGTTATGGCACAAAAGTGAACATTTTCTAAAAGTTATGACATCAATTAAAATGTTATGGTACAAAAGTGTCATATGAATGTTAAGGTTTTTTTTTATTTTTTTTATTTATAAATTAAGAAATGGTCATGTCTTTGTTTAAACAAGGGGCAACTTTTTTTTTTTTTTTAAATTTGTCAACAAATAAAAGAATTTTGTATCTACATCCATTTATTATTAAAGTGATAAGTGTATTAGAATTCCTAAAATTGACTTAGATAGCTTGTAAAATAATAATAAAGATATCGAAATGGCCTTATATATATCTAGCCTGATCAAGTCCCCTTATTCATGAAATCTCTAGTTCAAAGAAATAAAATGTTCTCCCACATTTTACTTGAGTTTCAATTGACTCATAATAAATTCATGACGACTCCTAGTAGAATTGAATGGCGTTTTTATTTGATTAAATTAAAATCTCAACGTTACGATTGGTATGAGCTTGGGAGAGCTTGCACTAAGTGTTGACTTAGTAACTCATTAGCTTTCCCTTAGTGGTTTAACTTTGGGAAGGTCACGACAGCTTGGCAATTTACTAGGGATTTGAGTTAAAACTTATAGTGGACCTAGGCCATGAACTTTCTCTTTTAAAAAATATTTTTGCGTGGCAGCATGCAGACCACTAATTATTGTGTTAAATGGTCTTATAGATAAGAGTTATAAAGAGAGTAGTCTTTTTTTTTTGGTTAGAAGGAACATTTTTATTTCACATAATAGAGAGATACGTAATTTCAAGACAAAACCAACCAAAAAGTTACACTATAGTGCAAATCCAAAAAATGAAACTTAGTATAGCTTGCAGAAACTTGCTCAATCCACAAGAATGGATCTATCGTAACTTCAAAGGACAATCGGCCAAAAGGTGGTGCACGCGGAGTTTTGGCATCCTCGGCACCATTATTGTTTAGAGACAACAACAACGCCAGTAGGTTTAAGAGCACTAATAATACATTGTAAATCCCAGATCTATAGTTAAATTAGGATAGAAGAACACCTAAATCTAGATTAAAATTTTAAATTAGGAGAGGAGTTACAAAATAGATACAAGTTGATCGCAAAATCACTTTCAAGCCAACCATTAAGCCAACCATTGAACGCAGTAGATAAGCATTGGAGATTTGTAGGGCGCTCGACTATATGGAGCAAGCACCTAGAGTCAAAGTGAGCGAGCAAATTCGGAGGGAGCAAATTCTTCTGAGGCGCTCCTGCTTCGATCTTCAGAGCCCACGGCGACAAACCTGACCACTTTCGGGGAGGATGTCCATAGCGTTGTCCTCGAAATCAACGAACAGGAAGAGGTCTTGAAAAAGTCTTGAAGATAAAGAGAGGGGGAGGGGGAGGGGGAGGGGGAGGGAGGAAGGGAGAGGAAATCCTAAGAGAGGGATCTCTCTCTCCCTCTAGAATGTAGCTTGCAAAAAGTGGGCTGGCGGCTTTGGAAAGAGGAATCCCTAAGAGAGGGAGAGCGAAGGGCAGACGTTCTTAGAGATTGATTCTCTTAATTGGTGAGTAGTCTTTACTGACCTTTGTTTTGCAGAATGGTGTTGAGAGTGATTGCTTTAATTTAATATTGAAGCGGTGATTGCACATAAGTTGTTGTGCATGCTTTTAATGCATTAGCACTACATTCTTGCACATACAACTTGCCATAGTACCTGGATCGCAATTTACAAAAAGTTAGGCTGGTGTTGAGAGGGATGCAACCTTATCTGCAAGACCGCAAAACTAAAGGTTACCCTTTTCAACTCCAAAATTTCTTTTTGATGTCTAAAGTGTCATAGGACAACCTTTTCATTGAGCCAGAGTTAGGAGGACCCAACCTAGAATCCGAGAGACTGCTATTAGTCTGCTCACCCTCTTGGCCCCATTTGTCAAGTCTTTTAAGTTGTAGGCGTCAAACCTCACTGTCATATGTTGCCATCTTTCGATGCTCAGGTAAGTTTCACACACTCTTCTCTATGCTACTTAGCTTGTCGTGTTTCTAATTTAGCGTCGGTCCATGACATGGGTCAATGGCCATACCATTTGAATAATACTTTAAACTTATGGTTTTAAAGTTCGCAATTTCAATGTTTCATAATGAACAGTCTTTCTCAACTAACAAGGTAAGCGTTTGACCATTGTCGTGGACCGACCTTTACTTGTTATGCTTACTGCTCCATTTTCCAAGTCAATGGGATACTCCACAGATAATTGTCTCCTCCTGAAATACAAAGTCCAAGATTTGATAGAAGCAAAGGTGTTCTCATTCCACAATGCACAACCCAATCGTGAAGAAAGCACCGATCTAATCGTTGAGTAAAATTGAAGGCTCAACTTCTCATCCCTTTAGAGTAGGGATCATTTTAATTTTTTGCACACTCCTCTGTATGGAGTATTTCTTACTTTTTAGGATCTACTTCTTAGGATTTGATTGTTTTCTAGGATTTCCCTTTCCAAATAATCTAGTTTGTTGATTTCCATTCAATAAAATGCAATTCATTAAAATTTTCATATTTTGAGGACATGTTGAAATAAAAAATGAGGCAAAAAGGTAATTTTGAAGGTTGGGCTTCTTCATGTTCCTTCCAAAATTTTGCAAAAACATTTTCGAAATGACATGCATAACATCTTGCATATTACACGTAAAGCCTGTTGTGGTTTAAAAACAAACGTGAGGTGCATAAGCCATTTTCTATGCCAATCAAGTGGTAACTTGATCTTGTTTTTGCATAACAGTCATGCGCTATAGCCTTGGTTTCTATGAAAATTGAGCTGAACTGACAATGATTATTGTCTATACTAAAATGATCTTTGCAAGATTGTCTGAGAATATTTTGGATCCGATTGATGTGACGCAAAGGATCACCTTCTATTTGGGCGTGACGCCAACTCCGCAGAGCCAAAAGGAGTGCTTCACACATTTCAACTTCATGCTTGATGCAACCCTGCACACTGATGAGAAAGTAGGGGCAACTCAAAAGAGAGACATCCGATCTTTGGAGAAAAAGGTGCACCTCGTCTGGAACATATTAATTTTGGAAAGGACATTTTGTTATTCTTTTTCGCAGATGATGAATTGAGAATAGCGAAAGTAGATTGAATGATCTGATTAAGATAGTGCCTTGATGGATAGTAGGATTACCCAAAGTCTTAGCTTGCATTTGCCTTTGCATCACATAATATCCTATTCATGCACATTTGCTTGTATAGGGGCAAGAGTAAAGCCAAGGCATCTATCAAATCGTAGATCAGACTTCCAATACCGACTATTCAATTCATTTGTCCTTTCCCCTTAAAATAGGGACAATCCATGAACACCATTTCTATGCGTGGAATTATAACTTCCAAGCTTTTTTTCATCTACTCAGAATGTTTACAATTTATGAGCCCTCATTTCTAGGGCCATTGTGACTGGTCAACCCCTTTTCAGGCAAAAAATATCACCGGGGGGAGGTAAGAGTGACAGTACAAGGGGGGGGTTTAAAAAGCTGCACCCAAGGGGAGAAAGAAGCCTATTTGCTTTAATGAGATTAAACCAAAAGCGGCTTCCTTACTAGGACCAGCTATCTAGGCATTTGTCTGGTGGGGTTGTGTCCTCACTCGGTCTAGGTGGGCCACGGAACCCAAAGATGGGTCCGAAGAGGTCCTCATCGAACCACACATATTGTGCCCGGCAGCTGTGTGGGATAAGGTCGAGGGGTACCCCTCGTCAACACAGACAGTGGTGGTGACCTATCAAGTAGCCACATCCTCCCTAATCACGTTTATCATTGCGACCTCCATGCTTACAAGCACTCCAAAACGCATGAAGCGGTGAGGTAAGGTGTCCATACCTATTGACTTGAAAAAGGTTAAATAACAACAGTGAGTTGAAAACTCAATAAGTAAATATCCTAAATCTCATACAAGCAGATACCTCGCATCGGAGCCTTACGATTTCCCGACCTAAACATGTTGATGGTGGATCAATAGCAAAGTCTACGCTTTGCCTTAACTATATACATGATGGAACCAACCCTCAACCTAAGTCCCTTGAGTCCTAGGCAAAGGCATACAAATCCACACTGTGACAAATAGTGCAAATTATAGCCAATAATATTAACACGTGATAGATATTAGCATCCACAACATTATTAAAGCCTTCAAGACTCAAACAACCTTTTTCAGGACATCCACGTGCCCCTCACTTCATGAACAATGACGATCATAATGTGCACGTGCCTTCTAATTCATTGAAAATGACATTTAAATCATGCACGTGTCATGCATCTTATATAAGTCCATGTCAAACATACGTGAGCCATAAAATAACTTCTAGAGGATGCACATAGCACTCAAATACTTTGCACACGTTTAGTGACTCGAGAATCACATGGCATTCCATACTACCATGCTATCTTGAGTCTAATTATTAATCACATATAGCCAAAACTTTACAGTTTTTCCAAAAATCTCTGGGATTTCATTTTGCTCCATCGAGCACGGTATTCGAAATCCATCGGGTATCCTTTCGGGCATCGTTTTGATATAACACATTCCGTGAATGACATCCCATTGACGTGGAGGCACTGTCCCCCGAAACCTCAGTGACAGAATTCCTCGTATGATCACACGAATCGAGCATTCAAGTAATCGATTATATCTTTCACTTTAGTCCAAGTATGAATGCCTCAAGGGCGTGCTAATCGATGTGTAACTCATGACCTATCGTAAATGCGACAATAAAGTATGTTGAGTATGAAACTGGAATCATTGCTTGACCCATTGTTGGCACCTAAATTTTGGCGACCCGGTTATTTATTTATTGCATTAAAAAAATAGGGATTAATTTTTAATCCCTAAAAGAAAATAATAGAATTAAGTTGCATAGCATATAGTTTTAGGAGCATTTATTTATTTATTTATTTGCATTAGGCTGGTGACAGATGGGTTTGATTTGGTGGTTTTGAAATTTAATTTGGCAAGTTGGATTAAGCCCACGAAGAAAGCAAATTGGCCCAAGCCCGTATTCTTGAGGAGATATTATGAGCTAATCTTTGCTAGATTTGAGATCTGAAGAAATCCTATTGCAATTTTGAATCTTTAATATGTGATAAAATCGGTGGAGAATATTCATTTTTGCAAAGGAAATCTAGAGGAGATATCGAAAAGAAATATTACGTTCGAGAAGATCTTTGTGGATGTTGATTTGAAGATGAAAATAAAACCCTAGTCCTTGGCCTATAAATAGGTTGCTACAAGGAGGAGGGGGCCACACATTCAATACACGGCCGCACAAGAGGGGGTTCTAATTTTCGAGGCTTTTCCTTCGTTTCTTTAGTTCAAAATTCAATACAAAAGGGGGGTTTCCTTTGTTTCTAGGGTCAAGAGAAAACAACACAAAAAGAGAAAAGAAAAAACTCAATTGAGGGAAAGTGTTGGAAGATATTATTTAGCAGATCATATCAATTGTAAATTGATAGAGAATCGTGTCTATTTTAGGATTAGAAAGATAGGAGAATACTTATTTTCCTTTTATTAATTCATTCTCTGTAATTAAATATACAGTCTTGTACAAGGAATTATAATCAATTGTGAGATACAAAAATTTCCGCATCTCAATCCCTTTCGACTCCCGAGACATTTTTCGATTCCAGAGACATTTTCTTCTTTATTTCACTTTGTTACATGGTATCAGAGCCTCCGGTTCTGATTTTTTCTGCTTCTACTCTGATTACCTCATAAGGAACTCCAATCTCCGAAAGAGTTGTCGTAGGAATCAAAGCTTCGATTGCCTCAAGAGGAACTCCATCTACAAAAGGAGTTGCTGAAGGAATCAAATTCTTTATTTACCATGACCAAGCTAGAAGACCTTACCTCAACTGCAGTTGATCAATTTGCCGGAGAAGCAACGCCACAAACTTTGGGCAACTAAGACTTGTTTGTTGTGATCTCTGAATCTAGGCAGCAACAGGGCCAGATTCAAACCCAAGCCCATCACGTGCAATGGCAGCAATTCCAGGCTCAGTCTAATCTAGGGCTGCCTTTCTCGGGCCATCCTTACCAGTGGATATATTATCCATGGTATCGTGGGCCGGGCCCAAATGCATCATTGCCGAGCTACTAGAGCAACGCATGAGCCGATGGAGGCCCACCAACCAATAATGGGGCAAGCCCAACCATCGGCCCGGAGCAGATGGGCGGATCAACTGGATCGGGTATGGGAACGAATCCCTACCCGGGATTTCACAATGCGGGGCCTGCAATCAGGTCAAGCGATTCGGGTCAGGATGCAAATCCTTACCTGAGTCTCGCGCTCGGTTTTTTTCTATCCAATTCCTTGCTGCTAGTGGTTGGCTGGAACCCGGCAATCCCCTTTACACAACAAACAGCGACGGACCGGAACTGAAAATCATCAGTCAACAGTTAACCGGTGCTGAAAATTATTCGAGCTGGTCGTGTGAGTTCTGGCGAGCATTGGTAAGGAAGGACAAAGAGGTTTTCATTGATGGGACATTTCCGATCCCGTCCGACGAGAGAATGGCACGGCTTTGGAAGAGATGCAACCAATTAGACAGGACATAAATTGGGAATTGCATCTCGCCTAAAGTCACGGCCGGACTTCCCCAGACAGAAGACTCCAAAAAGATGTGAGAAAACATAAAGGAGATGTACAGAAAACTCGACCAAGTGAAAATCTTTTATCTCACACAACAGATCTCAGATTTGAAACAGGGGAACATGACGGTTGCAACAGTTTATAATAAGCTTTTAGCTTTGTGGAACGAATTAGAAGCAGCCGAAGAAAAGTTTGACTGGCTTGAACATATTCAACAGCAGTACAAGAACATGCGAGAAAGGGAGAAGGCGACGAGGTTCCTTCTCATCCTCAACGAAACTTACCTAATGTTTCGCTCCCAAATCTTAACCATGGAGCCCATGTCGAGCCTCGGCTATCATGCCCCGAACCCCGAGCGCGTGCCCATCCCTCTATGGTCGATAAAATTTTGCGACTTCCCAGGACTAGTTGCTGACCCTTTTTATTTTATTGCACATGCGGAAGCGGATTATAAATCCCCTGACAATAATTATCTCGGGATAGAAAAGCAGGACAATAGATTCACAAATAAACATGCTTTTATATATACACTGAGTCATGTACACAAGTCTATGGCCAAAAGACTACAAAAGACTGGCCTTCCAAAGAGAAGCGGGCCTAATTGACCTACACTTCCGATCACCTCCTCTCAGCTCCAGGTCCTCCACTCGACGACCCTGAAAATGTTGTCCCACAACGAGGTGAGATGTAATCTCAGCAAGTCTAAGCTCTAAACCCTAATTAGGAGAGAAATACGCACAGAAGTGTTCTAATCACACAATCACATAATTAATGAGACTTACCTCGTCTTAGATCCACCCTGCAGGTTAGTATAATTTATATCACAGACAACATGAAAGCGTGAGCAACAAATAAGCTCTAATAACTGAAATGCCACACTCAATTAATCATGCGTTTCTATTGTTAATTAAGCCACTCGAGGCACTGTCGACATCCATGTTCGGCAGTCTACTGGCATAGCCAGGTATCGTCTCTTCCCCATAGAGCACGGCCACGTCACATTGACGGCTATTCCGAAGGGGCTTAGGTCCAGAATCTACTACGACCCGCTACCCTAATGCATGGGTAACCCGAAAGTGAGATTTAGTAACGTCCGGTGTAAACGCTAGGACGGGTTCACTTTAACCAGCACACGACCACTCAATCTCGGCCCAGGACACTGTGCATTGCATACAAATGCCTCGATTAAAATAGCAATCCTGGCCTATTTTCTTCGTATTAAAAATACATTGTAAATTAGTCGTGTGTGGGTACACGGTCAACTTGACCCAGAAGAGGTGATGTCTTTCACTTTTAAAATTGCACTGTTTTACATAGTATATAAAACCATTTTCGGTATTAAAATCCGACACCCGGGATTTTCTGTATAAATATTGGAAATTCACAATTTTTGGAATTAAATACCAAAATCCAATCAGTACTCAATTTGCATAAATTAAAATTTAATTGCAGAAATTAACCACACCATTGCAATCAGCATGAATTTCCGGTCATCGGCTATCCCGGCCTAATTTCCAGAAAATATTTAATAATTAAATAATTATTGAAATTAATTAAATAAATCAATCTAAATTATAAAAAATACTAACCTAGGTCAGAATCATTAAATTAATAACCAATACGGACCGTGAAGATTCCCGAACCCTTTTAGATAAACAGTACAATTTATTTAGGCCTTAGCTAAACCATGCTAACCACCTAACATGCTCAATTAAGTAATTACATTTCTAATTTAATCTAACTAACCACATAATTCCTAATAAAATAAATCTAAACACCTCTTAAACGTCATTAGCCTACTAAGCAGAGTTTAGAGTATAAACTTACCAGTTAATTTCGGAAACCGGTTCACCGTGACGACGGCGCGATGACGGCCGAAACTTGAATTTTCGGCGGCATCGACGGGGCTCGGACCGGGCCTAGAACGGGCCCAACAAATCTGAGCCTAATCTGAGATTTGTTTTCAACTTAGGCTGGGCTTCAATTGGGCTTGAAACTTGGGCTTCAATGGACGTGTTGGAATTGGGCCTCAAAACTGAGCTGCTGGGCCGAACAACGAAAGAACTGCTGGGCCCGAATTGTTGCTGAAGGTGGGCCTCACTGAACTCACGGGCTGAAGAAATGGAGACGGCCTGAAGATGCTGGGTAGCTGCGAACTGGGCCAAGACAAATTGAAGACAGCGTTGGCGTGGGCTGCTTGCTCGAGCGTGGACCAGCGCGCACAAAGGAGACGCGGTAGAGAAGCTGCTACTGGCATCCACTCGTTGCTGCAAGGGAAGAGTCCATGATGGTGGCCTTCGGTTGGGGAACTTTGACCGAAGAAGCTGCTGGATGTTCGACCGAAGAAAACGCATGGCGGTGAAGGCATGCTGGCAGGAGCTGAGACGCTGGCAGACGGTCGAAGATGGAGTAGGGAGAGAGAGGTCTTCGGGCGTGGCAGCTGAAATTTTGATAGCCACAAACTGGAGAAGGCCACGCAGCTTGGAGCTGCCGCACAAGGGTCAACAAGGGGGTTTTTTTTTTTTTTTTATGGATTTTGTTGACCAAGGTTGGAGACGTGGCCTGCAGAGGGGTGGAGGTGTGGGCGTGTGGCAGAGAATTTCGATGGTGGGGCTTCGTTTTCAGAGAAGGAATGAAGATGAAGAGCGGGGAAGACATGAAAAACGAAAGAGAGGTAGGAGTCGAGGGCGTCGCACGAAGGGAAAGGAAAATTAGGAGAAAAAGTCCAAGATGAAAAAATCTAAATCATCATTAGATGCCTAAAAGTCTCCCAAGCTTATCCCTTTGTCCCCCGTTACTTTCCATCAAGAATAATCCACAATAAACTCAATTTTGATGCAGATAATGCACCCCCTCCAAGCTCCGAATTTCCTTTTGTTTATATTTCAATTTCATCTTCAATTTCTCAACCTCGAAGTCCAATTTCATCAAAGAAAAATCCCATATAATTTTGTATAAGTCCCTGACACTCAAAGACTTACCGAAAGTCAAATTTCCTTTAAACGGCCCCGTTTGAATTTCTGTTAATTTTCCGCAACGTCCGAAACGGTTTTTCCGCAAAAATCCCGGAATCTCTGAAAATTTTTCGGAGGATGAGTCGACGTTTCTAAAATAGCTTGTGACACCGTAGAACTTTCAATTTCTGAAATCGGGTTCAAATTCGCGGTTATTTTCAATTCGGCGCGCTTTTAGTGTGACCTAGTCTACCGGGTAACTTTTAGGAATTTTTGGTGCAATTGACCCGTGATCGATTTATCTCGAATCACAATGTACATCTCCGACACATTGGCAACCCTTGGTTGTCGTGAAAATCTCGATATTTCAATTACGGGCATCGGGTACCAAAACGACAGAAAATCAATTTAGTGCCGATCGATGAGAATTTTGCAATCAAGTGGAATCATCCACAATTTGATCACATATCTCAGTCGAATCGGCCTATCTCTGATCTCTGATTGATCTCTGACTGTGCCGTAATGACCCTTGTAGACCAACATGGTCGAGCAGTCGACTCCTGGTCAAATTCTCAAGTCAATTGCATTTAGATTCCTTAATTGTTTTCCCAGATAGTCCAGTTATCTCATGAGTGATCAGCTCAGAGAATAACACTATTGGCGCGTCGATGAAAGGCCCGATTTATTTAATCGAAAACAAAATCTGAAAATTCAGGTTGTTACATCGGCCGCATCTATAACTTGCCATTCAGGAAGAAAGTTAGCAGAGGACGACGGACCATGGGAAGGGAGGAGATGGAATGGTACTGGCGGCAAGGAGCCATCTTTGCTCCTCACAAAGGAGCACGGGCAGAGGAAAAGAGGCGGATCTAGGGTTCTTTGATGAGAACCCTAGAAATATCAAAAGAACCACCGACAGCCTAGATTTCATTCAACAATCGGACGGTTCATGCTTACTTCTAGGAGCAACTGGATCCGAGGGCCAGCGAAGCATTAGTCTCAGTGGATCGGACGGTTCACGTGGAGTGAACTTCCATGGGCCAGATGGCCCACACGGCACTTTCTTCGGTGGATCGGATAGCTTGTATGGCCCAACTTTGACCCAAGTTTTTCAGCCCATGACCAGGCTCTCCTTAGTTGCAAAAAATAGTGGCCCAAAAGGGAAAGGTAAATTGTATTGTGATTATTGCAAGCGCCCACACCATACAATTGAAAACTGCTGGAAATTACATGGAAAACCAGGAGAAAAGGAAAAAGGGAAGTTTTCGATTGTTTTTCCGGTATCGAGCCAACAAATGGGAAAATCAATTACCTGTGAACAATATCAGGTTCTTTCGCATCTGCGAACTTTCCTATCATTGTCAAAAACTCGATTTGGAAAAACAATCCGTTGGATTCGAACTGATAATGGTAGAGAGTTTTTCAACGGTGAATGTGCTTTTCTATTTTCCCTAAATGGAATCTTACATGAGAGTTCCTGTACTTATACACCTCAGAAAAATAGAGTTATTGAGAGAAAGCATCGTCACCTCTTAGAAGTAGCACGTGCCCTTAAGTTTCAAGCATCTATTCCTGAGAACTTTTGGGAAGATTGTGTGGTCACAGTAGCATATCTGATCAATTGCATGCCATTACGCATTCTGAGAGGGAAGACACCTTTTGAGTTATTATATGGAAGGAAACTAGATTTGAGTCATCTAAGAGTTTTTGGGTGTCTATGTTATGTGACTACAGTGGGGCATAGGGATAAAATGGCACCTCATGCTCATCAATGCATATTTATGGGCTATCCAGCCTTAAAAAAGGGGTATTGGATTTACGCACAATCTACAGGAGAATTTCTTGTAAGCAGGGATGTTGTCTTTCATGAGGATATTTTTCCTTTCCAAAATCTCACTTCTTCATTTGAAAATGAGAAGACAATTAATAAGAGATTCTTATTGGAAGAGTATTTATCTTCTGGAGGAACATTTATTGTTACTTCTCCTTCAAGACTAACTAGTGTATCGCCTCCAATGCCTATTGAGATCTCTACGGGTCATTCCATTGAAGAACCTCCTGAAGAGCTAGCACAGTTGACAGGTTATTTCATAGAAGAGCTAGAGTAGTTGACGGACCCTTCAAAAGCAAGCCATATTGAAGTAAGCCCTAACGAAGTACCGTCCTCAATACAACATGAGCCGCCACGGCATCCTAGTTGCGTTACTCATCCACCGACTTGGACTAAGGATTATATATGTGGTTCTTCAAGATCATCAGGTACTCGTTACTTTATCTCGTCTTATATTTCATTTGATAGGCTATCACCAGAACATTTGTGTTGCATAAGCCGTATTTATGAAGAACGAGAGCCTTCTAGTTATAATGAGGCAAGATATGATCCTTGTTGGCAAAAGGCCATGGAGGCTGAGTTACATGCTTTGATAGAAAATCACACTTGGGATGTTGTACCATTGCTTGTTGATCGCAAACCAATTGGATATAAATGGGTATATAAGATTAAATATAGAGCAGATGGTTCAGTAGAAAGGTATAAGGCCCGATTGGTAGCCAAAGGCTTTACACAACGAGAAGGTTTTGACTACCATGAAACCTTTTTGCCCGTCGTAAAGGATGTCACAGTTCGTTCTTTTCTATCGGTTGCTGCTTTTCGTGACTAGCCACCAAATGGATGTCCACAATGCTTTTTTGCATGGTAATCTGGATGAAGAAATCTACATGGATCTTCTACCAGGATTACGGAGACAGGGGGAGTCTAAGGTATGTCGTCTTCGCAAATCTCTCTATGGACTAAAGCAAGCCTCTCGACAATGGTATGCCAAGTTCACTAATGCACTTATGGCCGCTGGATTCAAACAGTCCAAATATGACTATGCTCTATTCACTTGGACAAGAGGTATGTCATCTATTTACTTGATGATTTATGTTGATGACATACTTATCATGGGAAATGATGATTCTGCTGTGAAGAAACTTAAAGAGTATCTACATTCCACCTTCCATATAAAAAATTTAGGGCCACCTAAGTATTTTCTTGGAATTGAGATAGCTCGTTCAGATCAGGGAATCTCTCTTAGTCAGTGGAAATTTGTAATGGAGATTATATTAGAAGCAGGACTGTTAGGCTGTAGACCGACCATTATCCCTATTAAGCAAAATGCCAAGCTGGCTTCTATCAACTATGATGTTGGCATATCTTCTTTTTCTAATGATTTGTTATTAAAAGATCCGTCGGGATACCAGAGACTCGTGGGAAAACTTATTTATCTCACTATGACTAGGCCATACATCTGCTATGCAATACAGACTCTTAGTCAATTTATGCATAATCCAAAACAATCTCACATAAATGCAGCCTTGAAGATTGTGAGATACTTGAAGATATGTCCAGGCTTAGGGATACTCCTTTCTTGAAAGTGCAATATGGAAATGATAGCCTATTGCGATGCGGATTATGCCACATGTCCTATGAGCAAGAGATCTATCATTGGATTTTGTATCAAATTTGGGGAATTATTACTTTCATGGAAGACAAAGAAGCAGTCTACCATGTCCTTATCTTTAGCTGAAGCCGAATATCTATCTATGGCCAAGACTGTTTGTGAAATAGTTTGGTTAAAAGGTCTACTTTTGGATCTCAGGGCACAAGTTAAAGGACCGACTACACTCTTTTGTGACAATAATTCAGCACTCAAACTTACAGCAAATTCTATGCTGCATGAGAGGACAAAGCATATAGAGGTCGATTGCCACTTTACTTGAGAAAATATTCAAGAAGGAGTTATCGAGACAAGAGGGATCAGAACCTTGAAGCAACTTGCGGACGTATTCACTAAATTGTTTTGTCAAAGACAACATGCATATCTTCTAAACAAGCTTGGCATCTTGGACATATACAGGCCACCAGCTTGAGGGAAATTTTTTTTAAATTGCACGTTTAATTATGTGTCAATTTTTAATTTCGAATTTCATGAAAAGAAAAAAGAAAAATTAGAATTAGGGCATTCTTTGCACGTCATTACATGTTAGGATAATATTGCATGTTTATTTGTTTAATTAATTATAGGTTTAGATAATTTCTCCTAGATAGATTGCATGTACATTAAAAAAAAAACACAAAATATTTCACTTTTATCATATAGTTTAGGTCATATTGCCATGTTATATCATTTTATGTTAGATTAGTAGCATGTATTGCATCAAGTATGATTCTCATTAAATAAGTGAAAAAAAGTAATCGTGTGTTAATTAGAAATCATATTTAGGACCGTCGATGTGAATGCTGATCAAACACTGCAGATGCTTTCGTTGTTACGAGGTAAGTCCTGCAATTTATTCATTACTTTATTCATTGCTTTTCTTGGATGTTAAATTAGTGGTTTGCGCACCCGCATGATCACCTCACATGTTAGGGAGGTAAATTAAAATCAATTCAAGCTGCCTGCAAAACGTTTTTTTCAAAATAAAAGAGAAAGGTACCAAAACGGCGTTAGAGAAATCTAGCATAATCAAGTCTCCGAACTCACAATCTCTGGTTCATAGGAGTAAAGTAAATCTCCTGTTACTTTACTTGAGTTTCTAATCGACCCACCAAAAATAGATTAGTGGCGACTCCTAGCTAAAAATCAATTGAATGATAAGAACTTGAACCTAAGTCGCGAATTTGTATGAGTTTGAGAGAGCTTGAGGTTGGGAGAGCTTGAGCTAAGTTTAGGCTTAACAATTCATTAGCCAAACCCTAGGTTCATCCGAAAATTTGGTTGCAACACCCGTGATGCTCAAGTATCGGCCTAGGTCAAACTCGGATCGAATGATATGCCTCAATATCGCTAAACCAAGAGAGTGACCCGCCTGATGCACTTCCAAGCACGTCCCAGAACCAACGCCGTTCTAGATTCGACCGCTTGATATGAACTCAAGCTTCGACCATGACCTACGAGCATTTATATGCAAAGATCATATCACATAATGCTCACACAACCATCCATAGCATTCATTTATGAAGATCAAGCATAAGTAACAATAGCAAATGATTCACAACAATCACAACAAACCTAAGCCTAACTGAACCATTTCCACAACTCATGTCAACCCGAACAACCTCAGCTCTCACATACTTATTCCTTGCTCAATCTTTCACCGTATAGCTTAAGTATATCATGAACAAATCATACAAAATTAATCATATGAGTTTCTCAAGCTAGGATAGTTTTATAACATTAGAGGCAGTCCTAAATCTAAGTTGTGTAACATAATGGCCTAGCCAACATTTAGGAAATCTACTTACAAACAACTAAAATGGGATGGGGGCAGTCGGGTGGTGGCTCGGTTCACGGCAGTAATGACCAAGTGACAACGAGGATAGCGGACGACAGTAATAGAGCGGTGGATCGCCTCTAGGCGGGTTTATGAACAACGGCGGTGGCGGTGTGCAATGGTGGACGGCAAGGCGAGCGGCCAGGGGGCGATGAGGAAGAAAGGGAGGAAAAGCGAGAGAGAGAGAGAGAGAGAGAGAGAGAGAGAGAGAGAGAGAGGAAAGGGAAGAGGAAAGGGAAGGGGGGTTGACCAAATGGGGTGGGAGAGGGAGAGAGTGAAGAAGAAGAAGAAGAAGAAGAAGAAGAAACTTCAAAAGAAAGATTACCTTTCAAACATTAAATGCTCTTAAATTATTGTCATCCTCTCATGATGACAATCAAACTTGGAAAGCAAGATGAAATCTTGGTCATCCATCTTGCCTAAGTCCTTATCCAAGATCAAGGGCTATGATGGCTTCTTGATTTCAATTATTGGATAGACTTAAGAAGGGCAATTTGGTCTATTCCCCTTGTCTACCCCAAAAGTGGTGCCTATCTGTTGTCCATGGCCTAACAAAGTTTGTCTCATCTCAATTTAAATTTTAATAAGCTGAATTGGTCTCATCTCTAGGTTCGCTGAAGTTTATATTCTCAAATTAGTGCATTTCTCTAATTAATGCACAAACATGTTCAATAAAATCATTTCAATTGGAAAGGAATGCCTTGATAACATCTATAGTCGATACCCGCAATTGAATCGGGGCTTATGACTAAGTTTTGATTGGAAACAACTTTAACGCAACCTACGCGAATTTAGGTGGCATTGGTAGAATTCTTGCAACTAGACTTGAACTGAGTTGATGCCTGTTTAGGGTTTTACGCTTGGCTTTTAGTTGAGCTCGATCGATCCATGAATGATCCTCGGTTGTTATGTAATCGAGTAGGATCGATAAGTCTTTCTTGACTCATGATCGTTCAGGATCGGATTAAGGTCGTTCGCGAACAGTATATTGACCATGTGATGTCACATGCCATTGGTATATACTCGAGTTGAATCGATCTATATCAGTTCATTAATTGATTCATGATGGCACATGATCATCCACAATGATATTTGTGGTCAAATGATCCTTTCATGGTTGAATGCTTTGATCTATTACAACCCTAATCCTGAGTTGTCTTGCCCCTAATCAACTAGTCAGCTTGTGACAATCCATGGGATTCACGGTCTATTCTCATTATTGACGTGCCGTTGCTTAGTCCATCTCTCGCGGTGTAAATATGGGGGTTGAATTGAGGATGTCAGATTTTTACCCTCACTTGAATCAATCTCCGAGTGTATTATGACTCAAATGAGAATTTAAGTACCTTAAAGTTATGAAGAAAATGTATTTCTTTATCATACACAATTTTATCTCTTATATAGCCCAATAGAACCTGCAAATTCATTTATGAAAAGCTAGTTAGTGATCATCCTCTGTACTGGGGCAGGAATTTAAATCACCACGAAGGAACACTATCGTCTGGAGTGTTGATTAAAGATGAAAACCTCGAGAGTCTAAAAATGCCAAATTGTTCGAGAGTTGATGGCATCGCAAAAACCAACGTCTGGTTGGTCCAAGAATGCATAGCAAGAAACGTGTCAGGAAAAAAGAGAAGTGAAAAAATCGACAAAAAGATAGAAAGAGATAAAAAAATTTCGAAACAAAAGTTCGAAAACTAGAGCAAAAAAAAAAAAAAAAAAAAAAAAGTACCTTATATCCGTTTGGCATAGTTTATACAATACTTACCTTTACCACAAAAAAAAAAAAAGTTCAAAAAACGAGAGCAAAAAAGTGAGAAAAAAAAAGGAAGAGCGATAAAAATGTTGATGCAAGGCCCAATTGTTGGTGAGAACGAAAGAGTGTCTCTGTTAAACTCGCAAAGTCAATCCCAATGAAAGGGTGGTGATTTCGCAAATTTCAAAAAACAGTGCAGGACTCTCGTGGTCGAAGATGCATCAATACAAGAAGACAATCCCCAACGAAGGAGAAGATTGATAATGATATTGAGATGCTTACCAACTTCAAACCCTTTCAATGAAAAGTTGTTGAGCTAACAAATCTTTTCGTTTCTCAACCCATTAACCAAGTTTACGTTACGTCTCTTATACTGAATAGGACACTTGAATTAACGTAGGAGATTCAGATGTTAAAAGCTTCTCCCAAAAAAGTGCGGCCAAGATTGCTTCAGACTCATTTGCATGGTTTTTGACTAGTAATCCCGGTGGAGATGCCAAATTAATGAAGAATATTCCTTTCTAAGCTACGAATAATCACTTTTTGCAAAGCCGATGACAACTCCTACGTTATGGTCCTATTAAAAAGACCTCTTCAATTGGTAAGGTTATATTGCTCATGAGACAGCTCGGACTCTTGTCAATATGATGATAATGATAAGATAGAGGGATTCTCTTGTTCCCACATCAATGGTCAGGACAAATTATCCTTCAAAATGAGAACAAGTGAAAAGCTTTTATTTTTTATTTTTTGGCAAAAAGTCTTTCGTTTAGTATTTTTAAGAAATCCAGAGTGAAAAACCTTAGATGATTTAAATCTTAATAAGTGAAAAACCTTAGATAATTCAAATGGTAAGTGAAAAACTTTAGACAATTCAAGTAAAACCTAAGGCATACCAAGTCCTAGGATGGCAAATGATAACTCTATAAAAATAGAGTTATTTTACCTATTTTAGGCAACAATTAATGCATTATCTATGAGAAAATATTTGGATTTCCTTCTGATTATTTAAATTTTCCTTGTTTATGCAGAATAATGAGATATGGAGAAGATAAGGAAAAGAATAGCAATTATTAGGAATTCAAATAAAAGCAGCAGTGGAAGATGGATATCAAATCAGGAAATTCTTGATTTTGTTCCCTGATGTTATCTGCAAGCATTGAGAGATAGATATTTTAGATTTCCTATAAATAGGAAGAGAGAGCAGCTAGGGTTTTTTTTGAGTTAGATCGTTTTCCATTGTTCTGAGAGTTTTTCAAGTATTTTGAAGAGAAGACAAAAGTGGTGACAGAATTCTTGTTCTTTGATTCAAGATGCTGGGTTTGATTTATATTTATATTTTTATTTCTTATTCTACTATGTTCTAATTTTCTTTTGTTAGGGCTACGATGTAGCCTAACCATGATGATGTGAATTTTATGATTTTTATGTTCTACAATTGATTTCATTCATGTGAGTTATTTATTATTGCGTTTAATGCTTTTGAGTGACTGGCCACCACTTGAATGATCTGATGCGCATGTTTGAGACTGAGAGGTGATAATATGCAATTGCTCATTATAATATATAACCATGAATTAAACGTGGATAGAAATATACCGCGTTATTTGTGTAGCTTTTGGTGATAAGGTGATCCAAAAAACTCATTGTAAACCGGGAATATTCATAGTTTTTAATGCACTCATGTTTATTTTAATTCACATAGAGATATAGTGGATTAATAAGCTGAGTAGGTTTGCTATACCTAGAGATAGGATAGTAAATAGATTAGGAAATTCCGCTATCACATGTTTGATATCGTTCTTGTATTCATAACAATATGAAATTCATATCTAGTGGTTATGGTGAAATCGGATGCTCTAACATATTTATCTGATTGATTTTACTACATTTAGTCTTCAAGTTTTGTTTTTAATTTATTCTAAATTATATTTTGATTTGTTAGATAAATTTTAGAATTAGTCTATTTTAGTATTTAATTAGTTTATTAATCATCGATCTCCGTGGGACGATACTTTATCTCATCATTATATTACTTGTTCGATACGTGCACTTGCGTTTAGAATTTTACGAACAAGTTTTTGGCGCCGTTGCCGGGGATCGTTTGTTTAATACTAATTAATATTGATACCAGATAATTCTAAGTTTAATCTAGCTTTCGTTTTGTTTTATTTTTCAGGGTGTACATCGGTTTATGACACGTAGCCAACAAGAGGAACTTGTTGAGCTTGATCCAGAAATCGAGCGTACATTCAAAAGGCGACTGAGAGAACAGAGAAATCACGCTAAGATGGCAGACGGTGATAATGAAAATCCACGTAGACTTTTAAGAGATTATGCTGCGCCAACAGTTCAAGGCGCCACATCAAGTATCAGAAGACCTGCAATTCAAGCAAACAACTTTGAGATTAAGCCGTCACTTATTCAGATGCTTCAACAATCGGTGCAATTCAGTGGGCTACCAAGCGATGATCCAAACGCTCACATCGATACTTTTCTTGAAATCTGTGACACCATTAAATATAATGGAGTTACAGATGATGCTATTAGATTGAGATTATTTCCATTCTCTCTTAGAGATAAAGCTAAGAGTTGGCTTTCTTCTCTTCCTACAGGATCAATTACTACATGGAATGATATGGCTTAGAAATTTCTTGGTAAGTTCTTTCCACCTGCAAAGTCTGCGAAGATGCGTAACGATATTACTAATTTTATGCAGATGGATAATGAATCATTATATGAAGCATGGGAAAGATTCAAAGAATTTCTTAGGAGATGCCCACATCATGGACTACCTGTATGGATGCAGGTACAAACTTTTTATAATGGCTCTAGTGCGAATCTTCGTTCTATGATTGATGCAACTGCAGGAGGAACTCTAAATAATAAAACACCAGAAGAAGCCTACAATTTATTAGAAGAGATGGCGTCCAATAGTTATCAATGGCCTACTGAGAGATTACCAATGCGAAAAGTTAGCGGAGTTCATGAAGTTGATGCTTTTGCTGCAATTGCTGCACAATTTGAAACAATCAACAAAAAGCTTGATAATATGAGTGTTTCAGCCATGAAAATTCACACTTTGACATGTGATTTTTGTGGTGGAGGACATGTTAGCACGAGTGTCGGAGTAGGTAATACTTTCAAACAATCTCATGAAAATTCTAACTTTGTTGGGAATTTTAACAGGTCGCAGAATAATCCCTACTCCAACACATACAATCCGGGATGGCGCAATCATCCAAATTTTTCATGGAACAATCAGAATGTGATGAGACCACCTGGATTCAAACAATCAGAAGAGACAAAGTCAAATTTGGAAGACTTAGTCACCAAACTTGCTAACACAACTCATGACTTCATCAAAAGCACAGATGCGAGATTTCAAAACCAAGAGGCTTCAATCAGAAATTTGGAGATGCAAGTGGGTCAGTTAGCAAGCATGATGTCAGGAAGGCAACAGGGTTCTTTGCCGAGCAACACAGAGAAAAATCCAATTGAAAACATAAAGGCTATTACCCTGAGAAGTGGTAAACAAGTAGGAGAAGAAGAGATTTCCAGAGACAAAGAAGAGGTGATCAATAAACAATCAAAGGAGACAAATGCTTTAGCGCAAATGCCTAGTTATGCAAAATTTTTGAAGGAGATTTTGGCAAACAAAAGGAAACTGGAGGATTATGAGACTGTGAAGTTAAACGAGGAGTGTTCAGCTATCCTACAAAACAAATTGCCTCCGAAATTAAAAGATCCAGGGAGTTTTACAATTCCTTGCACTATTGGGGATTCTTACTTTGAAAAAGCATTATGTGATTTAGGTGCAAGTATTAATTTGATGCCTTATTCTGTTTTCAAGAAATTAGGATTGAGCGAGGTAAAGGCAACCACAGTGTCACTTCAACTGGCTGATCGATCAATTAAATATCCGAGAGGTATTGTGGAAGATGTTTTGGTAAAAGTTGACAAATTTATCTTTCCTGCAGATTTCATAGTTCTTGACATGGAGGAAGATTTTGAGGTACCACTTATCTTAGGTCGACCTTTTCTAGCAACAGGAAGAGCTCTTATTGATGTACAACAGGGGAAGTTGATCCTTAGAGTTCAAGATGATCTTGTTTCATTTAATGTTTTTAAAGCAATGAAATATCCATCTAATGATAATTCTTGTTTTAGAGTTGAGACAGTTGACAAGTTGGTGAATAAGGTTTTCCAGGAAAATATTTTTGAAGATCCACTTGAAGCATGTCTGATTCAACCAAGGGACAAAGAAATTCATAATGAGGAGATAAAGGAGTACGCAAATTTCATGGAGGCAATTCCACCATATTCAAGGCAAAAGGCAATTAAATTTGAAGAGTTGGGACAACACATTACAAAGCCTAAACCATCAATTGAAGAGCCTCCAATTCTTGAACTCAAACCCTTATCTTCTCATTTGAAATATGCTTATTTAGATGGAGTTTCTTCTTTACCGGTAATTATATCTTCTTCTTTGACAGATTTGATGGAGGAACAATATAAATCCACTATTCAATCTCAGAGACGTTTGAACCTGAAGATGCAAGAAGTAGTGAATGGTCAACGTTTGAAGCCTTACTTTGAAGGTGGTTACAACAAGCAGAAGACCACCATTGAACTCCATCCTCCAGATTAGCGACAACGAGATAGTTTGGCTGAAAACTATAAAGCAAGCGCTTCTTGGGAGGCAACCCAAGCATTTTAATTATGTTTTTATTTATTTTTAAGTTTATGTTTTGCAAAAAAAAACAAAAAAACAAAAAGAAAAAAAAAAAAGATTAACTTTTCTCTATTTTATTCAGGTTAATTTTTAGGGAGCACCTTTCAAGAGTTTAATCATCAAGATCATCTATGGACTTATCCTACAACCAGGGAAGTTTTCTTCTTCCTATTCTATTTTTCGCATTGAGGACACTGCTTCATTCAAGTTTGGGGGGAAGACAAATTTTTAGATAATTTTTTTTATCATTATTGCTTTCTTGGTTGTGAATTTTTGCGATTCTTAGGAGAATTTAAATTTTATTTAAAATTGCAGTTGAGGTGTGAGTTAATCTTAATTTTGATTATGTTGATCCACTTATTGAGCACTAAAAGTCCTTACTTTTTTAATTATGTGTAAATCTAGATAACATTCATGTGAAATATGTGATTTTCTTAGATTTCATCCAAATCTTAGAATTTGTTTGATTTTCTCTTGAGGCGAAATCCTAAGCTAAATCTAATTGAGAAAATGATATAGGCAGTTTTTGGATCGATTGAGCCTTTCAAGCCAACCTTATTTATTTATCCCTAGTCACCCCGTTGAGCCTTAATTATTACCCAATTTTTCATTGGCACCCATATATGTTTAGCCTAGCCGTGATCAAATTATATCCTTATCCCATGTCCTATGAACACGTTGATTTTCTTTTGGGATAAAAAAAAAATTATTTGAGCTTGATAGAAATTTGGGAGGAATGGTGGAGTAAAAAGAAGAAAAGAAAAGTGATTGCAGTGGTTGTTTGGGGTGTATTGTCAAAAAAAAAAAAAATTGCTTTTATGGTTCCCTATCCAACTTTCAATTGAGTGAGCCTTTTGGATACTCAATGGGTTGGAAATTTTTATGTTATATTTGGAGGGACTTTGGGAGAAACTCCACCATAAAGCAATTCAAAAAAAAAAAAAAAAAAAAAAAAAAAGAAAAGAGAAAGAGAAAAGGAAAGAAAAAAAAAAGAATGATGATATATGGCGGCAGAAAAATTATCTTGAAGGAGTGAAATTGGACAGTGACATTGGCTCTAATTAGATCCTAGAAATCAACGTGTTGATGGGTTATTTGAGCTTAAAAATACCCGTTATCTCACCTTTAGCCCAGCCTTACATTACAACCCGAGAAAAGTCCTATTGATTTTTTATTGGATAATTAGCTTACATTAGTGGAGAGAGGAATGAAAAGCAAACCTATGAGATTTGGTCATAATTATTGAGAATTTTTTAGAGGTTGCATGTTAATGTGAATTTATTTGGATTGCATATAATTCGAAAAAGATGAGGACTCTCACACATACACTTGGATCATATAGTTAGAATTGGTCTTAACTTATAAATCGATTTCAATGTTTGGATGAAATTTGTGTTTTTCTTTGAATTGTGAATTTGAGCAATTATGGAAAGATGTCATGGAGGAGGTTATTAGCTTGAGTATGTGTTATGTCTTGATTTTGCTCGAGGACTAGCAAAATGTTAAGTTTGGGGGTTTGATAACTCTATAAAAATAGAGTTATTTTACCTATTTTAGGCAACAATTAATGCATTATCTATGAGAAAATATTTGGATTTCCTTCTGATTATTTAAATTTTCCTTGTTTATGCAGAATAATGAGATATGGAGAAGATAAGGAAAAGAATGGCAATTATTAGGAATTCAAATAAAAGCAGCAGTGGAAGATGGATATCAAATCAGGAAATTCTTGATTTTGTTCCCGATGTTATCTCGCAAGCATTGAGAGATAGATATTTTAGATTTCCTATAAATAGGAAGAGAGAGCAGCTAGGGTTTTTTTTTTTTGAGTTAGATCGTTTTCCATTGTTCGAGAGTTTTTCAAGTATTTTGAAGAGAAGACAAAAGTGGTGACAGAATTCTTGTTCTTTGATTCAAGATGCTTTGGGTTTGATTTATATTTATATTTTTATTTCTTATTCTACTATGTTCTAATTTTCTTTTGTTAGAGCTACGATGTAGCCTAACCATGATGATGTGAATTTTATGATTTTTATGTTCTACAATTGATTTCATTCATGTGAGTTATTTATTATTGCGTTTAATGCTTTTGAGTGACCGGCCACCACTTGAATGATCGATGTGCATGTTTGAGACTGAGAGGTGATAATATGCAATTGCTCATTATAATATATAACCATGAATTAAACGTGGATAGAAATATACCGCGTTATTTGTGTAGCTTTTGGGGATAAGGTGATCCAAAAAACTCATTGTAAACCGGGAATATTCATAGTTTTTAATGCACTCATGTTTATTTTAATTCACATAGAGATATAGTGGATTAATAAGCTGAGTAGGTTTGCTATACCTAGAGATAGGATAGTAAATAGATTAGGAAATTCCGCTATCACATGTTTGATATCGTTCTTGTATTCATAACAATATGAAATTCATATCTAGTGGTTATGGTGAAATCGGATGCTCTAACATATTTATCTGATTGATTTTACTACATTTAGTCTTCAAGTTTTGTTTTTAATTTATTCTAAATTATATTTTGATTTGTTAGATAAATTTTAGAATTAGTCTATTTTAGTATTTAATTAGTTTATTAATCATCGATCTCCGTGGGACGATACTTTATCTCATCATTATATTACTTGTTCGATACGTGCGCTTGCGTTTAGAATTTTACGAACAGCAAACTTCGGACAGCTTCGACGTCTGAGATGAAAAACTCTAGGTAGGTCCAAAATCCTACGATGAGAAACTTTGAGCGCCTTTCTAATCCGTCAACAAAGCCCTGCGATGAGAAAATCTAGGCAGCTTTTATCCGTCGCCAAAATCTGCGAATGAAGAGAAGAGAACGAGAGAGAGAGAGAGAGAGAGAGAGAGAGAGAGAGAGAGAGAGAGAGAGAGAGAGAGAGAGAGAGAGAGACTGGAAGAGGATGCAGATTTTTTTTCTTTTTAAACTTGAGTTCTTTATAGCCATTGCAATTTGGGAAGAGGAAGGGAAGGGGAAAAGCGTTGCTTCTGATGAGAAAGGACCAAAAACCCTAACGGATGCGGGGTTGGAATGACACATCGCAATGTGGTCCAACTGATCTGGGGATGTTGGGATGAAACCTCGGCCCGAGGAGGCCACTGGGTATACCAATCCTTGCCTCACTACAGTCGTCTGCCATGGGAATTGCCCCAACTTTTGTTGATTGTTCGCGATGACCGGCGACGAATGGCAGCGGATGGCCGTCTGCTGGAGAATGCATGCCCGGCGGCGGGGGCTTCGCGAACAATTTAAATATGGATAACAGAAAGTCCAAATCTATGTTAGTGGCGAACAGAGAAAATGCCAGGCCCATGTCCAACGAAGAAATGGAAGATGGGGTTGGTGGAAGACGGAACGGTATTATTTGATCCGACCACCTAGATAGGAACGGAGTTCACTATTTATAAACTTACAGCGCTAAGGCTTGCGCACCGACAATCATAAGAGAGAGAGAGAGAGAGAGAGAGAGAGAGAGAGAAGCTAGCGAGGTAATATAAAGGGTTCCAATTCGCGTTCCATTTTGCAAAACCCGTGAGAAAGATAAATTACACAACTATCATTAAATTTATCAAACTAATTATTCTGAGTCCAATCAATCTGATGTAACAACTCATGGGACATGTTCACTCCAGCTTTAAGGGCACCGACGCACGTGGCTTTGGCGACAGTATACTGGTGGCGATTACAAAGTGCCATCGACTTTTGTTTTGTTTTGTTTTGGGCCCGCTTCCAGATTATTAGTAGCATGATAAGTGAAGAAAGAACATATCGTCCCTTAAAATTGCTAAAAGGTTCGCCACCAAACTTTGTACCTATTAGTGGCGATGGTTATAGTCTCCGATCTCTTAGGGTCAGTGAGGAGAATGAAAAAACGGCACGAAGAAATATCACTAATTCTATGATTTCTTGTGGGACACTCTAAAAGCAAAACTTTGTGCACTTGCATGGGTGCGCTTTTCAGGTGACATTGCGAAATTTAACGATGGTTTTTTGCATGAAAAGCGGATGGAAGTGCCGAAGGTTCTTGCCGATGCAATGGCTAGGACGAGTGCAGAAAGTGTTTTGTGGTTTTGCTTCTCTGAAGAGAGTATCGCTTGGCTAACTTCTTTCACGGGGAACAGCTAAAGATTCATTTCACGAGAGGATCCGCAGTTGAGGAACAACAGAAGATCCATGATATGGAGCTAGAGAGCTCCTTTCAGTAGTACATTGGACTGATAATTACACATCTTCTCGTGACTGTTGACGTTTGGACTCATCTAGGAGGAGATAATAATGTTGCATCCAGTTGGAAAGGAGCGACTACTTTTGGAAAGTATGATGTGACTCATCTCTTTTTCTCTATCTCTGCACTAAAAGATGATGGGACTCAATCCGCGACAAATCCAGAGAGAATGGAGAAAGATAACACATGCACACAGAGTAAGCAGAAGCAAGGCGTTCCACAAGGCTACAATCGGATTTTTCTACCGTTAAGCTCAACAGCTTTGTCTCTCCTTGTCCCCTCTCTTTCTCCCGGCCTCATCTTTGAGTTCTAATAACTCCACCACTACCATAGCCGCCCCCCCTCGCTCTCCCTGACACTGTCGACAGAGCTTAGTGACGAGGAATAGGAGGCAATAGCAGAAAGACCTGCATGGATTCCAGCTCATACCTGACGTCGCTGATCACGGCATTCGTGATCTTCGTTGTCCTGATTGTTAGAAGTATGCCCTAAAATTAATTAACTAATTAAAAAAAAAAAAATTAAAGGTTCGTGCATGTGCACGAAGCATAATGGTCAGCGGTTGCTGACCATTATGCACGAAGCATGGATGGTCAGCAACCGCTGACCATCATGCCACGTTCGTGCATGAGCGGTTGCTCATGCACGATCGTCCACTATGGACGATCAGCAACGGTTGCTGATCGTCCATTGATCAGCAACCGTTGCTGGTCATTTTTAAATATAAAAGGCAATTGAGGATGTGAGAAAAAGGTGTTGTTGAAAAACGGAGAAAAGTGTGGGCGTGCTTCTTGTGTTTTTAGAAACATACGAGAGTAATTTCTTTTCCAAAAGGGAAGCAAATTGTGTGCGTGTTCTTGTGTCTTTGAGACGCAAGAAAGAAGAACGTTATCGCGTTCGGGTCGTGACTATTATACATCAATGATACGACGGTTTGTTTCCACGTGATTGCTAGCACGATCGAAGTGGAGAATATCCGAAGGTTCTCTCTTCCGTTTGACGTTCATTGTTGGTGTGTCTGAACTAGAGGTCCGACGCTTGTGGGACTCGAATTGTAGAACATCCGAATCGACTCGTTTCAAAGCGCGCTTCGCGAGGTAATTCGTTTAACTCCCTTTTATGTTTAGATTTTTGATTAAAACGCACGAACAACGCTTAAGGAGAATCATGTGTAAAATATATCTTTGTTTCCGCTGCGTTTATTTCGTTAATTTTTCTTATACATGATTCATGAAACCCCAATAGTGGTATCAGAGCCAACCTTAGGCGTTATCGTGCGTTTAATTGATTTATAGTTCAAATATATTTTTGCATTCTAATGGCCAATTTACTTTTGTTAAGAGAATTGGTTCTCTTGCTCTTATGTGGCCTATAGAAGTTGATTGATTTATGTGATAAATTTAATCAACTAAGCAAAAATTAGAACTAAATCACTTTTGAATCAAAATCCATAACTTGTTGTACTTGATGTTTATATTTTGCAAATGATATGCAGAATTTTTTGTATGCCTTCCAGAGCTTTAAATTTTGAATTTATGGCTCATAAGGAAGAGTGGTGATCATGGAAAAATCCCTAAATGTTGTGATTGTTGTATGGATAAATGTATGATGATTACATGTATTCTTTTTGGGGATGTAATTATTAAATGGAGGCTGCGTCCTTCTTTTTATATTTATTTTACGAAATGTAATTTAAGTATAGTGTAGTATTTCAATTATTGATGTAAATACTACAAGAGAGGTGGAGCCATTGGAGGAGCCATTAAACCGGTGAGCTCTTTGGGCCCGGTCTTTGAAGAGTTCAAAGATTGAAGAAAAAGTGAAGAAGCGAGCAGGTCCATATAATTAAAACATTAAAATGGCTAAATTGGTCTTTTTGGCTCGAGACCCATTGAACCATAATTCCATGATCACCACATAGGATAGATGTTTATGTGATATCTATTTATTTATTGTGTTTATGATATCGTGCATGTTAAACCGGTTAATGTGCAAAGTGAGACCGTTAATAACGACCCAAATCTCCTTACAAAGAATATTAAGTCGAAACGGGTTTCGAACTCGTGGCCTTCCATCGTCGTGGTTTGATCCAATATTATAGTGGTTAACTAACCGGTTATGGATACATAGGGGTTAATTACCATTTATAATATTGGACCACTCCATTATGCATATGATGCTGTGGGGTTGGAGCCAAATGATTTCTAATAACTGCCAGGTGAGGGAATCATTTGTGTTTTCAATACTTGCATGAGACGATGGGCTAGACTTAACTATGATCGTGATGCCAATAACTGTTAGGTGAGGCTTTCATGGTCTAGAGGCCGAAGTTATGATTGGGACTCGCATATGATGCGTTGAACAAGCTGGTTCACTCACTAAGTTCATAGGACACCAATAACTGTTAGGTGAGGTGGACTTTGGACTGGTGGGACTCAATCCCCACTAGTAATCTTTACCCAACAAAGATTACCGCTTCCCATATTAAGGAGTATGGGATTCGAATATAAATTTAGTGGGAGGATCTATTTCATTTAAAGGCCAAAATGAAATAGTTACTTTGAAAGATACAACGGCTAACAATTTATTTTCTGCAACAGATATATTATTACTCTGAAAATGGTGACCACAAACCCACTCGCTTCTATACTTGACAAGAATTGTTTGACTGGACCCAATTTCACTGATTGGGTGAGGAATTTGAGAATTGTTCTCAATTCAGAAAAAATTGGGTATGTGCTTGATGAAAAGATGCCAACCTCCTTTCCTGAGCGTGTCAATTATGATAAGTGGCGTGACGATAACTTAAAAGTTAGGTCATATATGCTTGCTTCTATGAATAATGAATTACAGAAGAAGTATGAATCTATGGAAGATGCTGGGTCGATCATTTTGCACTTAAAGGAATACTTTGATGAGAATGGTCGAACCTCTAGATATGAGATATCTAAGGCATTGTACCGTATGAGGATGGCTGAAGGATCATCTGTTAATGATCATGCTTTGAAAATGATCTGGCACATTGAAGAATTGGCTAGGCTGAATCTCGTTATGGATAATGAGTTAGCTGTGGATTTGATCCTCCAATCTTTACCCGATTCCTTCTCTGGTTTTGTCCAAAACTTCCACATGCATAAAATGGATAAAACTCTTGCGGAGTTACATAGCATGTTGGTAGTTTATGAGAAGGAAATGCATAACACGAGGCCAAATGTAGTGGCTATGGCTAAGGCTTCTTCTTCAAAGGGTAAGACTGTTTTAAAGAAGAATAAATGGAAGAGGCCTGCCAAACCTGTTGTGCAACCAAAGCCCATGATTGATAAAGGGAAATGTCACTACTGTGGTGTCAAAGGGCACTGGAGGAGGAACTGTAAGAGGTACCTCGCGAGCTTGAAGGTCAAGCCCAAGAACCGACCTTATGAAGGTATGGTGTCTATGCTTATTGAAACTAATCTTATGGTTAGTGCTGAATCCAGCTCATGGGTTCTAGATTCTGCTGCAACTTCACATATTTGTATGTCTTTGCAGAATCTGGAAATAAGCAGGATGCTAGGGCGAAATGAGATTGTCCTGACGTTTGCCAATGGAGCAAGAGTTGCTGCATTAGCTATAGGGACTTTTCGTTTATGTTTGCCTTCTGGACATGTATTGGTTTTAAAGAACTGTTTGCATTATAAGAATGCTGTTAGGAACATAATCTCTGTACCTCATTTGGGTAAAGAGAATTATGAATTTTCTTTTGTTGATGATGTATGTTCTATCTATCATAATAGAATATGTGTTGGTTCTAGCTTATTAACCAACAATCTTTATACCATTACAATGTCCGGTAATGCGATTACCAATGTCAATAAGCAAAATAGAATTGATATAAATGCCATAACTAATAAACGCCCTAGAGACGGTCCAAATAAAAAGTATGTTTGGCATCTCCGATTAGGTCATATTGGAGAAGACAGAATTAACAAGTTGAGTAATGATTGATACATTGATCCTTCAAATTTTGAATCATACTCAACTTGTGAGGCATGTCTTCTAGGAAAAATGACCAAAGCGCCTTTTGTGGGACAAAGTACGCGAGCTGCTGACATATTAGAATTAATACATACAGATGTATGTGGACCAATTAATGAATCTGCTAGAGGTGGTTATAATTACTTCATTACCTTCACGATGATCGATCACGGTATGGTTATTTATACCTCATGAAGTATAAATCTGAATCCTTTGAAAAGTTCAAGGAATTCAAGGCTGAAGTTGAGAAACAAACAGGAAAATGTATTAAGGCTCTTCGATCGGATCGAGGAGGTGAATACCTTAGTACTGAATTCCTGGACTTTCTTAAAGAGAATGGCATTTTATCACAATGGACACCTCCTGGAACTCCAGAACATAATGGTGTATCTGAACGAAGAAATCGTACTTTATTAGATATGGTACGATCTATGATGAGTTACACCGATTTGCCAATATCCCTTTGGGGATATGCCCTTGAGACTGCTGCATATATACGAATAGAGTGCCGTCCAAATCTGTTCCAACTACGCCCTATGAGATATGGCATTGTAGGAAACCTAGTCTTAATCATATTAAGATTTGGGGTTGTCAAGCTTTTGTGAAAAAGCTGAAAGTGGAAAAATTGGAGGCAAGATCTGAACAAGGTCGCTTCATTGGATATCCAAAGGAAACTCTTGGATATTATTTCTATTTTCATTCGGACCAAAGAATTTTGGTATGCAAGCACGCTTCTTTCTTGGAGAATCGGTTCATCCAAGAAAGTGGTGCTTTGGGCGGAAAATAGTCTTACAAGAAGAAAATAATGAAGTATCAAACAACCGAGTTCGAGATACCAATCTCGATTCGGTGGGAGCTTCGATACACAACCTCTTAGGAGAAGTGCGAGAATGTCTCGCCCACACTGCTCGTTATAGACACTCGGTTGATCATATTGAACCATTATTCATTGTGAATGATAGTGATCAACCCGGTGATCCTAAAACCTATGAGGAGGCGATGTTGGACATCGATTACGGTAAATGGCTAGAAGCCATGAAATCCGAAATGGACTCAATGTATTCCAATGAGGTATGGACCTTGACCGACCTTTGATGGTATTGTACCAATTGGCTGTAAATGGATCTTCAAGAGGAAGATGAATGTTGAAGGTCAAATTGGAATTTACAAAGCACGGCTGGTGGCGAAAGGATATCGTCAAAAAGAAGGAATTGATTATGACGAAACTTTCTCACCTGTGGCCATGCTAAAATCCATTCGGATTATGTTGGCTATAGCTACACACCTTGATTATGAGATATTCCAAATGGATGTCAAAACGGCTTTTCTAAATGGATTTCTCGATGAAGACATCTATATGGAACAGCCACAGGGTTTTGAATCCAATAGTGAAAAACATAAGGTGTGTAAGCTTAAGAGATCCATTTATGGACTCAAACAAGCCTCCAGAAGTTGGAACATCCGTTTTGATGAGGTAGTCAAATCGTTTGGCTTCATCAAAAATCCAGATGAACCTTGTGTATATAAGAAGATCAGTGGGAGTGCAATTGCATTTCTGGTTTTGTATGTCGATGATATACTTTTGATTGGAAATGATGTACCAATGATATCATCGATAAAACTATTCTTGTCACAGAAATTCTCCATGAAAGATTTAGGAGAGGCAACCTACATTTTAGGTATCAAGATCTATAGAGATAGATCAAGACGATTGATTGGCCTCTCACAATCTACGTACATAGACAAAGTGTTAACACGGTTTAACATGCAATGTTCCAAGAGAGGATTATTGCCTTTTAGGCAAGGGATCCGTCTTTCTAAGGAGATGTGTCCCAACACTCCTGAAGAAAGAGAGCGGATGGCAAAGATACCATATGCATCCGCTATTGGAAGTATAATGTATGCTATGCTATGTACTAGACCTGATATTGCGCATGCTGTAAGTATTACTAGCAGATATCAGTCTGATCCAGGAGAAGAGCATTGGATAGCAATCAAGAATATTCTTAAGTACTTGCGAAGGACTAAAGATTTATTCTTGATATATGGAGAAGGAGAATTTAAAGTTGTAGCTTATACCGATTCCGATTTTCAATCGGATCCTAATGATTATAAGTCTACGTCTGGTTTTGTCTTCACATTCAATGGTGGTGTAGTTAGTTGGAAAAGTTCCAAACAAAGCATAACTGCCGATTCCACCACTGAGGCAGAGTATGTAGCTGCTTCTGAAGCAGCAAAGGAAGCTGCTTGGATGAAGAAGTTCATTTCAGAACTTGGAGTCGTTCCTTCAATTGAGCAACCGATCACATTGTTTTGTGACAACAATGGGGCGATAGCTCAAGCTAAGGAACCAAGGTCTCACCGAAGTCCAAGCATATTGAGAGACGCTTCCATCTCATCGGAGAAATTGTTGGGAGAGGTGATATCGCCTTGCAGAAAATTGCCTCGGCGAGAAAACGTGGCAGATCCCTTCACTAAGGCCTTACCTCGAGTCTTCTTTTGAAAGACATATTGACAAAATGGGTTTGAGGTACCGGACAAGTTGGCTTTAGTGCAACTGGGAAATTGTTGGATGTATGCCTTAAAGCTACTATGTAATAGTTACATATTAGGGATTTCAGTTGTACTTTCATTATTATTATTTAATTAATGGCAACGACGTATTCATTCATTTGTCCAATTATTTTATATTGATGTATGATTCCATAAGATCAGTTGCAACTAGACCTATTCTTGAGACGTCAAGAATATATGTGACGGGTTCATAGTTAGACTGAATCTTTAAATTGTTCCCGGTCGATGGATTATTAAGTGGATATTAATAATCCTGTTGAGACCGGTGTGTTCTTAACTTCGCCATTAAGTATTAGATACTTAAGGGAATGATGAGTCACATGTCATTGGGTATTATGATGCCGAGTTAGAACACGGGTGTTTTGTATTTGACAAGTTCACTGAACGTGACGCATATGAAACGATTAGCGACATGGAAGCTTTTAGCGTTGTCAATATCCAATTGTTTATGCTTTGGTTTTATGTAAATAATCCTTAGACCTGAGGCACGGTGTTAACTTGTGTATTGAACAACTATGGTTCACGGGTGCACATAATGTTGGGTCGTTAATCCGTCTTTATACCTGATGGTCATAGTTCGTTCATATACAAAGTTGTACGTGTGCGCAATATGGAATCTGTCTCCTTGTTATATGCAAGGTATGATAATGATGTCCTATGCGATCTAATTGTGACACTGCATTGAAATCCTCGGCCGGGGTTGTAATCGAGAATAAATTGTTTATGTCTCGAATAAAATGCATGTCAATTAGATTTGTGCATATGATCGAATTAATGACTTGACAAATATTCCATGGTCTTTGTTTGATCGGGACATAGTAAGACAGAGGGATTGAATTACACTGTAGCCAAAGCTGACAGGTTCATTATGTTCTTAAAGTATTCACACTATCTGGGTAGCCATGACATATTGCTAGATGTCAATCGTGGCTTGTAGGACCTAAAAGATTAATCGGGACAATTAATTCTTTTGGAAGTACTAATGTGTTAGTACAAGTCTTACTACCAGCTTAGTGATGAACCTAGGGATGTCACACACCATAAACAACTAGGATGACGTGGAACAAGAGAGAAATATTATTGCAAATATGTTTGCAATTACTGCAATCGAATTGAGTCGATTTGAAATTAAATTAAATGAGATTTAATTTAATTTGTATTATAGTCACGAGCCTACTTGCATATGATGCACACGCATGCCCAAAGTGGATATATATTAACATACCAAACAAGTTGGTTTTAGTGCAAGTGGGAGATTGTTAGAAGTATGCCCTAAAATTAATTAACTAATTAAAAAAAAAAAATTAAAGGTTCGTGCATGTGCACGAATTCGTGCACATGCACGAAGCATAATGGTCAGCGGTTGCTGACCATTATGCACGAAGCATGGATGGTCAGCAACCGCTGACCATCATGCCACATTCGTGCATGAGCGGTTGCTCATGCACGATCGTCCACTATGGACGATCAGCAACGGTTGCTGATCGTCCATTGATCAGCAACCGTTGCTGGTCATTTTTAAATATAAAAGGCAATTGAGGATGTGAGAAAAAGGTGTTGTTGAAAAACGGAGAAAAGTGTGGGCGTGCTTCTTGTGTTTTTAGAAACATACGAGTAATTTCTTTTCCAAAAGGGGAGCAAATTGTGTGCGTGTTCTTGTGTCTTTGAGACGCAAGAAAGAAGAACGTTATCGCGTTCGGGTCGTGACTATTATACATCAAGGATACGACGGTTTGTTTCCACGTGATTGCTAGCACGATCGAAGTGGAGAATATCCGAAGGTTCTCTCTTCCGTTTGACGTTCGTTGTTGGTGTGTCGAACTAGAGGTCCGACGCTTGTGGGACTCGAATTGTAGAACATCCGAATCGACTCGTTTCAAAGCGCGCTTCGCGAGGTAATTCGTTTAACTCCCTTTTATGTTTAGATTTTTGATTAAAACGCACGAACAACGCTTAAGGAGAATCATGTGTAAAATATATCTTTGTTTCCGCTGCGTTTATTTCGTTAATTTTTCTTATACATGATTCATGAAACCCCAACACTGATGATCCTCTTCGTGTGGCTCTCCGTCCGGCCCGGGAACGAGGTAGTCTACTACCCCAAGCGCCTCCTCAGGGGCACGGACCCCTTTGACGACGGCAACTACCCCTCCTGCAACCCCTTCGCCTGGATCCGCAAGGTCCTCTCCTCCACCGAGCAGGACATCATCGCCAATTCCGGCGTCGACACCGCCGTCTACTTCGTCTTCCTCAGCACCGGTACGTGCCGTGCCTCTTTTTTTTTTTTCCTTTTTTTTTCGATTGTCTGTTCCTTTCTTTGCTTTGTTTGGGTCCTGGTAATGTGACTTTGGTGGTTCTTCTGGGGGAGTACAGGCTGCCGGAGGCGGCTGGGTCCGTCGTTGTTTGTCGGTTGGTTTGAACTCGGCGCTTGGATGTGTCTTTTTGCAATTCGAGTGGGACTGGTGGACCGTTCTTTCTGAATATGATTACTTCTTTTTGTGTTTTCTGGTGGTTCTCAGGTGAATAGGTCGCTTCACTTTTTTGTTCGTTGATCTTTCTTTTATGGATGTTGGTTTGGTTTGGCTCGTTTATGGTATGATTTTCAGTCTGTTTCATGGATTTAATTCATGCCTTTAGGGCAGTCCATTTCAAGGGCTACATTAACACTTCTAGCGGCATTTCAGTTTCATGCCATTAACGGAATCCAATCCTTCATCACTTGATTAAGTGCACAAGCTGTGCAATAAGAACTTAGACTCCCCTTGACCGCAATACGAAAATAGGTCTTTTTTCGTGATTGTGAGTGGATTTCGAGTTTCTAGTGCCAAATATGCATCCTTTTACTGGATCATAAAGCCTTCAGCACCTGCAATTTGTGCTGCTGATCATCCCAACTGATTGTCATCGCTCCTTTTCGCATTGTGGTTGGTGAACCCAACCATTTATTTGAACACATACTGTGGGGCTGGTGATACATGCCGCTTGCACTAACGGTTGTGCTTAACCGGAAGAGTTGATATCGAAACACTCACCATACTTGCATTCTGTTGTTGCAGGAAATTAGCTATAATCAGATTTTGACGAGCGTTCATATGTTTATAACCTCTCAAATAAGTTAGGCTTTATGACATGGGAAGAAGGGGGGGGAATGGATTTCTTCATTTTAAGGATATTTTCCTAAGAATTTATGTTGGACAGTAATTTATTTATTTATTTATTTTTTGTTGGGGGGTGGGGGGAGGGATGGATTTCTTCATTTTAAGGAGAAAAGAGAAGTAGATCTCCTATTTTCCTAAGAATTTTACCTGTGTAATCCTATCTATTGGAAAGTAATGGTCGTGTATTCAAATTGCTTTTGGCATCCTTAGTTACGTAAGGGTTCCACATTCAGGCAGGAAATCTGTCGTCAGCTATCAATAATTACAGGCGATTGAAATTCTCGATACAAATGAGGAGGGACTTATAAGGAAGCCTAAAGTTGCCATTTTTCTATTTTCCTTCACTTCCCGTTTGCGTATTCTTTACAATCACTCAATTTATGGCATGCATATTGGTATCAAGCTCCCCTGAATGGTTAGAACTCTGTTTTGCATGTTTTAGATTCCATAATTGTGGAAGCTTTCACTTTAGTTTTTCTTGTGTTGTTTTCGATGAACTCTTGTTCTTGTATATTTGTGTTGGAAATTAGTGATCCATTTTCAACAAAATCTAGAAATTACTAACATTCACGTGAAGAAGCCTCAAGTTGATCAAGAAAAGATGGGCACACAATAAAATAATATTATAGTTGTTGCTGGAGTTTTCAAGAGAATAAGCTCTACGTGCATGGGAAATTTTTGCATGGGAAATCTTGAATGAAAGTCAACAATGGTTGCTTGACCATGAAGAAAGAATGATCTAGAGTACGTGGGCAGCCGAGAGAATAGAAAAATGAAGAATAATTGAGAAGCCACCGGAAGATGCGGAAGAAGTCGCAACAAGAGAAGACAAGAAGCCAGCTGTAATTTTATATTATTTTTGTACTCAATGTCGGTGAAGGATGGCAGTGATTCACGCCTATAAATAGGCTTGAATGTTGATCATGTGGGTGTGTGAGAGGTTACCTCCACCTAGGAACTCTCCACCTTGAAAGGTCTTAAACCTTCATTGTATTTTCATCAAACTAGTTTATTTAACTAATAAAACTATTTCCCCCATATCTCATGTCCTATATCCTTCAAATTATCCTATCTTGTCCCTTGTTCATCCTCCACAAAATATATCATACAATTGCACACATCACAAACCAAAAACTATAACTAATTTCAAAACCATGCTTCCGTACGCGCAAATTCAAAAATATTTTTTAACAATTTGAAATACTCCGCCGTCTGTAGAAGTGACAATTCTGAAGACTTCTCCCCTTTTTACTCCGTGACAGTGTTGGGAATTCTAGTATTATCCGGCATTGTGCTACTGCCGGTTCTTCTACCTGTTGCTGTCACTGCCAAAACTCCAGAAACATCATCAAACACAACCAGCAATGGGACATTCCTTGATCTTGACAAGTTGTCAATGGGAAATGTGGCAGTAAGTTTTAGAACTCTTGTACAAGGATTTTCTTTTTTCTTGTCTTATCAAGGGTAGAGAGAAATGTTTTTTTTTTTTTTTCGTAAGGTAAATATTTTTTTTTTGGTATGGATAAAAAAAATAATTCATAAAAAAATCATATAAAAAAATAATTCCTGATCACTCGTTGCTGTCATTGAAGATGACACGGGCACAATCCGTCCACAACATAAATCTACTAGAGGGCATCCTAAATAGTACCGTCTTTAACATCTTGGCCCATTTCATGTAAGTCAAGGCTCAAATGGCACATAAAGTGATGACCATTTAGGATTGATGTTTACTTTTGAATAAAGAGTTTTCCCTATTTCTACCATAATTTTAGGACATTGATTGAAGTGGATTTTGGAAACTATGGAGGTATTCATCATATCATACTTCGTGGGGAAGGAATTGGTGGACAATGTTGTGTAGAGAAAATCAGTGCTAATTTTCTAAGTCACATTTTTTTGTATGTGCAGGAGAAAAGTTCAAGGTTGTGGACATTCCTGATAGCTACTTATTGGGTCTCAATCGTTGCATACTACCTGTTATGGAAGGCATACAAAAACGTTTCTGCTTTGAGAGCAGATGCTTTAATGTCTTCCGAAGTGAGAGCGGAGCAATTCGCTGTCCTTGTGAGAGACATACCTCTGGCCCCAGAATATCCAACTATAAAGGAACAAGTTGATTCATATTTCAAATCTATTTATCCCGATACATTTTACAGGTCGATGATAGTGACTAATAATAAAGAGGTATACTTTTTATAATGTTTCTTTCTATAATACTCCGTTTGCTATGCTAAGTCTTGCTTTATAGTTCTGCAGACTGTCCTTTGTATAACTATATCTACATGCACGTGAGTATATATTGCAACTATTTTAAGTATCTGGCTGCTGGCTAGAATACACAGAGGTGAAAGAATATCGTAAAAAAGAACTCTGTGGTTCCTGATGGCTAGTCTTAATGATTTCTCCACCACAGAGGCTGTGCAGCTGGTGCTATTTATTATGGTACTGGTTGGCTCTGGACCCATTTCATAATTGATTCTATTTGAGGAGGATTATAAATTACTATGGGGCTCGATGAGTAATTATGTACTATTGTGGGGCTGGATGAGCGTTGAACCCTTTTGTTATGTAAAGGTTCTCGAGGAAAGAACCAAGTAAAAGGGAGATACCAGTTTGTCGGGCAGTTTTAAGTGGTAGTGTGATATGAAGTCACAAAACAAGAAGTGCATTTATGTAGTTTGTCATATGGCAGAAGTAGCCACACTGCTATTAATGCACCAAAATAAGACCACCATAGACAGACAGTCCCACTTAACACAAACAGTTGAGGTAATGACTTCATTGTATATGTATTGAAAACAATCATGGTTGAACCTTACCCCACTATACATTGAAAACAATCCAGCATACGGCCCGGGAAGGAAACAGTTGTGCCAGCTGGTTACGAACAATGCTTTTGATCACGCCCATAGTTTTGAGTTTTATTCTAGCCCCCCTCTCGGACTGTATTTATTAAGGGATAAAATGGGTGTTTTTCAGTACCAAGAGAGTGGTCGTGAATGCAGTATTCAGTATACCGTAGTTTACCCCGAGGTTCACCTAGAAAAAAAAATGAAAAAACAGACCAATCATGGTTTATGGACTTCTTTACTGTGCCACCGCAGCAAACCCGTATTGTTCATAGAGGCATTATCTCATGCATGCCCAGAAATACTTGGAGGGGTAAAGATATGTCGTATACTTGAAGTTCCTCTCGTGAAAGTTTTCGTCAAATATCGTGACAGAGAATGTAGGCATAGTAGAACAACTTGTTCTTTCATCTTTTGATTTTCATCCATTGAGAGACCTTTACTTGTTATATGTTATCATGTAGGTTAACAAAATCTGCATAAAGTTGGAAGGGTACAAAAAAGCTTGCACGTGCTGAAACAATTTATGCAGAATCAAAGACAACCGGCAAACCAGGAGGAGTAAAACCCACAAACAAAACCGGCTTCCTAGGTCTTATTGGGAAAAAGGTGGACAGTATAGAACACTACAGTAAGAAGATCAGTGAACTGACTTCAAAGCTTGAAGCTGAGCAGAAAGCCACCTTGAGAGGTAAGCAGCAAGCGGCGGCTCTGGTCTTCTTTATTAACAGGGTGACCGCGGCCTCTGCAGCACAGAGCCTGCATGCCACAATGCTCGACACATGGAATGTGATGGATGCACCCGAACCTCGTCAAATCATATGGACTAATCTTACGATTAAGTTTTTCGAGCGACGGATACGGCAGTACATTATCTACAGTATAGTGGCTCTGACCATTTTCTTCTACATGATTCCGATCACATTTGTTTCCGCCTTTACGACTCTGGAAAATCTGAAGAAATATCTCCCGTTTTTGGAGCCGATTGTAAAAATTGCAGCGATCAGAACTGTGTTGGAAGCTTATCTCCCTCAGATTGTGCTCGAAGTGTTTATGGCTTTGTTGCCCAAGTTGCTGTTGTTTCTGTCAAAGCTAGAGGGGATTCCTTCCCAGAGCCATATAGAACGTGCTGCCTCTGGAAAATACTTCTACTTCACAGTCTTGAATGTGTTTATTGGCGTTACTGTGGGTGGAACCTTGTTTGCTACATTCAAGACTATTGAGAATGATCCCAACTCTCTCCTCACAATACTGGCGGCCAGTCTACCTGGAAATGCAACATTTTTCCTCACTTATGTTGCTTTGAAGTAAGATGTTTTTGTTCCTCCTCAGTCTTCTATTAACTTCTAACTTGCTGAGTGACAGATTCTGATTCTTATTTGATGTGAAAGGGAACAAAAAGAAAAAAAATTGAGTTGGATTTGCTTATGTGTGCATTAGGGCAGTTTGTTATTCTCATAATTTGCACTTTCTATGTTCCTTAAAATGAATTCCAGTTTCCTATGGCCATCATTCTTGCATGGACTTTTTCCTCTGCTTTCTTGGTACAGTGATGGTGCTAATGTCTGAATTTGGGGAAATGGTTGTCAGGTTCTTTGTTGGCTACAGTCTCGAGCTTTCTCGGATTGTTCCTCTGATTATTTTTCACTTTAAAAGGAAATACATTTGCAAGACTGAAGCTGAAGTCAAAGAAGCATGGTATCCCGGAGATCCTAAATATGCGACCAGAGTTCCTAAAGACATGCTGATCGTCACAATTACCCTCTGCTATTCTGTCATCGCTCCTCTGATCATCCTATTTGGTGTTGCATACTTTGGCTTAGGATGGATTATCTTTCGAAATCAGGTTGAGTGGCTAACTCGACATCGTACTTTAGCTTTGAGTCAAAAACTTATGCAAATCTTTGCCTCTTCTAAAGCATTCCTTAACTTTCAAATGATCGTTTTGGTCCACAGGCACTCAAGGTTTATGTTCCATCCTACGAGAGTTACGGAAGAATGTGGCCGCACATGCATTTGCGAATCCTAGCTGCTCTTGTCCTTTACCAGCTCACTATGCTTGCCTACTTTGGGGCAAAGAAATTCGTCTAGGCGCCTTTCCTGGTGCCGCTGATCATCCCTTATCTTTGCCTACGTGTGTAACAAGAAGTTCTATCGCTTCTTCTGCTGCCCAGCGCTGGAAGTCGCCTCGCACGAGCTGAAGGAGACGCTGCAGATGGAGCGCATCTTCCAAAGTTACGTCCCTCCCAGCTGGTGCTTGGAGAAGGTTGATGACGGCTGCTTCGAGGGTGCTTAGTGTCATCTTCGGAGGGCGGGCTCGTTTGCTTGATGTAAATATCAGTATATTTCCTTCCCACTGGAAATGTTTCTTTCTCGTGCCTATCAAAGCAGGCAAACTTGTAGGGAGTTACACTAGAATTGTTCAGTATGTCATGGGAAGTGTTTCTGTTTCTGATTCTGTTTCATCTGTGTAGTTTTTAGTGTAATTTTGTGCACCTTCGTAAACGTGTTATTTGTTCAGGAAAAGATAAAGAGTGCTTTTGATCAGGTCTTCTTTCTCTGCTTAATTACTTCAACTAATCACATTTAATCATGGGTGTCAAGCGTATTACACCATATAATTTAATTATGGGTGTTAAGTGGTAAACTCTTGATGTGTGGCTACAATAGAAAGAAGACTGTCGTTAAAATATTACACCATATAATTTAACTAAAATGACATTTGTTAACAACGGTATAAGGGGAAAAATCGAAAAAAGAAAAACAATTTAGCTAGATACTTAAAGAATTGACATCGTGGATATCACTTGGAAATAGCCTCTTCTAAATTTTAAAGATACACATTTACTTAATGCTCCTTAACAAGTGCCCTTTTAACATGTTTTTCTACTAGAATGGCATTGTAATTAGGAAAATTACTTGAAAAATCCTAAACATGTCAATTAAATTCTAAACTTTTCAATTTTGTCAATCTAGTTTTAAACCTTTGCGAATTCTAATGTAGTTTTTTTGTTAAATCATACCAGAAAGTGATAATGTAATGGTCCTATCATTATATGCCATCCTATGCTATGCATTGCCACATCAGTGGTTTTCGACGAAAAATTGACCAAAAGGACTACATTGAAACTTAGGATTAAATTGACAAAATTGAAAAGTTTAGGCCGGAATTAACATCTATACAATATGTTTAGGATTAATTGGAAAATTTCACCATTTGTAATTTCTCCATCTTGTGTAAGACGGAGAAGAGAGATAAAAAGTATTATAACTTTCGTACAACGTTCATTTTGATGTCATGACAATTTCAATTGGTGATTGTTGACACTCAGAAATATCCCTCCTATCACATGTTGACAATGAAGGATAAAAGCCTTTGCAATCACTCTCACAGCCACACGTGGGCTGTGATCTACATCAGCCCAGCCCATGCAAGTCATAAAAATGAAGGATGGCCAAGGATTTCGAGAGCCCTTGGGCTAGATTTGGATGGATCTACGAATGGAGATACATGATTCAATGACAAAGCAGTTGGTTGCCATGTGTCCAAGTCAAGAGACACTGTTGAAGATATAGCATTTAGATGGAATCGATGGCAAAGTTTGGGTGGGGACAGTTGATGTTTAAAAGGGCACCAAAATCAAAGGAGCGGTTAGTACTTGTTGGACAAGCCATGAGAACATCGTTGAAAGGATCAAAAAGTAACTTGATGTGGATAAGGCGGTTCATAATATAACATGGAGCAACTTTTAAGGATGAAGCAATCGACCATCGATGGTTATCAAATTGGCCTATAACTACCGTAGGTAATCCAAAAGAGAGGCTCTCCAAACAGCACACAAAACTATTTTATCTTACCTTTTATCTTAGCCTAGTTTAATTTAGCTGTAATTTAAGATTCCCATCATAAATTCAATTTTGGCAAATATCTATATCCTAAGTAGTGTTGTTGATTAGATTCCTGTACTAACCTACTCATTTAGTAGTAGTGTTTACTAGCTATTGTCTTGTCATCCTGCGTCGTCGATTAAATTCAAACATTGTGTTCTCATACTCATCTAGGAGTAGTGTTTGCTCGGTGTTGTTACCACTATTGAGTGTCATTGATTAGATTCTGACGTTGTGTTTTCATATCCATCTAGGAGCAGCGTCTGCTAGGTGTTATTCTCACTATTTAGAGTTTTGATTAGGTTTTGATGTTGTGTCTTTGAACTCATTTGAAAGCAGTGCTTTGTAGGTGCTTTTGTTAATATCCAATGTTGTTGAATTAGCTTCGATATTGTACAAACCACTTTAATATTAATGGGTTTTCATTAGTATGTTAAAGTGAGTTTAGATCAAATTGTTGATTAAATTTTGACATTGGATATCATTGATCTTAACCTTGTATTAAGCAACTTTATAAGATTTGGAACTATATGATATATAGCTCCGTTAGTGTTTGACCCTCTCTGCTCGAAACTAGTACAGAACCTAAGTCTCTTATAATAAAAACCAAAATATAACACTTGGTGAAAGATATTTTGTTGCGAGATCCAAAACCGACGAAACATCTTTTTGGCACGCTTAGTGGGACCATGGTGTTATTGAAGAGAGTGCTATGCCATGCATAAGAAGTCGCAACAATCTAGATGGTGTTACAAATGAGTCATTTCCATCAATAGAGGATATCTCACGTGTGGAGTCTGTTGGAGAAAACTTCCTTGTGTGTTTTGAAGATGACAAAACGTTTTCATCAGTCTAGTCTGAAGACTTGCAGACTCTTTAGTCAAAGTTTGAAGATCGCCAAACCGCTAGACTCAAGATTCAAATTCTATCCTCATTAACAGTTTCTAGACCGTCGAAGAAGACTTTTCCAGAACTTAGTATCTTGTTAAGAATTTGATTCTATCGACTGAAGAAGATCTCTCGGCTGGAGATAGCATCTTGGAATCTGTTATTTGTTTTGATTTCAATTCAGGTAATTTAGATTCGTTGATTGGCGAAGCATACTTGGAAGGTTCTATTTATGGAAACCTAAATCCTGATTGTATGGGCGAGCATGATTGGTGGGCTATCGTCATATTCCTTAAATAACTCGAAATCTTCCTAATTGATTCTGTCCAACGGGTAGATTGGAAGAACTCCTTTGGTAAGTGCCAACGGATATGAAGGCATGGGGGGTATATAAGGAAGTCGTTCCAGTTATTTGAGTGTGTGCGCGATAGAAGAATTCCAAAGTCTGAAACTCTTTGTTCTTTGTCAAATTCAATTGTTGAGCGAAAACTTGTACTCAAAAGAGCGTTTATATTTCTGTGAGACCTTGAGGAAGTGTAGCAGAGTCTCTACACTGTGGAATCAAGGAAGAGCTATATTGTAACAACTCTTTTGATTTTTAGTGAAATCTAGCCGGTGGGCTGTCAGTGCGGAAGAGTGAACGTATGCTTGGATCAAGCCGAACCACTATAAACCTTGTATTCTTTTTCTCTTCCCTAAGCTCTTTACTTTGATCGTAACATTATTTATTTGTTAGAGTATAATTTCCTTTTCATAATTTATTGCTAAACAGAGTCGGTTCAAAAGTAAAATTATAATCTTTACTTTGCAAAATTTGTTTTCGCACTTATTCACCCCCTCTAGGTGCTCATACTAGCTTCACAATTGGTATCAGAGCCTGTGTACTCATTTAAGTTGAAGTGTTTTTACTTCAGAGTTAAAGATCCATGGCTAGTATGTTGGCTCCAGGTCTGGTTGAAGGGCAAAGTAACACCAGGCCGTCATATTTTGATGGAAATGATTACATCATATGAAAAAAACAAAATGAAGGCATTCCTAACATCAAAGGATCCTTTGGAATGTGACGTAGTAGACAAATGAATCATTCCTAAAGCTGCAACAGTCTTAGAAAGAGGAAAAGAAGCTGTTGAGTCCAGTGAAATGACTCAAGAAGAGATAACCAAGAGACAAGCTCTTGATGCAAAAGCAATTTATTCCTTATATTGCGCATTATCTCCTACTGAATATAACATAATATTTTCTTGTGAAACAGCTAAAGAAGTCTGGGATAGATTGCACATCACCTATGAAGGAACCGATCGAGTGAAAGAAACCAGAATCAATATTCTGCTCGGTCAATATGAAGCATTCAAGATGAAACCAGGAGAATCTATTACTGACATGTTTAGTCGTTTTATAGAAATCGTGAATGGTCTTGAGTATCAAGGTCAATCAATCTTTGGACCCATGAAGGTCAACAAGTTACTGCGTGGGCTTTCCAAAGATTGGAACCACATAAAGACCTTAATAAGAGAGACACAAAGAATCATGCCACTCTCTATTGACAAATTGGTTGGCGCTCTTCAGTCTTATGAAGTGGAGCAAATCAATGAAGATGAAGATCCCAAAGGTAAGAAATCCATTGCATTAAAATCTAATGATGATTCTGATGTCACAGATTCTGAAGACGATATGGACGATGAAGAGCTTGCTCTCATGATAAGAAGGTTCAGAAAACTGAATAGAAAGGGAAGAAGATTCAATCCGAAGAAACAAAGTTCTTAAAAGCTACAAAATAAATCAGCTGAGGATGATGAATCCAACAAAGATGTAGTCTGCGTTGAATGCAAGAAAAAGAGACACATCAGACCCAATTGTCCTCTGCTGAAGAGAAAGAAAGGAAAAGCTGAGAAATATCGAAAGGCACTTAAAGCAAAAACTTGGAGTGATACCGAATGTGAGGAAAGCGATGATGATTATGCCAATATTTGTCTCATGGCACAATCAGACTTAGATTTAGACTCTGAGATAGACTCGGACTCAAACGGTGAAATCGAGGTAAGTAATTTAAAAATTCCGACTAAAGTTTCTAAATATATTGATGAATTATGTCTTAATCTCAAAATCTCTCTCAAAAGGATTTCCGAACTTAAAAGGGAAAATTCTGCACTAAAGCAACGGGAAATTGGTTGGAAAGAAAAGATCGAAATTTTAGATAAAAATCTTATTACTTTGAAAGAAAATGCAGATAATCTTTCAAAAGAAAATGCATTTTTGAAAAATGATATCTCAAGTATTTCTAAAAGATTTTCTATAGGATATGAGAAATTAGAAAAGATTCTTTCAGCACAAAGACCTTACTTCAACAACTCAGGTTTGGGAATGACTGCTGAAACCACTCATCTAATTGATTTTCCTAAGGTAAATGAAAGAATTAAACAAAGACCTACAAAAGATTTTTACAAAAAACATTTCCAAAAAGTTTTTGTAAAATCTGTAAACTGTAGTGCTCTTAAATGTTCTAAGTGTAACGGCTCAGAACACTTTGAGAAAGAATGTCCTATGATTTGGAAACATGTGATGAAGGTTTGGGCAAAGACTGTATATCACACTAACTCCATTGGACCCAAGAAAATATGGGTACCAAAGAAAGCTTAAGTTTCTTTTTTAAATGCAAGTTACTATCAAGAAAAAGGTTAAATGGTACTTAGATAGTGGATGTTCGAGACATATGACAGGAGACTCAAACTGCTTTATAAAGCTTGTGCAAGTTAATGGTGGAAAAGTTTCTTTTGGAGGAGATAGTAAAGGAAGAATTGTGGGATATGGAACTGTAAAGATTGGAAGTCTCACGATCAGTAACGTTTCCTTAGTAGAAGGACTCAACCACAATTTGCTGAGTATTAGCCAGCTGTGCAACACTGGTTTCAAAATCAACTTTCAAGAAGGAATATGCTTAGGAACCAGTAAAGACTCCTCTCAGACTTTCACGGGGCGAAGACATGGAAATATCTATCTCTTGGATATTAAACCAGAAAAATCCAAATGTCTAATCTCAATTCAAGAGGAAGCAAATTTATGGCACATAAAGCTTGGGCACATCAACATGAAGCAAATAGTCAAGATCTCTACAAAGAAGCTTGTTCGTGGACTACCCAATCTGACATACCAAAAGTCTAACCTATGTACACCATGCGTATTGGGAAAACATGTAAGAAATTCATTCAAACCAATAAATCAAGTGTCCACTAATCGTATACTGTAGCTATTACACATGGATCTCTTTGGACCAACCAAAATTCAGAGCATTGGAGGTCAGAAATACTGCCTAGTAATTGTGGATGATTATTCATGATTCACTTGGGTATATTTCCTGGCAAGTAAGTCTGAAACCTTTTCTTATTTTATAAAATTTGCTAAGAAAGTTCAAAATGAGAAATGGTATGTTATTTCCAGTATACGGACAGACCATGGAGGTGAGTTTGAAAATTAGGACTTTGCTAAATTCTATGATGAATCTGGTTTTCAGCATGTATTCTCCTCTCCTTATACTCCAGAGCGGAATGGAGTTGTGGAAATGAAGAATAGATCTTTGCAAGAAATGGCTATAATTCTTTTAATTGAAAGTAACATTTTTTCTCTTTTTGGGCTGAAGCATTTTTTACAGCATGCTATATTATTAATAGAGTCTTCTTAAGGCATATTCTGGGGAAAACTCCCTATGAGTTGTTCAAAGGAAAGAAGCCAATAATTTTCTATTTTCATGTGTTTGGATGCAAATGTTTTATATTAAAGAATGCAAATGATCGAATTGGTAAGTTTGAAGAAAAATCAGACAAAGACATTTTCTATAGATATTCAACCACCAGCAAAGCCTACAGAGTATACAACAAAAAGACTCAATCTGTGGAGGAATCAATGAATGTTAAATTTCAAGACTTTATGCAAAATCAATCGATTCAGACTCAACTTGAAGAACCTGAACTTGCTCCAGACTTTACAAAGTCTTAATCACCAGAAGCAGCTCAGACTTCAGAAGACCAGCAACAAATGATCGTTGAAGAATCAAATGAAGAAAATGATCAACAATTTGACAAATCAACCAGCAATTGGAAGCACAAGTTTAATCATCCTAAAGAACTAATTATTTGCGACATTAATGAGGGAATTCGTACAAGATCCAAATGGCGTGAAGAGTCTAGTGCTTTTGCTTTTATTTCTGAAATAAAACCCAAGAGCATATAAAAAGCTTTAACTGATGAAAGCTGGATTGAAGGTATGCAAGAAGAGCTCAGGCAATTCAATATCAATGATGTCTGGGAATTGACTCCTAAACCGAAAGGTAAATCTATCATTGGAGCTAAATGGGTTTTCAGGAACAAGATGAATGAGAAAGGAAAAGTTGTAAGGAACAAAGCAAGACTTGTGGCCAAAGGATATACGCAAGAAGAAGGGATAGACTATGATGAGACCTACGCTCCAGTAGCAAGGTTAGAAGCAATTAGATTATTACTTGCTTTTGCTTGTTATAAGAATTTCAGGTTATTCCAAATGGACGTCAAAAGTGCTTTCCTAAATGGATTTATCCAAGAGGAAATCTATGTGAAACAACCTCCCGATTTTGAAGACCTAAGGAAATCAGACTCTGTATTCAAACTAAAAAAGACGCTATATGGTTTAAAGCAAGCACCTTGAGCTTGGTATAACAGACTAAGTAAGTTTTTGATCCAAAATGGCTTTGTTAAAGGTAAAGTAGATACTACACTATTTATCAAAAGAGAAAACAAAAACTTCTTGCTTGTTCAAATTTAAGTTGATGATATTATTTTTGGATCTTCTAATGAAAATTTGTGCAAGAAATTCTATAAGTCTATGTAGGATGAATTTGTAATGAGCATGATGGGTGAACTATCCTTCTTTCTTAGACTTCAAGTAAAACAATTGAAGGAGGGAATTTTCATTCACCAAGAAAAATACGCTAAAGAACTTGCGAAAAAGTTTGGTTTGGAGAATTGCAAAAAGATTGACATACCAATGTCAAGTTCCTTGAAGCTGGACAAAGATGAAGGATGAAAGAAAGTTGACCAGAAGCTATACAGGAGTATCATTGATTCACTTCTTTATCTTACTGCTTCTAGACCTGACATTCTGTTTAGTGTTTGTATTTGTGCCAGATTTCAATAAGATTCCAAAGAATCTCATTTAAGTACTGCAAAACGCATCATCAAATACGTTGCATCTACTTCAAATTTAGGTCTCTGGTATCCTAAAGAAGGAGACTTTACTCTTCTTGGATATTCAGACGTAGACCTAGCAGGATGCAGAATTGATAGGAAGAGCACCTTGGGCACTTGTCAATTGCTTGGGAACAAGACAGTATCTTGGTTTTTGAGGAAGCAAAGTACCGTAGCTCTATCTACAACAGAAGCAGAATATGTGGCTCTTGGAAGTTGTTGTTCACAATTTTTGTGGATAAAACAACAGCTAAGAGACTTTGGAATTAAAGATTCATGCACTGAGATAAAATGTGACAACATCAGCGCAATCAATCTCACAAAGAATCCAATTCTTCACTCAAGAGCAAAGCATATAGAGACTTGACATCATTTCATTAGAGATCATGTTCAAAATGGAGAAGTCTCGATTCAGTTTATTGACTCAAAGAATCAACTAGTGGACATCTTCACAAAGCCTTTGGAGAAAAGTTAATTTGAGCTTATTCATTCCAAACTCAATATCTTAAAGTCTGAAGAAGTTCAGACTCAGGGATAAAAGTCTAATGATATTCAAACTCAGAAGATGAAGATCAACGATTGTAAGTTATTTTCGTTTTTAGAAATTTATCTCTCGGATAAAATCTCGAAAATGTACGATTATCTATTAATCTGTAATTGATTGATCTCGAAAAGGTACGATCATCTCCCCAGTTTTCGTGATTATTGCAATCATTCCTTTTCGAAAAATGAGTTATTTTTTGAAAAGACGGTTATCCATTTTTCAAAAAGGCAGTTATTTTTTAAAAGGCATTTTCTATTTTTTCCTCTTTACGTCGTTCCATATGCCTCTTTTCGACTGCTTTATATACTGATCATCTTCCTCAAAACCCTAAAATCATAAATATTCGTTTTCTTACTTTTACTCTCTAGTTTAATCTTTCAAGTTCTCACCTTTTTCGCAAATCGAGTTTGGAATCTCTCAAAAACTGTGAGAATGGCATCCTAGAGAAAGTCTTCAAGGATTGCGAACAGGGGACCACAACAAATGCGTGAGGGTCCTACACATTTTGACCTCACTGAGGAAGAAGAATCTTCGAGACAAGAGCAGAGCCTACAATATTCTCAACAGCATCAATCTCCTCAAGCTAGACCTCAAGGCAGTGTTCGTAGATCGGAGGAAGAAATCATTGAAGGCGCAGAACCCATAAGATCTCAAAAGCCCACTTTTATCTATAAGCTTTATTTTACTTTGAAAAGGGGAGGGACTCCCTTGAATTACATTGATGAATTTTTGAAAGATAAAGGGTATCGAAATGAAACCCACTTTTTGCGGACAATGGAACGATTGGAGATTGCTCCTGCGGGGTCGGTAGATCGAGCATTTGCGAATATTCCTAGTGATCCACGTGTTGGAGGTCTTAGTTAGCCTGATGGGAATGATGATGATAAAATGTACACTCAATTCAAGCCTAGAATGGGTGTTGCAGTGAATGTTCGAAGCAAAAGGACGGATTTGTTTCGCTCGGATGAACACAGGCGACTTTACTCTAAGTTGCTAAAAAGAGGGGTGATCAATCCGAGGAGTGTAGACTTTGATTTTCTTGATTCTGTGAATGTGAAGCTGAGAGAGAAATTCACTAAACTTCAACTTGAGCAATTTTGTTCTAAGACTACTAAGGCATATCCAGAACTTACTGCTTACTTCTATTCTAATCTCAGTTTCTTGGATGCGAATAGATTTTCGTTTAGTATTCGAGACCAGGACTATGTTGTTGACATGGACACATTGGCGGATGTGATTGGAGTGGAGCGAGGGGCTTTCCAATCGATTAGTGTGTTTGTTGGTCGTGCGACAGTAGAACTTGTTCGGGATGGAATGGCTGAAGGAAAAATTTCGTACTTGAGAATGAATGCCTCTAACATTTTGCTTCACAATATTGTGATCAATTGCCTCAGACCCAAATCAACCTCGAAGACAAACGTCTCCAACTCAGAAGCAAAGTTAATGTATGCCATCAACGCTGGAAAGAAATTCTCTCTACCTCACACAATCATGTTTCCTATGTACAGAACGATGGCGAAAGACAAAGGGCAACTTCCTTACTCAGGGCTTGTTACAAAGCTTTTCAGACATTTCAACATTCAGCTTCCCAGGATTTTATGTGTTCAATCATGTGATCAAATGGTAGTGGGACTGAAAATGGTTTCCAAAATGCGTTTGAAAGAGCTGGACAAAGCTTTGGAGCGATTGAAAGAGAAAACTCCTATTAAGTCACACCAAGGTTCTTCAATAGTAAAGCAAAAAGGGAAGGAGCCCATGACAGCTCCATCCAAGAAAAGAAGAGCACTCGTTCTGGAGGATGAAGAGGATGATGACGATGTTACCATTTCTGCTCTTGCACTGAGAAATCTTCAAAGTGCTGTTCCAGAGACTGATTAGAGAGAGAATCAAGATAGAGATGATGAAGAAGAAAAGAGTGGAGAGAGAGAATCAATGCAAAAAGAAGCATATGAAGAAAGGATTGCAGAAGAAGAAGAAGGCAGAGGTGAACAGGAAAAAACAGAGCATGGAGCGTACTTCTCACCTCCTGAGGGCATTGAAACATGGGGAGTTGCTGAGAAAAGAGGTACATCTTCAACTGTTGTTACTAATGAAGGTGTTAATCGCTCACCTGCAGATCCAGAAGACATATATACTTCTCATTTTCCAGAGGAAGGTCGAGGTTTCATCGCCAAATCTGAGTGATTATGCTGGCTTGCCATCATCTGTAAATACTCCTACTAATCATGTAGAAGCCAGCACTTAGACTGAAAATTCAGGAGACCTTCACAGAATTCTTGATGTTCTTATGGAGATGCGAGGACAGATTTATGCCCTAAGATGCGAAGTTCAAAACTTGTAGAATGCATGTCAAGCCTCTTCAGTTTCCTTGCATAATCAAGTTAACACCCTTGCTCTTCAAGTTCAAGTAAATGCCAAGGGTGAAGATGTGGTTCAACTGAAGGAGGATTTGAAGAAGCTGGAAGGGATTGTCCAGTCAATTGGAGATTTCTAGCTCATTTGTGTCCTTAGGCAATCATGATTCCATTATCTTTTTATCTCTACATTTTTTAATGCTGACAAAAAGGAAGAGAGATGGTGTAGATTTGAAAAACTTGACTTTTGTTTGGTTTACTTTTTGAATGACTTTTGTTTGGTTGTTTGGCTGTAACTGGATTTGGTTTGGGTTGTTTGATCGTTTGGTTATTTTAAGCACTATTGGGATTTCATGGCAAAGATAGTTGTTTATTTACAGGACTAACTTTTTTCCTGTGGATGCAGATTCAATGCTGTCTTTACTAAGTCAATTATTTTTGTGAGATATCCATGTTTGCTTAAGTTCTATTTTGCAGGTAAAAAATATCCAAATCTGTAGGAAAGTTTTATCACCATAAAAAATGGGGAGATTGTTGGAGAAAACTTCATTGTGTGTTTTGAAGATGAAAAAACATATCCATTAATCTAGTTTGAAGACTTGCAGACTTTTTAGTCAAAGTCTAAAGATCGCCAAACCGCCAGACTTAAGATTCAAAGTCTATCCTCATTGACAATTTCTAGACCGTCGAAGAAGACTTATCCAGAACTGAGTATCTTGTTAAGGATTTGATTTTATCGACTGAAGAAGATCTCTCAGCTAAAGATAGCATCTTGGAATCTGTTATTCGTTTTGATTTAAATTCGGGTAATTTAGATCCGTTGATTGGCGAAGCATACTTGGAAGATTCTACTTATGGAAACCTAGATCCTGATTGTATGGGCGAGCAGGATTGGTGGGCTATCGTCATATTCCTTAAATAACTCGAAATCTTCCTTATTGATTCTGTCCAACGGGTAGATTAGAAGAATTCCTTTGGTAAGTGCCAACGGGTATGAAGGCATGGAAGAGTATATAAGGAAGTCATTCCAGTTATTCGAGTGTGTGCGCGATAGAAGAATTCCAAAGTCTGAAGCTCCTTGTTTTTTGTCAAATTCAATTGTTGAGCGAAAACTTGTACTCAAAAGAGCGTTTATATTTCTGTGAGACCTTGAGGAAGTGTAGCAGAGTCTCTACACTGTGGAATCAATGAAGAGTTATATTGTAACAATTCTTTTGATTTTTAGTGAAATCTAACCGGTGGGCTGTCAGTGTGGAAGAGTGAACGTAGGCTTGGATCAAACCGAACCACTATAAACCTTGTGTTCTTTTTCTCTTCCCTAAGCTCTTTACTTTGATCGTAACATTATTTGTTTGTTAGAGTCTAATTTCCTTTTCATAATCTATTGCTAAACATAGTCGGTTCAAAAGTAAAATTATAATCTTTACTCTGCAAAATTTGTTTTTGCACCTATTCACCCCCTCTAGGTGCTCATACTAGCTTTCACAGAGTCATTATCTACCAAATCAAACACAAGGTGAGAATATAGAGGTCCTAAGGCAACATGTGGAGGAACCACGAAGATAAGTAGGAATCACTCATGTCATGCTTTCGTTAATGAGAAGGACCGCAGAGGAAATTCAGAATGAATTTGTTGATTATATGATGAGACAAATGACCGATGTCATTAGGACATTGATAATTAACGCGTATCATGAATGTGCTCAAGGGCAACATGGAATCTCAATAGGACTAGCTCGGCCACAGATTGCGAATGTTCCCATAACAATAAGGTATGCCCCTTTACCATAAGCTTCTGAGATAAGTTATGGCACTATAGGATAGAGTGTACCACCCTTAGCACCTATAAGAATTCTGCAAAAGGGAGAAACAGTTTTGACGACTCAGGCTAGTAGGTCTAATCACCTAGGTGTCTTTGATCCCAGTGGTATAGTTGGGCGACAACCTTGTCAAGATGCACCGCTCACTTTTAATGAGAACGCCTAGCATGTCACAAGTGTCTCCAACGTTACGCTTACAAGATAGTCTAGTGTGCCTGTTGCAACACTTGCACATATAGCTGTCAATCATCAAGGAACAATGTTAGCTCTAGCTAGGGGGCATGAACAATTGTCTTTAACTAGAGGGCAGGATCAGCCTTTTCAGCCAATGCTCCCAAATGCTAATCCACACATTCTTAATCATGAGTTTCAACCTATACATCCTAACCCACAACTAAATAATCCACTAGCCAACCAGAATGTTCCCAAGTTTACTAGGCTTAGAAAAAGCTAGTATTCTAGGTTCCATAGCAACTGGTATACTAGGCTTTGCAGCAACCAGCATACCAAGGCTCCAAACAACTAGCATATCAAGCTCCACAGCAGTCGACATATCAGTTTCCACAGTAGAATTTGAACCCGGTGTTGCATCGTAATTATGATGCCCATCAAATGGCAAGGTTAGCTATGGCCATCCTAGGGTAGAATTAGATGGCTGTTGAGCCTCCTCTAAGAAATCATGTTGTTGATTCTGGATACATGGGCAATGTCTATAGAAAGCTTCACCCATATTGGATGGACACAATCCCATATCCAAGAGGCTTCAAAATGCTAGAGTCCCCACTATTCACTAGAGAAGATGATCAATCAACTTTCAAGCACATTACCCATTTCTTAGCTCTGTGTGGTGATGCTATCTCATGGTGATCATTGGAAATTGTGTTTGGTCCCACTGTCACTATTGAAGACAGCCTTCACATGGTACACGACACTACCAGCTAATTTAGTTTTCTCATGGAAGCAAATGAAGCGACTTTTTCATACCCAGTTCTAGTGACCTGTACCAGATTTATCAGTTACTAACTTGTCAACTATGAGGCAAATGGGAAATGAAACCGTTAACCAATTTATAGCCAGTTATAAAAGAGTACAGAACAAATGCTTAGTCCCTTTGTTGAAGAAAATATTTGCAGATTTAGTCTTCAACGGTCTGAAGTTTGAAATTTGAGAAAGAATAATAGTCCAACCTTATTCAGACTTATTTCAATTGTTCATTATAGCAATCAAACATGAAAACCTGCTTTGAGAACAGGACAAAAGACATGGAAGAAGGGGGGATGTTAGCTTCATTGAGACAAATAACTTCGATGAGGAACAAATGGAGCTAGCAGAAGTGGTGGTTGCCAAGATGGTCATTAGGAGCCATATACATGCCAGGCATTAACGCAGCTAAAACAAAGGAAAAGTCAAGCATCATGACAAGGGCAAAGAGTCGGTCTACTACTCCTTCGATGTTAGTAGGACTGAGGAAATTTTTGACCTGTTACTAGTAGATGGTCAAATAAAGTTAATAGAAGGATAAAATATACCCTCTAAAGATGAATTAGTGGGAAAGAAGTATTACAAATGGCATCACTCGTGGATTCATAACACCTCCTATTGTGTGGTTCGAAAGAAGAATATACAATAGGCAATTCGACAAGGGAAAATAAAGTTTGCTTATGACAATGGGAAATTCCTGATGGAGTGGATATAGACCATTTCTTTGTGATGATTGGTCTGGTTTCGATAAGGTCTCGAGGTAGAAGGTACAAATCACCACACATCTGCACCAATTGCAGGCAAATAATTGAAAACAAAGATTGTCGATATCCGAGAGAACAAGAATACACGTTTAGGGATCGTACTTTCAGCAAGTACCTGAGTGCCAGAACCATTAGACCATATCGTTGGACTTGTCACCAGAATGAAATTATTCGTGTAGAGAATGTTCTTCCTTACCAAAAGCCCTGTAAGTTATTTAAATAGAGTTATGAAGAAGGAGATCCTACCATAGGCACATTGGGTAAACCCAGTAGGAAGTTCGATTATTATGTAAGTTATGTGCTTCTTCCTTCCTATCCCCATAAAGTCCTTCCTTCTAGATGGAGGGAGCAATTTCATGATAATGATGCTAGGGAGAATGGCCGTATGGTACAATCACATCATCGAAGAACTCTTAAAGTGCCTTATAATACACCAAAAGATCAGTGATATAAAGTAGAGGAGATCCAAAGTGGTAATATGACATGAACCCAAAAAAGAAGGGTTCAAATGAAAAGAAGAATGCGCCAATTGTAGCAATAGGTTAATCAAATCCTTATTACCTAGGTTAAGCCAACATTAATTGTATAAAACTAGAAACCTAGTTTGGAAAAGGGAGCCAGACACAAAAGGAGAAACTATGGAACTAGTTTTAGGAAGGGACAGAACGGCCAAAGGTAGTCAGACTACACAAGCCCAGAGACAAGGGTGAAGAAAGTAAGCCAAGGCCATTGTCTAGGTCAGTGTCTCCTTTAAGTTCATATATGGTTTAAGTTAGGTTGCCCGATGAATTCCAAATGGACCAGACTATTCCCGGTGTGATTGAAGAGGATTTAGTCCATGAAAAAAAGGAGCATAGTTTTCCTTCGACAACGAAGAAGTAATAGAATTTGAGAAGTCTCCTAAGAGTCTTTCTAATCACTTAAGGGTCTTGAATATCAATATCAGGGTGAATGGTCGTCCGATGACCAGAGTTTTGGTTGATAGTGGATCAACTTTAAATTTTATCCCATGTAGGCTCTTTAGGAAATTAGGCAGGAATTAAGAAATAATCCTATCAAATATCCAGCTCTCAAACTTCACTGTGAAGTCACTAAGGTCAAAGGAATACACATGGCTAGTCTAACTGTAGGATCCAAGACCTCAAGAATATATTTTTGTGTTATCGATGCTGATAGGTCATACAATTTGTTATTGGAAATAGATTGGATCTATGGAAATTTGTGTGTGACTTCAACGTTACACCAAATGTTGGCCTTCTAGAATGGAGACAAAGTCGAGCATGTGAAAGTCAACACCAAGTCGAAAGTTACATGGGCTCAAGCATTAGACATAGTGAAAGTTTGCCAGAAGGCATCAGATAATAGAATGCGTATTTGTAAACTCCCATAGATTGATCCTAATAACATTACTGATAAGGGGAGTATCAAATGGGTCCCCAAGAAGGAACCTTATATTATTAGAAGATCTCATTAGGAGGTACACGACCTATAGGGCTAAGCAAGCTGAATAGCTAACTGATGTTGTTGACGTTATTTTGGATTTCAATGAGTCACATATCAAAGAAGATGATAAAGTAATACAAGCTCAAGACCCATTGGAAGAAATTAATCTCGGAGATTAATTGCACACTGGCCCTATTTATGCGAGCAAATTGCTTGATGTCAAGTTTAAGGTCTAGTTAATAAATGTATTGAGAAGATACAAAGACTACTTTGCTTGTGATTATCATGAAATGCCAGGTCTAGGAAGAGAAGTGATAGAATATTGATTGCCAATTAAGAAAGGGTTTAGGCCACATAAGCAGGCCTCGAGGCGATTCATTCCAGAGGTTATACAAAAGATTAAATAAGAAATTGAGTGCTTGTTATTTGTGGGCTTTATAAGAGCTGCATGGTATGTTGAATGGCTTTCAAATGTGGTCTCGGTTAAGAAGAAAAATGGAAAATTAAGAGTACGTATTGACTTTTGTGATCTAAATACTGCAACATTAAAAGATGAATATCTAATGCCAATGGCCAACATGCTAATTGATTCTACATCTAGCAATAAAATTATGTCCTTAATGGATGGCCATTCTAGGTACAATCAAATATTCGTAACAAAGGAAGATGTACATAAGACAGCCTTTAGATGTCTAGGAGCTATTGGTACATTCAAATGGCTTGTTATGCCTTAAGGTCTTAAAAAAAATGCTAGAGCCACATATCAAAGGGCCATGAATTTTATTTTCCACAATATGATTGTCGAGTTCATGGAGGTCTACATAGATGATGTCATTGTCAAATCCAACCAAGTACATCATTTAGATTACTTAAAATGTGAAAGGGCTAGTAACAACACCTAGAGGGGGGTGAATAGGTGTGAACAAAAATTTTTGCAAGGTTCAGGGGAAGTAATTTGCTTTTAGAATATGATAGACCTTAAACGAGTTCAAACTTAAACAGTTAGATAAAATTACGAACAAAATAGAGAGTTTAGGGAAGAGAATAAGAACACAAGGTTTATAGTGGTTCGGCTTAAATCAAGCCTACGTCCACTCTCCCACACTGACAGCCTACTGGCTGGATTCACTAAGAAACAAAAGAGATTTTATAGCTTGGTGATTTCATCTTCACAGTGAAGAGTTTGCTTCTCTTTCACAAAGTTACTCTATATGTTTTTCTCTCTTTTGAGTACAAATTTGAGCTCAATGAAATAATAAGAAACTAGGAAGCTTTAGACTTTGAAATTTTTCTCTCGCGCACACTTTCAAACAGCTGGAGTGTCCACCTTAAATATTCATTCACGCCTTTTCGATCGTTGGCACTTTCCAAAGGAATTCTTTCAATTAACTCGTTGGACAGAATCAATCAAGGAGATTTTGAGCTATTTGAAGATTGAGATGAAAGCTTGTCAATCATGTTTGCCCATACAATCAGGATCTTGGTTTTCATAAGTAGAACTTTCCAAGTTTGTTTGACTTCCAAAAGATTTGGATATCGAAATTGATTCCAATAAAGATAGCCAATCATGTAGGTGCTATATTCAACCAGAAAGTCATCTATAAGTTATATGAATCGAACTCTTGAAGAAATAAAGATAATCTTGCATTTGGATAAGTCTTCATTCTTCAGTAGCGTTCGGTTTGGAATATGTTAGTGTGGGTAGATTGTGAACCTAAAGTCTGGCGGTCTTCAGACTTTGACACTAAAGTCTGTAAGTCTTCAGAATAGACTTTGGATAAGTTTTGTCAACTTCAAAATAATGAAGGAGTTTTCTCCAACAATCTCCCCCTTTTTGATGGTGACAAAACTTTCTTGTAGATTTAAGAACTTTTAACCTGCAAAACAACTCTTAAGCAGTACATAATATCTTACAAAAATAAGTTGATTAGGCCTTGTATAGCATCGATTCTGCAACCACAGAAAATATGTTAATCTTGAAAAGATAAGACAAACATCAAGACTTAAACAACTATCCATCCATAATCATTACCACAAAAGTAAGTTGTCGACATAGGTCAAACAGAATAAAAACAGAATAAAAGTTCAACAAAAATTAAAGTCAAACAACTCAAAGTCAAATCTGCATGTTCTTCCCCTTTTTGTCAACAACAAAAAATGGATAAAGTCAAAAATAGATAAAAGACAAATGAAATCGGGTTTGTTTTGGAATTCGAATGATCTGGAAATCCCTATTAATTGAACCGTCTCCTTCTGCTTCTCAACATCTTCAACTTTGGCAGTCTCTTTAACTTGCTCTTGTAAAGCTTGAACTTGAACAGTAAGAGCCTGTACCTTCTCATGGAGAGAATCTGAAGTAGATTTTAATGCAGATTAGAGGTTTTTCATGTCAGACTCCATAGCATATTGCTGTGCTTTTAACTTTAGAAGGAGTTCTAGTAGCCTTCGAAAGTCTGCAGCTTCTGTTTGTGGCTAGCTTCAGCCAAATTAATTCCAGGAGTGTTGCGATTTGAGGGAACATTAGCACGTCGAACACCATGACTTGGAGAGGATTCCTCAATGTCAGCTTAAGGGAAATGTGAGGCATAGATATCCTCTAGATCGGCAGGAGATCTACTAACATCATCACTTGTAAAAAGAGGAGAAGAAGAAGTACTTATTTTGTCATGAACTCCTCCTGTTTCTGTGGCTATAGGTGGAGAAAAGAACTCTTCTTCTTGTTCCTTCTCAATTTCAGCACCAGAATGATGTTCTTTTTGAGTTTGAACTCCTATAGTTCCACTCATAGTTTTCTCTGAATCCTCAGATAAGGATACTACAAAAGTTGGTTCAAAGAAGTCATCTCGATCCTCTTCCTCTTCAGATGCTCTTCTTTCTTCTCTGGCTTCTTTGCCTGTTTCTTCTCTTTCCTATCCTCTATCGGTTCTTCCTTATTTTCTCTACTCTGTTTCTTCTCTATGTCATTGCTGCTTAAAGCTTACAAAACTTTGAAGATTCTTCAAGGCAAAGGCAGAGATAGTAAGATCATTCTCACCCTTTTCGTCTTACAGGATAAGAGATATTCTCTTCTTGACAGGCTCACACATAATTTCCTCGCCTTTCCTTTTTGCAATAGAGTCTTGCTTGGTTTTGCCGGGGGACTCTTCCTTCAAGCGCTCTATGGCATTGTTCAGTTCTTTCAACCTCATCTTGGATACCATCTTCAATCCTATAACCATAGGAGCAATAGTTCGAATACAAAGAGAGGCTAGAAACTGAATGTGAAAATGTCTGAACAGTTGTGTGACCGGCGATGAGTAAGGAAGCTGTCTCTTATCCTTCACAACATTCCTATACATAGGCATTAGGATTGTATGAGGCAGAGAGAACTTCATTCCATTACTAATGGCAAACATTAGTTTGGCTTTGGATCAAGAAACATCTGTCTTTGAAGTTGACTTTGGTCGGATGCAGTCGATCACGACTTTGTGCAGCAAAATGTTTGAGGAAAACAGTCTAGAATAAGTAATATTGCCTTCAGCAAGTCTATCCCTAAAAAGAGAGCTTGTTGCATGACCAACAGAGACATTTATTGGTTGGAAACCACCTCTTTCCACACTAATAACATCAGCCAATGTATCAACATCCACCACGTAATCATTCTCACTCACAATGAATCGAAATCCATTTGTGTCAAGAAAAGGCAAATTCGAATAGAAATATGCAATTAACTTAGGATAAGCAACAAAAGTTTCAGAGCAAAATTTTTCAAGTTGAAGGAGAGTCTGCTTCTCCCTCAATCTCACCTTTATCGAATCCAAGAAATCAAAGTTGACCGATCGAGGGTTCATCACCCCTCTTTTTAGCAATTTGGAGTAAACCTTTTTGTGATCTTTAGAATGAAACAAACTCATTCCATCACCATGTACTTCAACAGTAATGCCCATTCTTGACTGAAAATTCGAGTACATCCTCTCATCATCGTCCTTGCTCTCTGGCTGATTAAAAGAGCCAAAATGAGGATCAACTAGAAAGTTACGAATTGCTCTATCTGCCTCTCCTTCAGATGCTATTCCTAATCTTTCGATCGTTCGCAAAAATTGAGTCTCATTCTTGTATCATTTTTCTTTCAGAAATTCATCAATAAAAGTCATAGCATTACCACCCTGCTTCAACGTATTGTAAAGCTTATAAATAACCTGGGGTTTCATGGTCTTGAGAGGTTCGGCATCTTCCACGATTTCCTCTTCCTCTAGTTGGCGTGGAGAATTCTAAGTAGGACTCTGTGGAGAGTGTTGTTGAGATTCTTCTTCTTCGGTCAGATCAAAATGTGTAGGACCCTTAGACATATTTCGTGGTCCCCTGCTTGAGATCCGAGACGACTTCCTTTGGAAAGACATCTTCACAGTCTTTGAAGATTTCCCGAACACATTCGAGTGAAAAAGATGAAAACTTGTAGAGCAAACTTGAGAGTAGAAATTATGTATTCTAGGGTTTGAGAAATCGTAAATGAAGAAGAAAGACTCGACCGTATATAAAGAAAGTAAAACGAGGTAAACGAACCGTCATAAGGAAAAAAGAAAACTACCTTTTTCAAAAAATAAAAACTGCCAAAAATTCAAAAATTCAAAAAAGATAATTTCTTAAAATAAAATAGGCAAGCAATGATTCAAATATCAACATACCTGTTCGAAATTTTCATACTAAAATTAAATTAATTGCATCGAAGAGATATTAACTTATCAAGTAGTTTCTAGGCACTTTAAGTCTGACCAACTTTAGACCTTAACTGGTAGGAGATAAAATATTCAGTTTGATACGAATAGATTCACATAAATTTTTCTCCAGTGGCTTTGTAAATATGCCTGCTAACTGATTCTTCGAGTCAATAAACTGAATCATAATCTCTCCATTTTGGACATGATCTCTTATGAAATGATGTTAAATCTCTATATGCTTTGCCATTAAATGAAGAATTGGGTTCTTTGTGAGATTAATAACACTGGTATTGTCACATTTGATTTTGGTACACGATTCTTCAATTTCAAAATCTCTTAGTTATTGTCTTATCCACGAAATTTGGGAACCCTAGCTTCCATGAGCCACATACTCTGCTTCTGCTGTTGATAGAGCTACAGTACTCTGCTTCCTTGAGAACTGAGACACCAGCATACTGCCTAGCAGTTGACAAGTACCAGAAGTACTATTTCTATCGACTTTACAACCTGCAAAATATGCATTTGAATATCCAAGGAAAGTAAAGTCTCAATCTTTGGGATACCACATACCTAGCGTTGGAGTAATTGCAACGTATTTGATGATGCATTTTGTAGCACTTAAATGAGATTTTTTGGGATCAGATTAGAATCTATCACAGATGCAAACATTAAACAAAATGTCAAGTCTAGATGCAGTAAGGTGGAGAAGAGAACCGATAATGCTCCTGTAAAGTTTCTGGTTTACTTTCTTTCCTCCTTCATCTTTGTCCAGCTTCGAAGAACTTGACATTGGTGTCTCTGTCTTCTTGCAATTTTCCGATCCGAATTTTTGATGAGATCTTTTGCATACTTTTCTTGGTGAATAAAGATACATTTCTTTGACTGTCTTACTTGTAATCCAAGAAAGAAGGTTAACTTGATAGGGCTAGTAAGAGTACTTAGAGGGGGTGAATAGGTGATCAAAGAAGTTTTTGCAAAGCTTTAACAAACCGATTCAACTTCTAAGAATAATAGACTGAAGATGTAAATGACTATAAACAGTAATATAATGCTACGAATTAAAGTAAAGAGATTAGGAAAAGAGAATTGAAACACAAGGTTTATAGTGGTTCGGCTTAAACCAAGCTTACGTCCATTCTCCTGCACTGATAGCCCACAGGCTAGATTCCACTAAGAACCAAAAGAGATTTTACAGTCTCACGTCCTTGATTCCACAGTGTAGAGACTCTCCCACACTTCCTCAAGGTCTCACAAGTATTTAATCTCTCTTTTGAGTACAATTTAGGCTCGACGAAATGAAACAGTGAAGAACTAAAAGCTTCAGACTTTGGAATTCTTCTTTCATGCACACACTATAATAACTTGAGCGTCTTCCTTATATACTCCTCCATGCCTTCATAACCATTGGCACCTTCTAAAGGAGTTTTTTCAATCTACTCGTTGAACAGAATCAATTAGGGAGATCTCGAGTTATTTAAGGAATGCGATGATAGCCCACAAATCTTACTTGCCCATATAATCAGGATCTAGGTTTTCACAAGTAGAACCTTCCAAGTATACTTTGCCAATCTAAAGATCTAATTATCCGAATCAGCAAGAATAATAGATCATGAGATGCTCTCTCCAATCGTGAAATCTTGTTCAACCGAACCAAACCTTTAAAGATATACTCGCATCTAGATAAGTCTTCTCCAACGAATAAAACTTTCATTCGTCGGTCTAGAGACTATTAGTGAGAGTAGATTTTAAATCTTGAGTCTTGAGTCTTCAGTCTTCAAACTTTGACAATAGAGTCTGGAGTTCGTTAGACTTTTGCACTTGAGTCTATAAGTCTTCAGACTAGACTGATGGAAACGTATTGTCAACTTTAAAACAAATAAGGAAGTTTTCTTCAACAATCTCCCCCTTTTTTATGGTGACAAAACTTTCCTGTAGATTTGAACACTTTTGACCTGCAAAAAAACATTTAAGCTAAACAGGATATCTCAAGGAAGATAAACATATTAGAATATGGATATAGTAGCGATTCTGCAACCACAGAAAACGTGTTAGTCTTGCCAAAACAAACAACTATCCTTTCCATAATCATCATCAACATAGCTTAAGTTACTGCAAGTCAAAGTATCAAATTAGACAGTCCAAATCTCAAAAGAATAAGTCAAACGAGTAACAAGTCTTCAGCAATTCAAACGATTAACAGAAGATAAGCCAAATCTGCACTTTTCCCCCTTTTTGTCAATAGCAAAAGGTGGAGAATGAATAAAAAGAGTTGTTGAAATAAAGGCAAAATCATGGGTGTTTTGGAAGGCGAACAAGCTCGAATTCTCCCATAGAATCCACAGTCTTCTCAAGCCTTGCAAAACTCTGCTTCAGTGACTGAAATTCTGCACCTTGTACTATAGACTGAACTTGATTCTTTAGGGCGTTCAATTGATCGTGCAAAGACACTGAAGTAGCCATGAAAACATTTTTGAGATCTTGCATCTCATATCTCATAGCATATTGCTGCTTTCTTACATCCAATAGAATCTCTAATAGCGTTGAAAAGTTAGCTGTTTATTCTGTAGCAGCACTAGGTCCAGCAGAGTCATTTCCAAAGACCTTGAGAGCAGATGGATCTTCAGAATGTCCACCATGACTCTCTTCTGGGTAATGAGAAGCAAAAACATCTTCTGGTGCTGCAGCGGAGCAACTCACATCACTAGTAAATAAATGTGAAGAAGTTCATTTTTGTTCAACAGCTCCCCCTATATGTTTGCGTGTAAGAGGAGTAGAAACAACTTCTTCAACTGCAGCTTCTATGGCAGAATGATGTTTGTCTATGTCAAGAGCTCCAGCTTTCCCAATGTTAGCCATTTCAGATTCACTGGACAAGGAGATAGCCAAAGTTGGCTCGAAAGAGTCGCCGTGACCTTGATCTCTCTCTTCTTCTCCTTCTTGTCCTCTCTCTTCTCTTTGTCCTGCTTCTTCCTCTTCTCTTCTTTCCTCTTCTTCTCTTTCTTCTCTTCTTTCCTCTGTCCTCCTCTGTTCATCAGTTCCTTCCTCTATCTCTTCTCTCTCCTTTTCTCTTTCTTGAGGCTCTTCTCGAGTCTCTTCAAAGCTGACAAAGCTTTTCAAATTTCGTAAGGTTGAAAGAGTCAGTGCGTCCTCATCCTCTCCATCCTACAAGATAAGAACTCTCTTCTTCTTCACCGGAGTGTCCATGGGCTCCTTGCATTTTCTCTTGGCTGCAGCAGAGTCTTGTCTTGTTTGCACAGGAGACTTTTCCTTCAAAGGCTCCAACACCTTGTTAAGCTCTTTCAAGCGCATCTTTGTGACCATTTTAAATCCAATCACCGTTGGAGAAATTGTTGACAATTTTAATGGTGCAGGGATGTGAATGGTAAAATGTCTAAAAAGACGCGAGATAAGAGTATAATAAGGGAGTTGTCCCTTATCCTTCACCATTGATCGATACATGTGGAACAAAATGGTGTGGAGCAGAGAGAATTTGAAGCTAGAGTTGATGGCATACATCAATTTCGCTTCAGACCGAGAGGCATCAGTCTTGGAAGTCAACTTGGGATGTATGCAGTTGATTACAATCTTGTGTAGCAAGATGTTTGAGGCATTCATCCTTGAATTGGAAATCTTGCCTTCAACATCCCTGTCTTTTACCAACGATAGAGTAGCATGAGCAATAGACACGTTAATTGGTTGGAAACTCGTTATTTCCACCCCAATTATATCAGCCAATGTGTCCATAGTCACCAAGAATTCCTTATCTCTCACTATAAAAGAAAAGCTGTTTGCATCCATAAAAGATAAGTTCGAATAAAGGCATGCTGTGAGTTCAAGATAGGCAACAGTGGATTCAAAACAAAAGTGCTCCAATTGCAGTAGAGCCAACTTCTCTTGTAGATTGACTTTTACTGAGTCAAGAAAATCAAAATCAATATTCCTAGGGTACATGACCCCTCTCTTCAGCAGTTTTGAATAAACCCTCTTGTGATTCTTTGATCTAAATAGATTAGAACCATCAATAACATTTGCAGCCACTCCCGTTTTAGGCTGAAAGTGGGAAAACATCCTCTCATCACCATCCAGTCCTTGAGGTTGATTAGTAATCCCAAAGCGTCGGTCGCTAGGAAAGTTAGCAAATGCTTTTTCAGCCGATCCTTTTTCGGCAATACCTATATCTTCCATGTCACGCAGAAAAAGAGTCTCATTCTTATACCCTCTCTCTCGCAGATATTCATCAATCAAGGACATAGGAGTTCTGTGGCACCCCGAACCCTTCGGCGGTCGCCACAAGCACCAATGTTACACCTTAATACCCTATCATACTTATACTTAGAAGAAGCGTCGTTATTCACAGGCATTTTTTTTTTTTAAAAAGCGGTCCCAACACGACTCATTAGCAGAAGCAAAATAAAGCATCACCATCTATCCCCCTACTAATCCATGATACCAATACACACCACTACTCACCATGATTTTATAAACAAGCCATGATGATATTGCTAGTACGAGTACCTAGAGGGGGGTGAATAGGTATACAACGAATTTTCTTGAAGATTGCACAATACTTTAGACAGTTAAAGAATTTGCAATAATTAAATATCAATCGAGAGACTGAGTAAGGGAAAGAGAGAATTGAACACTCGGTTTATAGTGGTTCGGCTTGATTCAAGCCTACGTCCACTCTTCTGCACTGACAGTCGATTGGCTTGATTCCACTATAATCAAAGAGCTGTTACAGTGTTGATCTTCCTTGAATTCTAGGTGTAGATGATCTACCACACTCTCTCAAGGTGTCACCAAATATAAACACTCTCTCGTGTATACAATTTCGCTCGAACAGTCTCGACTAATAATCAAGGGTCTTCGGACTCGGAATTTTTCTATCAATCACACACTTAAAACAACTAGAACGTCTTCCTTTTATACTCCTTCATGCCATCATAGCCGTTGGCACTTACCAAAGGAATTTCTCCAATCTACCCGTTGGACGGAATCAATCAAGAAGATCATCCGAGCTATTTAAGGAATCGATGATAGCCCATCAATCTGTTCGCCCATACAATCGGGATCTTGGTTTCCAAGAATAGAACATTCCAAGAATACTTCGTCGACCATCGGATCTTCAATCGATCTTAGATAAGAATTAAAGAATCCGAAATGATTATCCAACCAAAGAATCTATTCCGAGGATAGGATCGAATCCTCAACCATAAACCTCGGCTTTGGATTTCCTTCGTCACGGATTGGAAAGACTGTCAGTGAGAACAGACTTAAGTCTTGAGTCTTGGGTCTTGAGTCTTGGATCTTGAGTCTCGAGAATACAAAGTCTTCGTACTTTAAACTGTCGGTCTCCGAACATCCGGACTTAGACCGATAGAAACGTTTTGTCGGCTTCAAAATATTCGGAAAGATTTCTCCAACAATCTCCCCCTTTTTGATTGTGACAAAACTTTCTTGTAGATTTGAACAACTTTGACCTGCAAAAACATTTCTCAAGCAATATGGCTAACTCAAAAAGATTAATAAAGCAACCGAGACTCGCATCCACAGAAAATTGGTTAGACTTTCATGAGAAACACCATATAACACACTTGAATAAATGCAACCAGTCAAGCATCACAATCCACAGTCAATTCAGTCAAATTCACACTCAAGTTCAAGTTCTCAAGTCATACTCAAAAATAAACATAACCACTAAATTTTTTTTTAAAAGATTGGTTCAAATTGGTTGGTTCTCCCCCTTTTTGTTAGCATTGAAAAGGGTGAGAAAGGAGTCATGTCTGCTTGGGAATGCGCACGATCTGGAAATCCCCAATGGACTGGACTACTCCTTCGAGCTTCTTCAGTCTTCTCTCGATGAGCTACCTCTTCTCCCTTAGCATTGGCTTGAAGTTGCGAGCGAGGTCTTTGAATTTATCCTCCGAGAGATCGAAGATGCTTGTCCAGCATTCTTCAAAGCTTGGATTTCACAATCCCGTAACATATATCGGCTACGCATTTCCGAAGAATATTCATGATGCTACGAAAATCTGCAGAATCATCCGTCTCGTGTACCGGCATGAGCTTTCTCGAATGAGTAAATGCGGACGATGGCGCTTCAAGATAGTCTCGGCAGATTTGGAATCGACGTATCACCTTCTTCGGGCAATTGAGAGACTCGAACTTCTTCGGGTCTTCGGAGATTGTCTTAGATCTTCACTGACAGCAGCATGAGGTGTAGACCTCTCTTGCTCTCCAACTCCCCCTGTCTCATTGAGAGGGGAAAAGTGATGATCATGCTCTTTATTTCCCTTCTCTCCAGATTTGTCAGCCGACTTTTCTTTTTCTCCTTTTCCTTCTTCTTCAACTTCTTTCTCCTTCTCTCTCTGTTCTTCCTCTTCTCTGTTCTGTTCTCCTTCTTCTCTGTTCTGCTGAAGATCTGTCGGATGAGACACAGAACGTCTTGTTCTTGTCAGCGCTTGGATAGTGGGATCTTCATCATCTTCATCTTCATCCTCAAGGATGAGAGTTCTTTTCTTCTTCTTCGATGGGGCACCCATGGCCTCCTTTCCTTTCCTTTTTGAAGCTGACATCGGATCGGAGATTTCACTTTGAATTTCTCCATTGCCTTGGAGAGTTCTTGCGTACGCATCTTCATTAACATTTTCAACCCTACCACCATCTTATCACACGGTCGAACACAAAATGTATGTGGCGGATCAATGTTCGGATGTCTCGAAGATCTTGGTCACCCGCACCGGATAAGGCAATTGTCCTTTGTCTTTTGACACCGCTCTGTACATATGGAAGAGAATAGTGTGCGGGAGAGAAAACTTCCGTCCCGAGTTGATCGCATACATCAACTTTGCTTCGAAAGAGACACACGAAGTCTTTGATGTAGACTTCGGTCCGAGACAAGCTTGATCACAATCTTATGAAGCACAATGTTGATGGCATTCATCCCGGAATAGGTAATTTTCTTCTCTACGTCCCTATCTTTGACAAGATCCAGAGTAGTACGAGCAGTGAGACTTTGATTGGAAGATAACGTCCTCGTTCAACTCCAACTATGTCCGCCAACATATTCACATCTACCACGTAGACTTGGTCTCGAACACTGAATGAAATTCTATTCTCATCCAAAAAGCTAAGATTTGAATAGAAATAAGCGGTCAGTTGAACATACCCGTCCGTAGAGTCAGAGCAAAAAGTCTCAAGTTGAAGCAAATTCAACTTTTCTCTTAAGTTCACGTTGATGGTGTCCAGGAAGTCAAAATCGACACTTCTAGGGTTTATCACCCCTCTTTTCAACAGCCTGAAATACGCTTTTTCCTGATCCTTGGATTTAAACAAATCCATCCGATTTCCTTTCACCTTTGCTGCCACACCCAGTCTAGGTTTAAATTCAAGGAACATTTTGTCATCATCGTTCCCGTCAATCAGATTTTGTCCTGGCATACGAGGATCACTCGGAATGTTCTCAAGAGCCTCCTCTGCTCTTCCTTTAGGAGCAATTCCCAATTCCTCCATTTTCCGCAGAAAAAGATACTCATTCCCATAATTTTTGTCCTTAAGGAAGTCATCTATATACTTTAAAAAAGTGCCGGTGATTTTCAACGCACGATAAAGCTTATAGATAACGGAGGGTTTTTGGACTCTTGCGGGTCGGCATCCTCGATTATCTCTTCTTCCAGATTTTGACTTGCACCTTGTGGGGCGGAGACGATGAATGACGTGGAGGAGAGCGAATCGGACTTTGTCGCCGACTTGATAAGTCTTCTTCTTCGCAAGATCGAAGTGAGTCGGTCCCTTCTCCATTCTTTGTGGTCCCCTTTGCGATTCTTGATGATTTCCTCGAAGACGATATCTTTCTTTGTCTATTGGAAGATTCCTTCACTTGCTTTTCCCAAGAAAAATGACCACTTTCTCGACGATGAACAACAAATAGAAACAAGATCGGGAGGAGAGTGCCTTTTAGGGTTTTGAAAATTGGGCGAAGAAAAAGCGTATATATATATACCTCGGATTTGAAAAGAGAAGTTTAATCGGTACAAGGAAAGTGTACGAACACTTCTTTTCAAAATCAATAACTGCCAAAATTAATTCCTTGAAAAAGACAAGTTTTCAAATTTCACACGAATTATATCTGAATGAAAGAACGTACCTTTTCGAGATAAAATAGCAACTTACAGTCTTTAGCCAAGAATGTTTGAGTCTCAAAGTCTGAGAGATCAAAGTCTTAGAAATGGTGAGTCTCTAGACTTTAACTTCTTCAAGCTTCAAAATGTTGAGTCTTGAGCGAATAAAGTCGAATTGATTTTTCTCCAAAGGCTTTGTGAATATATCTGCTAGTTGACTCTTCGAATCAACAAATTGAATCGAGATTTCTCCATTTTGAATATGATCTCTAATGAAGTGATGTCGAATCTCAATATGCTTTGCTCTTGAATGAAGAATTGGATTTTTGGTGAGATTGATCGCGCTGGTGTTATCACATCTGATTTCTGTGCATGAGTCTTCAATGCCAAAGTCTTGTAGCTGTTGTTTTATCCATAGAATTTGCGAACAGCAGCTTCCAAGAGCTACATACTCTGCTTCTGTCGTTGAGAGAGCTACAGTGCTTTGCTTCCTTGAGAACCAAGACACTGTCCTGTTTCCAAGCAGTTGACAAGTTCCAGAAGTGCTCTTTCTATCGACTCTGCAACCGGCCAGATCTGCATCTGAGTATCCTAGAAGATTAAAGTCTCCCCTCTTTGGATACCAAAGACCGATGCTTGAAGATGAGGCAACGTATTTGATAATACGTTTCACGGCAATGAGATGTGATTCTCTAGGATCTGATTGAAACCTAGCACAGATGCAAACACTCAACAAAATATCAGGTCTAGAAGCAGTAAGATAAAGAAGTGAACCGATCATGCTCCTGTACAGCTTTTGATCTACTTTCTTCCCTTCTTCATCCTTGTCTATCTTCTGAGAACATGACATTGGTATGTCGGTCTTTTTGCACCTTTCCAATCCAAATCTTTTGACAAGATCATTAGCATATTTTTCTTGGAAGATAAAAGTTCCTTCCTTCAATTGCTTTATTTGAAGGCCAAGAAAGAATGTTAATTCTCCCATCATACTCATTTCAAATTCGTCCTGCATAGACTTAGAAAATTTCTTGCAAAGACTTTCATTAGATGATCCAAAAATAATGTCATCAACATATATTTGAACGAGTAAGAAACTTTTGTTTTCCTTTTTGATGAACAGAGTAGTATCTACTTTACCTTTGACAAATCCGTTATGTAATAAGAACTTACTTAGTCTGTCGTACCAAGCTCGAGGAGCTTGCTTTAGACCATACAGAGCCTTTTTCAGTCTGAAGACTGAGTTTGGCTTCTTTGGGTCTTCAAATCCAGGCGGTTGTTCCACATAAACTTCCTCTTGGATAAATCCATTTAGGAAAGCACTTTTGACGTCCATTTGGAATAACCTGAAATTTTTGTAACAAGCAAACGCAAGTAATAGACGAATAGCTTCTAACCTTGCTACAGGAGCGTAAGTCTCATCATAGTCTATTCCTTCTTTTTGCGTGTATCCCTTGGCTACGAGTCTTGCTTTATTTCGTACGACTTTTCCTTCTTCATTCATCTTGTTCCTGAATACCCATTTAGCTCCAATAACAGTTTTACCTTTTGGTTTAGATGTCAATTCCCAGACATCATTAATATTGAACTGTCTGAGCTCCTCTTGCATAGCTTCGATCCAGCTTTCATCAGATAAAGCTTCTTCTATGCTTTTTGGTTCAATTTCATAAATGAGAGCAACATCACTAGACTCTTCACGCCTTTTTGATCTGGTGCGGATTCCTTCATTGATTTCGCCAATAATGAGATCTTTAGGATGACCGGATTTGTGTTTCCGATTCGGTTGATTTGCTTGGATGATGATCTCTTTCTTTATTTGAATCTTCATGAGCTTCTTGATGTTGGACTTCCAGAGTCTGAGATGCTTCTTGAGTTGAAGACTTTGGAAGGTCTAGAGTGAGTTCAGACTCTTCATATTGAGTCTGGCTGTATTCATCTTGCGTTGAGTCTTGGAATTTGACATTCATTGATTCTTCCACAGACTGGCTTTTCTTGTTATAGACTCTGTAGGCTTTGCTTGATGTAGAATATCCAAGGAAGATGCCTTCATCTGATCTTTCTTCAAACTTACCAACTCGATCATTTGCATTTTTCAATATAAAGCATTTGCAACCGAACACATGAAAGTATGAAACAATAGGCTTCTTACCTTTGAATAATTCATAAGGGGTTTTCTCAAGAATAGGTCTTAAAAAGACTCTATTTATAATATAGCATGCTGTTGAAATAGCTTCAGCCCAAAACCGTGAAGAAATTTTGCTTTCAATTAAAAGTGTTCTAGCCATTTCTTGAAGAGATCTATTCTTTCTTTCCACAACTCCATTTTGCTGAGGAGTGTATGGAGAAGAGAATACATGTTTAAAACTAGATTCATCACACAATTTTGTGAAATCTTGATTTTCAAATTCTCCTCTATGATCTGTTCTTATACTTGAAATAGCACATCCTTTTTCATTTTGAACCTTTTTAGCAAACTTCTCAAAGTACGAAAAGGTTTCTGACTTACTTGCAAGAAAATATACCCAGGTAAAGCGAGAGTAATCGTCTACAATTACTAGACAATACTTCTTACCTCCAATGCTCTGGGTTCTTGTTGGTCCGAAGAGATCCATATGAAGCAACTGCAGTTCATGATTAGTAGATACATGATTTGTTTGCTTAAATGAATTTCTTACCTGCTTTCCCAGAATGCATGGAGTGCATGACTCAGACTTTTGGTATGGCAATTTGGGTAGACCTCGAACAAGCTGCTTTGATGAGATTTTGGCTAATTGCTTCATATTGACATGGCCAAGCTTTCTGTGCCATATGCTTGCTTCATCTTGGATTGAAATTAGACATTGAGATTTATTCAATTTCATGTTTGAGAGGTAGATGTTTCCATGTCTTCGACCCATGAAAGACTCGCAGAATCTTTACTAATTCCATAGCAAATTCCTTCTTGAAAGGAGATCTTGAAACCGGTATCACACAATTGGCTAATGCTGAGAAGGTTATAGTTGAGTCCTTCTACTAGAGAAACATTGCTTATTGTGAGATTTCCAATTCTCACAGTTCCAAATCCCACGATGCTTCCTTTGCCGTTTCCTCCAAATGAAACATTTCCGCCGTTTACTTGAACAAGCTTTACGAAGCACTTTGAGTCTCCCGTCATGTGTCTTGAGCATCCGCTGTCAAGATACCATTTTATCTTTTTCTTGACGGAGACCTGCATTCAAGTGAGAGTCTCAAGCTTTCTTTGGTACCCAAATTTTCTTGGGTCCTTTGGAGTTAGTAGGATAAGCATTATTGGGCCATGCTTTCTTAACAGGTTTCCAAACCATAGGACAGTCTTTTTCAAAATGATCTAGACCGTTACACTTTGAACACCTTAGAGCATTTCGACCAACGCACTTTACGAAAACTTTCTTGAAATGATTTTTGTAAGCTTCTCTTGACGGTCTTTTCTTAATTCTTTCTTTAACTTTAGGAAAATCAATCAAGGGAACTGTTTCCATTGTCATGCCTAACCCGGACTTATTGAAATAGGGTCTTTGAACTGAAAGCACTTTTTCAAGCTTTTCGGATCCTATCGAAAACTTTTTTGAAATATTTGATAAGTCTGTTTTTAAGAAAACATTTTCTTTCAAAAGATCATCTTCTTTTTCTTTAAGAGCAGAAACATTTAGGTCTAGACTTTTAACTCTTTCTTCTAAAATAACTTCCTTTTGTTTCAGAATTGAGTTTTCCTTTTTAAGTTCGGAAATTCTTTTGAGAGAAGTCTTAAGACTGAAACACAGTTCATCAATATATTTAGAGACTTTGACAGGAATTTTAAAATCACTTACCTCAAATTCACTGTCTAAGTCTGAACCAGAATCTGAGTCTGAATCTGAATGTGCCATCAAACATATGTTGGCATATTCATTATCACTCTCTTCACATTCTCGTATCACTCCGTGTTTCGGCTTTGAGAGCTTTTCGAAACTTCTCAGCTTTCCTCTTTTCTTTTCGAAGAGGACAGGTTGGGTCCGATGTGTCCCTTCTTTTTACATTCGAAGCAAACTACATCTTTGTTTGGTTCCTCATCATCAACAGACTTAGTCTCGTGTCTCTCGAAAACTTTGTTTCCTTGGGATGAACCTTCTGCCTTTTCTATTCAGTTTTCTGAATCTTCTTATCATGAGAGCGAGCTCCTCATCATCCATATCATCTTCAGAATCTGCATCATCGTAATCGTCATTTGATTTTAGTGCAATAGATTTCTTACCTCTTGGATCTTCGTCTTCATTAATTCGTTCCACTTCGTAAGACCGAAGAGTTCCAATCAGCTCGTCTACGATAATGGCATGATTCTTTGCGTCTCTCTTATTGAAGTCTTTATATGATTCCAATCCTTGGAGAGTCCACGCGTGAAGCTTGTTCACCTTCATGGGATCAGAAATTTTTTGTCCTTGGTTCTCAAGACCATTGACAATATCTCGTAAAACGACTAAACATGTCGTTATAGATTCTCCTGGTTTCATTTTGAAGGCTTCATATTGACCAAGGAGAATGTTAATTCTGGTCGCCTTCACTCGATCTGTCCCTTCATAGGTGATGTGTAATCTATCCCATACTTCTTTTGCTGTAACACAAGAAGATATTCTATTATATTCAGTTGGAGATAAAGCACAATATAAAGAGTAAATTGCTTTTGCATCGAGTGCTTGTCTCTTGTTTATCTCTTCCTGAGACATTCCGCTAGTTTCAATAGTGTCTTTCCCTCTTTCGTAGATTGATGCAGCAGCAGGAGTGATTCCTCTTTCCACAACGTCCCATTCCGTAGGATCCTTTGATCGAAGGAAAGCTTTCATCTTGTTCTTCCGGATGTTGTAATCATTTCCATCGAAGTAGGGAGGTCTGGTATTGCTTTGCCCTTCCACCAGCCCCGGTGCTAGCATACTAGCCATGGATCTTTTACTCTGAAGTAAAACACTTCAAACAAAGTAAGAACACGGGCTCTGATACCAATTGATATTGCTAGTATGAGTACCTAGAGGGGGGTGAATAGGTATACAACGAATTTTCTTGAAGATTGCACAATACTTTAGACAGTTAAAGAATTTGCAATAATTAAATATCAATCGAGAGACTGAGTAAGGGAAAGAGAGAATTGAACACTCGGTTTATAGTGGTTCGGCTTGATTCAAGCCTACGTCCACTCTTCTGCACTGACAGCCGATTGGCTGGATTCCACTATAATCAAAGAGCTGTTACAAAGTGTTGATCTTCCTTGAATTCTAGGTGTAGATGATCTACCACACTCTCTCAAGGTGTCACCAAATATAAACACTCTCTGTGTATACAATTTCGCTCGAACAGCTCGACTAATAATCAAGGGTCTTCGTACTGGGAATTTTTCTATCAATCACACACTTAAAATAACTAGAACGTCTTCCTTTTATACTCCTTCATGCCATCATAGCCGTTGGCACTTACCAAAGGAATTCCTCCAATCTACCCGTTGGACGGAATCAATCAAGAAGATCATCCGAGCTATTTAAGGAATCGATGATAGCCCATCAATCCCGTTCGCCCATACAATCAGGATCTTGGTTTCCAAGAATAGAACATTCCAAGAATACTTCGTCGACCATTGGATCTTCAATCGATCTTAGATAAGAATTAAAGAATCCGAAATGATTATCCAACCAAAGAATCTATTCCAGAGGATAGGATCGAATCCTCAACCATAAACCTCGGCTTTGGATTTCCTTCGTCACTGGATTGGAAAGACTGTTAGTGAGAACAGACTTAAGTCTTGAGTCTTGAGTCTTAAGTCTTGAGTCTTGGGTCTTGAGTCTTGGATCTTGAGTCTCGAGAATACAAAGTCTTCAGACTTTAAACTGTCGGTCTCCGAACATCCAGACTTAGACTGATAGAAACGTTTTGTCAGCTTCAAAATATTCTGGAAAGATTTCTCCAACACACGAAACCTTATTTACATATACTTTCAAGATGAGACTTCTTTTGGGTCGGTACATCAAAAGGAAAAGCTAGGACTCAGCCACGTCCGGCCTAAAACCCCAAAAAGAACCCTCGACCCTCTACATCACACGTGTACAATCCCCCATCATAGGTGTCAGCTAACGATCCCCAAAAAGATCCAGCTCCTACTCGTCACGCACGGCCCTCACACCCATCCTGGTGCATCAGGCGGTGGCGGCGGCAGCATTCCACGCATCACCCCGTCGCGTCGAACATGGACAGATATAAACTCTTGGACAACAGGGCCCCCAGCCAGACCCACGTCGTACATAACTAGACAGCGCACTCGAATATACACAAGACCAGGAACTGAAGGACAATCAAACTCCTCGCATTTGACCTCTACGTCCGAAGGTATGCCGTAAAATATACCCCACGTAACGGCAGGAAGCGGCATGCTGCTAATCTGAAATATTGGTCCCCAAAAGGGGTGAGTACAACCACTCAGCAGATAAGGAATCCAATAACAACTCAATGCATTATACAAATCATACATGCATTGTAGGCGTTACTTACCTTGAAGCCATGTGCATACTATCATGCATCATCATATTATACATGTCGTCATCATCATGGCATCATTACATCATACATGTCATCATCATCATGCCATAGCATATTTCATTGTCATTATCATCATCATGCATATCATATATCATCATCGTTATCATCATCATCATTATGCATATCATCATGCATATCGTTATGCCATATCATATATCATAGGTGATCGTCACTATTTCACATCACAAATCATCATCATCATCATCCTCATCATCATGCATATCATCATGCATATCATGCCATGGGTGATCGTCACTATTTCACATCATATATCATCATCATCATCATCATCATCATCATCATCATCATCATGCATATCATGACATGGGTGATCGTCACTATTTCACATCACATATCATCATCATCATCATGCATATCATGCCATGGGTGATCGTCACTATTTCACATCACATATCATCATCATCATCATCATCATCATCATCATCATCATCATGCATAACATCATGCATATCATGCCATGGTTTAATTTCCACTTTTAGCTTTCAATTTGATCACCACATCACCCATTCCTCAAATCATCAATTTCATCATCCCCTCAGGCAAAGACCTCCGAGGCTTCCGGCATTCAGCCATCCCAGGCCACCGGGCATCCGGCCTCCCACATTCCGGGCATCTCGCATCCCAACTGACATCACGAGGCATTCCCTTCGGGCGTAAAACCTCCGACGGGCTTTCGGCATTTACACTCCCCCGGCGGGCATCCCGCACCCCAAATCCCGGCATCGCGAGGTATTCCCTTCGGCGAAACCTCCGATGTGGCTTTCGGCACCCCCACGTTCCGGGCATCCTGAATCTCCCAGGGCCATCTGGCAATGCATCTCTATACATTCCGGGCATTAACCTCCACCACAAGCACCTCCTCACTTATCATTATCCACATTTACCATTATTTTGATCTCAATTTAACATGGCACATGGCGTGACATCAAACAAGTCATACTTGGCATGGAATTCACACATGCATCTCGATTCAATGTCATACATATACCAAGACTTTATCACACATGCAACATAAATTAATTAAATAGAATCTATGGCCAAAATAATCTATTTTATTTTATTTTATTTTATTTATTTATTTATTTAAATTCCAACTTTTGTCATTTCCATAAATTTAATATCAACAAATTCCCAAAATTATAAAAATTACAGCAAATATTAAACAAGCCAATAGGATGATAATTTCATACAAAATACATGGCCAAATAGCATTTCACACAATTTCCCAATTTTCACAAAACATCATAAAATTTTCGGATGAAACAAGAATGCACGGTTTCCGAAGAAATTCGATTAAAATATCCATACGGCCTCCAAAAATTACGAAATTTTACCGTATTATAGCCAAGACATTTTCGTACAACTTTCATGAAGACTTCTAAGCCAAATTATTTTTAGATTATTTTATACAATCTCATGAAGCTTCTGGATCCATTACCTCATCGTCCAGTACATGCTTCTCCGAAATACTGAGATTTCACCTACCTATTCTCTTTCGTTTCCTCTGAAATTTGGATATTTTATACATAAAAATGTCCTTTACAATTTTCATGAAGAGATCTAGGTAAAATGACCAGAATATAGTCATCATTTAGGTCCTTGAAGTCTCGGGTGTCTCGGAATACATCACCAGAATCATCGTCTTCAAGATCTAGTTTATTTACTAGGATATACTTGTTCATTTCACTTCAAATTTGAGTATGTTGTAGTTTAAGATATTCCCTACAACTTTCATGAAGAAATCGAAGCGTGATTCTCATCACAAACCAACACTCAATCACGAATCCAGCAAGAGGTCAGTAAAAACTCTCCAGACCTGAGGTCTCCGTAGGATTAGACTTTAACCCCTCAAATATCCATCATTTTCCACGAAATTTCAGTATGTTGTAGTACAAGATGTTAGCTACAAATTTCATGAAGAAATTGAAGCCAAAATCGGACTCTAAACACACATGCAAGCTCAAAAAATTTTCTGACTCACATGATCCGAGCAAGAACAGTCACGCGATTCAAGAATAAGCCAACCACACCTCGGTTTTTCCTCACTTAAACACCCAAAAATTTAACATCCAAACAACATACAAGCATGCAAGAGAAGCTAGAGGACTCCCACTTGCCTCTAGACCGGTCGGTCGACGGCGTAGGGCGGCGAACACAGCGGCACACGGCGGACGGACGGCGGTTTCTCCTCCTCTCTCTCTCTCACCCTCTCTCTCGGCCGAATGGGAAATCCGGCCACCCTCTCTCTCTCTTCCCTCTTATACCCCCAAACTCTCATCATTGATAATCATTACTTGCCTTAACCATGGCCAATGCATGGCCTTCTTCCCTAAGCCAATACATGAGAGTCTTGTGCCACTTGTCTTGATGGGCTTTTGGGCCTTCTTTGTGGCCGACGGCCACATCTCCTTGGGCCTAAATGAGCCGGCGACAGCCCCCTTCCATGGGCTTCTATTGGGCCGACTAGCTTGGCCCACTAAAAGCTTAGGCCAATGGGCCTAAGGCCCATCCTAAAAATTGACCTTTTCCTCTTTTTTTTTTTAAAATTTAATTTTAAAAATTCCATTCTATAAATATTTTCAAATTTCAATTTTCATCTTGGCCAAAGTCTTGGGACATCTTGTTTATTGAAATTTAATTTATAAAATGCATGGCCAAGCATAGATTATTAATCTATCAAATTTAAATTCTCACAATCACATGCACAAATCATCTAATTAAAAAGACTAATGGCTAAAGCATAAGCCATGGAAAATTTAGCACCTAATTAGAGACTTTAACACACCTTATAGCTTGGCTCTGAATTTTGGGATGCCACAAGTTCCCCCTCTTTTCAAATTGGAATAAAGATTGAAAGCAACTTGAGGAGTTAACGTTCTTACAGGATTAGCCTCTTCTATCACTTTTGGTTAAGTCGGTGTAGAAGATGGGCGCTGCTAAGAAGGTTGTTGCTGTCTTTGTTGCTGAGATGGAGTAGAAACTTCTTCTTTGGTCAAGTCGAAGTGCGTAGGACCCTCGGGCATGTGTCGTGGTCCCCTACTCGCAATCCTTGAAGACTTTCTTGAAGACATTATCGATTCAAGGGAGAGATTTCAAGCTTGCTCGAAAAAGGTGAAAACTTTTTGGGCAAATCGAGAATGAAAGTGAAAGTAAGTGGGAATTTTGTATTCTAGGGTTTCAGTGTAAACGAAGAAGACGAGTTTCTGCTATATATATATATATATAAACAATTGAAGCGAGGTAAACGAAACTTTATAAAAGGAAAATAAAAAATATCTTTTCAAAAAAGAATAACTGCCGCTTTTTAAATAACTACCTTTTTGAAAAGAATAACTTCCATAAAATCAAAAACTCAAAAAAATAACTTCTAAAAATAACAAACAATTAGCGATTAAAAGAGATCGTACCTTTTCAAATTAAAATATTGGAATAGAAATAACTTACAGTCGTAACTTTCTCAGTTATTCTGAGTCTGAACAACTTCAAACTTTACCTCTTGAGTCTTGAGCACTTTCAAACTTTACTGAATAAATGATATTATGTTCAGTCTAGTGCGGATAGATTCAAATAGGCTTTTCTCTAGAGACTTTGTAAATATGTCCGCTAGTTGATTATTTGAATCAATGAATTGAATCAAGATTTATTCGTTTTGAACATGATCTCTAATAAAGTGATGCCGAATCTCTATATGCTTTGCTCTTGAATGAAGAATTGGATTCTTTGTGAGATTAATTGCATTGGTATTGTCACATTTGATCTTGGTGCATGATTTTTCAATTCTAAAGTCTCTCAGTTGTTGTTTTATCCATAAGATTTGAGAACAGCAATTTCCAAGAGCCACATACTCTGCTTCTGTTGTTGAAAGAGCTATAGTGCTTTGCTTCCTTGAGAACCACGATACTGTCCTATTTCCCAACAATTGACAGGTACCGGAAGTACTATTTCTATCAACTTTGCAACCTGCTAGATCTGCATCTGAATATCCAAGGAGAGTAAAGTCTCATTTCTTGGGATACCACAGACCTAACTTTAAGGTTGATGCAACGTATTTGATGATGCGTTTTCCAGCATTTAGATGAGATTCTTTGGGGTTAGATTAAAATTTAGTACAAATGCAAACACTAAACAAAATGTTAGGTCTAGAAACAATAAGATAAATAAATGAACCAATGATACTCCTGTATAACTTTTGGTCAACTTTCTTTCCTCCTTCATCTTTGTCCAGCTTCGAAGAACTTGACATTGGTATATCAGTCTTTTTGCAATTCTCCAAACCGAACTTTTTAACAAGTTCTTTAGCATATTTTTCTTGGTGAATGAAAATTCCTTCCTTCAATTGCTTCACTTGTAGTCCGAGAAAGAAAGATAGTTCACCCATCATGCTCATCTCGAATTCATCCTGCATAGACTTAGAGAATTAACCTGTTGTACCATGCTCGAGGTGTTTGCTTTAAACCATATAGAGCCTTTTTCAGTCTAAATATTGAGTCTGGTTTCCTTGAGTCTTTAAAACAAGGAGGTTGTTCCACATACACTTCTTCTTGGATAAATCCATTCAGAAATGCACTTTTGACGTCCATTTGGAATAACCTGAAATTATTATAATAAGCAAAAGCAAATAATAACCTAATTGCTTCTAACCTAGCTACTAGAGCGTAAGTCTCATCATAGTCTATCCCTTCTTCTTGCATATATCCTTTGACCACAAGTCTTGCTTTGTTTCTTACCAGTTTTCCTTTTTAGTCCATCTTGTTCCTAAAAACCCATTTAGCTCCAACAACAGATTTACCTTTTGGTTTAAGAGTTAATTCCCAAACATCATTAACACTAAACTGCCTGAGCTCTTCTTGCATTGATGCAATCCAACTTTCGTCAGTTAAAGCTTCTTCGATGCTTTTGGGTTCGATTTCATAAATAAGTGCCACAGCGCTAGACTCTTCTTGCCTTTTGGATCTGGTGCGAATCCCATCATCAATATCACAAATAATGAGTTCTTTGGGATGACTAGACTTGTGCTTCCAATTACTGGTCAGTCTAACAAATTGTTGATCTTTTTCTTCATTTGATTATTCAACATCCGTTCGTTGTTGTTCTTCTGAAGTCTGAGCAGCTTAAGGGGAGGTAGACTTTGTAAAGTTTGAAGCAGGTTCAGATTCTTCAGGTTGAGTTTGAATTAATTGATTTTGCAAAGAGTCCTGAAATTTGACATTCATCGACTCTTCCACAGATTGAGTCTTCTTGTTGAATACTTGTAGGCTTTGCTGGAGGTTGAATATCCAAGGAAGATTCATTTGTATGATTTTTTTTTTCAAACTTACCAACTCGATCATTTGCATTTTTCAAGACAAAACATTTGCAAATAAACACATGAAAATAAGAAACAATTGGCTTTTTTTCCTTTGAATAACCCATAGGAAGTTTTCTCCAAAATAGGCCTTAAGAATACTTTATTTTTTTTTTTTGGTAAAGTCCTTAAGAATACTCTATTAATAATATAACATGCTATAAAAACTGTTTCAGCCCAAAAACGAGAAGAAATATTACTTTTAATAAAAGAGTTCTTGCCATTTATTTCAAAGATCTATTCTTCCTTTCCATGACTCCATTTTGTTTTGGAGTGTATGGAGAGGAGAAAATATGCTGAAATCCAGAATTATCACAGAATTTGGCAAAGTCTTGATTTTCAAACTCACCTCCATGATCTGTCTGTATACATGAGATAGCATATCCTTTCTCATTCTGTACTTTCTTGGCAAACTTTGAAAAGTGAGAAAATGTTTCAGACTTACTTGCCAAAAAATGAACTCAAGTAAATTGAGAATAGTCATCCACAATCACTAGGCAATATCTCTTTCCACCAATACTTTGAGTTCTGGTTGGTCCAAAAAGATTCATATGCAGTAGCTGTAAAACACGATTAGTAGTAACTTTATTTATTGGTTTAAAAGAACTTCTTACATGTTTTCCCAACACACATGGTGTGCATAAATCAGATTTTTGGTATTTCAGGTGGGTAGTCCACAAACAAGTTTCTTGAAATAGATTTTGGCAATTTGCATCATGTTGATATAGCCAAGCTTTCGATACCAAAAATTTGCTTCATCTTGAATAAAAATTAGACATTGAGGCCTTTCTGGTTTGATATGTAGAAGATAATTGTTCACATGCCTTCGTCCAATAAAAGATTGTGAAGAATCTTTACTAATTCCTGAACATATTCCTTCCTAGAAATTGATTTTGAATCCAATATCGCACAGTTGACTTATGCTGAGCAGATTGTAATTTAGTCCTTCCACCAAGGAGACATTGTTAATTGTGAGACTTTTAATCTTTACAGTTCCACACCCAACAATTCTTCCTTTGTTGTTTCCTCTTCAAGAGACTTTTCCACCATCTATTTGAACAATCTTTCTAAAACAATTTGAATCTCTAGTCATATGTCTTGAACAACCACTATCCAAATACCATTTGACCTTTTTCTTGATAGTGACCTGCAGTTAAAAAAGAAACTCAAGCTTTCTTTGGTACCCACATTTTCTTGTGTCTAGTGGAGTTAGTGCAATATATAGTCTTTGTCCAATCCTTTTTAACAAGTCTCCAAACCATAAGACATTATTTCTCAAAGTGTTCTGAGCTATTACACTTAGAACATTTGAGAGCACTTCGGCCAATAGGTTTTACAAAGACTTTTTAAAAGTGATTTCTATAAAAAAAAATTTGTAGGCCTTTGTTTGATTTTTTCTTTCACTTTTGGAAAATCAATTAAATGAATAGTTTCTAAAGTCATTCCCAAGCCTAACTTGTTGAAATAAGGTCTTTGTACGGAAAGAATATTTTCCAACTTCTCGACCCTATTGAAAACCTTTTTCAAATATTTGAGATATCATTTTTTAAAAACGTGCTTTCTTTTGAAAGAGAATTAGTATTTTCTTTTAAAACAGCAAAATTTTTGTTCAAATTTTCAAACTTTTCTTTTCAAGAATTTTCTTGTTGCTTCAAAGTAGAATTCTCCCTTTTTAGCTCGGAAATCCTTTTAAGAGAGGTTTTGAGATTAAAACAAAGTTCATCAATATATTTCGAGACTTTAGTAGGAATTTTTGAATTACTTACCTCGAATTCACTATCTGAGTCTAAATCTGTATCTATCTCAGAGTTTGAGTCTGATGTTGATTTTGCCATTAAAAAGATATTGGCATAATTTTCATCACTTTCTTCGCATTTAGTATCACTCCATGTTTCTGCTTTGAGAGCTTTTCTGTATTTCTCAGTTTTTTCCTTCTTTTTCTTCAACAGGAGACAGTTGGGTTTGATGTGTACCTTTTTCTTGTATTCAAAGCAGATCGCATCTTTGTTGGTTTCATCATTCTCTGTTGATTTGTTATGGAACTTTTGAGTGCTTTGTTTCTTCCAATTGAACCTTCTTCCATTTTTGTTCAGTTTCCCGAACCTCTTTATCATAAGTGCTAGTTCTTCATCGTCTATGTCCTTTTCAGAATCTGTAACATCAGAATCATCGTTAGACTTTAAGGCAATTGACTTCTTACCTCTGGGATTTTCTTCCTCGTTGATTTACTTTACTTCATAAGACTGAAGTGTCCTAACCAGTTCGTTTACCGAAAGTGGCATGATTTTTTGTGTTTCCCTTATTGAAGTCTTCACATGATTCCAGTCATTAGAGAGTCCACGCAGTAATTTGTTGACCTTCATTGGTTTTGAGATTGGCTGTCCCTAATACTCTAGATCGTTTACAATTTCTATAAAACGACTAAACATGTCAGTAATAGTCCCTTTTTCTTGTCCGAGTAGAATGTTGATCCTTGTTTCTTTTACTCGATCAGTTCCTTCATAAGTAATGTGCAGTCTATCCCAAACTTCTTTGGCTGTTTCACAAGAAGATATTCTGTTATACTCAGTAGGAGATAATGCACAATATAATGAGTAAATTACTTTAGCATCAAGAGCTTGTCTCTTGGTCTTTCTTCTTGGGTCATCTCGCCAGCGTCTGCAACTTCTTTTCCCCTTTCTAACACAGATGTAGCTTTAGGAATAATTCATTTTTTTTTACCACATCTCATTCCAGAGGATCTTTCGATCTTAGGAATGCATTCATCTTGTTTTTCCATATGTTGTAATCATTTCCATCGAAATATGGTGGTTCGGTGTTGCTCTGGCCTTTAACCAAACCTGGAGCCAACATACTAGGCATAGATCTTTAACTCATAATTCAAAACACTTCAATTAACTAAGCACACGAGCTTTGATACCAATTGATAGGGCTAGTAAGAGCACCTAGAGGGGGTTGAATAGGTGATCAAAGAAGTTTTTGCAAAGCTATAACAAGCTGATTCAACTTCTTAGAATAATAGACTGAAGATGTAAACGACTATAAACAGTAATATAATGCTATGAATTAAAGTAAAGAGATTAGGGAAAGAGAATTGAAACACAAGGTTTATAGTGGTTCGGCTTAAACCAAGCCTACGTCCACTCTCCCGCACTGACAGCCCACAGACTGGATTCCACTAAGAACCAAAAGAGATATTACAGTCTCACGTCATTGATTCCACAGTGTAGAGACTCTCCTACACTTTCTCAAGGTCTCACAAGTATTTAATCTCTCTTTTGAGTACAATTTAGGCTCGACGAAATGAAACAACGAAGAACTAAAAGCTTCAGACTTTTGAATTATTCTTTCACGCACACACTAGAATAACTTGAGCGTCTTCCTTATATACTCCTACATGCCTTCATAGCCGTTGGCACCTTCCAAAGGAATTCTTCCAATCTACCCGTTGGACAAAATCAATTAGGGAGATCTCGAGTTATTTAAGGAATGCGATAATAGCCCACCAATCATGTTCGTCCATACAATCGGGATCTAGGTTTCCATAAGTAGAACATTCCAAGTATACTTCGCCAATCAGAAGATCTAATTATATGAATCAATAAGAATAATAGATCATGAGATGCTCTTTCCAGTCGTGAAATCTTCTTCAACCGAACCAAACCTTTAAAGATATACTTGCATCTGGACAAGTCTTCTCCAACGGAGAAAACTTTCCTTCATCGGTCTAGAGACTATCAGTGAGGGCAGACTTTAAATCTTAAGTCTTTAGTCTTTAGACTTTAATAATAGAGTCTAGAGTTCGTCGACTTTTACACTTGAGTCTACAAGTCTTCGACTAGTCTCGATGGAAATGTTTTGTTAACTTCAAAACAAATAATGAAGTTTTCTCCAACATAATTCACCCATCATGCTCATCTCAAATTTATCTTGCAAATATCTAGAGAATTCTTTGCATAGATTTTCATTAAGGGATTCAAAGATAATATCATCAACATAAATTTGAATCAACAGAAAATTTTTACCCTCTTTTTTTATGAACAAAGTAGTATCTACCTTTCTCTTAACAAAACCATTTTGGGTTAGGAATTTACTTAAGCTCGATGTGCTTGCTTTAATCCATATAAGGCCTTTTTCAGTTTATAGACTAAGTTTGACTTTCTTAGATCTTCAAATCCATGTGGTTGTTCCACATAGACTTCTTTTTGGGTAAATCGATTGAGGAATGCACTTTTTACATCCATCTGGAATAACCTAAAATTTTTATAGTAAGCAAAAGTAAATAATAATCTAATTGCTTCTAACCTCACTACTAGTGCATAGGTCTTGTCATAGTCTATCTCTTCTTCTTACATATATCATTTGGCCACAAGTCTTACTTTGTTCCTGATCACTTTTCCTTTCTCGTCCATCTTGTTTTTAGAACTCATTTTGTCCCAATAACATATTTACCTTTAGGTTTAGGAATTAGCTCCCAAACATCGTTGATGCCGAACTGTCTGAGCTCTTCTTGCATAGCTTCAATCTAGCTTTCATCAGACGGGGCTTCTTTTATACTTTTGGATTTTATCTCAGAAACAAGTGTTAGGGCGCTAGACTCTTCTCACATTTTTGATCTGGTACGAATTCTTTCATTAATGTTGCCAATGATGAGTTCTTTGGAATGACTTGACTTATACTTAGAGTTGCTGGTTGGTCTGAGAGTCTATTGATCCTCTGCTTTAGTTGAATCTTCTAGATTTGCTTGTTGCTGATCTTTAGAAGTCTGAACCTCTTCATTGAAAATAGACTTTGTAAAATTTGGAACTGGTTCACATTATTCAAATTGAGTCTGATCTAGTTGATTCTACATAGAATCTTGAAACTTGACGTTCATAGTTTCTTCCACATATTGAGTCTTCTTATTAAAGACTTTGTATGCTTTGCTTGAGGTTGAGTAACCAAGGAAAATTCCTTTATCTGACTTTGCTTCAAACTTATCAGATCGATCATTTGCATTTTTTAGAATAAAACATTTGCAACAAAATACATGAAAGTAAAAAACATTTGGCTTCTTCCCTTTATACACTTCATAAGGAGTTTTCTCTATAATAGACCTCATGAACACTCTGTTGATGATGTAGCAAGCTATAGAAACTGCTTCAGCCCAAAATTGAGAGGAAATATTGCTCTCAATTAAGAGGATTCTAACAATCTCTTGCAATGATCTATTCTTCCTTTCCACAACCCCATTTTGTTCTGGAGTGTATGGAGAAGAAAAAACTAAACCAAATTCATCATGGAACTTTGCAAAGTCTTGATTTTCAAATTTACCTCCATGATCTGTTCGTTTGCTTGAAATAGTATATCATTTTTCATTCTGAACTTTCTTGGCAAACTTTGAGAAGTGAGAGAAGGCTTCAGACTTATTTGCTAGAAAGTAAACTCATGTAAAGCGAGAGTAATCATCCACGATTACTAGGCAGTATCTTTTTCCACCAATACTTTTAGTTCTTGTGGGTCCAAAGAGGTCCATATGCAGAAACTGCAAAGCTCGATTGGTAGAAACTTGATTTACAGGTTTAAAAGAACTTATAACCTGTTTTCCCAAAACGCATGGAGTGCATAATTCAGACTTTTGATAAGTCAGGTTGGGAAGACCACGAACAAGCTTCTTGGAAGCAACCTTGACAATCTATTTCATGTTAATATGGCCAAGCTTTCGATGCCAAAGATTTGCTTCATCTTGAATGGATATAAGACACTGAGAGTTTTCTGGTTTTATATTCAGAAGGTAAATATTCCCATGCCTTCGTCCAGTGAAAGATTGAGAGAAGTCTTTACTTGTTCTCGAACATATGCCTTCTTGGAATTTAATCTTGAATCATGTATCGCAAAGTTGACTTATGCTGAGTAGATTGTAATTCAGACCTTCCACCAATGAGACATTGTTGATAGTCAAGCTTCCAATCTTCACGGTTCCACATCCAACAATTTTTCCTTTGCTGTTCCCATCAAAGAAAACTTTTCCACCATTCATTTGAACACGTTTTATAAAACAACTTGAATCTCCTGTCATGTGTCTTGACCAGCCACTATCCAAATACCATTTGATCTTCTTCTTAATAGTGACTTGTGATCAAAAGAAGAACTCAAGCTTTCTTTTGTATCCATATTTTTTTGGGTCTAGGGGAGTTAGTATTGAAAATAGTCTTTGCCCAATCCTTCTTAACAGGTCTCCAAACCTTGAGACATTCCTTCTCAAAATGTTCTGAGCTGTTACACTTTAAACATTTGAGAGCACTTTGGCCAACAAGTTTTACAAAAACCTTTTGAAAGTGATTTTTGTAAAATGCCCTTGTAGGTCTTTGTTTGATTCTTTCTTTAACTTTCGGAAAATCAATTAAGGGAATGATTTCTGAAATCATACTCAAACCAAATTTGTTAAAATAAGGTATTTGTACTTGAAAGAATTTTCTCCAACTTTTCGAATCATTTTGAAAATCTTTTTGTGATATTTGAAATATCTTCTTTCAAAAAATGCATTTTCCTTCAAAAGAGAATCAAAATTTACTTTCAAATCAACAAAATTTTTATCTAGATTTTCAAACTTTTCTCTCCAAGAGGTTTCCTATTGCCTCAGTTTAGAATTCTCCATTTTTAGTTCGAAAATCCTTTTAAGAGATGTTTTGAGACTGAGACAAAGTTCATCTATATACTTTGAGACTTTAACAAGATTTTTTTTTAAATTGCTAACCTTAACTTCTTTGTCTAAATCTAAATCAGAATCTGTTTCAAAATCTGAATCTGATTCTAAATTGGCCATCAGATATATGTTGACATATTTTTCATTACTTTCTTCACACTGGTATCATTCCAAGTTTTTACTTTGAGAGCATTTTTGTATCTCTCAGTTCTTCCATTCTTTTTCTTCAACATAGGACAATTAGGTTTGATGTGTCCATTTTTTCTTGCATTCGAAGCATATCACATCTTTGTTGGTTTCATTATCCTTAGTTGGTTGCTTCTGGAATTTTTGAGTGCTCTTCTTCTTCCAGTTGAATCTTCTTCCCTTTATATTCAACTTCCTGAACTTCTTAATCATGAGTGCTAGCTCTTCATCGTCCATGTCACCTTTTGAATCTGTATCATCATAATCATCGTTAGATTTTAAAGCAATTGACTTCTTACCTTTACGATCTTCTTCCTTATTGTTCTACTCCACTTCATATGATTGGAGTGTGCCTACTAGTTTGTCTACTGAAAGAGGCATAATCCTCTAGGTTTCTTTAATTGACGTGTTCACGTGATTCCAATCTTTGGAAAGCCCATGTAGCAGTTTATTGAACTTCATTGGTCTTGAGATTGGTTGTCCTTGGTATGCCAATCCGTTCACTATTTCAATTAAATGACTAAACATATCAGTGATGGATTCTCCTGGCTTCATCTTGAAGGCTTCATACTGTCCGAGTAGAATATTGATTTTCGTTTCCTTTACTTGATCAGTCCTTAGTAAGTAACGTGCAACTTGTCCCATACTTCTTTTGCTATTTCATAGGAAGAAATTCGGTTATACTCAGTAGGAGATAAAGTATAGTATAAGGAGTAGATAGCTTTAGCATTAAGAGCTTGTCTCTTGGTTAATTCTGCTTGTACTATTTTGCCAGCATCTACAACTTCTTTTCCTCTTTCTGAGGTTGATGTAGCTTTGGGATTGATCCATTTTTCTACCACATCCCATTCTAGGGGATCTTTCGACTCATAAATGCCTTTATCTTGTTTTTCCACACATTATACTCATTCCCATCAAAATAACGAGGTCTAGTGTTGCTTTGGCCTTCGACCAAACCTTGAGCCAAAATACTACCCTAGATTTTTAACTTTAGAAGTAAAACACTTCAATAAAATAAGCACACAAGCTTTGATACCAATTGAAAGGGCTAGTAACAACACCTAGAGGGGGCGTGAATAGGTGTGAACAAAAATTTTCGCAAGGTTCAGTAGAAGTAATTTGCTTTTAGAATATGACAGACCTTAAACGAGTTCAAACTTAAACAGTTAGATAAAATTACGAACAAAATAAAGAGTTTAGGGAAGAGAATAAGAACACAGGGTTTATAGTGGTTTGGCTTAGATCAAGTCTACGTTTACTTTTCTACACTGACAGCCTACTAGCTAGATTCCACTAAGAAACAAAAGAGATTTTATAGCTTGGTGATTTCGTCTTCGCAGTGAAGAGTTTGCTTCTCTTTCACGAAGTCACTCTATATGTTTTTTCTCTCTTTTGAGTACAAATTTGAGTTCAATGAAATAACAATAAACTAGGAAGCTTCAGACTTTAAAATTTCTCTCTCACGCACACTTTCTTCCAATCAACCCATTGGACAGAATCAATCAAGGAGATCTCGAGCCGTTTGAAGATTGAAATGAAAGCCCGTCAATCATATTCATCCATACAATCAAGATCTTGGTTTCCATAAATAGAATTTCCAAGTTTGCTTGCATTCCAAAAGATTTGGATATCGAAATCGATTCCAATAAAGATAGCCAATCATGTAGGTGCTATATCCAACCAGAAAGTCATCCATAAGCTATACGAATCGAACTCTTGAAGAAATAAAAATAATCTTGCGTCTGGATAAGTCTTCATTCTTCAGTAGCGTTCAGTTTGGAATATGTCAGTGTGGACAGACTTTGAACCTAAAGTCTGGCGGTCTTCAGACTTTGACACTAAAGTCTAGAAGTCTTCATAATAGACTTTCGATAAATTTTGTCAACTTCAAAACAATGAAAGAGTTGTCTCCAATAGAATGGACCTTTATTAGAATGCATAAATTTAAGTTAAAAATGAACCCATTGAAATGTGCTTTTGGTATAAAGGTTGGTAATTTCTTAGGCTTTTTAGTTCACAAAAGAGGAATAGAAATAGATAGGAATAAAACAAAAGCTATTTTAGAATTGCCTCCGCCTGCTAACAAGAAACAGCTCCAAATGATTCTAGGAAAAATAATTTTTTTGCACTGTTTTATAGGTAACTTGTCATGAAAGATCGAAGTCTTTTCCCTATTGCTCAAATTGAAGAATCAGGAGGAATTTGCCTGGGAAGATAAGCATCAATATGCTTTCGATCAAATAAAAGAATATCTGACTAGACCACCAATTTTGATGCCACTAAAGTGGGTAGGCTATTGAAATTGTATTTGTCGACGACTAATTCTACAATCGAAAACATGCTAGCACAAGAAAATGATGAAAGAAAAGAACAACCAGTATATTACTTAAACAAAAATACTGAATGATGCTGAGACAAGATATACTCCTATGGAGAAGTTGTGCATGTCGTTGTACTATACATTTACAAAATTACGTCATTATATGTTGCTGACTATGGTGCATGTAATTTGCAAGACCGATGTAATCAAGTACATGCTAACCAGGCTAATTATAAGGGACCATATAGCTAAATGGGCATTTACTTTGTCTGAGATCAATTTAATATATGTGCTGCTCAAAGCAGTAAAAGGGTAGGCAGTAGTACATTTTATTGCGGAATACTCATCCATTCTAAAGACTGAAGAGGACAAGAATTATATTTAGGTCTTATCGTGGTTTTTATATTTCGATGGATCAGATCGTGTCTCCACAAGGTCAGAAAACTAAATTCCTATTTAAACTTAATTTTCAATGCTCAAACAATCAAGCATAGTATGAAGTTTTGATTGTCGATCTCAATATCTTGATCGATATAAAGGTCCATTTTGTTAGAATCAAAGGTGATTCACAATTGTTTATGAAGCAACTTTTATGAAGCAACTAACTAAAGAATATCGGTGTTTAAATGAAAATATTACATCATATCATGTCCTAGCAAAAGAATTATTGAGCAATTTTGTCGAATGTGAATTAATTCACGTAAGGAGAAATAAGAATTCGGAAGCCAATGAATTAGCTCAATTGGCATCCAAGTATAGAATATTGAAGGAGCTCTCCCAAGCTCATATCCTACGTGACAGCGGAGTTTCATGACCTTATCTTGACGCCATGGTGCTTCTTAATCAATGGTTTTAAGGTAGAAAAGAAATAAAGACATAAAGGTGAGTTTAAAGATACTTTTTACAACCATGATAGCCCTCTTAAGACATCTGCCAAAGATAGCATCATTTCATCTTTATTGGCTTTACCATCTCGAGTATGCTAAATCACAATTGTGGACCTTTTCTAAAGATCCATACTCGTGAAAAATTCATTTATATGGTCTAGTTGTTCAAGACAACTTAAAAATAAGATAGGAGCTGCCACTAAGCTCATTTTTTGGGTTTGGCTAGAAAACCCAATTGAGGGTCGAGATTATTTCCTTGATTCCTACACAACCAGATATCTAGGTCCGGGAACTTAGGTTACGCCAATATTTCTATCAGCGCCTTTTTAGTACCTAAATAGTATGTTACATCTACCTAACGTGCCCATGCTTTTTTTTTTTTTTTTTACTTACATTTTTCAATATCTTTTTTTTCTAAACTAGGCTATCATGCATGGTTGGTCATTTACATACTATTCTATTTCTAGAAAATGAGAAAAGAAATCAATTCATGAAATTGAAATTACAAAACAGTAAGTAAACAATTAAGGAAAACAATAAATCTATCATGCAATCCTAAGAAAGATAAAAGGAGAAATAGAACTAAATGACAAGAAAGAAAAAAACTCACAACTCGTCAGGCTTTTATATAGGCAATAAGAAACCCAAGACATATGTCGAGGATGAATGATACAAAGGTATGGTTGGATTGGACATCGACTTTTCGCCACCTTCATGTCATCCTCGTCTTTAGAGTCCTATGCTAAACCTAGTCTAAGAACTATAACTAGGTACACACAATGGAAAGAAACAAGCATACACGTCAAAACAATCAGAAACACGATATCGTGCCAAGGTCAATCTCTCAAAAGAAATTCAATTCAAAATGAAGGTTTGGGCCTTGGGGTCGGCCTTTGTAGTTCACGTGTAGGTTTCTCTAAGACATCTACCCAATCCATTTAATGATTTACAGCCATTATTGACCAATTGTATTATTGCATGACCAATAACACTTATAAGTCTCCTAACAAAGCGTTCTATGTGATTTCCTAAGATCTACCCTTGGTATCATGTGTTGGCCCACGTACATCTAAAAGTCGTATGCATAGCAGGAATTAAATATACATGCAGGTCTTTTGAATTTTATTTCTCAACCAATCAAGCAAGAAAGTGAACTGTCGGTGGGTCACTTATTACCAAGGGCATGCGCCAATCACAAATATAAGCATCTCTAGTGAATGACATGACACATAAGGGTTCACGTGATGTTTCAAAGATATCTTTTTTTGAAATCATCTACAAAAAGTTTTGAGACGAAGTGGTGTTTTAGTTATGAAAGGTATTCAATTGCCAAGGTTAATTCAAGACTCGCATAAATGCACTAACAAGCATTGCAGGCATTAATGTCACGATAAATTTTCTAACACTTAGGTTATCACTTGAAAAGCTATGGCATTAAAGTGAATATGACGTGATTGATTGAAATGCCACGGCACAAAATGAGTGTCGTATGAAAGTCATAGCACATGTGGTATTGTTTTTTTCTTTGAAATGGTCACGTTTCTATTTGCACATGAGGCAATTTTTTTAAAAATTTGTCAGCAAAGAAAAGTAGATTGGATTCGGATCCATTTATTACTCTTTATGTTAGATGTTAAGAAAAGGGAGTTCTTCAAAAAGATGGACTTAGGCGATGAGTCTTTGAACAACAATTTAATGGACGAAATGAGTTTAAAAAATAAGAAAATGGTTAATACTACGAAAAACCTTAAATTGGCATATTCATAAAAAAATTATTCTAAATTAAAATTGTAAGTCGCCAAGAACCCCCAACCAATATACTCGCAACATATTTATCCTCCATTAATTTCCGTGAAATTTAATAGCGACATTATTAAGTTCTATGACACATGGCAATAATTCAATTGACATGACAAGTCCATATAGAAATTAATATCAGTTTTGAATAAAATTGTCATATATGTACTGGTTTGAGATTTTTTGTTATCTAAAATCGAGTTTGGGATAAATTTATCACAAATATGTCAATTTAAGATTTTTGACAAACCAAAATTTAGTTTGGGATAAATTTGCCACATTTGTACTAGTTCGACGGTATTTTAGACTTCTTAATTATTAAAGTGTGTGTTTTAACCATAAAGGGTGAGGACATCAGGTCACACTAGATAATTATGTAATAATATACATATTATCTTCTCTCACCAAATAACTTAAGTTTATAATCAATTAAAAAAATTTAAGTTTTTGGATTGAACATTCTGACATAATACATGTTAGATGTTAGATTATGGTATTCCCTTCCCAAACTCATTTCTTGTGGTGGGCTCAACAAGTTTACTTGCATGATAAGAGTCGTGTCTATTTTGTAACAGTCGAGGCAAGATGTGCACGTTTAAGAGGTCAGCTAACGTGCGATGGGGGTGATTTAGATAGAGTCTCATGTCATTTAGATATGCCGTTTTAATATGTCTGATATGCATATAGTTTGAGGACAGGCACGAGTAAGGTTTTGCCTCACCATGTTCTATGCCCCATGGGGGGCGAGGCCAGGGTAAAGGTGGCCTCCGCAAGCTAAGGTACAGACAAAGTAGCCTTAATTAGTCGAAAGGGAGGATTAGTCTTACTTGTGAATTTTGGAGAGTTGGGAAAGTTTCAACCATCTCATACCAATCAACGGGGGACAAAGTGAAGATGAGGTACTAGGGATACAATTGTCTCGCAATGTTTACTAGGAAGCTTTCCCAACTTTTATCTCTTGTAAAGACCAGACTTGTAGGTCAAATTACCCGTAAAGCTTTGTCTCCCATTTGTTGAGCAATAAAGATTATGAACTAGAATATCTTATAAAAGAAAGGGTAATATCACAAAAAATCATAAAATTAATACATTAATAATAAATTTATCATAAACTAATTTTTGTATCACAAAAAATCTAAACTTGTTCGCGCATGACATATTTACATTCTGTTAGCTTCAGTCAAATATTATTGATTGCTGACTTGGATGCCATGTGGCAAGTCCACATGGATCAAATAATTAGTTAATATCACGAAAAATCTCAAATTGATGCATCTGTGACATATTTACTCCAAATCAATACATATGCGATGCCATAAACTAATTTTTGAGTCACCAAAAACCTTAAACCGGTACACACATGACACATGCACCTTTCATTAGCTTCCGTCAAATTTTACTATTAAATTATGGCCTCCATTAGCTTCTTCTATCAAATTGTCATTGGTACATTTATGGTCTCACCCGCATAATCAAGTGCCTCAAAGCAAGTTTTATGCTAAATGTTTGGGTAACACTGCACATTATTCGATGACCATTTTCTATACTTTGAGGCACTAGAATATTTGGGATTAAGTGCTTGCGAGTTTTTCTTGACCTTTTGTCAGTACTTCATCTTCAAGGTGAGCATAAGTGGTGTCTTTTTCATAGGTGTTACGCAGAAATTGTAGAATCCCAAGCCTCATTCAAAAGAGGGTATTGAGCATTTGAGGTGACACCTTTTCTTAATATATCTAGGTAAAATTTGATGGAAGTAATGATGGATAAAAATTTTACGTGCGATAATTTAACAGGAGCTACAGAGACCATAATTTCTCCATATGATTGTTTGAGGCACTTGTATAGTTCGAGGTAAAACCCCAAAAATTAATATACTCGCGACAATTTTTCGAATATGCAATTCTCTAAAAGTAATTCCTAAATGTTTTCCCTAGTATAGTTTTTTTTTTTTTTTTTCCGTTAATGATAACTCTATAGAAATAGAGTTATTTTACCTATTTTAGGTAACAAATAATGCAATATTTGTGAGAAAATATTTAAATTTCTTTCTATTTACTCAAAATTTTCTTATTTATGCAGCATAATGAGACATGGAGAAAATAATTAAAAATTGGCAAAAAGAAGGAAAGGAAGATGCCACCCACAGAAGTGTTGGAAGGAATTAAGAATTCTATGATTTATTCCCTAATTTTATGTGAAAAAAGCATTGGAAGGAATCGGGAATTCTGTGATGTATTCTCTAATTTTATGCGAAAAATAAGCAATTGCCTTGTGTTGAAGTCTTGGATGTATCTTATAAACAGTATATCATTAAGAGCTTGGAGAATACAATTAGGTTTTTATTTTAAATCGTTTGTCATTTATCTGAGATTTTTTCAATTATTTTGAAGATAAGACAAAAAGTGGTGGCGAAATTCTTGCTCTTTGATTTAAGATGTTGGGTTTTATTTTTTTATTTCTTTTTCTATTATGTTCTAATTTTCTTATGTCGGGATTATGATGTAATTTGACCATGATGATATGAATTTCTAGTTTTTTTATGTTTTATAAAAGATTTCATTTATGTGAATAATATATTATTGTCCTTAATGCTTTTAAGTGACTAGCTACTATTTGAATGATCTGATATACATGTTTGAGACTGAGAAATGACAATATAAAATTGTTCCTTATAATATATAACCATGAATTAATTGTTGATAGAGATATACCATGTTATTTGTGTAGCTTTCGGTGATAAAGTGATTCAAAAGATTTATTGTAAACTGGGGATGTTCATAGATTTTAATGCATTTATATTTATTTAAATTCACATAGAGATATGGTGGATTAAAAACTAAGTAAGTTTGTTATACCTAAAGATATGATAGTAAATAGATTACGAAATTCCGCTATCACATATTTGATATCATTAGGGGGTGCAAAATGGACCACCCAAATCGGGAACCGCTAACTAGCTAGTTTGGTTCGAAACCTAGTTCCTGAAAGCAGAACTGGTATTCTAAGTGATCCGGTTCTCTATTCCAAAGGGGAATTGGACTGGACATACTACATATAATTTTTTAAAAAATTTCTTCAAAAAAATAAAAGTGACTAGCTTTTTAAAAAAAAAAATATTTCTTTATAATAGAAGGCATCGAGTAGTAGGGAAAAAAAATTATCGGTTCCATTGATCGAACTGGATCTGTCCTTGGTTCTCAATTTTGGGAATCGGTTTTTGCAGACTAGGAATGGATCACCCCTAGATATCGTTCGTGTATGCATAATAATCTGAAATTCATATCTAGTGGTTATGATGAAATTAGATGTTCTAACGTTTTTATTTGATTGATTAACTACATTTGGTTATGAAATTTTACTCTAAAATTACCAAATTTATTCTCAAATCTGTTAGATAAATTTTAGAATTAGTCCATTTTTAATATTTAATTGGTTTATTAATCATAAATCTCTATGATACGATATCCATCTCGTCATTATATTACTTGTTGGACACATCTATTTGCATTGATAATTTAATGAACAATTAGCGTAAATGTGTCGAACACGATTCCTATGCTCTGCTTTGAAGCCGAAACTATGGTCCTCGAATATTGCATAGTGACATAATTTTACAAAAATATAAAAGTGCCCCAAAACATAAAATTATGGTCACAAGTAAAATTCTGGTCCTCGAATAAGGTGTAGTGACATAATTTTACTCAAACATTTAGCATAAGCTTGCTTTGGAGGCATTTGATAATGCGGGTGAGACCATAATTTTACCAATTGATATAAACTAATGGAGATTATCTAATGGTAAAATTTGACGGAAACTAACGAAGGGTAAATGTGTTACGTGTGTACCAACTTAGAGTTTGTGATAACCAAAAATTAATTAGGAATAATTTGAGGTTCTTTGTGGTATCAACCATTAATTGATCCTTAGGGTATCCAAGTCATCACTTTAATGGTAATATTTGACAGAAGCTAATAGAGGATAAATATATCACATGTGTACTAGTTTGAGACTTTTGATAGTTAAATAATTAATTTGGTATAAATATGTCATTAATATATCAGTTTGGGGTTTTCATGTTTTAAAAGAAAAAAGAAGAAGAAGAAGCTATCCTCTATTTTCAATTGAGTCTAATACTTTGGGTGTTAGCTCTTTGATACAAGAACTGGGATCCGTAATGCGTTCACCAGTTTGAACTAAAATACCAAATAAATCAGTAAGCCCTACCGCTGATTGTATCTAATTTCACCAAAGCGAACGGTACATCTTATTATAAAATCAACTCATGCCTGCTTTTTCTAGAAAAAAGAGATTTTTCATGTATCATGCTGGCGTCCTGGGATTGTATCGGTCACTTCGTCAGAATGTTAGGCCTAGGGTTTCCTCTTCAGGTTTGGCTAGACTTTCTTGGGGCCTTCCTTTGTTCAAGAGGCTCGTCTTAGGTTCCAGCAATCCTTTTTCAGGCTTCAGAAACATCGGGCTTGAAATCTAATCTCTATTCTCTATCCCAGAGCTTTGTGAGTAGATCCCCCGGCCTCTCCCCCGCCGTCTCCTCCGCATCTTGGGATGCACTTGGTTAGACTTTTGAGAAAACTTTATGGGAAAATACAAAACCTTTTAGCTTGATAAACTATATGGCTAAAATTACGAAAAACTCAATATTGATACTTCTATGATAAATTTACCTATGTTAGTTTTCATTAAATTTTATCATCAGATTACTAAGCATGATAACACGTGATAATTGACAGATATACCAATTTAGAATTTGACCCTTAGTTTGTCATAGGTATACCAATTTATGGTTTTTTGCGATATTAATTCAATTAAATGAGAATTAACGGAAGGTAAATTTGTCATAAATATATCGGTTACGGTTTTTGATATTAAAAAAATAATTTTGGGTAATTTTATTATAGGGAGAAGTGCCAAAAAAGTCCTAAACATTTTGCCTTTGTGTCGATTTAGTCCTAAACTTTTTTTTTATGCCGATTTAGTTCTAAACCTTTTACGTTGTGCCAATTCAGTCTTTTCTAGTCAATTTTGACCTAATTTTGCTGACTAGATGCCGGCCGGCTGACGTGGCTTGATTGGCGCCGACGTTGACAACTTTTAATAATATTTTAATATTTTAAATATTTTTCTTTTTTTTTCCTTTTTTTTTCTTCTCCTCTTCTTCCTCCAGCCGGTCACCAGACCTTGGCGACCGGCCAAAGGCGATGGCCGGTGAGGGCGAGGCTTGCCCTCGTTGGATTTGGCAAGGGTCGAGCCTTGCCCACGGCCTACGAGGGTGAGCCCCGCTAGCTCGATGCGAGGCTAGCTCAGCGGCGATGGCAAGTGGCTGGATTAGCTTCGATGGACGGCGAGCAGGGCGCGGGTGACGAGCGCGAGCAGCAAAGACGCGGGAGCAGGGGACGGCACAACTGCAACGAGGCCGCCTCCTCGCCCTCATCCTCGCCCTCGCTGGTCATGGGCAAGGCTCGACCCTCTCCAGATTCGGCGAGGGCGAGCCTCGCTGCCCCACGCAAGGCTGCCCTCGTGGCCACTAGTGAGGTGGCCGGCAAGATTGACCTCGACCTCGCCGGCCGTCACCTCTGGCCGGTCGCCGAGGTCCGACGACCGGTTGGAGGAAGAAGAGGAGAAGAAAAAAAAAAATAAATGATAAAATAAAGAATAAAATAATAAAATAATAAAATTCAAAAATTCAAAAATATTAAAATATTATTAAAAGTTGTCCATGTCGAGCCGATAAAGCCATGTCAGCTGGTCGGCGTCTAGTCAGCAAAATCCGGCCAAAATTGACAGGAAAGGATTGAATTGGCACAACGTAAAAATATTTAGGACTAAATCGGCACCAAAAAGGTTTAGGACCAAATCGGCACAAAGGACTTTTTTGGCACTTTTCCCATTTATTATATGTATATTGATTTGAGGTTTTTGGTGGTTGAAAAATTAATTTTAGGTAAATTTATCATAGGTGTATCAGTTTAAAGTTTTTTGTGGTATTAATCCAAAATTATAACTTTGCCCATTACCAATTAAATGCCTTGAGACAACCCTAAAGTACTCAAATTAGTGGCTTTATTAACAATTTTTCTGCTTATATGTTTCTTTTAGTCTTATTTGCTTCTTCAAGGCACTGTCCTTCGATAGGATGGATTTCCCAATATTGACAAGAAAGTAGCATATGTCGTCCATGATTCCGATCCATCCTCGCGCTACTAAACAATTGCCATAGCATACCTTGGATCATTTCCTAAGCGGCGCAATGCACGTTTTGGCCGATGGATGGAACTTGACCGATCAGGGTTGGATCTCCTCTATCGATTTCGATCGCGCCTGAAAATCCTGCTTCCACGAGCGACGTGCAGATTTCTGTTAGGGTCGCATCAAGTCCTGGACGTAACCATCCTACGCTTTCCAATAAAGAATTCTTCTAAAGAAGTATCTCTCAAACCTACCTTCTTCCTCTTTTTTCTCAAGGTAGAATGGAAATTCCTCCTCTAAAATCCTTCTAGCAAGCCTGCATAGATTCGCGGCGGTGCCCTGCGGGATACAGATTCTCTGCCTTGCATGCACATCCCTACACGTGCATACAAATCGTCAGCTTTGTTCATGAGGACCATATGAATTAACCAACTGAGTTGATCCATGTGGCTCGATTTGGGGCATGCATTATTTTTTGGCATTGTTTTATTACTTAGATTGTGTCCTTCAAGCTATGTGGTGGGGATCACATCGGTAGCTATGATGAATTTTCTTTTATATCCATTAGGGGCTTGGCCTTATATACATTTTTTTTTTCTGGTCAAAACCTTATATACATAATTAGCCAACCCGAAAAGTTGACTGGGTTGCACAATTCTTATTTATCACAAATAATAATAATAATAATAATAATAATAATAATAATAATAATTTTGCTCAATTTATAGTGAGCTGGACCAACGCATATACATGGTTTTCCCCAACTTTGTCTTGTCCATTGTGTATAGAGAAAAAAAAAAAAGGCATATAATAGCAAGACGTGATACAAATATTTCGATGAAAATAATAAGAAATAATTTCATGAGGCGCACTGTAAGTGAAAAAAAGATTTTCGCAAGTAACATTACAGTCGCAAAACGTGCCTATGATCAAAACTTATTTATAAAATACGATATATAACACACATGATGTCAAGATTTGTGTATGTGAAAGATTGAGATATTATTGATAATTGATGGTTTGATACAAGTATTTGCGCAGCCCCATAATTTCTATGAAATTGAATTTCAAATATTAAAAAAAAAAAAAGGGTTTAGACCGAGTATGAATGGGCAAGTGTGTGTGTGTGTGTGAGCAAGTGGTCGTGGGAACGCGAGGTAGACCGCGTTGAAAGTCAACAAGGAGAAGGTCCAAGTTCCCACCACGCGAATTCATGGGGGTTAGGTTTCTGACCCAAAACATAAAAATGGGTTTAGTAGTCAGACGTCGTCCGAAGTACACGCAAATGCCCCTCGTCACTTCAATTTAATCCTATCAAGAAAAACTATTGTTTGTCCTTTTTCTTTTCTTTAAGAGAAAGAAGCAAATATTATCTTTGCATGTAAAAACTATTATCTAGTTCATCATCACTCATGCAACAGGCCAAACAAATTTGGCACACGTTATCGAGCCAAAAAAGAGCCGGCAATTTAAGGGCTACATGTGTTTTTGTGAAAGATGAATAATCTCAAAAATATTTTTCTGAAAAAAAAAAATGATCGTTTATGTCACTTAAGATAATTAATTAATAAAAAAATCATTATCGATAATAATATATATCTAAATATTTTTCGTGGATGATGAAAATATATTTCGTTGATATTTTTGTAATGGATACAACGGATAATTTTTAAGTAAATATTTTTCAAATTATTTATTTTTCGTAAAACAAACATACCATAAATTATACATATTTTCCTTACATTATCCTAGATAAAATGCAGTTTTGCAATTCAAACCCATTATTTGATTAAACTAGTCAGTCTAGGGCTCATTTTCCGTAGAAAAGTTCGAGCCATTAAGTTTTGGGCTAACAAGATATTGATTCCTCATCAATTATTTGACGCGAAACACCTTATGTTAACGATACACGCATACCCGCCTCACAAATTAAACACATAATTTGTACTAAAATATTACAAGTCCTATGATTTCTTTGTTTTTATTTTTTATCTTATTTTGGGGCCACAATTCATTTTTAAAGCGAAAATGATGCAAATAATACTTAAATTTTTGCCCAATATACAATATGGTATCTAGATTTTTAATATGTTCAATGTGATTCCTAAACTTTTTTTCAATGTGGAATATAGTCCTTGAATTTTTAATTTGTTCAAATGTTCAACTTAGTCATTGAATTATGTGAAGATGTTCATTATTGTCCATGGACTTGAATTAATGAAAGGACATCATTGAACATCTTCACCTAGTATAGGGACTGAGTTAGACATTTACTCAAACTTCAAGGACCACATTAAATAAATTAAAAATTTAGGGACTATATTACATATTTGACTAAAATTTAGAGATCACATTGAATAGATTAAAAATTTATCAATTAAATTACATATTAAGTCAAAGTTCAGACACGATTTGAGTTATTATTCCATTTTCAACAGATGCAAGGGAGAAACAAAGCACAGGCATCGTCATCTTGAAACGGTCAAGATCTGGGAAATTGCCGTTTCATGTGTGAACAGCTTCGATTTTGGTCACCTTGACCGGGCACAACAAGCTTTAGAATAATTACTAAAAACCCTACGCAGACTCGCGGGCGTTGAGTAAAGACTCGGACCATTTCAACCTCCAACATACATCTACATTTCCAATCTCCATCCATCTCCATCTCTCCATTCTGAAAATTTGGTAAACGAAATAAAGTGTCAAGTCTTTGGTCTAGCATTAGTTATGAATCACTTATCCAAATGTCCTCTTATAGTCTGTCACATTATTTAGTGTACCAATTTAAGAGTCATTTTTTTTTAAATGTCTTAAAGTCTAACATCGGATCAAAGAAGCCTTGTTGAGTGACTCAAAAGTAAACACCAATCCCAAATGATTACCACTTTATGTTGTCATTAGAGTATTTCTTTTGAGGTTTGGCTTATGTGAAATGGGTCAAGTTGTTAGATATAATACCGTGTAAGATACTCTCTAGTAAATTTGTGTCTGGGGACGGACTGTGCTCATATTGGACAACTAGGGGAAGTTTCACTTGACAATACAAGCCAGCATTAACGTGGCCATCAAGCAATGGAGCATGTGACCTCATCGGTTATTTGACGTGAGATACCTAATGTAACGACATACGCAAACTCAATTCACAAATTAAACACATACTTTGAACTAACGAATCGCAAATCCTTTTATTTCTTTGTGTTTATTTTTTATTTTATTTTGGAACCACCATCCATCTTCAAAAAATGGATGGCAGAAAGAAAGCGAAGGTATCTTCATCTTGAAAAGGTCAGATCTAGGAAATCGCCATTTCTTGTTTGACCAGCTTCGATTTTGGTCACCTTCACCGGGCACGACAAGCTTTGAAAAAATACCAACAACCCCACGAAGACCCGCGTTCGTTGAATCAAGACTCGAACCATTTTAACCCCCAACATGCTTCTATATAGCTTTATCCTCCATCCCTCTCCATCTCTCTTCAACTCAAAATCTCTCTGAAAAAACGAAATCTATTGCCAAGTTGAACGATCTGCTCGCCAATCTTAGTCATCATCCCCCAAGCATGGCAACTTCATCCATGCTTTATAACCCACTTCCCATCACTCGATCCACCAAGAAGAGATCACTATCCATCGCTGGCGCCCAAAAAGAGGGAGTTCTCCATCCACCACACACGAGCTCATCGACTCAAGCTATTCGTCTTGCCGCATCGCTGACAAATCTCCTCCATCTTCACGTCGAAGCGCCTCCGGGAACCGAGGATCTCCGATTCTCTAAGGGTGTTACTTCGCACGATATCGAAGAGAAATACTCTGCCCCGACGAAGTCTCCCAAGGAGGTGATATCCAGCAAGTGGCGTGAAATGCACGGTTCGTCGGATTGGAAGGACCTCCTCGACCCCCTCCACCCTTGGCTCCGGAGGGAGATAATCAAGTATGGGGAGTTGGCTCAGGCAACCTATGACGCATTCGACTTCGACTCCTCCTCGGAGTACTGTGGCAGTTGTAGGTACAATAAGCATAAGCTCTTCGACGAGTTGGGCTTGAAACAAAACGGTTACAAAGTCACCGAGTACATTTATGCGATGTCGCACATGGAGATCCCAAGATGGCTGGAGAGGTCCCGGCTGGTGGACACGTGGAGCAAGGATTCCAATTGGATCGGCTATGTAGCATGTAGTGATGACGAGGAGACGTGCCGGATCGGGCGCCGGGACATCTTGGTGGCATGGCGGGGCACGGTGGCTCCGTCCGAGTGGTACGAGGACTTCCAAAGGAAGTTAGAGCCAATTGGCCATGGAGATGATCATCATGCTAAGGTAGAGCATGGGTTCCTAAGCATCTACACTTCCAAGAGCAAGTCAACAAGGTACAACAAGTCGAGCGCGTCGGAGCAAGTGATGAGTGAGATACGCAAGCTCGTGAATCTCTATAGAGACAGAGGAGAGGAAGTGAGCCTCACCATAACCGGCCATAGCTTAGGAGGTGCATTGGCTCTCCTCAACGCTCATGAAGCTTCATCCACCATCCCAAACCTCCCCATAAGTGTCATATCCTTTGGTGCACCAAGAGTTGGGAATGGTGCATTTAGAGATGAGCTACACCAAAAGGGGGTCAAAACCCTAAGAGTAGTAGTGAAGCAAGACATGGTCCCAAAAATGCCAGGGCTTGTTTTCAATGAAGGATTGGAGAGGTTCGATGAGCACATAACTGGGGCATTGGAGTGGGTGTACACTCATGTTGGGGCTGAACTGAAGCTGGATGTCCAATCGTCACCTTACTTGAAACATGGGTTGAACTTCCTAGGGTTTCACATGGTGGAGACTTATCTCCATCTGGTGGATGGGTTTCTAAGCACAAGGTCCAATTTTAGGGTAGATGCCAAGAGGGATGTGGCTTTAGTTAACAAGGCATGTGACATGTTGGTGGATGAGCTGAGAGTTCCTCACTCTTGGTACCAATTGGCCAACAAGGGTCTTGTGTGTAATGAGTATGGAAGATGGGTCAAGCCTAGAAGAGACCCTGAAGACATACCTTCTCCCATTGAAGGAGCACAAAAGCACAACCTTAATATAGAGGAGGCCCAAAAAGGCCGTGAAAGACTTGCACACTTGCAAAGTCTTTAAATGATGTAGAGAGATTCTTTTAATGTAAGTTTTGTGTTTGTTCATTATAACATCAGATCATCAAGAAATCAGTCTCTTTTAGATGCTAGTTCAGAAATACTAACATATGACTCTTAAATTGGAGGCAGAATCAGGCATCATTAGATCAAAAATTAGATTGAAAATCAATTTGAAAAAATTAAAAATTGTCTTGCCACCAGCTAGATAATTAACTAGTTCAGCAATACTGAGGAGTCATGACTCTCGAGAAGTGTCACACTGGAAAGTTAACACAGTCATACAACTAGATATGCAAGTACTATTATGAAAAATTGGTGTACAAAATAAAATGATGGTCTATGGTCTGGCATTAGCTATGAACCCACTCACCTAAAAGTCTACTTGTCGTCCGTCACACTACTTGGTGTACTGATTTAAGAATCGTTTTTTTTTTTTTTTTCTATCTTAAAGTCTCACTTTAGATTGAAGAAGCCTCGTTGAGTGATTCAAAAGTAAACACCGATCTCAAATGGTCACCACTTTATATGGTCATCAAAGTACTCCTTTTGAGGCTTGGCTTACATGAAATGGGCCAAGTTGTTAAAGGTGATACTACGGAGGATGCTCTCTAGTAGATTTTTGTTGTGGACGGATTGTGCCCATGTCAGCTTCAATGAAAGCAACAAGTGATCAATTGGGCAAAAGTGCTCAGGGAAGGTGTGATTCCCAACAGCCTTTTAAAAGGAGGTGTAGGAATGTATGGGACAACCAGGAGAAGCTTCACTTAACAAAACAAGCCAGCACTGACAAGGACAATAGTTTAAGTGATGGCCACCACCTTGTTTAGTCACTAAAATATCCTTTTGAGGGTTTGATCTATGTGGAGCGGGGCAAGTCATAGTTATTTTAGCATACCTAGTATATTATACTACAACCACAAGACAATTGTTTTCCCCATATGAAATGCAATCAATTAAAATGAAATTGGATGGAAGATGCACTTTTGCTGCGGAGCCTCGCATCTTTCTAGGATTCTTTCCTGAAAGAACAACATCCCATGATTGACTGGGACACCTAATCGAGTTGAAGCTTTGATCTGCCACGAGTGACAAGCTGATTCTGTTGCGGTTGCATCAAGTCCTAGACTTAACCATCCTACACCTTCCAATAAAGGTTCTTCTAAAGAAGTATCTCTTAAGCCCACCATCTTCCTCTTTTCTCAAGGTAGAGTGGAAATTCTTCCTCTAAAGTCCTAGTAAACCTGCATAGTTTCGAGGCGGTGCCCTGCGGGATACAGATTCCCTGCCCCATCCCTATCTGTGAACACGAATTGTTAGCTCTATTCGTGAGAACCATATTAATTAACTTACTGAGCTGATCCATGTGGTTCGATCAGGGGCATGCATTATTTTTGTGACATTGTTTTATTACCTAGATTGTGTTCTTCAAGCTATGTGGCGGGTTACATCGGTGGCTATGATGATTTTCTTTTATATCCATTAGGGGCTTGGCCTTACGCACATAATTAGCCAACCCGCAACGTTGATTGGGTTGGGCAGTTCTTATTTATCACCAAAAAAGAAAATTGCTTAATTTATAGTGAGCTGAACCAACGCATGTACGCGGTTTTCCCCAACTTTGACTTGTCCTTTCTTTATAGAGAAAAAAGGGCAAATAATGCAAATATGATGCTACCATTTTAATGAAAATAATGAGAAATAACTTCATGAGGCACGCCGTAAATGGATAAAAAGGATTTTCGCAACTGACATTTCAATTGTGATCGGAACTTTATTTCTGAAATATGAGATATATTATAGCTTCTACACATGGGTTGTCAAAGATGTGTGTTTGGGAAAAATTAAGATATTATTCGTAAATGATGGTTTGCTACAACTATTTCGGCAGCCCTATAATTTCTATGAAATTGAATTTCAAATATAAAAGAAGGATCTAGACCAAGTATAACTGGGTGTGTATATATTAGTATAAACAAGTGGACGCGTTGAAAGTCAAGGAGGAGAAGGTCGAAGTTCCCCTCTCCACGCTAACTCAAGAGGATTAGGTGGGTAGTCAGACGTCGTCCGAAGTACCGGAGATGCCCCTCGTCACTTGTCAAGAAAAAATATTGTTTTTCCGTTTTCTTGTCTTTAAGACAAAGAAGCAAATTTTATGTTTGCATGCAAAGCAATTATGCAGTTCATCATCACTCATGCCACAGGCCAAACAAAGTTTGCCCAAGTTATCGAGCCAAAAAGCTGGCAATTTAGTGTAGCCTCCGTCTATTTTCACGTATGATGAATGATATGATTAACTAGAATAATTAGTTAACGAAAAATATTTTCATTATTGACAATAATATATATCTAAACATTATCATAAATGACGAAAATATCTTTCATTGATGTATTTTTGTAATCGATATAAATGATTATTTTTAAGTAAACATTTTTCAAATCATTCATTTTCCGTACAACAAATGCACTATAAATTGTATTTATTTTTCTTAATAAAATGCAATTTTTACAGTTCAAATCCTTTATTTAATTAAATTAGCCAATTTAGTTGGACTCATTTTCCTTAGAAAAGTTCTAGCTATTAAGTTTTGAGCTAATAAGATATTCATTCCCCATTAATTTATTTAATGCAGGATACCTTATGTTAGCGATACACGCATACCCGGCTCACAAATAAAACATATAATTTGGGGCCACAATCCATTTTCAAAAGATGGATGGGAGAAAGAAAGTAATGGTATCTTCGTCTTGAAAAGGTCAGACCTAGGAAATCGCCATTTCTTGTTTGACAAGCTTCGATTTTGGTCACCTTGACCGGGTCCAACAAGCTTTGAAAAAATACCCAAAACTCCACGAAGACTGGCGTACGTTGAGTCAAGACTCGAACCATTTCTACCCCCAACATACTTCTATATATCTTCTGTATATCTATGATCTCCATGAGAGGTCCCGGGTGGCAGACACGTGGAGCAAGGATTCCAATTGGATCGGCTACGTAGCATGTAGCGACGACAAGGAGACGGGCTGGATCGGGCGCTGGGACATCTTGGTGGCATGGCGGGGCACAGTAACTCCGTCGGGGTGATTCAAGGACTTCCAAAGGAAGTTAGAGCCAATTGGCCATGGAGATGATCATCATGCTAGGGTAGAGCATGGGTTCCTAAGCATCTACATTTCCAAGAGCAAGTCAACAAGGTACGACAAGTCGAGCGCGTTGGAGCAAGTGATGAGTGAGATACGCAAGCTCGTGAGTCTCTATAGAGACAGAGGAGAGGAAGTGAGCCTCACCATAACCGGCCATAGCTTACGAGGTGCATTGGCTCTCTTCAATGCTCATGAAGCTTCATCCACTATCCCAAACCTCCCCATAAGTGTCATATCCTTTGGTGCACCAAGAGTTGGGAAAGGTGCATTTAGAGATGAGCTACACCAAAAGGGAGTCAAAACCCTAAGAGTAGTAGTGAAGCAAGACATGGTCCCAAAAATGCCAGGGCTTGTTTTCAATGAAACATTGGAGAGGTTTGATGAGCATATAACTGCATTGGAGTGGGTGTACACTCATGTTGGGGCTGAACTGAAGCTGGATGTCCAATCATCACCTTACTTGAAACATGGGTTGAACTTCCTAGGGTTTCACATGATGGAGACTTATCTCCATCTGGTGGATGGGTTTCTAAGCACAAGGTCCAATTTTAGGGTAGATGCCAAGAGGGATGTGGCTTTAGTGAACAAGGCATTTGACATGTTGGTGGATGAGGTGAGAGTTCCTCACTCTTGGTACCAATCGCCTAACAAGGGTCTCGTGCGTAATGAGTATGGAAGATGGGTCAAGCCTAGAAGAGACCCCGAAGACATACCTTCTCCAATTGGAGCACAGAAGCACAACCTTACCACTGAGGAGGCCCAAGAAGGCCATGAAGGGCTTGTACACTTGTAAATTCTTTAAATGAAATAGAGATTCTTTTAAAGGGAAGTTTTGTGTTCGTTCATTACAACATCAGATCATCAAGAAATCACTCTCTTTTAGATGCTAGCTCAGAATTACTGATATTTGACTAGATCAAAAACTAGATTGAAAGTCAATTTGAGTAAATTAAAAGTTGTCTTGCCGTTGGCTTGATAACTAACCAGTTCAGTAATATTGAGGAGTAATGACTCTCATGGGGTGCACACTGAAAACACAGTGACAATAGTAGGTATACTAGTACTATTATGAAAAATTGGTGTACGAAATAAAATGACGGTCTTTGATCTAGCATTAGCTATGAACCACTTAGCTAAAAGTCTACTTATAGTCCATCACACTATTTAGTGTATCGTTTTAAGATTTCTTTTTCCCCTTAAAGTCCCGCATCAGATTGAAGAAACATTGTTGAATGATTCAGAAGTAAACACCGATTCCAAATGTTCATAACTTTATGTGGTAATCAAAGTACTCCATTTGGGCCTTGGCTTACTTGAAATGGGCCAAGATGTTAAAGATGGTACTATGTAGGATGCCCTCTAGTAGATTTATGTTGTAGACGGATTGTGCCCATGTCAGCTTCAATGAAAGCAATGAGTGATCAATTGGGCAAAGAAGCCCGGGTAGCAGCCTTCTAAAAGGAGGTGTAGGAATGTTATGGGACGACTAGGGGAAGTTTCACTTGACAATACAAGCCAGCATTGATGAGAACATTAGCTTAAGTGATGAATGTGACATCAAATAGGTAAGACCTTGTTGAGTACTTCATTACTAAGCACCCCCCACCTTCACCGAATGTCCACCACCCAGTGTAGTCCCTAGAATATCCTTTTGAGGGTTTGACATACGTGGAGCGGGTCAAGTCGTAATTATTTTACTATACCTGGTATGTTATACTACAACCACAAGGACAATTGTTTGTCCCCATATGAACTGCAATTAATTAAACTGGACTTAAAGGCTGAGTCACTTTTGCTGCTGAGCTCTGCTTTCGTTTTAGGAGTCATTCCTGCAAGAGCACCATCCCATGCTTGACTGGGACATCTCAGCGAGTTGAAGCTTTGCTTCTGCCTTCGCTTTCTCGATCTCTTTATGCTTGCTTGGCTTTGAACTCATTGTGATCGCAGCAACGTCCTCTTCGACCTTATTAAGCTTGCCCAGCTAGAATTCTGGATGATGAGTGCCTGGCCAATTAATGTAAACCACAGCTTTTTGGACCATATTTTAACTTGGTGTCATGTTCGAACAATTATAAAGCCCTGGTGGCACATAATTAATGGAGCCATACGAACAATTGGACCACATTTAGCAAATTTACGACATTCAATTTGATTTAAGAAAAGAGAAGTACCATAATATTTGTTGAGATTGTTTTAGGTACATAAGTTTGAGAATTAGCAAATTTTAAAGAAAACTTATATACTACTAGAATTTGAAAATCCAAGAATAAATATAAAACTTTGCCTTATTTACCAAAAAAATTTGGATAAATGCACCTGAATTTCTAAATCTTCTCATGAAAGAGCAATCAAAACTTAAAGCTCTCAAAAAGTGTAATAAGTTATAAAATTACAGTAAAATGAAGCTTAAGTCCACTTCTTGTTATCCTGGTGAGAAGAAGCCTTACCTAAATCTAGGTCCACTAGTTCATTGATCATTTGAGTCCCACAAATGGGTCCTCTGTAAGATCATAAGATCAGTGACTGTCATTAACCCGATCCAGGTGACCTAGATCCAAACAAGTATCTCCCGATGAAAGATTACTCTTATATTATTTCCCATAGGTACTAGAAGTACTACTTTTTGGCTAAAGTTTCTAGCACTATCTTGAATTATATTTGTCCGTTCCTTATGTAGCGTTTGATTTCTTCATCCATAATGCAAAGGACACTGAATTGCAATTACCTTATTTATATGAGAAATTGTGTTATTAATGGAGACCTAAATTCATGTTACGAACCCTTTATATGCGATTAGCTTGTAACCATTCTAGATTGGCTTAGTCTCACCATGCGATCGAACTCTCGTGGTAAAATGTGAAAAACGCGGCTCTTGACGATTATCCCCTCTAGAAAGGATTGATGCAGTTAGACCAGTTGACACCAAGAGAAGACTAACAACCATTTATCTTTTGGGGTTTCAGCTTTTTATCCCCCTGTTTAAAGTAGCTAACAGCTTTGATACGGTTTGATGCTTAACTCAGGCTATTCTGAGTGATTTTGCCCCTACAAGATAGAAAGCAAAAACAAGCTCGTTGCAGTGGCGTTTGTATTGCTGATCTTGTTGGATATTAAGAGCTGTATCCAGTAAAAGGTAGATTGAAGCTCTCCATGGAGAACTGAATGATCCAAATCCAAGTACCCTTGAGCAATGAGGTTGGATACTAACCCGACGTTCAACAAGCGTTCATCAGAGACTGGCTAGACCAAGATGAGAAATCGTGCAGGTGCACTCATACTTCATGTCGGACAGTATCTTATCATTTTCATTGTGCATATCCCATGCATCTGTTTTCTATGAAACCCCTCTTTTAACAGAGAAAACTAACTGAGGGGTCAAGAAAAAGTACAAAAATTTGGGTCGAGGAGAGGCATGTGGAAAGAACTTCACTCTCGAACTCTACAACAAACCTAAACATAAAAGGCCACCTAGATGGTCTTCTATCATCTTGCAGACACAAAGATAATGCAGAAGGGATCAGATCAACCAACCTACCCAACAAACTTGAAACAGCATGTTTCAATACTAGACCAGGGAACATTGTCTCAAGATCAAGGTCTTCGCGATGCAGTTCGTTCAGCTGACCTTCAAGAAATCTCCAAAGACCAACCTCTGCAATATTGATGAGACTAAGAGATGCATTAGTGTGCATGTATTTGGTGATAATACATCCAGCAAGCATCTTCTGATCTGCCTTTACAAGTTCACATATAAAGACAGGGAAGAGGATTCTTTCAAAAACAATTAAGGATGGCCTTTCATCTTCACTTGAATTTGTTTCTTTACGTGCAAGCCTCAACAAACATGCTTCTTGGCACTGACGAGAGAAGTATCCAACCAAATAGCAGATATAAGAGAAAGAATTGTCATATAAGGACCCGGAAATTATCTTAGAGATGACCCCTGAATAGAGCACAAGAATCAGGACATCAAGATCCATGCCTACTCCGTCTGTCATGCCTTCTTGTTTCAGTTTTTCTTCAAATGCTTTCAGACAATTCAATTGCAAATCTCCATAAGGAAGCAACATCATCACCTTGAAAGCCCATAGAAAGTCCCTTCCCAGCACCATCTCACACAAGCTCCGAGCATTATCTTCATCGACTAATATGCCATTTGGTTTTGACAGAGACAGATCCAAGTATTGTAGAACGTCCCCATAAAGGGACAGGGCTACATGTCTTTGGATTAGCTCAGACCAGCAATCGTGCAAGGGATGGAGAGAGAAAGAACTTCCTTTGCTTTCTGTGTTGAGTGGCTCTACTTCCTGAAAGCTTTCCCAGCCTTCATTCCAATCGTCATTGTCCCAGTCATTTCCTGTATCAGTCACTTCTATGGAATTCTTGTCATCTTTTCCAACCACAAAAAGCCCTTCCCACTCTCCCAAAACAGTGACCAGAGCTTTGAGATGGGAGTCTGTATCAGCTGCTCCACATAATTTTGAGAAGCAAGAAACCGCTGTGCCAATGTCCAAAAGGTCATCTGGAGTTATTTCTAGGCTGGGGCAGACAGGTGCCATTATCTGTGATGATCTAAGGGCAACCAAAGTGCTTGTAAACCTATTTGAAGAATCAGAATAATCAGAAACCCCTCGACTTGGGCTAGTTACTCTCCTTTCACCTGTATCATGCAACTCATCCCATCCCTCCCATGGTAGAACATTTAACTGTTGCTCCGTAAAGGCACTCCTAATAGGTCTACCAACGATTGACTGCATAAGTTCAAGAGCATAAACTCGAACATGGCCAGGTAACTGTAAATCATTTGAGTAATTAGCCATTCTTTCCCAAACCACACGTCTGACCCTTTTCTGGTTCTCCATATCACCTTCCAGCTTACTCAAAGACGACAACAAATTGCACAAATTCTGATATTCGGGGACTTCACTAGCTAGGCCCTGTAGAATTGGTTCCAATATACTTAAATATAAAGCAGAAAGACCTTGCATTTCTTGCTCAGCTTCCAGACTGGATGAGCACTGCGATGCTGCTTCAGAAAATACTTCTGAAATCACTCCAAACCCACAACCTGAAAAAATCATAGCTCGGCAAAAAATTGATGATTCGGCAGCAACACCCCCCATAAAATCAGAGTTGACACAACCAAGGATAGTACCCCATCCCTGACTTGGGGAAACACTATCCTCAATCACTAGCCTTGTAAAACTTTTAAGACACTTCATGAAACATGTTGGGTTGAACCTAAGAATCTCTCTTGATCTCATGTGGCATAAAACTTCCTCTATATCTTCAGTCAATCTGATAAAGAAGTTCATGAGGAGGATTAGACATTCTTGCGAAGCTGACGTATCCAGTAAACTTCCAGGAGTTACAATATTAGGTACAAGGATGATAAAGAACCGCTTCATTATATCATAAATATCAGCATCTGTCAAGAGCTTTATGTACTTTCTGCACATCTCATATTTGTGCTCAACCTGACCAATAAATCCCTGATATGTTTCAGGTATTTCGACAGTGAAATTAATCCTCTCATTACCCACCAATGGCTTCAGCAAGATGAGGATGTAATGTCTGTAGACGTCCTGCCATGATATAAGTCCCTCAGGTGGGATGCCAGCATACAAAGCGACAAGAGCTCGTACCATGTTAGCTAAGGCTTCCACACTATGTTCATCTATATTCCGATAGACTTCATCCCGGAAACACTCTAAATTCAACCCACCTAATCCAACAATGTTTTTGAAGTTCAGATCTTTCACAAAAGAAACATTTCTGCATTCTTGCTCAATTACCTTGTAGAACCTTGCCAACCCAGAGGAAGCTATGATTGCTTGATCTGGGTGGATCAGTGGCAATGACTCTTTCTTTTCATCCAACTGCATGCAGCAGTCTGAGATCAGACTATATAGGTAAGCAAGCCGGTGTTTTTTGTGACCATCAATAGCAGGATAGACCATCATTGAAATAGTTTCAACAGTTTTCTGACCATAGCTGACAATTTCTCCCCTAACTCCAGCTATCTCAGCTGTGATGTCTTCATTGGTCCATATGTCAGAAACAAGGACAGAACTAAGGAACCTTAAAAGCACCTGCGGGGGGGAAAAGGAAAAGAAAATCAAGAAACAAATATCAGTCACTCACAAAAACATGCATTTCTTCATCTCTAATAATATGAATGAGCTCTGACTACCTCAGACCGATTCAAGCTATATGTGTTTGCTAATTTCAACAAGTCCTTCAAGATGTGCTCCTCTCCATTTTCACACTTTCAATCAAGTTAAAAACAACACTTTCAATGTAGTCAGTATCACCAGACAAAAACCGTGCAGTATCAACACCAGGAATAATTTGTTCCAGCACTCTAGAATGATCGGCTACATGCTTTCTTTCTTCCAATTTCAGTTTCCATTCTCTCCAGAATGTTGACTGTACATTTCCAAATTTTTCCATTTCATCTGCAAAGAAGTCAACGATAACATTAGTGTGTGAAACAAGGAAAGAGAACACAGTATTCTGCGCATATTTTCTGCATACTGATCTTATGAATGATATAAAGTCGATTACCTGAGCTAACTGGCATGTGCTTCTCCTTGAAAAACCTCAGTAGCAGCTCCCTCCTCCGATTGAAATCCTCACACTCCACTCCAGAGTTGTGCAATAAACCATATTTCATCCCCACATTCATAATGCTACATATTTCTTGGTAATTCCGCCTTCTTCTCAGCTCTTCCTCAATAACTTCTACACCATTAAAGGCATCCACAAGGTTCAAGAGGACTGAGCATCCCAAGATATCTTCCCACTCAGTGGCCTGAGATTCTATGACTGACTTTGCAAGAGAGACGATCAGATCATCTCTGGGAGCAAAACCATTTTTTGCTAGCCATGACAGTATGGTGACCACAGCATATGCTCTAACATTTACATAATTTTCTCCAAAAATTAAACCAGAATTCAATTTTTGAGTGGATCCCACTGTCCTACTTAATTGAATCAACCAGGGAAGTTCTGAAGCAGCAAAAGATGATACCCTCTCATTCTCCAGAAGAAGAGAGTCCCACATACTCCCAGTCTCAAGGGGCAAGTCTCTAGCAATGCTAAGAACTATATTTTCAGTAGTACTACGATGACCTACTTGATCATCTGTTGTACTTCCATTAATAGGAACTACGCCAGCAGTCGAACTAGAAGCTTCTTCAGTCTGTTCAACTGAGTCTGAGTTTACCAGGGCACTTTTAACTGAAAAATTAGGACCAGTCCCTGTCAAAGTCATCAAGGTTTCACACTGGCCTTGCATATCTAGGTCTTTCCATGCATGGAGCAGCTCACCAATTGACTCCTCATCACAGTTGCTTAGAGCGAAACCTAACAACAATTTTCGGGAATTAACATCCATGTTTTCAAGGCCAGGACCTCTAGCTATAGCAGCACATAGATCCCATACGAGACCATGTCCTTTCTTAACCAAAATAAGGCATAGATCAAATGCCAATTGCAGATCACCAGCAACTGCAGCTTCTCTAGCAATAGCTTCCTCAACAGCTGATATGTCATCCTTAGACCTTAGTCCAAGAAGCTTGGAAACCTCAATTATTTCATCTACATCCAGATAGGCTCCAGGCTGACTTGTTATCACCATTTTAATAATCTCCATCGGATCATTTATTTGCCTGAATTGCAAAGGTAGAAGAGACACACCAAACCTTGGAAGCTTGGTTGTAAGTGCATCGATTATATCATTCTCTGCTTTAACTGTGCTGCTGCCAGGAAACAGATTCAAACATTCCTTGGCCTTCCAGATCTAAGAAAAGTTTCACAAAATAATAATTTAGATGGGATAGAATATAGACATGTAGCAAAAAATGCCTTAGAACATCTACATGGCATGAGCTCTCCATTTCACTCTTAAATGTTGGGTCCAAAAATAGAAAAGTAATTGAGAATCAATCCTCACTGAGGTATAAGATGTCCTAAAAACTTGCAAACAAGAGGCTCATTTGCATATGTTTGCCCAAGGAACATAAAATAATATACATGGATGCATATCCATGACTTCGTCTTGTTGCGAAATTCATCACATGCAGATGAAAAGTGGAAACATAATCATATAGAATAAATGAAATGGCAAGTTTTTCTGGAGGTTAGACCATCGCAAGGGCATACAGTGCACAGCAAATTCCTCCGTTGCATGTATGCCAACCTCCCAAATTCATCTTAAGGTACAATGTTTGTTGCTAACCAAGGAAAAAAAAAGAAAAAAAAAACAGTAGGTAGTTTGAAAAATTGCCTTCATTTTTCTCGAAAATTAACCAGTAACTGAAAAATTATAACAAACAAGTCAACCAAAATAGCCTCATTGACTTTTCCATAAATAATTGAACTACGTGCTTACTTCTGAGGAAGCAAGAGTGGATGCAGAGAAAAAATACTCTCTGGCTGCTTGAATGACGAGGTTCTCGGCTTTTTCTGGTGCCAATGCAACTGTACTTGTACCCTTCAAGTAATTTCTAGCAAGAGAGAACTTGCCAGCCTTCAGCAGTCCTTTGCAAAATTCAATCAACATATACTCTGCATCAAGAAAAGTAAATGCCTTCTCACGCAATGATTGCATATCACGCCACATACTTGCCCAATCATTATCTGATTGGCCAGCTTGGCGGCGAACAAATTTGGACAGTATGAGGCGGAATATCTGCTTCACAACTTTTTCATCTGAATGTGCCTCCAGAAAAAAGCTTATCGGCTTTGGAACCTGATGACAATAACTATAACATCAACATATGCTACCGAGGCTTCAACTGTTTTATTTTGTCAGGATTATCCATCATCATGACAAAATTTATGCTTAAAAAGAAAAAGGACACTCATTTAGACTTGCATATAAGATAGAGAAAATGAACAATTTTGGTCATATAAGCCTAAAAGTTTTAGAATGATGCACACATTACTAAGATTTCCTCTTTGATGAGAAAACCACAACATTAACTAACAGTAGGGCTATATTTTCCTCTGACCATGCCTCTCATTGATGGGTTACAAGTAATATATATTATCCACATGCAAACTCACTCAAGTGTAAATATGAGTGAAGTCCATATTTGTAACCACCAATTAGAAGACTGGTTGGTGCAATTTTTCTCTAATTAGGGATGAAGAAACACATGGCCCTAAAATTTGTCTATACAGGCAGTAAAAATTGAGATGTTCATCAAAAATTTCATAATGAGCTCATTACTCAAGGACGAAAGATGTATATGCTGCATGGAGTAAACCCAAATGTCTAAACACAACTAGAATAAACCAATCATGCAAGTTACCCTCCAAAGAACTTTCCAGATAATCTCAGCACAATAGAATGATCAATAAAAACCTAAGAGCCATAAGGCTAATGCATTGGTAAAGACTGAGGTACACAAACCTGGTAAAATGCCAATATTCTCCCCGCTTCTATGTGGGCTTCTGCCAGCTTGAGTCTTCCCTCAAGATCAGCATTACCTATTTCATTAACCTAAAATCAGTTTATTATGGATATTGGAAGGCCTGCTATGACCTTACTACCCTACATTAGTAAGTGCAAGCAAATCCAGCTACTCAAAATGCACACTCATCAGTATGATATACCAACAGCCTAGTCCGATGTCAAGAACATAGTTATAAGAATGAGTCATTTTACCACCATTTTAATCTGCATTCACTGAATATTAGTCATCGACCCTAAAAGCTTTACAATATGAGAACCATTACTGCATGGAAAAATTTGACAAATATTTTCTTTAGTTCACAGTGGGTCCTTGGGGTGAATGGCTCCGCTCTGCATCAGTCACACGTCCCAACAACAGGCAAAGACCAAGATTTTACCATCAGCTAGAAAGTTATGGTACCTTTGCAAGCAATTGGCTACTGAAAATGCGCATTCGTTGATCCAAATACCAACAGCCAGGTCCAATGTCAAGAATCTATAAAAATTTGGCCGCTTTACCCCAATATTAATCCGCATTGAATTTTAGTTGTCAACCCTAAAGCTATACAATATGTAAGTCAACTGAATAAAATTAAAAAAAAAAATTTACTTCACAATGGATCCCTGGGCTGAGGCCTCTGCTCACCTAATCAATTGCCCGTCCCAACAATATGCAAAGACCAATATTTTACCATCAGCTAGAAGGTTATAGTACCTTTGCAAGCAAATTCAGCTACTCATGCATCATGAGTACTATATACCTACAGCCTGGTCCAATGTCAAGAATATAGCTATAAGAATGAGCCGCTTTACCACCAAATCAATCCACATTCCTTGAATACTAGTCATCCACCCTAAAGCTATACAATATGAAAGTCAACTGAGTAAAATTTGACAGATGCTTTTTTTACTTCATGGTGGGTCCTTAGGGGCAGAGGCCTCCACTCACCTCATCAATCACACATCCCAACAATAGGCATAGACCAAGATTTTACCATCAGCTAGAAGTACCTTTGTTAGCCCTGGCCTAAGGTCCACATTTATCTTTCTATATGTCTTCTAGGCTATTCTAGTTGACAGCAAAAGCACTGGCATAAGGCCTAATGAGCCATTCTCATTCATAAAACAAGTGTTTCCCATGGGCTCTGTTAATCTTAAGTTCTAGTGCTGACGCATCCAAGCTTCAAGATCTGGCTTGCGCTTTGAGCACAAAGGAACTAGCTAGATCAAATGAGATATTCCAGCCTTTGATTGTTAAACTTGCAGATCCCATCAACCAAGCACAGGATGGATGGTGCATGAATCCATTTCACCGGGAAGATGGCAAGGATGAGAGGAGGAGGAGGAGGAGGAAGAGGAGGGAAGGGGGTGGTGGGGGTGTTAGATAATTATGGGATATCCGCTAGCTAAATGCCTGAAGATCCTTGTACGAAAGGGCCAGAGATATTTTACAAATACATGAACTCATTAGTATAAGTATTCATCAAATACATACAGAGAGATACTTTTGTTAGCCACCACTACCATGAATAAAAATTCTATCTAATCTTATTCTATGCTTCATATAATTTTTGTCAAAACAAAGGTAAATCAGAATAATGCATGGAATAAAAGGGAGGATTGCAATACTTTCACAAACAACAGTAAATTCCATAAACAATTAGATCAATCCTGCTGGTTTATATATTTTGTTGGTCCATCCCAACGAACAATAAAACCCTCCAGAGAAGCTTTGTTTGCTCTGTACATCTTGTCTTATATATCCAACTAAGAAAAATAATAGTTAAGATATATGTAATATGTAAAATCTCTCTAATTGGTTTGAGTGAAAAAAAGGCTGGTTAAAAATTTATTCAGAACATCCGATAACACAAAGATATGAAGAACATGTACTCCTAACTTTTCTAAACGAGTCTCAGGGTGAGCTCGCCTCTGCAGTTAAAACAAAGCTTGCCACTAAATTCAAGTTCAAGTATCTAGCTCATAAAAGCCCGCAATATAATCCCACCAGCCTACTGCAAACCCCAATGAAACCAGTTGAGCAATCATAATAACATCTGCTTATTCTGTGTTTCCACTAACCAATAACAAAATCCATAAAACAAAATCCTAAAAACAGAAAATTGTAAGTACAACAGGTGATGTTACATGCATTATTCAAAATACACAGTTTGATAGATTAATTTACTCAAACAGAACAAAGTTATTATTCTAAAATTGAATTGGCTACATTTAGCTCTACGTAATTTACTCATGTCGTTGCAACATCATAATTCAGTTTAGATCTACCATATCCCTCTAAGTTTTAGATATCATACTCCATGGGAGTCTAAATCTACAGAAGCCCCATTACAACATGTTGTACTGCATCTCAAGCAGTTTCCAAAGCTGTTAGTCACATTCTTCTTGTTCCCCTCAAAAAGGTAACAAGCACAAAGAACCAAAAAGGAGATTATATGCCACCCCCAACCACCCCCCCTCCCTTCTCTTTTTTCCATTAGCTCATCTACCAGTTAGTAACATTCATTTATTGGGATGTTACAAATACCTTTTACGGGGAGACAAAACTCACCTAGCCATTAGAATGATCAACTTTTGTTTCTCACAAATCATCTATATGAAAAGACAAAAACTCACCTTGCAACTGTGGAAGCTTTGACAATATGGTAGCCATGTTACTCCACTGATCGGTACTAGAGCATCGATATATGCATTGCAGAGCGCTATCCACAGCTTCAACCTCATCCTTGAAAAAGCAATTATGTCCAAAATCTCTGCATCCTTCATCAATGACCACCAAGCAAAGATCTAACTTATTTTCCGAAGCTATCTCCCTTAGCCATCTAACCAAAAATGACTCAACCTTATCTTCAGAAAACAAAGCTGCTCCATGTAACCTATTTTGCATAAAGGGCATCGCTTTGTTGTGTAACCTCTCAATCACAGTTTCCACCTTGACCCCTCTGAGCATCATTTTGAACTTCTCATAATCAGACAAGTCCTCCCATGCAACAAGACTCAGACTAAGATTCAAGTCACCATCATCTGTGTAAATGAGCTGATTCAAGTATGAAATATCCTCATAAAAGTGCTGCAATGCATTGATGCCTGTGCTCCGACCGACATCAACTAAGCAGAGGCAGCTGTCAAGCTGCCCACTGAAACTATCAATATCTATAGCCCTCTTCTTATACCAGCTTAAGATTTCATCAGCTGGCAGCCAACCATATGCTAGGCATTGCTTGACAATATGTTCAGTTTTAAACTTGACAGCAGTCTCATCATCCATTGGCAATTTCTGAATGAAATTTACCATCTTCTCACATTCAACCCAATCTTCTTCCCTCAAAACAATATTAGCAGGAGGCCGACTCCCTGGAAGAAGTTGCTTATATGTCTGCACTGGAACAGTTTCAGGAATTGCAGATAGAATTTCCAACATGAAAGGAATTAAAGAATAAGGATGACGCTTGAACAATAGGTTGAGGGCACCAATTTTCCCACTTTCAGCTAGTTTAACAGCTGCATCATTCAGAGGCATGTCACGGAATTTAACATACTCCTGCACAGAAAACCTGCGGAAGACTATGTCATTGGAAGTCAGTAGAAACCATCACAAAAATGGTCTAAATAGTATTGTGTTATAAAGATGATAATAACTACATGATAGTGGCCACCAGATACAGGCATCCAAACAAAATTCCAGTCACAAAATAAAGTTTTTAGTGAATGGGAACTTCTAAGTTTGTATCACAACCACACGAAAGGAGAGCATCCCACATATTGGATAATTCCCACTTAGTGGGATCAGCAAAATGTAACCCTATCATGCATGTGCTAGGGTTCATACAGAAGACAGGCCCACATGCATGTGACTGTGGTTTGTAAAGAGCAAATAGGTACAAGATCTCAATTAAAGCTGACACATCTACAATCTAAAGAATTTTTTCTTATTCTAGCAATCAATACAACTGGAATAGAACTAACAGCCCATGAAACAGTGCTGTATGACTCAAAACATTTGAATAGACAACCAAGCAAAAGAAATCCTGGATCTTCCAACATAAACACACAATAACTAGATAATGCCTTCACTGGGGGCTAAAAGGATAAGTAGAAATTCCTGGCTAGGCCTCCATCATCTATCCACAATAACCACACTAGAGTTACTGTTTCCAAATAGATTACTCTGTGTTAGGTAGGCACTGATAAAAGCCAAACACATGAGTCCCTGAAGTGTGAGGGACACATGTCTTCATGTTCACATTTTTTTCTGGTGGGAGAAAATTGAAATCTTTGAACCATTAGAATAAGAAAAATTTGGCACCACAGCATGAAATGCAACATCAAACATACTCATTCAAATTCCTAACTCCAGCTCTTACATACAGAGGAAGTGCCAGCTAAAGCATGCTCAGACAAAAGGACTCCACACTTGCTTCCCAAAATAGCCAAGATCTAAGGAGTGGTAGACATGTATATCCATAAGATAGGGCTCCCACTTTTGACAGTAACAATACTCTTGACCATGCAATGCATACTGGAGTCATAACATTTGAAAGCTCAAGTCGCTCTAACAGTCACATTTCCCTTGAATTGTTAATATTGTAGCATAAAATAAACAGAATACTTCATGGGAGAAAAAGGAGGTCATAGGTTACATAATCCCTACTTCTTACATAAAGCAACTTTAGGCTTTTAAAAGAACATGTTACCTGCCCATGTTGATCCCCATAAATGTCTCCAACCTGTCCATGTATTGCAATAACTGAAGTCTGGTCATACGGCGATCCCAAATGGCACGATTTCCATCCTCTGACTTTGAGAAAACATATTGGTCAGTGAGGCGCAGACCGTGCTCAAGCAAGGCCTTTGCAGCATCTTCTGTTGAACCAACTTTCTCAACACATTGAGAGAGTACAAAGTCTTGATCTGTGATCATAATCAAGAAATTTTGTATTGCATGCTTTCCTTGGTCAGAGTGCAACCACTGTGACTTCATAACCTCATCCCTATCCAACCCATGATGATGTGCAAACTCCATGGCAGCCTCATACTTCTTATTGAAAATTAAGATTCTATACATCTCCTGGATAGATTTCTCTGAAAATGATATCAAGCTCCATTGGAGCCTAGATGGATCGAATTGATCAAAATTACATTCAGTAATCTGCTCTACAATGTATGAGCCATTTTTCTCCCTATTAATAGCTGAATTGTCAGATGGTGTCATCTCTATAAGAAATAAATGTCCTTCAACCTCCTGCACTCTTTGTAAGACTGAGATACTATATGCAGGATCACTATCCTTTACTCTTAAACCATTTTTCACATCAATCATAGTGGTCACTCCACCCCTTTTTGCAAGAGTAAGAACGTGATCAGACCACCAAGTAAAATCCAGTATACCACTGAGGAGTTCCTGTACTTCACTTCTTCCGCCTAGTGAGCTATTCACCAAAGAAAGCCCTTGAGTATCCCGCCTAAAAATGTGCATCTCTCCTGTCACATCCAAAGCAGCAGCTAATGTGCCTCGCGGTGAAATCAACACCTTTGGATATGATTGGTGACATTGGTAACCTTTTGGTAACGAATAGACACCCTTAAACTCAGTAGAGTATAGATGTTGCAGATCCGATGTGGCATTTCTATGCCAGAAAGAGAGCAAATAGCTACCTGCAATTTTAGTGTTTCCGAGTTACTAAAGAGACTTTGCATCATACGATCAGATTGCACTCTAAAGCAAGCTGTCTGGGAGTGACTGGTAATCTGCTCCATGATTCAGAGTTCCACAACTTCATTAAGCAAGGAGAAAGCTATACTTTGAACCCAAACCTTATTTTAGATATTTTTAAGTGCTGATCTATACCTCTATTGAGACCTACCAACCATTCTAGTGAAAAAGTCAAGACAAGAGTCAGGTTTTCAGGGTTTAAGACCACCATCATTGGCATGAAATGCAAAAGCATTTGCAGTTGTCAGAACAGATGGCTGATCCTGATTTATAAATCATGTCTTTCCTTCTTGGATACAGAAGTAGAGGAAAAGTTACAGCCTTCTCTTTTGGATTTTAGGTGTGAATAACATGTGCAAAAAAATATCAAGTATGACTAGTAGATATTGAACAAATATAATGGTCGTAGAAATTATACCAGTGTTACCCTTGGACAGAGACAAGCCCCCAACATCTCTACCCACCACGGCGAGCAAAAAAAGTTTAGGATGGTAGTCGAGACAGATGATATCATGCAATTGCCCCTTTAGTGTTGAACTATTATTTGAGTATTGTGTGGAAGAAACAGAGGCAGTTGAATCTTGACAAATCTCAATATGCTGAAGGGAACCATCACATGTAACAACCATAAAGCCGCACCTGGAAAAATTATCTGTTAAACCTGTGATGTGAAACTTCAGTAGAGCTGTTGAACAACAAGTACTTACAAGGAAGATTTCTGCATATCGTGATCGTCGGGCGCAATCAAGCTAATTATTGGTAGAGGGACTCTCAGGTTTCTTCTCATAATTCTCCCTATCTCATCACCGTTTGATTTGATAAAGTATAGTGTCTCAGAGTCATCAGCAACTCCAAGAACATCATGATAATCTGACCAGGCTCCAGCAGTAAAGGTACAGAAGCTTCTATCTGATGCATGGAGCAGAAGTTAGAGAAAAAGGTTTTTCATTCATTACATTGCTAAAGTACTGGTCAAGCTTCAAACCAACTCAATAATCATGCTAAATTGGCTGTATAGTAGGAAGACAGACTGTATAATTTTGCTGATCAGGCACTTGAGCAACAAAACCACATTAAAATAGCCACGGAAAAGATTTATTAGGAACATAAAGATTGGCCCTATCAAGTAAAATCGAATCAAGCCCAGAAAAAACATCATCTACTGCCAACAGTAAACCAGTTTCATCAAGAAATAACAAATCTTAGAGGATGTCCTGCTTCATAATGTTGAGTTCATAAGATGTGGTTTGTTCCCTCTTCTTGATGAGACAGAATTTAGCGGATGTGACATGGAAAATGCTGCAGTAACAAGCATTGGTCCTTCTATCTGTGCTCTGTCCAAACTACATTCTATAAACCCTTTTCTGATCTTTGTCAATTCACATGACAGAATAACCTGCCCTCCAAATCAAGAACTTTTGACCCAAGACAAAGCATGTCTCCTAAACATCATAATCCCTCAACAAATGTTTTTTCAATGAGAGGCATCTTACTGATATAGATTCCGCAAGGTTGCCGATAATCATCCTTCCTGCGCAGGATGGTTATGCGGTTCCCGACGGCCACCGCCACGTGCTCCCCACTCGGCGAGACGAAGAGCGAAATCAGCCTCTTCGGCTTCCTCGCCTCCCTGTACTCGTTCCATCTCTGTTTCAGTCGGCTCACGCCTTCACGGACACGTAAAAACAGGAACACCCATTAAACCCTTTGCAAAATCCCAAACAGAGCCAACCCATTAACTCGAAAAGCATCGCAATGCATCAAAGAAATCTCGCCACACAACCATCATCGCTCACTCTCACGACAGCTAACGAAAGCGACCGAATCGGGCTTCCGGACGGAAAACGAAGACGTACCCGAGATTAAGGAGAGCAAGCTCCCGGCCGGGGCCTCGTTCACCTGGAAATTCAGAAGCAAACGAGGAAGAAGAAGAAGAAGGAGAAGATCAGGAACCCGGAAAAAGAAAGGCGTAGAATTCGCGAGAAATGGGGGATGCGAGGATCAGCGAATGGGACCTGCTGAGGAGGGTAATTGGAAACGCAAGGCCCCGATGCGTGGCGGCGAATCTCGTAGAGCGCCGGCCCTTCGTCGTCGGCCATGGTCGGCTCGCCTCCTCGTACCTCGAATTTGCAGAACGAAGAGGAAGACGATGATGCGCCCAAGAGAAGCAAGGAGCGCGATCTGATTCCGAGTTGCGACCTCCTCTGGTGGGTTTGAACTGAGCCGGACCGGTCTGGAGATCTTCTTTTTTTCTCTCTCTTTCTTTTTCTTTTTTAAATAATATGAATTTATTTTTTCTTTTTTGGGCTATCCAAAGTTATTTCTTTATTGGATTGATACCACGAAAATCTTAAAATTAATTATGAAAAATTTACCCAAAATTAAATTTTTATTACCAAAATATAAATACATCTATAACAAATTTAATCTTTCGTCAGATTTTACCATTAAATTTGCTAACATGAAAGTCCATAGTGTTAATATTAGGAAAAACTATAAATTAGTATAAATTTAACCCAAATTAATTTTTTGGGTCATCAAAAACTCTAAATCGATACACGCTTGACTTATTTATCCTTTGTTAATATTTCTAAACATGGCCGAGTTATCATGTGTTGTTGAGTTTATTTTCCAGATTTCTTTGACAATTTCACTATGTCATTGATGCTTGAATTTTTATTTTTAAACATGGTCTTGAGATCTTATTCTTTTTTCTTTCTTTCTTTCTCATTTTTAATTAATAGGAATTTTTTTTTCTTTTTTGGGCTATCCAAAGTTATTTCTTTATTAAATTGATACCACGAAAATCTCAAATTAGTTATGACAAATTTACATAAAATTAATTTTTTGTTACCAAAAACACCAATGCACCTATAACAAATTTACTCTTTCATGGTATCAGAGTCATGGTTTCGTTTTTGATATTATCCATTTCATGCGCTTGATAGGTGAATTCAGAGCTGAGAAGATCTTTTCTCATCATGTCTACAGAACCAGAAATCCTCGAAGCACCAGTTTCTCTTGCACCCTCTTCTTCATCTTCAACCTCTCTAGAATTTCGTGTTTCCAATGCTTCTAAGATAGATTATCTCTATAAAGTCTCTCTTAGCGATGAAACCAAGAATTCAGAAACTCAACTTCCTCTTATGAACCCTTACTCCGCTTTTGCTAAACCCACCTCATCATTTTCACCTATTCGCTCTATTCGTCAACTTATTCACCAAACCCCAAAGCAAGTAAAAGAGTACGTCCAGTCCTCCAAATTCGACCAGCATCTCATTCCTGCTATTGAGAAATAATACTTTGTTACCCTCCAGATCCCTCTAGAATTTCCCAAATTTTACTTGTGGTAAGAATCGCGTTGTTAGATATTTTTACAATTAATAGTTTTTGTGACTTTGTATCCAAACTTTAACATCGCCCTTTCAGATCCCCAGCTACTTTCTTTCTTGAAAGTCCAAGTCCAGCTCACTGGAGCCCCTCAAACTGCTAATTCCGTAGCCGCAACCCTACATTACCAGATGATTTATCAAGTGCAGAACCATGCTCTAAACCTCAACTTCAACAATGGTAATGAAGATGCGTTGTTCATCTCTATGCAGAATGACTAGGCGTCCTGCATCCATGTTCCTAGACAGATCCCAAAAGATACGTTGGCCAAGCTCCTTCTAGAGACTTGGATCACCAACTATGAAAAGTTACACCAGCATAACAAGCCTTTCCAATCTACGGACTTAGAATTCGTACGGAAAAATCCATAGTGTTAATACCATGAAAAATTATAAACTAGTAAAAACTCAGCTCAAATTAATTTTTTGGATCACCAAAAATCTTAAACTGGTACATGCTTGACACATTTACCCTCCTTTAATACTTCTAAACATGGCCGAGTTGTCATGTGTTGTTGAGTTTATTTTCTAGATTTCTCTGACAATTCTATCATATCATCAATACTTGAATTTTTTTTCTTTTCTAATTCACTACAAAACATCACCAACATAAGTATAAAAAGATTTGCTATTAAAGTGAAATCAGTGCAACTATTCATGATTGGAAACATCCTAAGGTAAAGGACAACATATATCCTTGCAACCATAATTTGCACAACGAAGAACGACACCCTCCCGCTCGCATGTACTCTGTCTTTCCATTCCCGGTGCGACGCCACATGAACGCCATGCTTATGCTCGCCAAGCTTCTCTGCCTCGCTGATCCGGACGTCACCTTCCTCAACTCCGACTACATCCAGAGCCGCTTGCTCTGGTTTTCCGACATCCAATCCCGCTTCGAGTGATATCCGGGTTTCTGGTTCATCACGATAACAGATGGGTTGCTGGAGGGCCACTCACGCTGTGGTTACGAGGCTCGAGAGTTGTTCCACCTAATGAAGGCAGTGACGAGGCCGATGTTTAGAGAGATGCTGGTTTCGGGTTGACTGAGGTCCGCGTCGGAGACGGCTATCACGTACATCATAGCAGACGGGTTGCTGACTGTCGCCATTGATTTCGTGAAAGAGATCGGAGTTCATTGCTTATTGTTCAGGATTACTAGTGCTGTTTGGATCTGGGCTATTGTTTGTATTCCTAAGCTGATTTGCTTGTCGTCGATTTGTTTATTTTTGGTCGGAAGGATATATGTTGTTCTTTACATCTGGATGTTGCCCATGATGAATGGTCGCAATGATTTTACTTTAATAGCAAAGTCTTTTATTTGTCGGTAACATTTTGTAGTGAATTAGTAAGAAAAAGATTCAGACATTGATGATATAAAGGCTATGTTACAGAAATGTGGAAAATAAACTCGATGCAACTTGGCCTTGTTTAGGAGTATTGATGGAGGGTAAATGTTCCGCACGTGCCAATTTGGAGTTTTAAGTGATCAAAAAATTAGTTTTAAGTAAATTTATCACCGGTACATCAATTTAGAATTTTCATAGTATTAACTCTAAAATTTTCCACATAAACTAACCACGTTAGGAAATTTAACAGAAATTAACAGAGGGTAAATTTGTTATAGATATATTAATTTGGTGTATTTTGATAAAAAAAAATTAATTTGAAATAAATTTTTCACAGGTGTAGCGGTTTGGGATTTTTCATGATATTAATAATTCCTTATTCAACTCACAATTTTTTTTGTATGAGAATTAAAAATTATGTTTAGAAATTCCAAGTTTGGGACTGAAAGTTACATCGCTGCCTGTTTAAAGAAGAAAGGAATTTGTCATGTTTTTTCTTTGACGAAGTGGAATGAGATGGAAAAAAATTGAATGAAAAGGTAAAAGAATGGAACAGAACAAAAAATGTCATTTTCTTTTGGTAAAATGTACGACAAAAGTTAAAACAGCTTTATGAATATAGTTAGCATTCGAAGTAATTCAATATAGGATTTATTGCGATCTTAACAAATAAAAATCATAATCATCGTAAATATTACATTAGTATAGCCTATATCTTTAACGAAAACTGACACGTAGCATGATTAGCCAAAAAAAAAAAAAATGCCCATGCGCATTTGTGTTACAATGCAAAAGAAATTAGTAAAGGAAGAGAAAGTATTATAAGAGTTTATTCATGACATAAATACTAAATTTTGTTTTTTTCGGGAAGAGGAAAACCTGATATAAATTAAATTTAGATGTATGAAATAGTCTGCTATAATATGAGGGTTTTTGTTTATCTTTTCAAATTACCAATTTTCTCATTACATGGTAAAAATGATTTACGGTTTATCTTATCACACGCATAAATTTTATTTGAATTTAGGGAAAAAGTTGATATATATTTTAAAAACGCCGCTACTCCTTGTCACGCCCATTAAGCATGACAGCAACCTTGACTCGTAACTAGTCATGGCACCATGGCGGCAGTAGAGGTGACTAATGTACAGGCGAGCAGACTAGGTCTTTAGGTCAAGCCTGATTTTTTACCTAGGCGCACGCGCAAGAGTAAATTACAAGAACACCTTTAGGGCTAGGCTAAGCCATCACAGGCCGAATCGGATTTTATTGTTAAATAGGTTTGAGCATTGGATCTGGCCACGAATAAGGTCCTTGGCTGATTGAAACAGTAGTGGAGCTAATTGGAAACCGTGATCAGATAAAGTGGAGCTGTGCATGACAGGGTTTAGTTGGAATTAATTGAATGTGGGGGAGGACCAAAGTAAAACCGACACTCAAACAGACACTCATATACTTCCCCAGAGAAAGGCAATGCGAGATGCTTGTACATCACTTGTTGCATGCATGTATAGAAAATATATGATAAGGAGATAAACGATGTTGGATACTTTTAACAACTTTTCTCATGTGCAAATATAATTGAGGACGACACGTAGAGTTGGCATATGAGGAGGCTCATATGCAAAATGAATCCGAGACAAATAGTAGCTATAATACCATGCGGAAAATTCTATTTAATAACTACTATTTAGTTTAGGGGGAGACTACATGCATCTATGGCCTCCATAAGTCTCGTGGACAAACGATGCTAGATAGGTTAACACTATAAAGGTTAACACATCCATAAAGAAGAACATCATATGACTTAGCAAACATTGGTTTTTGCTAAAATTGACCCATACAAAGAATCCACATCAACACTAATGATGAAGCACTTTAGTATAAAATGAACTATACATATACTCTTTGACTTAGCATAGCACATTAAGGTTTTTGAAATTACTAGAGCACGCAAGCAAATTGGTTTTATCACATTGAAAAGTAAAAATCACGCTAGACACATTGTATAAAATTTTGGGGCTAGGATGAGCTGCACATGCCAAATAGAGCCAATTTAGATTTGACAACTAGATAGCATTGTCCAATTCCCCAAATTATCATTTAAGCCCATGGGTTGTTATGTTAAGTCACATTCATAAGTCTCACATTAGAGAATTAATGTGATATGGAGTAATTAATATATCTAAGTTGGCTCATAACCCATTAATTTAAGATTTTATTTTTTTTTAAGGTAGATCCAATTGTATATGTTAACAAGGCTGGACTTGGACTCATCTCTCATGGTAATCTTCCCAAATAAGGATATCAGTCTTCTACTACGCTCTCAACAAAGGGTATCAAAATCAATGATTGATTAATAGTCCACTCTCATGTATATGAGTGTTTTGTGAATATATTTTAAGGAATAAATCTCATGACCGGCATTTTCTAGCAGCCTTTATGGTTTGGTCTAGCAAAAGAGGCCCGAGGTGAAGGTGGGCTTATGGTGCAGCAATGTAGTCTCGATGACAACCATAATGATTTAGTCTGGAGAAAGAGACTAGGGCTGAATATGACTATTGTTATTATTACAGCCCTCACAAGGAAACAAAATAGAGATTTGAATCGAGACATGTTGATACGGAAGTACACATAAATTAAGGGAGAGTAAATTTCACATTGAGTTCACACATGAGGGGGGATTATTGAGATACATATGTGGTTGTGTTAGACTATTCTTACATTGGAGAATTAGTGTGGTAGAAAGTAACTAATATATCAAAGTTGATCCAAATTCATTGGTTTAATTTTTTAAGTAAATGTAAATCTAATTGGATATGTTAACAAATTCAAACTTGAGCTCTCCTAAGTGATTTCCACAAATGAATATATCGGGCTTCTACTGCTTGCCCCCAAACACATCATGCATGTCAATCGCTAGGCACATGATGAGTTCTAATTAACACCATCACCACCACGTCCGAGCCACTTCTAGGTGCCACACCACCTCAACGAAGGGATTCTATTGCCATCATAGCCCCAAGTATGGCCACGGAGGAGCTCCAAGGATACCCAGCGTCGAGCTTTGCCACCTCGATGGCCGCAAGAGAGCCAGCCTAGATTAGAACCGAAGTGGGGGACAATGCTAACGGACACAGAGGCAGCATAAGAAGCGGTGGTGGCAATTGGAAACGACATCTTTTGGCAGTGACGAGGGATGCAACGACCATTGGACCCAATGGCCGACGAGAAAGACGAAGGGAGAAACTAGAGCGGTCTACGAGAGGGTTTAGGGGAATCAATTGAAAGTGAGACCCACGGTAAGTACGGACATTCATCACAATCTTGGGGTGGAGAAAATAGAAGAGGACTTGGATTGTGGAGAGCAGATCCAAATGCGCGTAGAGAAACACCCGATGAACGATATGAAATAAACTGCACAAAGTAAATCACAATGAACATAATTTCTTGGACTTCAAAGTGAATCGCTAGGGTTTCAGAAGAACTAAAGAACAAAAGACAAGCTGGTCCGAAGCCAAGCCAAGGCGCTTCAATTACACCTCGTACATATAAAACCTACGTACCATTCGACATCTGCTAACATATCACCCAGGAAACATACATAAATAAGAGACTTAATAAAGTAGCGAACAAAGGCCACTTCACTGATGAGTCGTCAATCACCACCACAGGAGAAGTTTCAGATTCTTTCTTGCGATTTTGGCTGAAACGGCTGACCACAGAAGGCGAACGGCATGTGAGAGTCGACTCTTTGACGGCATGTATTATCCCCGCCTCTGCCATTTTCAGCCATCACCATCTCCGCATGTTGCTGTAAGTGAACCCAACAAAGAAGGAAAAGGAAATGGAATGAGAATGTCATATGGTGTAATGCAGGCGCTGATGTATGTGCCATATGGAAATATGCATCTTGAATAAGAAGCTAGATTTAGCTTTGTGGATGAGGGACCGGCGTATCTATGCTCTCTTCCTCCCATGAAATCAATATATAGATATGAGTGCTCAAAGACATTATTTCGAGATTTTCAATGCAACTGCATGTAAATTTCAGTGATTAATTACTCGTTAATATACTCCCTTCCAAAGGTTCCCGCAAATAGAATATCAAGATCTTCAGTCCATGTTAAATTAGTGTCCAGACGCACCTAAATTAAGTGTGGAATTTCAAGTGAACCTAATATGTTCATATTGACAAATAATACAAAAATCATAACTCTAATTTAACGTTGATGCCCTCTATCGATCTATCTATTCTATAATTGGAAAAGACATTCCCATTTGAGGGATAATTTTTCTGTCCATTTCGGCCCTTATTAGCAGGATTTCTTAAATCTATTAGATTATTGGGGATAATGAGTAAAATAAGGTTTTTTTTTAGAAAGTCATGTATAAGTTTCTCCTATTTTTAAGGAGCTGCTTTGCTCTCTATTCGCAGCCTCGAAATACGTTTTCAGAATATCCTTGGACTTTGGAAGAAATAAGGATAAACATGCAACAAGAATTATCTACTTCTTAGGCTTTTCTAATTAAAAAAAAAATTGTCAATTTCATTTTCTCAAAGCTTTGGTTATATATAATTTATTTTGGAAGAGAAGTTCCAAATAAAAAGCAATAATGTCGTAGCCAATTTTATCATTAATATTGGACTAAAATGTAAAAAAAAAATAGTCACACATAATTGTGCAAGTGTTGGGCTTCTAGTGATAAAACAAGAACCAGTTTTCCGATAGATATGAATGTGAATCTTGTTTGATGGTTTGCTCTATCCAGTTTTCTTATGCATTATCTTCCCTAGCTATGCAGCCTAGCAATATTCCATAATATAGTTTTAAACAGAACCTAACACATGCCCTTCTTTGACTGGTAAATTTGCATTGATTTCGCAACTTGAACAACTAAAATGTCAATTTCTAGATAAATTAGTAAAATTCAAAAAGTTCCCTAAGATATGTATACAAAGTGCCTCTAGAAAATACTTGCAAAATTTGTAATTTCTATTTTTCAAAATGGGTATGAAACTCTTTATTCTTGAGGACTCCGATCGTATGCATGATGTTATTAACATTTATATTATCTTTAGCATGAAAGAGATCTTGTACAGCAAATTGTTAAAACATCTCACTTCATTCATCTATAGAATATATATGTACATATATTGTTTCTCTTCACCCACAAACTAGTTTTTGTCTCTTTGTTATGTCTTTTAATCGATTACAGAAGAAAAAGATATTAATTATAGTTAGCATAAGAAAACGTAGGGAAAAAAAAAAAAAAAAAAATTGGACCACCTACATAAGAATGAGACAAAATTCATCACCAAACTCTAAATAATTTTCTGGGGGACCATGAAATGAGGTTCAGGCCATCTAGCCCAATTGATAACGATCTTACTTTCACCAAACTCAGCTCCATCCTAAACCCTAATCTATATATCAAGTTAATTAGAGTTGGTACCGAATTATTAATTAGTTATTGCCATTTACCCTTTTTGTTTCTTTTTTATCTCTCTCTCTCTCTCTCTCTCTCTCTCTCTTCTTCTCTCTCTTGTTAATTACTTATTAATGAATATGCACACGCGTCATCAAGTTGAAGGTCGAAGAAATTACCCCATAGAGATAGAGCTCCTTAGTTATCTCCTCCTTCTGCTTCAGCTGTAAAAGTAAATTCAATAATAATAGAAAATAAAAAAGAAGTAAGAGAAAATAGTTTCTTTTATCTCCCAAAACGTAAGAGTTAAAATAAAACAAAATTTAGGATTTGGAACAAACATTTCTCCTTTGCGTCGTGACAGCCTCTTCCTGCGATACACAAACGGAAGAGTTAGGAAAAATGTCGGAAATAGCAATATATATATTAAACAATAAGAAAGAAACAGTTTCTTGGAGACTTTGGAGAGGCTGACCTTTTGGTCTCGAACACATGCGAGGCCATTTTCGAGAACATCTTCTAGGACCATCAACTCTTTATAATTCAGTGATGTTACGTCTTCTCCTTTTAGGTGCCTATTGAAAAATTAATATAACTGTATTATTTGTAAATCAGTATTGTTTTACTTACCGAAAAATAAGTAGTAAATTTGAGAGAGGAGAGACGAACCTGAGCTGCATCTGCAAGTTATCGTTGGCCTTTTTTATCCTATCAATCTCATTGCTCAAATTCTGAAAAAATTCACATTATTACAGGAAAATTCTAACACTCTTAGAATTGTTTCCAGTAAATTAAATTAAAAAAAGAAAACTATGAAGGAGCTACATTTCCTCAAGACACTAAATAAATAATTTAGAGTGCCTCTCATTTGGGATTGATGGCTTGTCATGAAAAGAAGATCGATCAAAATCTAGGGAAACCAACATGACTTTGCCAACAACAATAAAGATCTTCTCAAAGAAACTATAGCTAACGCAATAAATAAATAAGTAAACAGACTTTTGCATGCAACATAAACATATTTGGTGCCAGATCAACAGTACTAGGTTTTGTTTTGTTTTTTTTTTTTTTTCCTTTTTTTCTTTTGAACTAAAATTATGAAATAATTCGATTTAAAGGAAGAAATAGAAGAGGCCGGTAAAATCCAAATCACAGATTTTCTCTCAAAATACTTTCTTCTTTTTTTCCCTTAGCATCCTTCTATTGGAAAAATGTGTCCTTTCCTCTTGGATATTTTGTATTTTGAAAAAAAAAAAAAACCATTTTTGCCTGGAAAATCGGTAAATATTAGTTAGGGTTGGCAAACATTAATATCTAAAACTCACGACAAATTCAAAACCCACCTCATGCTTCGCATCCCAAAGCCTCTTCCCACACTGTGTGTGATACTGGTCCAATATATCAACCAACCTTATAACCCAAGGAAAGGAAAGACAAACAAATTACAAACAATCAAAGCATCTGTACTGCCCAAGAAAAAAAAGGGGGGAGAGAGAGGGGGAGAGAGAGAGAGAGAGAGAGAGAGAGAGAGATCCGTACGAAGCTTTGGGGCTGCAGTATTCATGCATCTTCCCGGAGGAGCCAAAGATGACGACGGCGACTTGAGCACCGCAGAGAACAGAGATCTCCTTGGCCTTCTTGATGATCCCATTCCTTCTCTTTGAGTATGTGATTTGCCTGTTGTTCGAGTTCTCTATCCTCCTGATCTCTATCTTCCCTCTTCCCATCTCTCTGATTAATTCTATGGTCGGTATTCTCCTTTCTTGTGTGAAATTCTGTTGGGGCCTTCTCTCTCTCTCTCTCTCTCTCTCTCTCTCTCTCTCTGCTCTCTCTCTCTCTGCGCTCTGATCGTCTGCAAATGAAGCTGAATATGAGGGAGGGGGGGAGAGAGGAAGAGAGAGATGAAAAGGGGAGTTTGGTACAGAAGTGGAGAGAGAACTTTTTCCATTTAGGGTTGAGGGTAAGTGCCGCTTTCCAGTGACAGAAGAGGAGGTTGAAGGTTTCATGCTAATGCCTATCGTTTCATTAGGTTCTTATCGCACTCGTGCGACCATCGGTCATTATCGCACTTCCTGACATGTCGTGTTTGACGCTATTTAAAACGACGGATTTTCGTGGGTGTGTTCATCACGTTTTAACTGCAGCTGGGTCATTTGTCCTTCACAAGTTTGAACCGATCAAAACCAAACCAAGACTCTTTCTTTTTTGAGTAGATCGAGTCCATCGCATTCGTGATGAGTTAGACATCACATGCCAAGTTGATTTTGTGTGAAACCTTCACTGTAAATGGCTGAGAGGGACTTGACCAGGTGGACTTTGGATTCATACGGATGAGGAGTAATATTCTTATGAGGTAATGATACAAAAGGTTCTAGAGCTTTTAATTGGTTCGGTGGAGTTCTTCAATTTTAGCCCAAAGTGTAATGTGATTTTTAAAGTTTTAATTTGTTCAATTGGGCAACTGGCAACCAGCCGAAGGAAGAAAATGGGGAAAAAAAAGAGAGAGAAGAAAAGAAAAAATAATTAAAAAATATTTAAAATATTAACGATCCATACCACATGAAATAAAAGGGAAAGAAATTTATTAAAAGAGAGACTCAATTGGTAAAATTGAAAGGTTTATAACTAAATTAACAAAAGTGATAGGTTTAAGACTTTTATGATAATCCCGTGTTTAAACCAAAAAAGAAAAAAAAGAAAAAGAAAACAACCTTTTGGCAATCGACAAGTAATAAAGGCTTGATCACTTGGTTGGAGGTTGATGTGGATTGATGAGCTAATAAAAGATGAATATCACGGCCGAGCAGCGAAGTCTACAGCTAATCAATTGATGTGCATTTTGTCATGTGTTGGACTTATAGAGAATACATTGACCAAGGATGTCAAAAAGGAGGAATAGTGCCAAGTGACAATTGAGTGTGATCTTAGAAGTTGTAACTCGTTATGGATAATGATTATCAGCATGTATAGGTGCTCTAGCAATTTCATAGAATGTGCCGTTTTAACCGGATTTAGAGAAGTAATTTCTGTACGTGGTTATAGTTAATGGGCTTTAATACCCACAACAACAAATGTGTAATTTAATGATATTCATCTCTCTACTTTTTGAAGACAATTTTTATCGTCTTTTCATCTTCCTTGCACCTTTATCCTTTCAGTAATTTAAATTTCAGAACTCGTCTCTCATCTCTCATTTCTTTTCAATTTCTCCAGCAACGATTTCTTGTCCAAACCCTACTATCATGGTCAAAAGGATTAACGCCCATGGTCGTTGCAATCCTCGTCGGCTCTCTCGGACATAGATTATCATTTCTCTCTCCTCCTCCAGCTCCTCCTCTCTCCACATGACTTCGCAACCATTGCTCTAGACTCCAACTTCTCGCCGCTTCTAGCTCCCTGCGTACACCGAGAGACCTAGGATCGAGGCGGTTTACCTGGGGGAGGGGTGACGGAGAGAGAGGAGAGAGACTTGATGATTGAAATTTCAAGATCGGGAGAGACACTAGTGTCGGGGTGGTGGCCGTTGAAATGGAGGTAAGAGGATCGTCTTCGGGAGAACAAATTAGTAAGGCAATTTGTGACAAGTTTCAATTTTCAACAAGCTTAATGTGAGCATAAAATTAACAAAAAAAGAGACACTTTGTCAAAATTGTCTTCGGACAAATTAGTAAGGCAATTTGTGACAAGTTTCAATTTTCAACAAGCTTAATGTGAGCATAAAATTAACAAAAAAAAAATTCAAAATTGACAAAGATTTTTTTTTATTCCGTAGCCGATGGAAAGGTCATGTATATATTCAAATAAAATTTAATTCATATGTGAACAGCCGGACACGTTACATTTAAATTCTAAGTGACTTCTATTTGACGAGCATAATAGATGTTGAAAAATTATTAAGATACTTAAAGAATTAAAAAAAAAAAAAAAACGTGGATACAAAATGAAAGTGGCATATGCCGCATTACCTAACTGAAATATGGAATGTTACACGACAAGTAGTGCACATCTCCTGTGATATCTGCATCAATTAGTATTACCTAACCGAAATACGTAGACACTTCAATTCTGCATGCATAAAATACATATCATCATACGATATGTATTATGTTTTCTACTATGAAGTAAAAATTGATCGCCATAGCTAATTCAAAGCACGAGCTCCCAATCATGTGTAGATGTGTGCGTGTGTTGGCAGAGTTCAGAGCTTATGTGAAGCCCATGTTTTGATTTATTTCTAGCTAGAATAACAATGAACAAGCATGTTTGAATTCTCTCTTTATCTACACGCAAGCCATCAACTTCCATAGATTGACATGCAAGCCTACTTTCACAACACACCTAGCCTTCTACCAAGCAAAACAACAAACCACAGCTTCCTTACCAAGTCTGTGCACCTATACTAGCCACAAATCCAACATGCAACTCATGAAAGACGCATCACAAGCAAAGTTGAACCAAAATAGAACCGGAGGTGAGGAGGATCCAATAAATAACATGCGACCAGCACCTCGCCTAGCAATCCAGGGATTTTCCTTAGCCTAGTACCCCACTATTGAACTTACCTAGTACTCAGCCCTCTTGCTTCCTTTGCTTACTGGTTCTTCAAGAACTTGGGCTTCTAGAGCTCAAAACCAAGGGAAAAAAGCAGAGGGAAAGGGAAACGTTTTTGTTGAGCCAAGGAGAGAGAGAGAGAGAGAGAGAGAGAGAGTTGGAGGGGATGAGGGGAAGAGAGAGAGAGATGATTTCCTTAAGAGTGTCAGCTTAGATTTTCATGAGTTCTAAGGATTGCCAATGATTACTTTGACAATCCCCCATGGTTTTGGTGAGAAGGCAAAGGGGTTGCTTCTTGCATGAAGTTTTCTTCATGTCTTACATTTGTTCCAAAGATGAGGGTTTAAGGGATTATTAGGGCTTATTGGACTTCTCTTGAAATTCAATCATTAGCTCATAGCTTATCTCTATTTGTTCCATTTCTACCCTACTCATTCAGCCCTACAAGAAAAAATTAGGCCTTATTGATTTGCATTTGTCTAAATGGCACATTGATCTCACATGGTTAGCTTAAGACAAAAAATTATGAGGAATCACAAGAAGAAATATTAAGACTAGCTTACAAGGGATTATAATCATGCATGATTTAATAAGTCCCTAAATTAAATTTGTGTACAACCAATCTAAAACTTTACACCATCAAGCTAGAGCCTTTTCCCCCAAGCCGGGCCTCACGTACACACCCTCGATCCACCAAGTCCAATTCATGGCATACTGGACCTAATGCATAGCCCATCCCATGCTAGGCCCAACTCGTGGCACATTACTTGGCCCATCGACCCCATGCCCATGGCCCTTACATAGCCCATCGACCCCGTTGCTTTGCCCAACTTTCAAAATCCTAAGCCCATATCAATTTATGCTAGGATTAAAAATTCGGGATGTCACAACTCTCCCTCCTTAGAAAATTTTGTCCTCAAAATTCTCAGGTCTTACCTGGTTGTTGGAAGAGTTAGGGGTATCTATGCTCGATCTCCTAATCATTTTCCAATGTTGCCTCTTCCAAGTCATGGTACCATCACAAAACTTTGGCAATGGTATGGTCTTATTCCTCAAAAACCATTTTTTTCCAAAATTTGTAGGGTTCTTCCTCATACTTCACATTTTCATCTATTTCTAGCACCTCAAAATCCAACACATGTGCAAGATCCAGCTCAAACTTCCTTAACATGGATATGTGGAAGACATCGTGCACATTGGATAGCTTTGGTGGTAGGGCTATTAGGTATGCCAACTCCCCGGTCCTTTCAAGAATCTCAAAAAGCCCTATAAATCGGGGACTCAACTTTCCTTTCTTTTCAAATCTTGACACACCCTTTGTGGGTGACATCCTTAGGAACACATGATCGCCTATGTTAATTTCCGAAGGCTCATGACATTTCTCCACATAACTCTTTGGTTGGCTTTCAACAACCTTGAACCATCTCGAATTATCTTTACCGCATTTGCCGTCATCTAAACCAATTTTGGTCTTGTTAACTTTCACTCTTCGACTTCATCCCAACAAATAGGAGTCCTGTAGATTCTACCATACAATGCTTTGAATAGGGCCATCTTGATGATCTAGTGGAAGTTATTATTATAAGCAAATTCCACTAAATGTAACTTTTCATCCCAATTACCTTTAAAGTCAATGACGTAGGCTCACAACATATCTTCCAATGTCTATCTTTCCAATTGTCCATTTGTCTATGGATAAAAGCCGTACTATATTGGAACTTGGTCCTTAAGCCAACTTGGAGACTTTGTCAAAAGTTCAACATAAATCGTAGGTCTCAATCCTATGTTATAGTTATGAGGACACTATGCGCTAGTACTATTTATTTAACATACAATGTGGCATACTTCTCCAATGAATAATCTACCCGTACAACTAGAAAGTGACCCAATTTAGTCAATCGGTGTATTATCATCTAGATCGAGTCGTGCCTACTAGAGGTCCTTGGTAGTCATTCCACAAAGTCCATCATCACATGTTCCTATTTTCATTCTGAGATCTCCAATGGTTTTAGCATCCTTGCAAGCTTACGATTCTTTACTTTCACCCGTCGGCACATCAAGCACCTTACAACATATTTAACGGCATCCATTTTCATTCCATTCCACCAATAGTGTTGGCTAAGATTTCTATACATCTTTGTATTCCCTAGGTGGATGTTGTAATTGCTCCAACGGGCTTTTTGATAAAATCTCTCTTTTTATCTCCTCATTGCTAGGCACATAAAGGCATCCGCGAAACTTCACAATTTCATCATTCGAAACTTGAAAGTCTAGCCTCTTTCCTTTTAAGGCTTCTTCTCGAATTTTCGAAACTCCAAGGTCTGATTGTTGCATGGTCCTTATTCGTCATATAATTTCAGGTCAATTTTGAGTGTAGCTATTACACTAGCAGAATTACCCATCTCAACTTTAACTTAGAATTGGAAATTTCATTTAGTAAGTTCCATTCATTGACCATCAAACTTGCTATTATAATTGCCAACTTTCGACTAAGGTCGTCTGCGACCTTGTTGGCCTTCCTAGGGCAATACAGGATCTCACAATTGTAGTCTTTTAGCAATTCCATCCACCATCTTTGTCTCATGTTCAGTTCTTTCTAGGAGAATAGGTAATTCAAGCTCTTGTGGTCCATATAAATTTCAAACTTCTCCTCGTATAGATAATGCCTCCATATCTTTAAAATAAAGACAATTGCAGCCAATTCTAAATCATGGGTAGGGTAGTTCAGCTCATATGGTTTTAACTGTCTCTGTGAAAAGATAATTGTTTTTCTAATTATCAAAAATAAAAATGGTTCCAAATATATATATACATACACACACATATATATGCCCATATATGCTTAACTCTAGTCATAACTAAGTTATTATTTTACCCTTATTACTCACAATATTTCTCAACACTCCCCCTCAAGTTGGGATATAGATATCAAATAAACCCAACTTGTTACATAAGACTGTAGCATCCCAAAATTCATGGCGACCTCCAGATACATTAAGGCCTATGAATAAGTGATGGAAGTACCATCAAGTTGTATTCTAGCCATTTAATCCATAATTTGCAATAAGATTTATGGCCAAACTTTTAATTGATAATTATTTGATAGGAAAGAAAATTATATTATTGGCTATGTGGTTTATAGGTTGGAATTTATTAATTTATGTTGCAAGCTTTATGGCCAAGTGAATAAGTGTAATTAGGTAATTATATGATGGGTAATTAGGTGGTGATTAAATGGGAAAAATTAGAGAAGAGTGGGCCAAAACTCTTAGGCCAAGACCAGCCCACAAGACCCCACCATTCAGCCATTTAGGCTTGGCCCGCGAAGCCCAAAGGAGGAGGAGTTGCCGTCGACCAAGGCTGGCCTAAGCCCAGCCAGATGAAGCATCTCTTGCATGAAAATTGCCAAGTGTTTCTCCCATAGAGCCAAGTGGCGCCGGCATGCAAGATCAATGATTGTTAATCATTGAAAGGAAGAAAATTAGAGAGGAAGAGGGGGGTGGATTAAGCGAGGAAAGGGAGAGAAAGAGAGGGGTGTCGCACAAAGAGAAAGGGGAGTTACCGTCCGAGAGAGAGAGAGAGCAAGCATGCGAGAGAAGAATAGGAAGAAGGAGGAGTTCGTTCACCGCCTAGTCGCCACCGTTCGTTCGTCGCCTTGCCCCGCCATCCTTGTCGCTGTGTTTTGTGCTCGGATTAGAAGCAAGTAGAGTCCTAAAACCTACCATTTGCTCGCTGTGATATGTGTTGTAAGGGATGATAATTTTGGTTGTGGTAGAAGTGAAGGAATTCGAAGCTCTAGGAAAAATATGGTAGCCTTGCATTATGTTCTCTAGAAAGGCAGTCCGACATTTGATGAATTCTTGAGCTGCATGCGACTTTTTAGTTGGAATTTCATTTTGACTTCTTGATGAAAGTTGTAGAGAACTTTTTGGAGAGTAACGTATCAAAATTTCGGAATAAATTAATAAGTATATACCGGCGAAACTATTTTTCTTTAAAGAAGTTAGATCTAGAAAACGTGATGCTGACCTAGTGTGATTCTGTGAATTTTATCAAATTCTCCGGTTGAAATTTGATCTCATGTTCTGAATTAAATTTGAAGACAACATGTTAAGGAGTAACATACTAAAAATTTAGAGGAAATGGATGATTTTAGGTTGGTGAAACAATTTTTATTCAAAACGGTTAGAACTGGAATTCGGTGCCAAGGGTTATAGACGGTTATGGTTATTATAAATTTTAATCTATCATGAATCTGATTTCGAGTTCTTCATAAAATATGTACTTCTAGATTTTTTCTATAACATATAAAAATTTCAGAATTTTTGGAATTGATTTAGGATTTTTACTGAATTTGTGAATAAAACTGTGTATGGCAATATTCCGAAATTATAAAGACTGATGTATGGACTGCACTGAATTGTATGATGTTCTTTTGATATGGTGTCCTTCACGGAATATTTTTCTCTAGATCTTGTATATAACATGTCAAATTTTTAGAATTTATAAAGGCTGTTTACTAAATTTTCAAGAATTATGACCAAAGGAGTATAATATGTTTTTATCCGAAATTGTTGTATTTTCAAAAATGAATGAAATTGTTCCATGTGATATAATGTTTTGAGTGTTTGATTATGGTGCATATGTGGTGACCTATGGCATGTTATATGACATCAAAAGCAGGTTGAGACATTGATATTGTTGCATCAAATGCTATGTTGAAATTGAAATATATGTGTAAATATAAATTGAGATTATAACAAGACCGTCGGAGGTATGAGTCGATGATGCCTCGGGAGTTTCGAGATGCCTGGAGTGTGTGCCGGATGTCCTCGGGAGTTTCGAGATGCCTGGAAGTGTGTGCCGGAAGCCTCGGAGGTGTGTGCCGGGGGGGATACCTCGTGATGCTAGTTGGGGTATGAGATGCCCAGAGTGTGTGTGCCGAATGCCCGGAAGTGTGTACCAGAAGTTCCTCGCGATACCAGGTTGGATGTGAGCAATAAATTGTGGGATGTAAACATTGGTCCCTGGAAAGAAAAATGATATGATCTAATTGAAAGATAAAGATCAAGAATTGAATCATGCGCATGGATGTATGCTTGATAGCATGGATGATATAAATCTTGGTGATATAAGTTTGGCTGCTTGATGATACATGTATAAGTGCATGGTGGTAAATGCACGTTGCATGATAATAGGCATGGCTGCTCAATGATATAAGTACAAGTGCATGGTGATTTATGCATGTTGTATGGTGATATATGCATGGATGTAAGGTGAGGATGCTTGAATGCATGAATGATATGTGTTTTACTCTTGATTGTTCTGTTTGACACATTGTATAGTTTGGTGGATCTTTACTGCTGAATGGTTGTACTCACCCCTTTTTGGGGATTGACATTTCATATTAGAAATATGCATTTGCTACCAATTGCACGCGGTACCTATTGTGGATTGCCATATGATGTTGTGGCAGAGTGCACAGAGCATTTTGTACTAGTGTACCTGGTCTAGTGTATGTTCCAGTCCATGTTTTAGTGATGTACGATGTGGGTCTTGCCAATGACCCGATTATCCAGGAGTTTCTATCTATTCATGTCCAGCATGGTGGAGTGATGCTAGGGATGCTACTACCGCCACCGCCCAATGCACCGAGTTGGGTGTGATGGCACGTATAGCTGGTGGGAGCTGACACTTTTTGGGGATAGCCGACGCTTGTTGATGGAGGGGTGTACATGTTTGATGTAAGGTCGAGTTCTCTTTTGAGTTATAGTCAAATATAGTTAAAAATCTTGACATATTGCTATACCAACCCGAAATATCCATCGTGAAAATATAAATAAAAGTGACTCGGCTTTGTCTTTTCATTTGGAGCGTAGATGATGTGCATTGCATTATTGTTATTGAAGTAAGGATTGGTGAAATACGTTTATGCTTCCACTGATGAACTGCGCTGGAACCTTTACAAAAAAAAATGGAAAAGTATTCTATTGATCAACCCCTATGAACTATGGTTTCATTTTAATTATAAAAAGTCATTAGACTGGTATATAGTAGGATAAGTGACAAGTACCTGTGGTGACCCTAACAGATCGAGGGCCGTCAAGAGGTGCCACAAAGACGCTTACTCTATTCCCTCGTAGAGATTTCGTAAAAATGTCTGCGAGTTTATCCTCTGATTTTGTGTGTTGCATAATAACCTCGCCTTTCTGAACTTTTTCTCGCACAGAATGACAATCAACCTCAATATGCTTAGTTCGCTCATGGAAGACTAGATTAGATGCAATATGAATAACGGATTGATTATCACAATATAGCATTGATGGATTTGACGATGACATTCCAATCTCTAATAGTAACATTCTCAACCATAGTAATTCACTTATCACATGTGCCATAGCACAATATTCAGCTTCAACACTTGATCGGGAAACTACATGCTGTTTCTTGCTTTTCCATGCAACCAAATTACTCCCAAGAAACACACAATAGCCTAAAGTAGATCTTCTATCCATTGGACATCCAGCCCAATCGGCATCAGAGAAGCCTACAGTGTTTAGATGGTCATAATTCTTAAATTGTAGTCCTTTACCTAGCACTCCCTTCAAATATTTGACAATTCGAAGTATAGCATCCCAACAAGTGGTACAAGGAGAACTCATGAATTGACTTACTACACTAACCGCGAAGGATATATCACATCTTGTGATAGTTAGATAGTTTAAGTTACCAACTAACCTTCGATAGTTTACTGGATCATGTAGTAATTCTCCATGTTCTGCATCAAGTTTCATATTGGGATCCATAGGGGTATCGACTGGCTTTACTCCAAAAAATCCAACCTCACCAAGGATGTCCAGTACATATTTTCATTGTGACAAATTGATACCAACATGTGAATAGGATACTTCAATACCAAGAAAGTATCGAAGAAGTCCCAGATCTTTAGTATTGAATTCTTTATGTAGAAATTACTTAAGTTTTTTAATACCACTTGAATCATTGCTAGTAATGATGAAATCATCCACATATACAACTAGAAGGATACAACCAGTTGAAGACACGGAGCTAAAAACTGAATGATCTACCCGACACCGCTTTAATCTAAATTTGATAACTGTATTATTAAATCTACCAAACCAAGCACGGGAAGATTGTTTAAGTCCATACAAAGTTTTGTGTAAACAACATACCACATTCTCCCCTTGAGCAATAAACCCAGGTGGTTGCTCCATGTAGACCTCCTCAACCAGATCACTATGTAAAAAGGCATTTTTCACATCCGATTGATGAAAAGATCCAGCCAAATTGCACAGCCAATGAAATAAAGACACGGACAGAGGAAATTTTGGCCATGGGAGAGAAGGTGTCATTATAGTCGACACCATAAGTTTGAGTATATCCCTTCGCAACTAACCATGCCTTCAATCAATCAAGAGTACCATCCGGGTGAACTTTAATGGTGAAAACTCAACGACAACCAATGGGTTACTTATCAATATGTAAGGAAGTAAGCTCCCAAGTTTTGTTTTGAATTAGTGCCTACATTTCATCTTCCATGGCATGATGCTAACCCGGATGAGCAAAAGCTTCAGCAACATTACTAGACAAAAACATAAGACAACGACGAGACAAAGGTGGAGAAGGTAGGAGATAAATGATCATATGACAAAAAAATTGAAATAGGATGACGCGTACTAACACAATCAGAAAGACCAAAACATGGAGAATATCGATCAATAGGACAACCAACACAAGAACGTGTACCTTTTCGAGATGCAATGGGCAAATCAAGATTAGAGACTGGCATTGCAAATGATGGGGGAACAAATGAATTAGGTGCTGATAAAGGCTATACTGTCATAGTTGGAATTGTATTTCATCGATGATAGGTGCGGTCAGCACACTGAAATTTTTAGGAGGTAGCTAGAGAGATGGAAGGCTGTGGAAGCATTGATAGGACACAATCATCACTATCACCATGTGTCTGTGGAATATTTTGAGAAGAAAAATATGACTGATCTTCAAAGAACATCACATCTATAGACACAAACATACGACGACGAGTAGGACAATAACATTTGTATCCCTTTTGAGTTCTGAGAGTATCCCACAAAGACACATTTTTCAGCACGAGGATCCAATTTATCAAGACCTAGAGTAAGATTATGTATGAAACAAACACACCCAAAAACCCGAAGAGGTAAGGAAAAGAGAGGACAATTTGGATGTAAAATTAAGAATGGTGTCTTCCCTTGAAGAACAGAAGTGGGAAGCCTATTAATTAAATAACACACCGCAAGAATAGCACGACCCTAAAAATGTTTAGGTAGATGCATATGAAACATGAGGCAACATGCAACATTAAGAAGATGGCGATTTTTATGTTCAGCTACACCATTTTGTTATGGAGTGTATGAGCAGGACATTTGATGAATAATATCATGAGATTCCAGAAAAGAATGGAAACCAAAAGTTATAGCAAGGTATTCTCTAGCATTATCTTACCATAAATGTTTGATAAAGATATTATATTAATTCAACACTTCAAAATAGAAGAATTGAAAGCAACGAAACATCTTTGTATGATCTTTTATTAAGAATAACCAAATCATTCGGGAAAATCATCCACTTGAATGTAACAAAATATTTGAATCTAGAGACATCGAAATCATTCGGGAAAAATCATCCACAAATGTAACAAAATATCTTAATCCGACATGGACCCTATACATTTGAGTGAACCAACTCAAATGGACTAGACACACGACTCTGCATACGGGAAGGAAAAGAAGCTCTATGATGTTTACCAAACTGACAAGCTTTACACTAAAAGGAACTCACAGACTTAGACTTAGGAAATAAACGTCAAAGTAGGTTTGGTGGTAGATGACCAACACGACAATGCATCCAATATACATTAGTGGATGTCTGTTTCACAGCTGCGGCAGCTAACACCTTCTTATCCAGATAGTATAAGCCATTTGATTCATGTCCCCCACCAATCATATGTCCAGTCCTTAGATCCTGAAAAACACAATGAGAAGAGGAAAAGGTCATTGAACAATTTAGTTCTTTGGTCAATGAGCTAACAGAAATCAAATTATAAGGAGATTTTGATAAGTGAAGGACAAATGATAAAGAAAGAGAGGGACTCAAATGAGCAACTCCCATACCATACCAGTAACCTAAGACTATGAACCATTTGCTAATGTAACTAAATTTGATAATAAAGGAAATGTAGAGTGAAAAGAAGACAATAGGTTAGAGTTACCATTCATGTGATTGGTAGCTCCAGAGTTTATAACCCAAGAATCAAACAATGTAGACAATAAACATGATAAACTACCTTTAGTGGTTTGTGCCAGAGTTGCAGTAGGAGCTAAAGATCCTGTCACTTGTTGGGAGCAAACCAATGTATCATACTCAACACGTGTTAATGTAATCGGATTGCCTATCTTAAGAACTTGAGTTGAACTTGGTGGAGTCATTGAGGGAGGACTAAGAGAATCCTCAACCTATGCATATGCAGCAAGAGGTGGTTTGAGCTCTAGATGAAGTGTATAGCAATAAGCTTCTATATGTCCGGCTCTTTGACAATGATGGCAATAGCGGGAACCATGACTATTCCCAGAATTGATCGTACCACGAGTCCCAACTCCCCCTTCACGGCCTCCACGACTTCCACCATGAACAACACCACGTCCATGACCTCGACCTCCATGTCCACTAGAACCACAAGAAAGCATAGCACTAATCTCCACCGCTGGCATGGAAGAACTCTTCTCAGGAATTGTAGAATGGAGAGCCTAGGAAAAGACTTCATCTATTGTGGGAAGAGAACTCTGAGATGTAATATGCAGACGAAGAGATGAATACTCGGGCCCCAATAATTTGAGTTATAATATTACCCTCAAATCCTCTTGACGTTTAGCCAGAACATCTGGATCGTTCGAGGCAGGAAGATAAGTATCCAATCGTTGGTAGAGAGTAGTGAACCGAGCATAATGACCAGGCAAAGATTGATCTCCACGCTGAATATCAAATAACTTTTCCCATATGTCACATACTCGCATCATATTATTTTGCCCCGAATAGAGTAATGCACACTTATCCCGAACTACTTTAGCGGAGTCACATTGAATAAAGTGAGGACTGACCTTAGCGTCCATGCTATTCCATAATAGGGTCCAAATCATCACATCTCCTGCAATCCAATCGGCAACTTTACTTGTGTCTGATGGTATTGTAGACGTGAGATACTCCAATTGTTTGGTGGCAATAAGATAGACCTCGACCACTTTAGACCAGGATGGATAATTAGTTCCATCTAACTTGACAAATGTTAATTGAAAATGACCAAAAAGAGATCCAAAATCGATCCAAAAGTCGCCATTAGTGAATAAAGAATGATTGAGCCCAAGAAATGAACTTCATGGTTGCCAATACTAATTCCAATAATTCAATCAAATACACCAAAAAATTCTAAAAAGAAAGGCTTCAATCGAATCACAATACGAATCACCAAAGCACCAGTATACTTATTCCCAATATTCCCATTAATTCAATGCAACATTACTTTCAAGTGCGAAATAGCAACTCTATTCTCTGTAATAACTATCAAAACTATAGGTGGTGCCCGCACAATCAGTAGCCAATGCTTTTGTAGTGGCCTAACAATGAGAAAGAGTAGCCAACCATCGCATTCCTAAACCAAGTTTTTCCGAACTTCTCAACAGAATTTCACGTAAAATCAATCTACACTAGTCGACAAAGTGGCAAAACAAGGATCCCCATGACACCATCGCTCTTCAACTTCACCACCAAACAAGAACCTCCCACCATATCCACCTCAATCCCAAGAAACAAAATGCAGAATCATCAATGGAACAACGACGCCAAAGAGAGAGAGAGAGAGAGAGAAAAACAATTTCCAATGGTAGCTTCAAATTCAACCTCCTGAGCCACATGGAGTGCATCGATTTCCGAAAAAGAGAAACAAAAGAAAGTGGATTTACTTGATGTGGCTAATGATCGGCGATTCCGAGGTCAGCAAATCCAACTTCCTCTCCCGATTCACTTGCAACGAGTTATGCCTCGAGTCCAAATCCATTATCAACGTCGAATCCACGCTCAATGACTAAGCCATTCAAAAAAGTCAACTGGTTCAAGCTCCATAGTTTCAGAAGTTACGCTAAGTATTCGCGAGTAGCGCAAGCCACGAGCGCGATCAAGCTGCGCGAGCCGCGAGCGTGATCAAGCTACGCAAGCAGTGCACGCAAGCCGCGTGAGCCGCGTGAGCAAGCCGCATGAAGAAGCAAGAGAAAGGAAAAAAGAAGCTCGAGTGGTGGGGGGCGTTCGACAGTGAGCGGCAGTGACAACTAACTATTCCGGCAAGTCGATGGCGGTGAGTGGCTACTCCGTCATCTAGGGTTAAGCCCTAGGCTCTAATACCATGTGAAAAGATAATTGTTTTTCTAATTATCAAAAATAAAAATGGTTACAAATATATATATATATATATATATATATATATATATATATGCTCATATTTGCTTAACCCTACTCATAACTAAGTTACTATTTTACCCTTACTACTCACAATATTTCTCAACAATCTCAATGCATATGCAATGACTTTTCTTTATTGCATCAAAATGCAACTCAATCCTTTGTAGGATGCATCATTGTAGACTACAAATCCTCTAGATCCTAAGGGTATCATCAAAATTGGTGCCATGGTCAATTTCTTTGTGAGCTCTTGGAAGCTCCTCTTGTATTCATCCGACCATTCAAACCTTGAGTTCTTCTAGGTTTGCTACATCAACAGCCCCACAATTCAAGAGAATCCTTCCACAAATCTTCGGTTCAAGAAACTTTGAACTTTTGTGACTGTTGAGGGTCTAGGCCAATTTATTACCACCTCAACTTTAACTAGATTCACCGATATTCCTTCACTTGTCACTACATGACCCAAAAAAATCACTATGTCCAACTAAAATTCACAATTGCCGAATTTGGCATATAATTGATGTTCCCTCAGTGTCTATAGCACAATTCTCAAGTGCTCTTCATGATCATCCCATCCTTTTGAATATACTATGTCATCTATGAAAAATATCACGAATTTGTCTAAGAATGGTTTGAACACTCTATTCATTAGGTCCGTAAAAGTTGTTGGTGCATTAGTTAGTCCAAATGGTATGACTAAGAACTTGTAATGTCCATATCGAGTTTGAAAGGCCATCTTAGGGATATCCCCCTCCTTTATTTGTAATTGGCGGTATCTTGCCCTTAAGTCAATCTTGGAGAACACTAACGCTCCCTACAACTAATCGAATAAATCATCGATTCTTGGCAACGGGTACTTATTCTTAACCGTCACTTAGTTCAATTGCCTATAATAAATGGAGAAGCATAATGAACCATCTTCCTTTCTTATGAATAACATTGGTGCACCATATGGTGATGCAATTGGTCTAATGAATCTCTTATCAAGCAACTCATGTAGCTACACCTTTAGCTTCTTTAACTTAGTTAACACCGTTGGATATGGGGCTTTTGATATGGATTCCATACTAAGAGCCAATTCAATAACAAACTCAACATCTCGCTCTAGGGTACAAAAGGGGTCGTCTTGCCCTCGTAAAATTCAAAACTTGGGCTATCCGATGGGTTGAACCATATTATCTTCTTATAACAATCCACATTGGTTCACTGCCTATGGAGTCAATCCACTCCTAGGATTATGTCAAAATCATACATAACTCATACCATCAAATCTGCAACTAGATCTTGTCATCCTATAATAATTCTACTATCTTTGCACACCAAGGTAGATAAAACTACATCTCTTAATGGTATGGAGACACTAAAGGGTACTTCCAACGACCTAAGTTCCATCTTAGTCTATCGCATAAACTAGGCAGGCACAAAGGAATGGGTCACTCCCATATCGAACAAAGCATAAGCATTTGGATTGGATAAGGAGATGATACTTGTAATAACAAGTTTAGAATCTTCTACCTCATCTTGTGTAATCACATAATTCCTTGAGCTAGTGGTCTTTGGCTAATTCCTTATTCCATAGCTCCACCCATTACTTGTTGTGGTTGTGGCTATTGTGTCCTCTTCTAAGGACATTACCTAATGAAGTGTCCTAGCTATTTACAATCATTACAAGTTTTTGCTGATTAGCACAATCCATTCCCATACGATTGACCACATCTACGACATTCATTACTTTGGTATTGCGGCCGCCTATCACTCGATTATTCCTCATCCTTCCAAGACCTTCGGCTTTGTTTATCTTATTTTGCACAAATAATCGTCTCTTAACTTGGTGAGGCCTTTTGTCATTATGGAAATTGTGTGGAGCAATTCCAGGTGGTGGTCTAGTTTGACATGCTTATGTTTGTCCCCTATTATCAAATTCCATTCCATTAATTGCACCCGCTTATACAATTCATTGTAGCCTTTCAAGTTTAAGGGCACCAACTATCCTTTAATATCCGACCTTAGTCCATTTAAGAACCTCTTAGCCTTGTCTTCCCAATTTTCAACCAACCTAGGGGTAAACCTAAAGAGTTGGACAAACTTTGCCTCATATTGGTCCACCGTCATGTTATTCTAATTCAACTGCATGAATTCCATCATCTTACTGTCCCAAGCACAATTTGAAAAGTGTTTTCCAAAGAAGGCCTTAACAAATCCAGTCCAGGTCACCTCCATACCTTTCAAAAATATCATTCTTTCCGTTGCTCTCCACCAATGATTGGCATTTTCCCGAAGCTGGTACTCTAGCTAGAGATACCTTTTCCGCATCCGTGCAATTCAACAATGCGAATATCTTCTCATTTCATCTATCTATAGCTTCGCTTCTACAAGATCTTCCAATCTAGCAAATTTTGATGGCTTCAACTAAAGGAATTGTTCCACCTATCCTTGTATTTTGCGTTCACCACGTGCCTATCGTCGGGCTTGCCTTTCCAATAGGACTCCCACTTTAGCAAGTGCTTGTAAAATTCCTTCCATACAAGGGTTCATCCTTGAGGAAGAAGCGCCAAGTCGTTCCTCCTCCAGTTCCTTTTATTCTTGCAACTTCTAATTTTTGCAAGTTGGTCACTAATCATTAGTTGACTAAACAGCCCTACATATCTAATAAGTAACAATCGTTACTAATGCTCATTAATAACAATTGTCACCGATACCCTATAAATAACATAAGCTATTAGTTTCATCAAAAGTAGCAACAAAAAACATATAGTCAATATCCTAGTGCATTAGTCCTATTTCTCTGATACCGAAAGGAAGAATCCAAGCTATGACGTCCTAGTAGCATCCCTTACTAAATCGCAAGCGGAAGACTATTACTAATGATGCTAGCAGGGGTTCATGAAAATAGTTGTGACATGCAAGGTAGTTCACCCCTATTAGTAAGCATGTATAACATGAATATTATAGGAAATGGAACTCTCTAATGCACGGTCATTACATGTATTCCCCTAGTATAATTTTGAAAGCATGCACAACCAATAAGAAGTGGGTGTTGGACCTATAACATGCATTTCATTTCCATGCTTACTTCACTCACATGAGAGCTTATATCATCATATGCACACATATGACATATCTACAAGTCATGTTCCAAAATGTGTATGTAATAATATGTCTGGGAAGAGGGTCAAAAAGGAGCCTAACTTATCTACCTAGCCAACTAACCCATACCAACACAAAATTAGTTGATATGTGTTTCGACTATCCTAAACACCAACCACACCATCGCTGGTTCCATCGTCCTCGAAACAAAGTGGTCCAACTAACTCTCAATTGTGGATAATAAATCATGCAACAAAACACATTAGTATCAAATTAAGGAGTTCATCATCCATCCACATGGTAACCTCATAATGGGTGTAGTTCAAGCCGGAATCAGGGTTAGGCATTGTTGGAGAAATCTTTCCAGAATATTTTGAAGTTGACAAAACGTTTCTATCAGTCTAAGTCTGGATGTTCGGAGACCGACAGTTTAAAGTCTGAAGACTTTGTATTCTCGAGACTCAAGATCCAAGACTCAAGACCCAAGACTCAAGACTCAAGACTTAAGTCTGTTCTCACTGACAGTCTTTCCAATCCAGTGACGAAGGAAATCCAAAGCCGAGGTCTATGGTTGAGGATTCGATCCTATCCTCTGGAAAAGATTCTTTGGTTGGATAATCATTTCGGATTCTTTAATTCTCGATTGAAGATCCGATGGTCGACGAAGTATTCTTGGAATGTTCTATTCTTGGAAACCAAGATCCCGATTGTATGGGCGAACAGATTGATGGGCTATCATCGATTCCTTAAATAGCTCGGATGATCTTCTTGATTGATTCCGTCCAACGGGTAGATTGGAGGAATTCCTTTGGTAAGTGCCAACGGCTATGATGGCATGAAGGAGTATAAAAGGAAGACGTTCTAGTTGTTTTAAGTGTGTGATTGATAGAAAAATTCCAGAGTCCAAGACCCTTGATTATTAGTCGAGACCGTCGAGCGAAATTGTATACAGAGAGTGTTTGTACTTGGCGAGACCTTGAGTGAGTGTAGTAGATCATCTACACCTAGAATTCAAGGAAGATCAACACCGTAACAGCTCTTTGATTATAGTGGAATCCAGCCAATCGGCTGTCAGTGCAGAAGAGTGGACGTAGGCTTGAATCAAGCCGAACCACTATAAACCGAGTGTTCAATTCTCTCTTTCCCTTACTCAGTCTCTCGATTGATATTTAATTATTGCAAATTGTTTAACTGTCTAAAGTATTGTGCAATCTTCAAGAAAAGTCGTTGTATACCTATTCACCCCCCTCTAGGTACTCATACTAGCATTATCAATTGGTATCAGAGCCCGTGTTCTCACTTTGTTTGAAGTGTTTTACTTCAGAGTAAAAGATCCATGGCTAGTATGCTAGCACCGGGGCTGATGGAAGGGCAAAGCAATACTGACCTCCCTACTTCGATGGAAATGATTACAACATCCGGAAGAACAAGATGAAAGCTTTCCTTCGATCAAAGGATCCTCTGGAATGGGACGTTGTGGAAAGAGGAATCACTCCTGTGCTGCATCAATCTCTCGAAAGAGGGAAAGACACTATTGAAACCAATGGAATGTCTCGGAAGAGATAAACAAGAGACAAGCACTCGATGCAAAAGCAATTTACTCCTTATATTGTGCTTTATCTCCAACTGAATATAATAGAATATCTTCTTGTGTTACAGCAAAAGAAGTATGGGATAGATTACACATCACCTATGAAGGGACAGATCGAGTGAAGGAGACCGAATTAACATTCTCCTTGGTCAATATGAAGCCTTCAAAATGAAACCAGGAGAATCTATAACCGACATGTTTAGTCGTTTTTACGTATATTGTCAATGGTCTTGAGAACCAAGGACAAAAAATTTCTGATCCCATGAAGGTGAACAAGCTTCGCGTGGACTCTCCAAGGATTGGAATCATATAAAGACTTCAATAAGAGAGACGCAAAGAATCATGCCATTATCTCGTAGACGAGCCGATTGGAACTCTTCAGTCTTACGAAGTGGAACGAATTAATGAAGACGAAGATCCAAAAGGTAAGAAATCTATTGCACTAAAATCAAATGACGATTCTGATGATGCAGATTCTGAAGATGATATGGATGATGAGGACCTCGCTCTCATGATAAGAAGATTCAGAAAACTGAATAGAAAAGGCGAAGGTTCATCCCAAGGAAACAAAGTTATCGTAGACACAGCAGACTAAGTCTCGTTGATGATGAGGAACCAAACAAAGATGTAGTTTGCTTCGAATGTAAAAAGAAGGGACACATCGTACCCAACTCGTCCTCTTCTCGAAAAGAAAAGAGGAAAAGCCGAGAAGTTTCGAAAGGCTCTCAAAGCCGAAACCTGGAGTGATACGAGAATGTGAAGAGAGTGATAATGAATATGCCAACATATGTTTGATGGCACATTCGATTCGCACTCGTATTCTGTTCGACTCGATGCTGAAATTGAGGTAAGTGATTTTAAAATTCCTCTCAAAGTCTCTAAATATATTGATGAACTGTGTTTCAGTCTTAAGACTTCTCTCAAAAGAATTTCCGAACTTAAAAAGGAAAACTCAATTCTAAAACAAAAGGAAGTTATTTTAGAAGAAAGAGTTAAAAGTTTAGACCTAAATGTTTCTGCTCTTAAAGAAAAAAAAGATGATCTTTTGAAAGAAAATGTTTTCTTAAAAACAGACTTATCAAATATTTCAAAGAAGTTTTCGATAGGATCCGAAAAGCTTGAAAAAGTGCTTTCGAGTTCAAAGACCCTATTTCAATAAGTCTCGGGTTAGGCATGACAAATGGAAACAATTCCCTTGATTGATTTTCCTAAAGTTAAAGAAAGAATTAAGAAGAGACCGTCAAGAGAAGCTTACAAAAATCATTTCAAGAAAGTTTTCGTAAAGTCTCGTTGGTCGAAATGCTCTAAGGTGTTCAAAGTGTAATAGTCTAGATCATTTTGAAAAAGACTGTCCTATGGTTTGGAAACCTGTTAAGAAAGCATGGCCCAATAATGCTTATCCTACTAACTCCAAAGGACCCAAGAAAATTTGGGTACCAAAGAAAGCTTGAGACTCTCACTTGAATGCGGTCTCCGTCAAAAGAAAGATAAAATGGTATCTTGACAAATGGATGCTCAAGACACATGACAGAGACTCAAAGTGCTTCATAAAGCTTGTTCAAGTAAACGGCGGAAATGTTTCATTTGGAGGAAACGGCAAAGGAAGCATCGTGGGATTTGGAACTGTGAAAATTGGAAATCTCACAATAAGCAATGTTTCTCTAGTAGAAGGACTCAACTATAACCTTCTTAGCATTAGCCAATTGTGTGATACCGGTTTCAAGATCTCCTTTCAAGAAGGAATTTGCTATGGAATTAGTAAAGATTCTACTGAGTCTTTCATGGGTCGAAGACATGGAAACATCTACCTCTTAGACATGAAATTGAATAAATCTCAATGTCTAATTTCGATCCAAGATGAAGCAAGCATATGGCACGTAAAAACTTGGCCATGTCAATATGAAGCAATTAGCCAAAATCTCATCAAAGCAAACTTGTTCGAGGTCTACCCAAATTGCCATACCAAAAGTCTGATTCATGCACTCCATGCATTCTGGGAAGCAGTAAGAAATTCATTTAAGCAAACAAATCATGTATCTACTAATCATGAACTGCAGTTGCTTCATATGGATCTCTTCGGACCAACAAGAACCCGAGCATTGGAGGTAAGAAGTATTGTCTAGTAATTGTAGACGATTACTCTCGCTTTACCCGGGTATATTTTCTTGCAAGTAAGTCGAAACCTTTTCGTACTTTGAGAAGTTTGCTAAAAAGGTTCAAAATGAAAAAGGATGTGCTATTTCAAGTATAAGAACAGATCATGGAGGTGAATTTGAAAATCAAGATTTCACAAAATTGTGTGATGAATCTGGTTTTAAACATGTATTCTCCTCTCCATACACTCCTCAAAGAAAATGGAGTTGTGGAAAGAAAGAATAGATCTCTTCAAGAAATGGCTAGAACACTTTTAATTGAAAGCAAAATTTCTTCACGGTTTTGGGTCAAGTCGCTTTCAACAGCATGTTATATCATCAATAGAGTCTTCCTAAGACCTATTCTTGAGAAAACCCCTTATGAACTATTCAAAGGTAAGAAACCTATTGTTTCATACTTTCATGTGTTTGGTTGCAAATGCTTTATTTTGAAAAATGCAAGTGATCGAGTTGGTAAGTTTGAAGAAAGATCGATGAAGGCATCTTCCTTGGATATTCTACATCAAGCAAAGCCTACGAGTCTATAACAAGAAAAGCCAGTCTGGAAAGAATCAATGAATGTCAAATTCCAAGACTCAAGCAAGATGAATCCAGCCAAATGACTCAATATGAAGAGTCTCGAAGTCACTCTAGACCTTCCAAAGTCTTCAACTCAAGAAGCATCTCGGACTGAAGTTCAACATCAAGAAGCTCATGAAGATTCAAATAAAGAAAGAGATCATCAATCAAGCAAATCAACCAAAGAATCGGAAACACAAATCCAGTCATCCTAAAGATCTCATAATTGGCGAAATCAATGAAGGAATCCGCACCAAATCAAAAAGACGTGAAGAGTCTAGTGCTGTTGCTCTCATTTCTGAAATTGAACCAAAAAGCATAGAAGAAGCTTTATCTGATGAAAGCTGGATTGAAGCTATGCAAGAGGAGCTCAGACAGTTCAACATTAACGATGTCTGGGAATTGACATCTAAACCGAAAGGTAAAACTGTTATTGGAGCCAAATGGGTGTTCAGAAACAAGATGAACGAAGAAGGAAAAGTCGTACGCAATAAAGCAAGACTCGTGGCCAAGGGATACACGCAAGAAGAAGGAATAGACTATGACGAGACTTACGCACCAGTTGCAAGGTTAGAAGCTATTCGTCTATTACTTGCGTTTGCTTGTTACAAAAATTTCAGGTTATTCCAAATGGACGTCAAAAGTGCTTTCCGAATGGATTTATCCAAGAGGAAGTTTATGTGGAACAACCGCCGGATTTGAAGACCCAAAGAAGCCGACTCGGTCTTCGACCGAAAAAGGCTTTGTATGGTCTAAAGCAAGCACCTCGAGCTTGGTACGACAGACTAAGTAAGTTCTTATTACGTAACGGATTTGTCAAAGGTAAAGTAGATACTACTCTGTTCATCAAAAAGGAAAACAAAAGTTTCTTACTCGTTCAAATATATGTTGATGACATTATTTTTGGATCTTCTAATGAAAGTCTTTGCAAGAAATTTTCTAAGTCTATGCGGACGAATTTGAAATGAGTATGATGGGAGAATTAACATTCTTTCTTGGCCTTCAAATAAAGCAATTGAAGGAAGGAACTTTTATCTTCCAAGAAAAATATGCTAATGATCTTGTCAAAAGATTTGGATTGGAAAGGTGCAAAAAGACCGACATACCAATGTCATGTTCTCGAAGATAGACAAGGATGAAGAAGGGAAGAAAGTAGATCAAAAGCTGTACGGAGCATGATCGGTTCACTTTTTATCTTACTCGCTTCTAGACCCGATATTTTGTTGAGTGTTTGCATCTGTGCTAGGTTTCAATCAGATCCTAGAGAATCACATCTCATTGCCGTGAAACGTATTATCAAATACGTTGCCTCATCTTCAAGCATCGGTCTTTGGTATCCAAAGAGGGGAGACTTTAATCTTCTAGGATACTCGGATGCGATCCGGCGGTTGCGCAGTCGATAGAAAGAGCACTTCCGGAACTTGTCAACTCGCTTGGAAACAGGGACGAGTGTCTTGGTTCTCAAGGAAGCAAAGCACCGTAGCTCTCTCAACGACGTAAGCGAGTATGTAGCTCTTGGAAGCTGCTGTTCGCAAATTCTATGGATAAAACAACAGCTACAAGACTTTGGCATTGAAGACTCATGCACGTAAATCGATGTGACAACACCAAATAAGCGATCAATCTCACCAAAAATCCAATTCTTCATTCAAGAGCAAAGCATATTGAGATTCGACATCACTTCATTAGAGATCATATTCAAAATGGAGAAATCTCGATTCAATTTGTTGATTCAAAGAGTCAACTAGCAGATATATTCACAAAGCCTTTGGAGAAAAATCAATTCGACTTTATTCGCTCAAGACTCAACATTTTGAAGCTTGAAGAAGTTAAAGTCTAGAGACTCACCAACTCTAAGACTCTGATCTCTCAGACTTTAAATCATGAGACTCAACATTCTTGGCTAAAGACTGTAAGTTGCTATTTCATTTCGAAAAGGTACGTTCTTTCATTCAGATATAATTCGTGTAAAAATTTGAAAACTTGTCTTTTTCAAGGAATTAATTTTGGCAGTTATTGATTTTGAAAAGAAGCGTTCGTACACTTTCCTTGTACCGATTAAACTTCTCTTTTCAAATCCGAGGTATATATATATACAGTCTTTCTTCGCCCAATTTTCAAAACCCTAAAAGGCACTCTCCTCCCGATACTGTTTCTATTTCTTGTTCATCGTCGAGAAAGTGGTCATTTTTCTTGGGAAAAGCAAGTGAAGGAATCTTCCAATAGACAAAGAAAGATGTCGTCTTCGAGGAAATCATCAAGAATCGCAAACAGGGACCACAAAGAATGGAGAAGGGACCGACTCACTTCGATCTTACAAGAAGAAGACTTATCAAGTCGGCGACAAAGTCCGATTCGCTCTCCTCCACGTCATTCATCGTCTCCGCCCCACAAGGTGGAAGTCAACATCCTGGAAGAAGATATAATCGAGGATGCCGACCCAAAGAAGAGTCCAAAAACCCTCTGTTATCTATAAACTTTATCGTGCGTTGAAAAGCACCGGTACTTCATTAAAGTATATAGATGACTTCCTTAAGGACAAAAATTATGGGAATGAGTATCTTTTTCTGCGGAAGATGGAGGATTTGGGAATTGCTCCTCAAGGAAGGGCAGAGGAGGCTCGAGCGAACATTCCCAGTGATCCTCGTATGCCAGGACAAAATCTGATTGACGGGAACGATGACGACAAAATGTTCCTTGAATTTAAACCTAGACTGGGTGTGGCAAAGAAAGGTGAAAGGAAATCGGATGGATTTGTTTAAATCCAAGGATCGGAAAAAGTGTATTTCAGTGCTGTTGAAAAGAGGGGTGATAAACCCTAGAAGTGTTGATTTTGACTTCCCGGACACCATCAACGTGAACTTAAGAGAAAAGTTGAATTTGCTTCAACTTGAGACTTTTGCTCGACTCTACGGACGGTATGCTCAACCGACCGCTTATTTCTATTCAAATCTTAGCTTTTTGGATGCGAACAGAATTTCATTCGTGTTCGAGACCAAGTCTACATGGTAGATGTGAATATGTTGGCGGACATAGTTGGAGTTGAACGAGGACGTTATCTTCCAATCAAAGTCTCATCTCGTCAAATGCTCGCTTTCGGATCTTGTCAAAGATAGGGACGTAGAGAAGAAAATTACCTATTCTAGGATGAATGCCATCAACATTGTGCTTCATAAGATTGTGATCAACTGTCTCGCACCAAGTCTACATCAAAGACTTCGTGTCTCTTTCGAAGCAAAGTTGATGTATGCGATCAACTCGGACGGAAGTTTTCTCTCCCGCACACTATTCTCTTCCATATGTACGGAGCAAGTGTCAAAAGACAAAGGACAATTGCCTTATCCCGGGTCTCAGTGACCAAGATCTTCATACATCCGAACATTGATCTCGCTACATACATTTTGTGTTCGACCGTGTGATAAGATGGTGGTAGGATTGAAAATGTTAATGAAGATGCGTCTCGCAAGAACTCTCCAAGGCAATGGAGAAATTCAAAGTGAAATCTCCAAATCCGGTTTGCTTCAAAAAGGAAAGGAAAGGAGGCCATGGGTGCCCCATTGAAGAAGAAGAAAAGAACTCTCATCCTTGAGGATGAAGATGAAGATGATGAAGATCCTACTATCCAAGCGCCGACAAGAACAAGACGTTCGTGTCTCATTCGACGATTTCAAAGCAAGAGCAGAGAAGAAGAAAAGCAGAACAGAGAAGATGAAGAACAGAGAGAGAAGGAGAAAGAAGTTGAAGAAGAAGAAGAAGGAGAAAAAGAAAAGTCTGCTGACAAATCTGGAGAGAAGGGAAATGAAGAGCATGATCATCACTTTTCCCCTTTCGATGTCCTAGAGACAGGGGGAGTTAGCGAGCAAGAGAGGTCTACATCTCATGCTGCTGTCAGTGAAGATCTAAGACAATCTCCAGAAGACCCAGAAGAAGTTCAGGTCTCTCAATTGCCTGAAGAAGGTGATGCATCGATTCCAAATCTGCCAGACCATACAGAAGCGCCATCGTCTGAATACACACCATATAAGAAAGCCAATGCCAGTACACAGACGGATGAATCTGCAGATTTTCGTAGCATCATGAATATTCTTCTGGAAATGCGTAGCCAGATATATGTTCTGGACTGTGAAATCCAAGCTTTGAAGAATGCTGGACAAAAATCTTCAGTCTCTCTGGAGGATAAATTCAAAGACCTTGCTCTGCAACTTCAAGCCAATGCCAAGGGAGAAGAGGTAGCTCATCCGAGAGAAGACTCGAAGAAGCTCGAAGGAGTAGTCCACCATTGGGGATTTCCGGATCGTGCGCATTCCCAAGCGTAGACATGACTCCTTTCTCACCCTTTTCAATGCGACAAAAAGGGGAGAACCAATTTGAACCAACATCTTTCAAAAACTTTTTAGTGGTTATGTTTATTTTTGAGTATGACTTGAGAACTTGAACTTGGGTGTGAATTTGACTGAATTGACTGTGGATTGTGATGCTTGACTGGTTGCATTTATTCAAGTGTTGTTATATGGTTTTTCTCATGAAAGTCTAACCAATTTTCTGTGGATGCAGAGTCTGGTTGCTTTATTAATCTTTATGAGTTAGCCATATTGCTTGAGAAATGTTTTTGCGGTCAAAGTTGTTCAAATCTACAAGAAAGTTTTGTCACCATCAAAAAGGGGGAGATTGTTGGAGAAATCTTTCCGAATATTTTGAAGTTGACAAAACGTTTCTATCGCCTAAGTCCGGATGTTCGGAGACCGACGGTTTAAAGTCTCAAGACTTTGTATTCTCGAGACTCAAGATCCAAGACTCAAGACCCAAGACTCAAGACTCAAGACTTAAGTCTCGTTCTCACCGACGCCTCTTTCCAATCCAGTGACGAAGGAAATCCAAAGCCGAGGTCTATGGTTGAGGATTCGATCCTATCCTCTGGAAAAGATTCTTTGGTTGGATAATCATTTCGGATTCTTTAATTCTCGATTGAAGATCCGATGGTCGACGAAGTATTCTTGGAATGTTCTATTCTTGGAAACCAAGATCCTGATTGTATGGGCGAACAGGATTGATGGGCTATCATCAGATTCCTTAAATAGCTCGGATGATCTTCTTGATTGATTCCGTCCAACGGGTAGATTGGAGGAATTCCTTTGGTAAGTGCCAACGGCTATGATGGCATGAAGGAGTATAAAAGGAAGACGTTCTAGTTGTTTTAAGTGTGTGATTGATAGAAAAATTCCAGAGTCTGAAGACCCTTGATTATTAGTCGAGACTGTTCGAGCGAAATTGTATACAGAGAGTGTTTGTACTTGGCGAGACCTTGAGTGAGTGTAGTAGATCATCTACACCTAGAATTCAAGGAAGATCAACACTGTAACAGCTCTTTGATTATAGTGGAATCCAGCCAATCGGCTGTCAGTGCAGAAGAGTGGACGTAGGCTTGAATCAAGCCGAACCACTATAAACCGAGTGTTCAATTCTCTCTTTCCCTTACTCAGTCTCTCGATTGATATTTAATTATTGCAAATTGTTTAACTGTCTAAAGTATTGTGCAATCTTCAAGAAAAGTCGTTATATACCTATTCACCCCCCTCTAGGTACTCATACTAGCATTATCAGGCATGTCATGGTATGAGGTTTCAACGTATGCAGTGACCCTATATCACACTAGTGGAGGAACATCCATGCTATTGGTTTGAAAAAAACGTATGATCCATTCATCACTAGGGGAAACGCATGATCCAACAATAAATAGCTCACATGGACAAGAATAGATCAATACATAGCACATTCATTCGCCACAACTTACCATCTTCATACGCATTCAAGCAAGGCATAATACATAACTCAATTTCATGCACATGGTTCCCATTCAAACATCCAAGCCAAACAACACACAAACTCACACGCTAATGTATTTAATTTATCGCGTGTTCACAATATCCACCATTAAGTTGGATTTACACGAAGTCACCAATCAGTCTACTCAAGTCACTTCCGGATCACTAATCGAACTCCCATAGAGTCCTCACCATGGGCATCTCACTCCGAGACATCTCAGTATCATAAAGCCGAGACATCCCTATCACACATTGAGGGCATCTTACTTAGAGGCATCTCGATATCACAAAGCCGAGACATCCTAGTCACACAAAAGGGGCATCTCACTTCGAGGCATCTTGGTATCACAAAGCGAAGGCATCCATGATCACACAGCATGAGCATCTCACTCCATAAGACATCATCAGTATCATAAAGCTGATGGAAATCTCTTATACTTAATTTATTTCACACAGTTCACACATCCACACCTTGGATTAATCACATCACATCAGCATACTCATCATTCAAATATCTCTTGATCATGCCAAAAATCAATCCTCATGCAATTGCACAAGTAACTTCTTAATACAAATCCATTCAGCACACAAAGCACTTGCGTGGGCATTAAACTTACCTTAGTCAAGCAACACACATCACATCAAAAGAGATGTACCAAAGATCAGTTTATAAATTGCCCGCATGATCATTGAAAGTCGCAAAAAGAGTCAATTAATTTCCCTTTATTATTCACAAAATCAGACCAAGGCAGAAAATGGACATAATTGCATGATTGGAAATATCATAACCAAAACCATAATAAATCACCTTGAAAAATTATAATGTTTTAGTATGTTATAGAGGACATTAACAAACGTTTTTTTTTTTTTTTGTGAAGGAAACTAGACCTATTTCTCATTGTACAGAGAGCAACAAGTCATGGACTCGACATATGAACCTGTAAAATTTTCCAAAACCGTTACACATTGAAGAAAATGCATTTCGACACTCAAAACTCAACCAATTGCTACCAAATTTTAGTATGTTATATGTGAGGATATACTCTATGATTTCATGAAGAGAGCATGACCTGAATCTATCCCTAAAGTTATGGAAAAATCAAAGAATACGTTGATGTCCCCTTGTTGAACATCTCGGTAGAACATCACCACAAAGAGAAAGCATATTTTCACTACTTATATCGTTAGCTATATGCCATAAAGCAACCATATAATAGTTACATGTCAGGGATAATTTAATAGCAAATAAATATTCATTCATCGTCCTATTTATATGAATAAGTCCAAAAGATCAGTTATGGTTGATCCTATTCTTATGGTGTTTATAATATGTGTGATAGGTTTACAATTGTACTGAATCTTTAAACAGTTCTCGATCGATGGATATTAAGAGGATATTGGAGCTGAATCTTATAATAGTTCCCGGTTGATAGATCATTGAAAGGATAGATGATCCTATTGAAACTTGTGTGTTCTCACGCTTCACCATTCAATATTGGATACTAAAGGGATAATGAGTCACAAATCATTGAATATTGTGATATCTGAGCTAAAACACAGATGCTTGTCTCGCCAAGTTCACTGAACATGACATGCATATAATGATTAGCAACATAGAAGCTTTTAGCAGGGTCAATGTTTGATCGTTCACGCTTTGGTTTGGTATAAGATCCTTAGAGTTGAGGCACGATGCTGACTTAATGTTGGATGGTTGTGGTTCACAAGTACGTATATTGACACTTCGTTGAACTATCTATGTATTTGATAGTCATAGTTTGTTCACATATGAAGACGCATACGTACGCAACATAGAATATGTCTTCTTGTTATATATAGATTCTCAAGATTGATGTCCTATGAGATCTAATTGTGACATTGTATTGAAATCTTTGGTTGAGTTATAATTGAGAATGAATGGTCGATGTTTTGAAGAAATACATGTCAATTAGATTTGGGCATATAATCGAATTAGTGACTTGACCAACAATTTAATGGCATTTGTTCGATCGGAACATGGTGAGATAGAATGATCAAATTACACAATCACCAAAACTAACAAGTTCATTATATTTGTGAAACATTTCACACTGTTTGGGTAGCCATGATATATTATTAGATGTCACTTATGGTTTGTAGAAACAAGAGATTGATCTGGACAATCAGTTCTATTGGTTGTGCTAATGTGTTAATACAAGTCTTATTGCTAGCTCAGTGATGAACCTAGGAATGTCATACACTATAACCAATTAGAATGATATTTGAACGAGAGACATACTATTGCAAATATGTTTGTAGTTGAGCCAATCAAATTGATCGGACTAAAAATAAAAGATCTAACAAGCGCTTCGGACTTTACAAAGTCGGAAGCGGGTTTCAAATTTTATGACCGAATCAAAAATATGAAGTGCATTCAGATTCAATGATTGAATTAATAACCTAAAGTGAGTTCAAAATTAATAGTTACATTAATGATCTGAAGTAAGTTCATAATCAATGGTATCATTAATGATGTGAAGTGAGTTCAGAATTAATAATCAAATTAATGACCTGAAACCATTTCAAATTTAATGGCTAAATTAAAGATTTGAAACGGTTTTAGATTTAAATGACAATATTAATATTCAGATCGGTTTTAGACTTAACGGCTACTTTAATGATCTAAAACAATTTCAGATTCAAATGACTAATTAATATTCTGAAACGCTTTTAAATGTAACAGTCAAAATAAAATATTTATAATAGTCACAAAATTAATATCTAGAATAAAGGGTTGTATCAATTACACATTAATGCCTGGAATGATGCTTTTTAACGATTATAGAGCTAATGCCTGAATTAGTGTCTGAAATGATATAAGAACTTATGTCCGTCAAATGTAACGGCCGAATTAATTATGAAATGGTTTTAGAGTTAAGGAGCCGATTTAAATGTAATCTAAAAAAGCCATGAGAGAGCATATCACAAGATGATCAATAATTGACAATTGAGAGTGTTGATAATGTCACACACGAGAACAATTGCTAGTACAATTGTAGTTGTGAGATCTTTCAATTTCTCTCTTATGTTCAACATTAGATTGGTGGTGTGTCTGAATTTGAGACCTAACACTTGTGGGGCTCAATATGAAAAACATCATAACCTACGTTACGAAGAGATTAGACGTTGTGCATATGAAGAACATCAAAACTAGAATTACCAGAAGACATCAAACATTCATAGTCAAAATTCCAAGAAAGTCAAAACCAGTATTATCATAAGATCAATCGTTTATGGTCAAAATTTCAAGAACATTAGAACCGGTTTTACCAAAAGATCAAACATTTGTAGTCAGAATTTGAAGATCATAACCACTGCTGTGAGAATATTATACATTCATGCTCAAAATCCGAAGAACAACATAACTAAATTTTGGAGCATTGTACAATGTTAATATGATTAGCCCATTTATTTATGCTATGTGCTTTTATTAAAATGCATGAACAATGCTTTGGAAATACATGTATGGGTATTTTTACTTCTGTTGTGATTAGACTTTGATCTTAATTTACCTGTGCATGTATTATTGTTTATTAAAACAAACACCGATAAATACTAATCTAGGAAATTCCACAAAAAATATATGTTGTATTATAAGGTCTCTAGAGCAACTTTCATGAAGACAATGTGACCTAATTCTCAACATATTAAACAACACAAAATTGTCAAGCCAAAGAACTTGGTAAAACTTGATTTTGGAAAAATGATGATTAACCATGACATACTTGCAAACTTAGCACTTGCTACATACATAACTCACATGCAAGTGCCACGGGCCGAGAGTTTCCTTGGCCTCGAAACGACCCGCAAGTGCCTGGCGAGCGGAATTCGCCAAGCTAGCCTTGATTCCATTAGCTATTCCAGCGAATGATACAGTGAATGCTTCTTCGTGCGAGATCCTACCACGCTCAGCTTTGCTCGGGCGTCTAGTCCATCAAGTGAGACAGCAAATCTCTTTAGGCCGAACAACTGGTTTTAGCCTGCCATGACCTCGTTAGGAGAGTGGCATCATCTCTCGATCAGTTTGTGCACAGGAGGCCTATCCCGTCTTTAGAGTTCCTAAGTGATATAATCCTTCTATCCTAGAACTCCTAGCACCAATCATCCTAACACCACTCCCACGGACCAGTTGTATTCTACTCTTCTACCTCACACCCTTCACTAGATAACCCCAAGCATCACTCACAAGTGTCACGAGTACGGGAGGATTCACAGACCGTGACATTCTCTCCCACTCAAATTCACAACGTCCTCGTTGCGATCTGTTCTGTAGCTTCCTTACGTCACTTAACCATTGATGTGCCACTTTTGGGAATTCACATCGAACGATCACGCTTGCCTAACAAAACAGGTTTTGCTCCATTGGTGGCCTCTTTTGATCTCAGCTGCTCGGCTCTTCTTAGTCACTTGCGCTTTTTGGCAAGCGTGGCATTTTTTGCCAACCGCATCTTTTGGCAGCACCATTTCTACCTAACCAGCTTCTTTGACCCCAGCAAACCAAATTGAGGTTCTTTCCTTGTTGAAAATATGGCAGTAGACCTCTTCTTCGAATTCACTGATTGATCCAGGAATGTTATCCCTATTCAGTGAGGATTCAGTTCTTCTCAGACTCGCTATCCGCTCGGCAAAAAACCGACTCATCCTAGTACCCAGCCATCCTAGGAGCAAAGAGCTCCACTTCGTTTCGGCATCTTTTGGCCCTGGTAGATTCCTCTTCGCCCACTAGGACTGGTACCACCAAAACTTATCAGTTCAACTCACACTAGAGTGAGAAGCCTGATTTTCCGACTCGTCCACTTACTAGAGGGATTCCTACTCTGATACCATGTGTCACGGGCTGAGAGTTTCCTTGGCCTTGGAACGACCCACGGGCGCCTGGCGAGCAGAATTCGCCAGGCCAACCTTGATTCCATTAACTATTCCAACGAACGATACGGTGAATGCTTCTTCGTGCGAGATCCTACCACACCTAGCTTTGCTCAAGCGTCTAGTCCATCGAGTGAGACAGCAAATCTCTTTAGGCTTAACAACTGGTTTCGGCCTGACATGGCCTCGTCAAGAGAGCGGCATCAGTTATCGACCAGTTTGTGCACGGGAGGCCTACCCCGTCTTTAGAGCTTCTAAGTGATATAATCCTTCTATCCTAGAACTCCTAGCACCAACCGTCCTGACGCCACTCCCACAGACCAGTTGTGTTCTACTCTTCTGCCTCACACTCTTCACTAGATAACCCCAAGCACCACTCACAAATGTCACGAGTACGGGAGGATTCACAGACCATGACACAAGTCTATTTCAAGCCTCAAAGCACACATGCAAGGCATCTAATGAGCACCGACCACAAAAAGTCCATGCTAAACTCGAACTAACACGAGAATCCATATGCAAGCCATCAACTTCCATATATTGACATGCAAGCCTACTTTCACAACACACCTAGCCTTCTACTAAGCAAAACAGCATACCACAGCTTCCTTACTAAGTCTCTGCACGTATACTAGCCACAAATTCAACATGCAACTCACGAAAGATGCATTACAAGCAAAGTTGAACCAAAACATAACTCAAGGAGAGGAGGATCCAATAGATAACATGCGACCAACGCCTCACGATGGGGATTGACAGGGAGCGATGGTGCTCAGGGATAGTGGTGCATCACCGAAGGAGGCACCGGCAAGCGACGAGGGGTGCGGCAAATATTGGAGGCCAAGAGGGCGTTGGCGCAAGGGGGAAGATTCAAGGGGAAGAGAGAATTTTCTGCAAAATGGCATCCTTTCTTCATTTTGGATGGAAAGTTTGTTATATAAGCTAATTGTTAGATGCAATCGTAGCCCTTGGATTAATTGATCTTCTTAGCCTAACAAACTTGATTAACCCCCCAATTATCCACATGTTAATTTGAATGGTCACAATGTATCTTCAATGAATGGTAATAATTAATTTTCGGGCTAAATTTGAAATTACGGCTTAATCAAGGGTATTTTCCTAAGTTCACAAATCTGGAGGACAATTGCATAATTTTGAAAGATGAAGGTACGAACGCATTGGCCACCAGGCAAGCCACCTCGTGATGGCTGCCGACCATCGTGGGCCGATTGGAAAATGGCCAAACCGGCCATTTCCGCCAATGACCAATCAAATCGGAACGGATTCAAACCGTTTGACTAGTTTGATCGGTGATCTCTTTTCTATTCTTTTATGCAATTTAGTCATTGTATATAATCTTTGCTCAATTAAAGGTCTAAATGGGCAAATTTTCACATTGCTCATCTCAAAATGCAAATTGGTTAAAATGACAAGATATTAATCGGTTCAATTGCCCATATTTGAGATGGTCTATCACCTTCAAATCGATATCATAACAAGGGTACGACCTTTACATCAAAAATAAATCAAGGATTAATGTCAAAATTGGATCTCAATCTATCAAATTAAACTTTATCCTAGAATGGGTCAACTTGAATTGCACTAATTGGAGTTCATCAACTTGGATTTCTTAAATTCAATTTAGCTAAATTCATCAAATTAGTGAGTCCCTAAGTGAATTTGCCAAAATTGGCCCCAAATTTAAATTTAACTCTAGAAAATGAGTAGGACGGAAGTGTCACAAATCATGTAGAATTGATTCGAACCCCTAATTAGGATTAAAAAGAGCAATTTGCAATCATACATGTCAAATCTCAAAATTAGCTACACAAATGAATGGGTAATAATATCTAGATCAAATATCATGAAAGGAACTAAGCTAAAATATGAACAATAAAAGCAATTTTATTTTTGGTCAATTTTGAACCTAAAACCAAAAAAATCAGAAAATGAGGTTCTTAATCGATTTTCACAAATTTTCGATACTAAAATCAAATTGAAGCTAAAACAATTTTGACCAAAATTCAACATTTTAGTTGACTCTTTTTCTAACATGTTGATTTTATGATCAAATCTTTGAAAATTTTGAAAACTAATGTGGCCAAAGTGACATTAAGGCTAAAAAGGAACATTTTTATGTAAAAAGTAAATTTTTGACTCAAGCTTGACTATTTGAATCCATATCTAGACTATCATAATCGGTAAAATCTAGAATACTAAATGTTTTATCATTTACAAATTGCTTGATTCTATTGATTGAAATATGTCCCAATCTACCGTGCTACAACATAAAGGAATCCTCATGAACATTCATCGCATTATCATGAACATGGCTTTTAAAATAAATTTTTTCTCTAACATGGCTTTTTAAAAAGACATTGAAGTCCAACATGGAATATATTTTTTTTTTGTGCACCCTAATAAATAAACAAAACGATGTAATTTCTATATTCAAGGAAAACTCCCTCTCTCTCTCTCTCTCTCTCTCTCTCTCTCTCTCTCTTCATAGCTGAAGGAACGAAGCTCTGTTTTCAATTTGTGAAATGTATCTCTGTCTTAGCCAGGGATTCGCCTTTGTGACACTTCAATTCTCGTTCACCACTACTCAAGTAATAAAATATCTAGCATGGGCGAAGAAGGGACCCTTTCTTTGAGCTTAGAGGAAGAAGAGGAGGCCTTGCAAGCTGGCCGCAAATCCTGTTGTTTTGCTCTGTTTCTCAATCGAGAAACTTGAAGTGCTTCAAGCTCGCTCAGTCCTTACACTTTTTAGGATCCTTGTTCTCTAGCTCGAACACCAATTCAAGGCCAACGCCTCCTTGCTCTATTTTAATGAGCTTAGGTCCAACAGTTATGGTTGAGGTTTGAGTGAAAATCAATTCCAATTAAGCATCAACTAGTAATCTAAACATACTTTGTTGTGACTATGATATTCTAGATTTGAATTGGTGCTTCAAATTTGGGGGAAAAGTTTTGATTTAGGATTTATATTTGAGACAAAACATGTAAACATTGTTGTTTTAGGGCATATGTGCTTATTGGACATGTAGGCGAGCCACCTCAAACAAAGAAACTAATGATATATGGCCATATTGGATTTCCGACAATCCAAATCGGAACTAACGCTTAAGTAATCCGAATTTATACTAAAGCGAATGCCATAGGAAACCTTTGACATTTCCAATGTCCTTATGTTGGGATAAATTTTTCATAAATGTACTAACTTAGAGTATTTTGTAGAATTAATTTGAAAATAAAATGTTGCGACCTTTCGCTGCTTATGACAACATATTGTTTAAAATTTGTTAATCGTCGCGACAAAAAAAAATTCGATTTTTTACAGGCTCTTGCCCTTCGCGAGGACCAGGGTCGCGGACCTTTGTAATTATAGGGAAAAATAAAATCCAAGTCTGCAATATTTTGTTATTGGTTACTACAAGAGATGGTGACGTCTTTTTTCAATGCTTTGTCAGGAAAGAGAAAATGTCCTGACAACATTTTGGTCTTACTTTTGGCTTGTCAACCTTTGTGAACCATATATATAAAATTTTAGGACGTTTTGCTCTTCATAACGATGTATTGTCTTAACTATTCGAAAAATCGTCATTTTACGATGCACTAGTATAATTTTTTTGTAAAAGGATAATATCACAAACACTTTTTACACTTTAGCCTAATGCACAATAAAGTAATTCCAGAAATTTTAATTTATTCAATAAATTGTGGCACCCTCGACGGCCCCCGATCCGTTAAGGTCGCCACAGTTCGCTTACCTTTCACTTTCCCTATTAACATGTCACTCTGATACAATTTCAATTGCAGCGGGTCCATACAACATAGGGGGTTTACACTTTTTTTTTATAGGTCCCTTGCGCAATTCATATACGGAAGCACATCCAACAAACTCTCTTCCCTATATTCAGAAAACAATGCACACCTACTAAACATCTTATATAAGTTAAAGCCGAACACATTTATTTACATAAAGCAGATGGACATCTTTAGTCGGTACATCGAAATGCCAATGTTTCTATACTCGGCTATACTTCAAAAGATGGCCGACATCTTCTCCAACAGTCGAATACTTAAAGTCCATCAACCAGTGTCGGCATCCAAGAGTTCCTCCCTTTGCTATCCTCCTCCTCGCAATCATATCCAACCACTTGATTCATCTACTGGTAGTAGTGGCAGCAGAGGGATCTTATCTAGTCTGAAATGTTATTCCCCAAAAGGGGTGAGTATAACCACTCAGCAGGTAAATGACCAATAAACCACTCAATACATCATGCCATACAATCATCACAATCATAGCATCATATGTCATACAAGCATCCATGCACAACATACCATGGCATCATGCACATGTCATCATACCTCATGTACCATCATCATCATATAGACATCACCATCATATCATACACTTATCATCATCATGTCACATATGGCATCATCCTTACCATGCATCCATGCGTATAACATCATCATCATATCACATGTACCATCATCATTACCATGCATTCATGCATGTAACATCATCATCATATCATCATATCACATGTACCATCATCATTACCATGCATGCATGTAACATCATCATCATATCATCATATCACATGTACCATCATCATTACCATGCATCCATGCATGTAACATCATCGTATCATGCATATATCATCATACATAATTCAATTTCAATTTCATTTTGGACCGCCACATTTCTCTTTCCCGGGACCAATGTTTGCATCCCACATTCATCACTCGCGCCCAATCCTGGCATTGCGAGGAACCTCCGGGCATGTATCCAAGATACAACCGGGCATCCGGCACCCCCACATTCCGAGCATCTCATATCCCAACCGGCATCACAAGGAACCTCCGAGCATGTATCCAAGATACAACCGGGCATCCGGCATTTACACTTCCTGGCCGGGCATCTCGCATCCCAACTAGCATCGCGAGGCATCCCCCAAGGCACAAACCTCCGGGGCTTTTGGAATTACGTACCAACATACCACCAGGATCCCCCCTCCTCTGGAATTACGTACCGTATACCACCGGGCATCTCGAAACTCCCGAGGAAATCTCCGGGGCTCGCCATGAAAATGGTTTCCCCTACCCTCCAGAATTACGTACCAACATACCACCAGGCCTCCCCTGGAATTACGTACCGTATACCACCGGGCATCCCGACATTCCCGGGGCATCATCAGCTCATACCTCCGACGGTCTTCTCATCACCATGATGCATGTTCTTATACATCTAATTTTCAATTTCACATTCACAATTATGGCTCAATTTCAACATTGCATGCGATGTGATGGCAACCAAGATCATATTCATCATTGAATTCATACATGCATCTCAAATCATTATCGTACATGCAGCAAGACACCATCATCCATAACGATGCAATTCATGGAGTTCATGCAATTTAAAATGGTCCATATTTCATGCCTTTTCGAAGTTTACAAAATTCCAGCATATACTATTTTAGAAAATATTTAAATTAAATAGCCATATGCTTCTCAAAAATCATGAAATCAAGGCATGTGATAGGCAAGACAATAAGATAATAATTTCATGAAAATACATGCCCAATAGAGTTCCACACAAAAAGATATAACTCACACAAGTACATCATGCAATTTTTGATAGAAACAGATTGCGCAATCTTTGAAATAATTCGATTAAAATACCCGAACGACCTCCGAAAATTATGAAATTTTACCAGGTTATAGTTAAGACACTAAATTATATTTTTCATGAGACTTCTAGGCCAGATTCGTTTTAGATAATTTTATATAGTCATCCGAAGCTTCTGGTTCTAGCACCGAAACGTCCAGCGTAGTCATCTCTGAAATACCGAGTTTTTACCCACTTATTTTTCTTAGTTTCCTCTGAAATTTGGATATGTTTTACTTCAAGAGGTCCCCTACAACTTTCATCAAGGGATCTAAGTCAAATTCCCAAAGAATAGTCACCATATGGGTCCATGAAGTCTCGAGTGTCCTGCACCGTGTCTCCAGATTTACCGTCTTCAAGAGTAAGTTGATTCACTAGGCTACACTTGCTCATTTTACTTCAAATTTGAGTATGTTAACCTTTAGGATGTTCTCTACAAGCTTCATGAAGAATTCGAAGAGATATTCTTAGTAAAAATCGACATGCAACCACAAATCCACTAAAAGGTCAGCAAAATCGTTCCAGATCTAGTGTCTCCGTAGGATGAGGGTTTGACCCCTTAAATCTCCATCATTTTGTCCCAAATTTTAGTATGTTGTAGTTTAAGATGTCGGCTACAACTTTCATGAAGGAATCAAAGTCAACATCAAACTCGAAACATGCATGCAAGCTCTCACAAGATTCTGGTTCAGGCGGTTCATACGAAAACAGCATGCAAACTCAAGAACAAACCACATTCTAGCTTCGGTTTTGCCTTCCCTATGATCCGAAACCTACCACCAACAAATCACACATGCAAGACACACATGCAAGAGTGGAAATCAGTCCCAACTTGCCTCAAATACCAAGCGGACAGCGACACACGAACGGCACACCGGCGACGGACGAACGGCGTGCGGGCGGCGATGGGTGAGCTCCTCCTCCTCCTCAGCCTCCCTCTCTCTCGCAACTCACTCACTCTCTCTCTCTCGCAACTCTCTTGGACGACAGCCCCCCACCATCAGCCACTCCCTCTCTCTCTTCCTTTTTGGTTGGATATATATTGCATGCATTCTTATTTTGCATGGGGGACACTTGTCCCTAAAAAGGAGACAAGTGTCTCCTCTGTTGAAGACACTTGGAGGAAGCCATGTGGCTCCTCCTTCCCCCTCCATGCGCCGACAACCCAATGGGCTCTATGGGCCGGGCCTCTTGGCCCACTCTAGGCCAACACACTTGGGCCTAAAGTCCAAGCTTAAATGGCCCAAATTTATTTTTTTTAATAATACATTTTAATCCTCATTTAAATAAATACCTAATTGCATAATAAAATGGCCAAAAGACTTTGTGACATTAATCCATAAAATCAAATCTATAAAGTGCATAGTCAAGAACAAAGTCTTCTTTATCAAATTGTCCTATAGCACCAACTTGATCATCCATTAACATTTTCTACTTAAATAAATACCTAACTTGCAAAAATAATAAGGCCATTATACTTGTAGTCACAAATTCATAAATTCCAATTTATGATGCACATGGCCAATGATAGAATTTTCTTTCCTCTCACATAATTATCCATTAAAAGCTTGGCCATAAATCTTATTGCAAATTATGGATTAAATGGCCATAACTTGATGATACTACCATCACATATTCATAGACTTTAATGTAACTAGAGGTCATTATGAATTTTGGGATGCCACATAAATTCTATTAACTTTAACTCGATATATAATGTTTTAAACAATATTCAATTTTTTCATATAATCCAAGGATTAAATTAAACATATAGCAAAAGTTCGAGAATCACATTGAATGAATAAAAAAGTCATGGACAACATTACATATCGGATTAAAGTTCAAGAACCACACTACATGTTGAGCCAAAATTTATAGATCATCTATATCATTTTCCCCAAATGTGATTGTACAATTCATTTTGGATTAGGTTAATATCACGGAAAAAAAAAAAAACTTTAAATCAGTACATGTAATAAATTTATTCTAAACCAATTTTTAAATCACCAAAAACCCTAAATTAATATATCAATGATAAATGTATCCTATATCGATTTCTATCAAATTTTACTATCATATTACTAAGTTAATTGGTGTATCAATGCGAGGCTTTACCCTCCATCACCAATTTATAGTTTTTTGTGAACTTAATCTGATTTAATTAAGACTAACGAAGGATAAATTATCATAAATATATTATTTTAGGCAAATTTATTATAAATATATAAATATGGGAATTTTTTTGTGTCATTAACCTTTTTGGAAATCCAAAATATTTTCCCATAGACTTGTGGGTGAAAGTCCCCGTGCATCTTGGGTCGCTCCATCTCCCTCGATCGCACTGCGTCTCCAGTCACAGCCGTCGTCGCCGCTCCGCTCGCTCCGACTCCGGTGGCAGTCAGGTAAACGAATCTCTTCAACTCCCAATTACGCGAGTTTACATTCCCACAATTGGATCTCGCCCAGCAAATCAAAACCGGGCCTCCTGATTTGGGTCGCCGTTCTTGAGAATTGGGTAATCAAGAATTCTACTGTATTTTCAGGGATTCGACTTCGTGGTTCGAGTTTCTCTTGCTAGTTTCCGGATCCAGCTGATTTAGCGTTGTCATCTTTTGTATTCGATTCGTAGGCTAATACTTTGAGGGATGCACTGGGGGATAAATCTGATCTTGGGTTGTTTTGCTTCTGCCGGAATCTGATTCATTGTGGTTTTGTCGAGATCGGAGTTGAACAGCTCCTCGAATAAATGAACGACTGTGAAATATTTGTGGGTTTTTGAAAAGATTTTTCTTTTACTTTGTTCTGGGTTTCTTGGTTTTAAGATTGATTGTGTCGTTTTAGCTGCAAGTTTTCGGGTGATATTGACTGTGTTTGCTGCTTCTTTTCGTACCATAACACTCTCTGCTGATGGGTTGCCGGGTTTTTTCTGTTTGTTGGTTTGTTTAGTCCAATGGCAGGGTCAGGGAGTTCCATGGTATACTCCTTCCTTCTGTTTACCGTTGTTCTTTCCCTTCAAGAAATGTACAGAGGGAAGTTGGCATCATCGGAGTTGTTCACGATACTCGGAGGGTTCACTAGTTCTATCCTATTCCTTGTCCTGCTTACAGTGAGTCCTAATATACTATTTCAGCCATTACTGTAACGTGTTCCTGCTGCGGGAATATATGGATGATTGATAAATAATGTGCCTTGTAGTCCCTCCACGACTGTGATTGCACATAGTGAAATCATGAATTCAGAGTTTTATATCAAATCTCTCTTTTTGGCACTCATGAAATGATGCTCTTGCAGTTCATTGGCAACTTCCAGGAATCATCTGGCGCGAGAACTGGTTGGGGTGCTGGTGAGTGGACAGTGGTGTTTTTTTCTCATTTGCTGTTTTCTCTTATTACTTTTGTCAAGATATCAACTAGAGAATTGGCAGATTAGATATGGAGGAATGCACATGCTGTTGCATTTCATCACCTAGCATCCCTCTTGCGCTGTAAATGAACTTTGAATAGCATGAGTGTCTGAAGTCATTTGGCCAATTAAATTTTTTCTGCCTATTGGCTGTTTAAGGGCACATTCTAACATTAATTTTTGGGCATCAGCATCAGGACACTTTACATTGATGAAATGCGTTGACAAACATGACATGGTTGGTGGCCTTTGAAGTGATGTGGTATAGGAGTTTAAAACTTATCATGCTGAACAGTTCTTGCCCATGTATATTTCTATACTTAAGAGGAGGATGTATGGACCTGTTTTACACCTTAGCCACAGATTGTCCACTTGTGCACACTCAGTGATTGTTAGACAATCAAATTGTAAATTCTGTATGAAGTATAAGTAACGCACCTTTCTTACTGGAAGTAATGCTTCTTGACATGCTCTGTGTGGGTTCCATGTTGTTTTCTTTGCCTGAACATTAGTTCTGACTATCTCTACAGTTTGTGTGTTTGTCATGTTGTAATTGGCATGTGAGAATGATGCTTCCTCATTGGTTGTTACTGCTCTTAAAGCTCACCTGCTAGAAATTACGCATATTTTCCACATGATGCATCATTACATAGTTCAAATGGAAGTGGAACAAGTGTATTCATTCAAGTCTATATTTCCTCTCTACTATTTGCAGTAATATTGGCTGAAGCAGTGGCTCTCATAGCTGCCGGCACTGTTCACCGAGTTTGTATCACAACATGGTAATTTTACTGTCATTGTTAAGATTGCACTCCTTTAATCAGAAGCTCTTAGCATAGGTGTTATTCCTTATTCCCCATGCAATGCTGGTTTTGATGGATCACACCTCTGATGGTCTTCTTTACTTTTAGGATTTAAACTTGTTCCTTCATATGCTTGTTAAAGTGCTTCTGGATTACTACCTTTTTGCAAACCATGATGTGGTTACACCTGACCTGCATAATTAGTAAAGGCCTATATAAATATAATTGTGCTAGCTCTAGAACATAAATTTTGGGCTTTTGCTATCTATGGAAAAAAAAAATTCTGAGTAATGCTTAGTATTACAGTGTATTTTACTCTTCTAATTGTGATTTTTCAAATAGAAAACTACCGTCTCAAGTTTATCATATTCAAATGTAGTGAGTGGCTAAGTAATGGTCTAACCCTTATGACATCCAAGTTGATTTAGGTTCAACATTTATCTTTCCATACACATTTTACATTTTAATTTTTCAGAAGAAGAATCAGTAAATGACCCCAAAAGAATGCTTCAAAAAGTATACATTGACCTGAGTTTGGAACTGTAACACTTCATTGACAAGTAATCCCCATATGGTTCAATGACCAGAGTATATGCACCTCTGTGCTTAATTGCTTTAAAACTTGGTTAGTTCTCTAGAGAGCCAGAGTAGGTAAAGTATTCCTCATGCTACCATCACCATCCCTATCCATTGTACCACGTTATCTCTGTTCATTGAATTTGCAAAGTTTATGTTCCAGCCGGTTTCTTTGATTTCCTTAAGTGTTTCATGGCCAGCATGGCGTTATATCATTAGTTGGACAAGGTATTGGGCCAAAAACACAAGCAAATGCGCAGTCCCCTAACCCACCCAAGGAGCTTCAGGTTTCTTGGCATTCCTGCCAGTAAAAATGCCTTGTTGGAAACTGCAATTATAATTCATTCCAATATCCTTTGTGCTAAGGAAAGAGGAAACCACCAAGAGAATCAGTTGAATATGTAAAGAATTATTTCAGCATTTGTGATACTAAGTATGAAAATTTAACTGCATGCAGACTTTCTAGCTCAGAAGAAGGTGCTGACGTGTTGTACTTTATTGCAGCTTCTTGTTCTCAGCTGCTCTGCTCTATGAAGTCAACAAGATTTCGGGGTCGGCACTTTTGAAGAGTGAATCAAAGACAAGGAGGCACTGAGTTGTTCCTCTTTCTAGGTTTTGGCAGAATATTGATGAAAAATCCCTTAAGCATTAGATACTGCAAACATGATAGATGAGAACTAGAATATAACCGTTTGGATTTTCTTTCTTTTCCTTAATCTTTTTTATGGCGATGACCCACGGTAGAGGGCATGAATCATGTTTGTACCAGAGTCCTAGATTCTCATTTGAGCTTCTATATGCGTATTTTTATCTTTCATCTGTCTCCTCTTTGGTTATCAAATTTCTGTTACTATAATTGTTTGGTTCTTCCCTTAAATACTTATGGCTACAGAAGAAGTTCATGTTTCCAGTAAGAGATTATTCAAAGCTCTTAAAGAACTTCTGAGGAAAAACCGCAATCCAACTGAGGATTTCATTTTTTAGGCTCCAATAGCTTGATGTGTATCAACGCTCTTTTCAGTGTGTAAATTGTAGAGAGTATATGCTTTCAACATAAGATTACCTACGAAAAAACGGAGGGTTAGCTCATTAATCTGCAAATGCTTGTATAGAGTTCTCCAGAAACTGAATGTACTTAAGTAGAGTGGAGCTAAAGACACTCTTGTATTGTAATACTTTCAAGGTTGAGGATTGCCGCCTTTGAAAGGAATAGGCAACTTGTCCCCAAGTGTTTGAACTAGGGAGATGGTAGTCGATGGATTGGAGAATAACCGTACAAAGCAGCATTGTGCACACTGATTATCTTGAGATGGTTTATTTTGGCGGGTGAGCTCTCGGGCATTTTCATTTTGGCCATCGAAATTGAGTCCATGAAAAGGGGTTCCTATTCTATCGGTGAATTCTTTGTGTCGATATGGTTTGGCTTTACCTAGAGCCGTTAAACGGGTGGGTCGAGGGTTAATTTGGGTCCGACCAAATTAACCCATTAACCCATTTATGACCCATTTATGTTTAATGTAAATTTTTCGACCCAAACCCGACCACCCATACCCAACCCATACCCGACCCGACCCAACTCATATTAATAAAATATTTTCATATTTAACAAATTTAAAAAAACTTATTCCTATGTTTTTTTTTAAAGATTATATTATTAAAATACTTCCAAGCTTTTATATATATTATTTTTTTAAAAATCATATTGCTAAAATAGTTTTATACAATATAAATTTAATGGACAATTTTTATAAAATTTAAAATAATTATTTAAAAAAATCGAAATTTAATTATTTTTTAAAAAATTAAATTTTTAATTATTTTTATTTTATTTTTAAAATATAATTTTCTTTTTCTTTTTCTTTTTCTCTTTTCTTTTTTCTTTTTTTCTTTTTCTCTTTTTCTTCTCCTTCTTCTTCTTCTTTGGCCGGCCGCCGGCCACGATGACGGCCGGCGACCGGCCACAGGCGAGCCTCGAGCTCGAGCTCGTCGACGCCGGCGAGCTCGAGGCTCGCCCAACGCCGGGAGCTCGAGGCTCGCCAGATCGGCGAGGCTCGAGCCTCGCCCGACGCCGGCGAGGCCTTCGCCTCGCCAGATCCGGCGAGCTCGAGGCTCGCCGGTGTCGGGCGAGCTCGAGCCTCGCCCGACGCCGGCGGGCTCGAGGCTCGCCAGATCGGCGAGGCTCGAGGCTCGCCCGACGCCGGCGGTCTCGAGGCTCGCCAGATCGGCGAGGCTCGAGCCTCGCCCGAAGCCGGCGGGCTCGAGTCTCGCCAGATCGGCGAGGCTCGAGCCTCGTCGGGCGTCGGCGAGGCCTCCGCCTCGCCAGATCCGGCGAGCTCGAGCTCGCCCGACGCCGGCGAGCTCGAGGCTCATCTGGCCGGTCGCCGGCCGTCGCCGTGCCGGCGACCGGAAGGAGGAAGGAGAAATAAAAAAAAAAAAAAAAAAAGAAGAAAGAAAAAATAAAAAAATGATAATTTCGATTTTTATAAAGTTGAAGAGAAAATGGAGGAATTATAATATTCTTGTTAAAGATGAGTTTTCAACCTAACCCATTTAAAAACCCATTTAAGACCCACCTATCTTAAACATTTAATTGTGAAACCCATTTAACTACCTTTTGTTATAAACAAGTGACCCATTTATGACCCATTTAAGATTTATATGGGTCATAAATGGGTTTGTGACCCATTTTAACACCTCTAGCTTTACCTTACCATTGAACAGGAATTTTAATTCGTTGTTGAATTCTTTTGGAGGATATAGTTTGTATCGATATGAGTTTGCTTTACCTTGGAATGGATCTCGTCCCTCTGGATATGGTAATCTTCTCAACCTTTTCAAAATTTGTAACGTGTAAATGTCACAGGCCCGAGCTTACTTGTAAATTCTTTTCTTTTTTTTGGTAAAGTTACTTGTAAATCCTTCTTTGCTTCTTGGTTGAATTAATAATCTACACATTTTGCTAAGCCAAAGCAACAATCAGCTTTTCATTCCCTTCCCCCAAATGGATACAGTTTCCAAGCCTAGACGCCGAGTGAGCGCTTTTAAGGACTTTTTATGCATCATGAATTCGATCGCAAGAACTAGTAATTACAAATATGGTAAGCGTATTAGAAGAATACACAAGACGAAACTTTTAACGAAGGTTTTTGAAGCAGCAAAATTCAAGTCGTGTCTAATGCCGCCAAAACTAGAAATTGTACTAGTTTAATTAAACCTTGTCATTCAATATCAATATGATGCACAAGATGTTATAATTCAACCAGACTCCATAGTCTATATTAGGAACTCATCCGCAATTCGATTCCACTATTGAACATTATTCAACTTGGCAAATAATACCTAATGAAGAAATGGAGAAAATTACAAAAAAAGTCTCACACTTATTGCAATTATACCAATTTGGTCTTAAACTTATTTTGTTGACCAATTCAATCTATCCGGTCAATTTAGTCGTTGACACTGACATAGGAGCCGACGGACAATTTTTAATATTATTTTATTATTTCGAAAATTTTATTAATTTTTAATATTTTCTTCTTCTTTTTTTTCCTTTTTATTCTCTTTTTTTTTCTTTTTTTTTTCTCTCCTCTCTCGTTCCAGCTATTGACCAGAGGGGAGGGTCAATCGCCAAACTAAGGTGGCCGGCCAGACTGGACTAAGGGCAAGCTCGCCCCACCGCCGCCAAGCGAGGGCCACCTAGCCACAAGTGAGGCAAGCCCTTGCCTAGATCCAGCAAGAACCCCTGTCGCCAAATTCGACATGACTAGGTGGCCCTCGCCCAATAATAACAAGGGCTTGCCTATCCAATAGCTATGCGACCCTCGCTGGGCAACGGCAAGGCAAGCCCTCACCGGATCAAGGCAAGGGTGAGCTTACTAATCCACTGGCGAGACTAGCATCCCTCACCCAACGACAACGTGGCAAGCTCACCCTCAATTCGGCATGGCTGGCCACCTCAGTCTGACAACTAACCCTCCCCTTTGGCCGGTCACCGAAAGGAGGGAGGAGAGAAAAAAAATATTAAAAATTATTCAAAAAATTTGAAAAGAATATAACATTAAAAATTTAGCCACCGATGTCCACGTCAACACAGGCCGGCCAAATTTGGCAAGATGAATTATATTGATACAATTACAAAAAATTTAGAACTCAATTGACAAAAAAATAAATTTAGACTGAATCGGCACAATTTCAATATGTTTAGGACTTTTTTGGTTATTTTCCTGGAGAAATGTCTAGGGTGGACAGGCCTTGACATGGCAATGTCACACCACAAAATCTACAAAATCTGGCTTAGAGAAGGGAAACAGCATGTGATTTGCTAGCACAGTGAGCAAAGCGTGCTAAAACTAAAAGCACAAACCTTCAGCTGAGAATCAAGAATCTCTCTCTCTCGAATAGCAGAAGTTATGCACAGAAATGCAGGCATCAGCATTCAGTAGCAGGATTTGAGGCAAAAATGAAGTTAACAGAAATGACCATTCTCCGTCGAAAAAATTATGCCATATTACAACATATTTCGACTCATGTCCTTTGAAACAGGAACAAAAGCCAAGCAGAAAAGGCACAAGGTGAGAAAGAAGTGGAATCCTGGACCACAGGGTATATCATCGGATCTGAATAATCTATTTAAACCAAGAAAAAGAGAATGAGAGAACTCCGTTGAGGTAATCAGGTTGCCTTCTTCCTTCCCTCTCTTCATTTATAGGAAAGCAAGCTCTGAGCCACCAATTCTCACGGGATGGTAAAGCTACAACGGGCAGGAAGATAAATTTAGTTGAGAATGCACCACAAGGAACCATCACCAAATTTTGGACTACTAAAACATGCTTCATCAACAACGATAAGTTTTATAAGCGAAACAGAAAAGATTGTTCAGAAGGAGCACCCACGCACTTGCTTATCTAATGTACAAGAAGGGCCAAGTAGAAAACTCTCAAAAGTAGGGGAGACAGAGAACATAGCATGATAGAAGCATACCAAACAGGATTATACTCTAATGTCTATCAGAAACTCAGCCTGAACATTCTCAGGACTGGCATTTAGTGACCACATCAACAATGGAGCATAGGTGGACTGTAGTGAGAACAAATAAACAGTGAGAAGTAACTTTTTACTGATTTGTCCACCCTACCTTTAGAAACGAGTGAAATTTGCGCATAGTTGGTCTATCTTTTCCAAAGCATATTACTACTAGTGAAGAAACAGAGGGATGACACACCTTGTCAGGTCGTTCCTTCTAAGTGTAGATAGAGACCTATCCAGCCCATTTACTTCTTGATCCCATCCTTTTTATCATGATGGTGATGATGTTTGCTTCTCTTGTTGTCCTTTCTCTTCGTCTTGTGGCTTTTGTGCTTCCTCTTGCCCTTGTGTCCATACTTAGCAACTGCAGTATTGGCCCTCTCCAGTCCCTGTCAATATCACAACATTCAGAACTCAATCTACATAAGAAATTCAAAAGCAATAGCATGATTCATGAGACATACCAATGCACGCACAACATTCTCATGCTTCAAAAGGGAAAAGGTATAGAGAAAACATAAAAGGCATCTTACAGGAAATAGGCATAAAGATGGTGCTTGTCTAATCTCAAAAGCTTCCCAGAGAACTTTCATGTCAAAAGCATGGATTTGTGAGCCTCCTTTCTTTACATGAGGCGGGGTTAGAGATAGCTGATCCGAATTTAGCCTTTCTGCTTTCCTAATTTCTCTATCTCCCACCACACTTTTGAGATAATTTGTATCTGAAACTGATATAGGAAGTGGTTTCTTGGAAAAGAATTCATGGTAAGGTTGAAGCCTGAACCTGCTTATAAGATCAACAGCACCACAAAGCTCCTTAGGACCTGCAATTGAAACATATTATTCAAAAAGAAAGAAAACATCCCATAACACCACCTTATAGCAACACCTAAGAAAACAAAAACAATGAAATGTGAAAGGCTGTTGAAAAATTAAAATTGAATGCTATAGTATATTAAACAAAGGAGGAAAACAACCGACATCAGGGATATGCCTGGAGACTTTTCTTAAAGGGGGCAAACTCCGTATTAACTTAGAGTAATCAAGTTGATCGATTCCAATGATTTCTATAGATAGGATTCTTAAGCTAGAAAAATTAGATAAAGAGCATACTAAGTAGATTTACTGTGTGAGTATTTGCCCCAAAAAAAAAAAAAAAAGATTTACTGTGTGAGTAGCAACTGAACATTCTAATTGTGTAACTATCGATTAAGCTTTCCAAGTAAATCAATGATTTCATCATATATATTTCCAAAAACCACCAGCCAGTCCACCCTCCCACCCACCCACATTCCCTAGTCCTCAGCCCCCCACCATTGAGAGAAAAAACCACAGAAAAGTTCCACAATCAAAGCACAATCTACCACAATTTAGAACAACCTAGATAAATTGGTAAGATCCTACTTTTGGAAATAAGACATTAATTTTGTTTGCATATTGCTGATCATACATAACATTCATGAACATCAAGATATAACCTTTTGCATCCATGTTTATTCCTGTGACTTTGACCTTGCCTGTTTCACATATATAAAGTTTTAAAAGAAATATTAAAAAAAAAAAAAAAAAAAGAGATGATGCTGCAGCATGACTCTTGAGGGTAGTAACCATTAATGCACATAAAGAAAAACATGCAGTATCACCAGGCAGTTTCCTTCTCCAGATATAATCCACAGAACAATGAGGAGAAGTGATAGTATTCTTTAATCAGTGAAACATTGTTCTACGATGAAACAGCAAAATTTGAAAATGCTGACCCTCATCAGCTAGTTCAAGATTTACACTATATTTGGAAGCACCCTAGGGGAAGAAAATGGAGAGAAAACACCCACAATTTTAGATTTTTCCCTCTCATTCTAATGAAAAATTTTAATTCTTCAAAGTTTTCCACTCAAATTTTCATTCCTCCCATTTTCCCGCATTCCCCAAACTAGCATTAAGGATTGCTGGAGAATGTTGAGTGATCAGCTCTTGATTATAATCCTTTCTATCCGAACCTTCTCTGTCTAAGACACAGACTTTCCCAACTACATCAGTTTTCACAAACCAAAATGATGAGACAATAGTGATAAGAATTTTCTCTAAGAAGAAATTTTCATGAATACAAAAATCAAGACTGGAGCACAAAATAGATTCAATCGTCTTCAAACTGACATACTGTAATTACAAAGAGACCGGTTGTATCACAAGCAAAGGAGGCGGACCCCCAAAGGGCCTTTTACTATGACTGGATAAAGGACGCTGAGTACTTTGTGATAACCCTAAAGATAAACCAAATTGACCGTGCTATAAATTGCCAAATTGTTGTACAAAATATAGCTCCCAAATATCTTTCAGTTTTCTGAACAAAAAACCTCTTGGCAACGCATCTTTCGTGTTTGAGGCATACCTTTCATAGAACTACCCCACCTATCTATTCCTGTCCAGAAGGGGCATATATCCTCGAATTGTTATTCCACTGCGTTTAAACTTCACGCAAAATTCTTCAAAACGTGAAGCTCCAGAAAACAGTGAATGTGGAAGAAAAATAAACAAATGATGGAAGCTAGGAGATCTAGCATTTACTGGTAGAGGGAATGTAAACATGAAAGTTGAAGAAATACAAGGCTGTTGCTCATAAAATATGCCCTACATCAAGTGTACTGATAGGATAAGAACAGGGAAAAAGAAAATAAGTAAGCACACTTCAATGTTTCCTTCTTCTTCTTCTTCTTCTTCTTCTTTTTAATTCCCCATGTTCATATCATCCCTCACAAATCTGGAATTTGATTTACTTGGCATATTGTAATAGCAATGCCTATGCTATGTAATTTGATGTAAAAACCAAAGGAAAAGAAAACACGCCCCAACAGAAAGATGGCATTATGAAATGATTTCTCATAAAGAGGTACTAGTAACCAACATTAGTAAGAACATAAGCTAAGAAAAGTAGCAATCTCCCATTGTAGGAACTAGAAAGTCATATCAGCCCTAGATAAATGTAACTCACCACTTCCAAACCTTCTATCCACCTTGCGATCCATCATTTTATCAATGTAGGGACTACTGACCAGCAGTCTCTGCAATGAGAAAGTCCAAAAGTTCCATTGGAAAGAGAGAAGAAGATAAAGAATTTTTGCCAATAATTATATAGAGATTCCAGATACTTAATCTCGAAAACCAAATTTTATCATAGTCATCATAGAAACTGTCAAATTACTTATCATCAAGGTGGAGCCAAAAAGATACTTATATAGATCACTACGCCATCTATTGTGCTCACTATTTGTGGATGACAAACATACAATGGCAAACTCAGTCATGATCTCCTTAAATACAATTTGAAGGAAAGCACCAACAACGGTGAAAGGTTCTAAGAGCCCCGGTACTATATGCTGAGTAATGCCACTCGTTCCCACAATATTGGACTGCTAAAACAAGCTGGCCACTCACAGGAAGGTCAATCGGTAGCTCTGGGCAACTTCAATGGCACAGGTGATTTGCGGCTGTATTGGCAAGCGTCTCAGCACACTAAGTCAAACAGGAAGCATTTTCGGGAAGGAGGCAAATGGTCATTGAGGATTGATCGTAAAATGAACCCATAAAAGTTTCCACGACACAAACAACGGGTAAACGCTAGCATCCAATGGGGATACTTACACCAAGCTTTTCACATTCAATTCTTTGCACTCCCAACAAGTACCCATCATTAACAGGCAGATTCTTTGGGACCCCATCTCCTCCATTCAGGACTTGGACCAAAAATGATGCTTGCTTCAAAGAAATTTACCCAAGCACCAAACGGGTGCAAAATTTGATACAGACCCAGCAAATTAAGCACCCCAGAGATCGAGCAAAACGTGCAACATCAAGCGTCATTCCGAAATCAACTCGATACATCATCAAGAATCACCCAAGAAAGTACCAAAAAAGTCGCTAACTTTGTACCTAACTTGAAGAAGAGAGTGCCGGGTCTCGCTCCCACGCCATCAGCAGTGGCGCATTGCGCCGGGAAAGGGAGGATTATGTCAGGGTTTTGCAAGGTATTTAGGGTTTTGGACGAGAAACTCCGAAGAGGTGCTGATTCCGATTCTAGGCGAACAAACAATATGACACTCGCCGCCTGAAGTCGCTATAAAAAAGGTGGTTTAATGCTGTATGAAATTTTTTCACCAAAAAATTACTTAATTTAAAAAATATTTCCTTAAAAATCATCGTTTATAAAAATAAACATATAAAAAATGTATTTATTATCTACGATTATATTTATAAAATAATTTATTTTAGTGAAATAAATGAATGTTAAGTAATATAACTTTTAAAAATATTTATTTGAGACGTGGGCTATTTGTTTGCCGAAAAATTCTGAATTAATATCACTTTAATAATATCTGATGTTATTGATATAGGAAATGGAGGCATCAATCCCACGTCAAAATCGGTTGAAATGTAGGAACATCTCGATTTTTTTTTTTTTTTTTTTTTTTAGCAAAGGAACATCTCGATTTAACATGAGTTATTTTTTTAGTGAATAAACCTAACTATTCATGCGATGGTCTTCCTATTTTGGTTTTGAGGTTGAGCCTCCAATTTAATATAGGAGTATGCAAAACGAATTGCCCAAACTAGGATGTCCAGTTCCTAATTCTTAAAAGTAGAAGTGGTGTTTGGTTTAATTTTCGATTCCAAAAGGACATTAGATTAGACCAAACTAACTACATATATTTTTTTATTATTTTCATTTCTTCAAACAAATAGTGGGTTTCATCTATTGTTTTCGAGAAAATAAGAGCTTGTAATTAGACAATAAAATATATGGATGGAGGCATAGAATTTATCTCTAGCTCTAAATTTGTTCCTAATCATACTTTGGATAATAAACTATTCAAGTGAAAAAAAATTAAAATATATATATAGTAACTAGTTCCGAACAAATATTGGTCTCTAGTTCCGAATTACTGCTAATTTAAGATCAAGTGACCTCAGATAAAATGTCGTGACAACTTTTGATTTAAGACTCCACCCTAAGAGAGAAAGACGTTGATATTTATCACGACAACAACTTAACAAAGATTGATACCCACGTCAACAAATATTACTGACATAGGCAACACATCGATCCACATTTTGAAAGTTAGGGTATTTATTTTAATGAGAAAGCTCTTATACAAGCAAAATTCAAATACTAGCGATGCGTGCGTTCCTTACATAGAGAGGAAAAAAAGGAACCAACACTTCAAGGCTTTGAAAAGTATACATTGTCATCTTCTAGAAAAGAATCGGGAAAAGCAACAAAATTTGAGAAGCGAATGCCGTACTCATTGCAAAGATAAGATCGGCCGGTCCAATTCTATTGTGCCGGCCCACTGACCACGGAGTCCAAGCAGGTCGCAGCTGGATTGTCAAAGCCCATAAAATGAACGCCCTTCCCTAAAATTGGTTGCTAACTCCACTTTTACCTCCATCGAATCTTTTACATTCGGAAACCCATAATCTATGTTTTCCTTATAATGTTTACTGAATGAAATGCTTCGTTTTCTATACTCCTCAAGTCTAGTAGTACAGGTCCTTCCATATTAAGAATGAATTAAGTGATGTAAATTGAGTAATGGGATTAAGGTTCCGTTTGTTTTACAAAAAATTACTAATTTGAAAGATATTTGTGTAAAATTGATTGCTTGTACTAACAACAAAAATGAATAAATGCAAATTAGTTATTGTCATCTCTCGAAATGTTCAAGGAACGATTACACACAAAAAGCCTAAAACTATATCCTAATGTTTTCTTTCCATTCTCTCTTCTTCTTCCATTGGGAAATTTTTAAAAAAAAATTTTTTTTTTAAATTTATTGTATTTGTATCAATTTAGTCCTAAATATTTTAATTTAGCAGATTTAATTCTAAACCTCTCTTATTAAGTCCTAAACATGTCAATTGTGCCTTAAATATTTTGACAATTTGTCAATTTGATCATTCAAGCCAATTTTGGCCCATAAACATTGATGCGACGGTCTAGTCAAGTTGATTGTCCCACGTGGTATAATTGGTGCTAATGTTGACAATTTCTTTGTATTTTTAAAAACTTTTTCAGGATTATTTTATCCTTTTACTTTAATTTTTCCTTCTTTTCCTTTATTTTTAATTAACCCTTGGCTGGCAAAATCATTTGACTTTTGATGGTCATCTCCATACCCTCACCGGCCAAGAGTTGGAAAAAAAAAAGGAGAAGAAAAAAAGAATAAATAAAAAATTTTAAAATGCAAAAAAAAAAAAAGGCCCATATTATGATATTAGCACTGGCCATAACGCATAAAACAGTCAACACTCACTATATCGTCACATCAGTATTTTCTAGTTAAAATTGGTTGAAATGACTAAATTGACAAATCGTGAAAAAAAAAAAAAAGTGACTACATTAGCATTTTGTCAAAATATTTAGGATTAAATTATTGAAAGATTTGAGACTCATTTGACAAATCATCAAAAGATTTAAAACTAAAAGGATATAATTGAAAGATTAATAACTAAATTAACATAAATGCAATAAATTTAAGATTTTTTTTTTTTTTGTAATTTCCCCTCTTCCACTCCACTAGATCTATTTGTGCTTAGCTGAACGGGAATTGGTATATGCAATATCCCAATCACCTCTCGTGGATTTTCTCAACACTTCAAGCACCACAACCTCTCCAGATTGAGAAGATGAGAAACACTTCTAAGGTCGACCGCCACCTTCAGCCTCAGGTCTACCTATAGACGGAGGAGTCGAGGTCATGGAGAAGCATAAGAGAGACGGTGGAGGATATGTGGCCGTGATGGTAGCGTAATGGGCAATGGAGAAGCAATGACCACAACGATTATGCCGTCGTTGTAGATGACAATGGAGGGGCGCGGCGGTGGTGTCGCCGGCGATTAAGAGGGGAGAGTGGGGTGGGAGAGAGATTGGTTTGGTGGTAAGGTTGGTGTTTATGGTTTTTTGATTGGTAGTGATTGTTTTAGGTGGACCTCTCCACCTTCACGATCCTAAGTTAATGATAACTTTATGTGATTAAGTCATAGGGAACATGGAACGGTGGGGCTACACTTGGTGCATAGAATAAAAGTCAGGATATAATAAATCTTACAATATTTGTTATTCAGTTGCCGTGCAAAACCGAATAAGGCCGGATATAAAAAAGGATATAATTTGAATTCTCATATAGGGGTGGAATAATGATGGATAAGATTTCTAGTATCTATGATATATAATGAACCATCAGGTGAGGACCACCGTCTCGACAGTTAATCATTGTTACCTCCAACCACTACTAATCGTCATTGTCGACCAACCGATCACCCTCACCGGCCAATCAATCATGTTCCATGTTACCTCTTAACATTTACCAGGCATCATATAAGATATCACAAGTCTCATCATTACTTTATATCTTATCTAACTTTATCGCAAACTTAACTTTAAGGGTTTGGAGAAGTTGGGACAAGTTGAGGTTCAAATTTGACGGTTCCTAGACTCAATTCAATTTCCACATCACCACCAACTCTTTGAGTCTGTTGAGATGTTTAAGTTGGCTACAGAAGTTTCTTAATCTTAAATTGCTTGAATCATACTAATTTAAATTTTTTCAACAAAAAAAAAAATGAATGGTTTAAAAAATATCTCCCTTAAAAATCATCGTTTATAAAAATAAGCATAAAAAAAATTTATTATCTACAATAATATTTATAAAATTATTTATTTCTTAAGAAATAAATTAATATTAAATAATATAAATTTTAAAATGTTTATTTGAGACGCAGAATATTTGTTTGCCAAAAAAATTTGAATTAACATCACTTTAATAATATCTGATGTGATTAATCTAGGACGTGAAGGCATCAAAGATGAAACCCTAATCCCACGTCAAAATCGGTTGAACTGTAGGAACATCTCGATTTAACATGAGTTATTTTTTTAGTGGATAAACCTAACTATTCATGCGATGGTCTTCCTATTTTGGTTTTGAGGTTGAGCTTCTAATTCAATATAAGAGTGTGCAAAACGAAGTGCCCAAACCAGGATGTCCAGTTCCTAATTCTTAAAAGTAAAATTGGTGTTTGGTTTAATTTCGATTCCAAAAAGAAACCGAATTAGACTAAATTGGCTACATATATATATTTCATTTCTTCAAACAAATAGTGGGTTTCATCTATTGTTTTTCGAGAAAATAAGAGCTTGTAATTAGACAATAAAATATATGGATGGAGGCATAGAATTTATCACTAGCTCTAAATTTGTTCCTAATCATACTTTGGATAATAAAATATTCAAATGAAAACATTAAAAAAAAAAATAGTAACCAATTCCGAACAGATATTGATCTCTAGTTCCCAATTACCACTAATTTAAGATCAAGTGACCTAAGATAAAATGTCGTGACAACTTTAATTTGAATTGCAACTTGGATTTGAGATTCCACTTTGAGAGAGAGAAAGACGTTGATATTTATCACGACAACAACTTAACAAGCATTGATACCCACGTCAACAAATATTGCTGACATAGGCAACACATCGATCCACATTTTGAAAGTTAGGGTGTTTATTTCAATGAGAAAGCTCTTATACAAGCAAAATTCAAATACTAGGGATGTGTGCGTCCCCTACATAGTGAGGAAAAAAAGAACCAACACTTCAAGGCTTTAAAAAGTATACATCTTCTAGAAAAGAATAGGGAACAGCAACAAAATTTGAGAAGCTAATGCCGTACTCATTGCAAAGGTAAGCTCGGCCAGTCCAATTTTATAGTGCGGCCCCACTGTACACGGATTCCGACCAGGTCGCGGCTGGATTGTCAAAGCCCATAAAATGAAGGCCCTTCCCTAAAATTGGTTGCTAACACCACCTTTACCTCTATGGAATCTCTTACGATGGGAAACCCACAATCTATGTTTTCCTTATAATGTTTTCTGCTATCTGAAGCCATGACTTGATTGGTGTCAAGTTTTTTTAACTTTGGTGGTGTATTAAAGGTTTCGGCAATGGCTTTGCCTTTATCTTATAAATATAAGTCTAGTAGTACAGGTCCTTCCATATTAATGAACGAAGTGGATGATATAAATTAGGTAATGAGATAAAGGTTTCATTTATTTCACAGAAAATTACTGATTTTAAAGATATTTTTGTAAAATTGATCGCTTGTACTAACGACAAAAATGAATAAACACAAATTAGTTTTGTCATCTCTTGAAATGTTTAGGGGACGATTACACACAAGAACCCTAAAACTAGTAATCCTAATGTTTTCTTTCTTTTGTCTCTTCTTCTTCCGCTGGAAAAATTGTTAAATAAAAGTTTTGAACTTATTACATTTGTATCAATTCAATCCTAAACATTTCAATTTAGCCAATTTAATTCCAAACCTCTCTGATTAGGTCTTAAACATGTCAATTGTGCCTTAAACACTTTGACAATTTGTCAATTTAATCATTCAAGCCAATTTGGCCCATAAACACCGATGCGATGGTCTAGTCAATATTGATTGTCCCACTTGAGATAATTGGTGCTAATGTGGACAATATTTTTGCATTTAAAAAAAATCCTAAATTATTTTATACTTTTACTTTAATTTTTTTCCCCTTTTCCTTTATTTTTAATTAACTCTTAGCTGGGAAGTTCATTACTCGACTTTCAATGGTCATCTCCGTACCCTCACTGGCCAAGAGTTGGGAAAAAAAAGGAAAAGAAAAATGAACAAATAAAATTTTTTAAAAAAATGCAAAAAAATGTTCACATTAGCACTGACCATAACACATAAAATAGTAAGCACTCACTAGATCCCCATGTCAGTATTTTCTAGCTAAAATTAATCAAAATGACTAAATTGACAAATCGTGAAAAAAAAAAAAAAGTGACTACATTGGCATTTTGTCAAAATAAATTATTGAAAGGTTTGGGACATTTGGCAAATCATCAAAAGATTTAAGACTAAAATGATATAATTGAAAGGTTAAGAACTGAATTAACATAAATACAATAAATTTTAAAAAAAAATTTGGTAATTTCCCCTCTTTCACTCCACTAGATCGATTTGTGCCTAGCTGAACGGGGATGGTATGTGCAATATCCCAATCACCTCTTGTGGATTTTCTTAACACTTCAAGCACCATGACCACTTAAGATTGAGAAGATAAGAAGTACTTATAAGGTCGACCGCCACCTTCAGCCTCAGATCTACCTATAGACGGAGGAGTCGAGGTCATGGAGAAGCAGAAGAGAGACGGTGGAGGATATGCGGCCGTGATGGTAGCGTCATGGGCAATGGGGAAGCAATGACCAGGACGACTATGCCGACGTTGTAGATGACGATGGAGGGGCGCGGCGGTGGTGTCACCGGCGATTAAGAGGGGAGAGTGGGGTGGGGAGAGATTGGTTTGTGGGGTAAGGTTGGTGTTTATGGTTTTTTGATTGGTACGGATTGTTTTAGGTGGACCTCTCCAGCTTCACGATCCTAAGTTAATGATAACTTTATGTTATTAAGTCATAGGGAACATGGAACGGTGGGGCTACGCTTGGCGCATAGAATAAGAGTTAGGGTATAATAAATCTCATAATATTTGTTGTTCAATTGCCGTGCAAAACTGAATAAGGCCGGATATAAGAAAGGATATAATATGAATTATCATATAGGGGTGGAATAATGATGGATAAGATTGCTCGTATTTATGATATATAATGAACCATCGGGTGAGGACCACCGTTTCGACAGCCAATCATTGTACCTCCAACCACTACTAATCGTCATTGTCAACCAACCGATCACCCTCATCGGCCAATCAATCATCTTCCATGTTACCTCTTAACATTTACCAGGCATCATATAAGATATCGCTAGTCTCATCATTACTTTATATCTTATCTAACTTTATCATATTTGTCAAAAGAGTTCAGGCGAGGAAACTTAACTTAAGGGTTTGGAGAAGTTGGGACAAGTTGAGGTTCAAATTTGACGGATCCTAGACTCAATTCAATTTCCACATCACCACCAACTCTTTTGAGTCTGTTGAGATGTTTAAGTTTGGCTACATAAGTTTCTTAATCTTAAATTGCTTGAATCATACTAATTTAACTGTAACAGCGATGGACCTAAGTGATGGATTTGATACACACCACCAACCCCTCATCGCCCAACTCCAAATCTTGCTCCTCTTGACCCCTCCCTCAATCATTGTACCCTCTCAAACTTTATATACACCAACACGTTCAATGGATCGATTACAAAAAAAAATAAAATTTAGATAACATTGTAGTAAATTTGAAAAATGCCAGATTAGAATTCAATTCTTCGAACGCAATTTATGTATATTCCAAATACTCACCTAAATTTAGGTCAAATTCTTGGGCCCCACAACAAAACTTTGCGTGTGAAAATTCTTTATTCACCCTCCCCCTTATCTTCCAATGAAATCGATGTACTTAAAAGCCACCCATCCATAAATAAATAAAAGAAATAAAAATACTTCAAAGGCCAGTCTCACCAAAGTAGATGCTTTTGACAAAATAAATAAATGAAAGTAAAGGCAACAAAAAGGACAAAAGGAGGAAAAAGTGTTAAAAATTGGATATGTCAATCTAAGCCCATCAGGCCCACCCCGATGGGCCCATCAACCATCACGCCCACCATACACCAGAAACCCATCAGGGCCACGCCCACATCCAATCGGCGCTCCCCTTCAGTTGATCTGACCAATCAGATTCTTCCACGTGTAAATACAAGGTCACCACGGAAGCGCAAAGCATTATGGCATTGCTTCTGTTGTGCAACAAGCATTTCTGTCACTACAATACTCGTACTTCTACTACGCAAAATACACGTTATTTCAGTAATTTTAGTACAAGAATTTCCCAAGCGTTGGCTGAATTTCCAGAAAAGTACTTTTTTTTTTATAAATAAAATGAGTTATACACATATGTAAATACAATGAGTGCATTCTCAGGTAAAAATACTCCTAGTTTCAGGCTTATCTTATATTTTTTCATCACTAATGAAAGATTTCACTTGTTAAGTTTCTTTTATTTTAAAATAATTTTATAATGTCATCAATAAGTACGACGTTGTTTTGATTTCCTCCCAGATGGAGACAGGGTGTGATGGAAATTCGTACAAGTATCATCTATCAATTTAAATGGTCCCAACGTAACATAACGGACATTTTCTATTTATAATACAATTAATTTAAACTCATGGTCACATTATCCTAGATTCCATTATACAAAAATCTGATTTTGTCATGTACTTTTATGGAATGACAAAGGTATCTCATACTAAAAAATACTATACGCATACATTACTAGTAGATGTAAATGCATATTCCTCTCATTAAGATTTTGGTTTGCATCATGAGTAATGCGAAGAACTCTAAAACTGACATACTAAATTGGTACTTATATTGAGCAATACTTCAGATTGTAAATTTATTCTATAAGAGAGAGTCATATCCAACACTTAAAAAGCTTTGCTATATCATTTATTATATCAATATCAATATATGTAACATTATTACCGTACTATTAAATTGTGCATTGTTTCCACCCACTCTAAAAATTATCATACTCAAAAAATTGATAGGGTAATCAAAGAACTTTAAAATTCCATTGTTAGGGTAAAAGAATTGAAAAATGGTGAAGCTGGACAATCGGTGCACTAATTCTCCAAAAGCATATATGTCGGTTCCACGCCTCTTTTCAAAACCACTCGGTTCGTACTGAATATGTCAAATTTGAGTCAAAGATAAAAAAATTTCTCGAATATATAAATCAAATATAAGTTTTTATAGGTTCAAAAGGAAGGGTTACAATTACCACTGGTACTTTCTTGTACTCTTTGAAATACTTATCTGGGGATCGAATTTGCTCTTTTGTCTTCATTCTTTTATTCACTCGAATGAAAAGTACAGTTCTCGCCTTGTCTTTATCACGTACATATATACGGATTCCATCGGCCGGGCAACGTGCAAGCGAGCCGATCCCGCCCCCGTCGCTCCGCTCAAAGAGAGTTCTCACAATCGTGATGTAGTGGGTCGGCTAGCTCTAGCCGATGATCCACCGGAATGCTCGCGATAAAAAGGAAAAGGTGGCCTTCGACATAAATCGCAAGGCGGATGTATAGCCGGTGTATGATCTCGGGGAGCAGGATTTCGAACAATAGGGTCGGGACTATACCGATGAGACTGCGCACGCCGGACATCGGCCCGGCCCCCAAGTGTACGCCGGAAGCGTGTCTGCTCCGCCCCGGGTTGCTTCCTTCCTTGGACCGTCGGCAACCTCTCTCTCTCTCTTTCTCTCTCTCTCTCTTCTCTGTGCTTAGCTGTCAGCACAAGCTCAGCAGACAAGTCAACACACGCGGCACGCCTCCCATTGGTCCACCCGCGGCCAAAGAAAGACACGGCACACTACACTTCTAGAAAATTTACTTCCATTTCCATGGTCTCTCTCCCTACATCTCTCTCTCTCTCTCTCTCTCTACGTCTCTCTTTTTCTCTCCATCTCTCTCGCACCGTCACATGCCTGTACTTGACCAGGAAAACAGAGACCACTACTCCCCACTCCACACGCTACGCACGCAATCCTTTGTGTCGGCAGAGCAAACCCCGTTTCATTCAATGCCTTAGAGCGAGAGAGAGAGAGAGAGTCAGTCTCACAGAAGTCGTCCCCAGCATTTTCTCTCGCTTTCCCGAGAAAACTGCCTCGACCCAATTCGGAAAGCAACGACGAGGAGACGACGTGGGAAGGGGGCCAGAAGAGATGATGAAGAGGGGGTCGAACGTGTACGGGAGGGTCAGCGAGAGCTCCTCCGCCGCGGCGGCGGCGGCGGCGGCGGCGACGTCGTCCTCGAGCGCCGCCGCTGGCCGGCACGAAGGGGTTGAGTGGGAGAGGCGGCCGGGAGGCATGCTGGTGCAGAAGCGGGACGAGAACCCGGATCTCCCCGCCGCCCCGAACGTCCGGGTCCGGGTCGCCTACGGCAAGATCCGGTACGAGATCTCCGTGAATTCCCAGGCCACGTTCGGTACGGTCTTGAAAAGATGCGTTTTTTTTTTTTTTTTTCGTTCGAATCTCTCCGTTCTTCGGTTCTCTGTATTTTTTTTTCGCGATGCTGAATCGACCCCCATTCCTGCCTGCGCGCCGGGCACAGGGGAGCTGAAGAAGCTGCTGGCGGCGGAGACGGGGCTGCAGCCGGCGGAGCAGCGGCTGGCGTTCCGCGGCAAGGAGAGGGACGACGGCGAGTACCTGGACAAGTGCGGGGTCAAGGACCGGTCCAAGCTCAGCCTCGTCCAGGACCCCATCAGCATCGAGCGGCGGCTCGTCGAGATGCGCCGCAACGCCAGGATCCAGACCGTCCACCGCGCCGTCGCCGACGTCACCGCCGAGGTCGACAACCTCGCCGACCAGGTAAAATTCTTTAACCATCGATGCCGGTCTCTCCACCGGCGATTCTGACTTTTTTAGGGGAAAAAGACCGCCGGAAATTAAATATTTTGGGAAGAAGATATATCATTTTGCCTTTTGTATGTTAATAATTACGCAATACTAATTACTAAGGAACTAAAAAGCCATCGAATAATCAGACAATTTAAATCTTTGTCATGCATGCACTTTTGTAACTGGTTTTACGGTTTTGCCATTGCTCTTTAAGGTCATGCATTACAACAATAGGTGTCATGGGTAGTTCGATCTTGGTTGATGCCGGTTTTAATAGTTCGCTTTAAAGGATCGTATTGATCCTGTGATTTAGAAAATCCATTCATTTCGCATTTCACACTTTCAAGCATTTTTTGAATAGTATTTAAGCAATTGATTTATTTAGAAGTGATAGTGTGAGGCAAATATTTAATAGGAGGATCGGTGTTATTTTCAAGAGATCTTTTCCTTCAAAAATTTTGCATTTTCATTGTGCGTAAATTTGCAAAGTGAAATGTAATGTGGGCAAAACGTGGATTGTTCAGTATAAGCTTCTATGAGCAGCAATTTACTATTTTTTGTCAAACAAAATTAGTTCACCTTTCTTACCAGAAAGGAAAAAATTAGGGGTCTGGGGGCAACATTGGAAAAAGGAAGTCCTATGGAAACTTTTGACTTGATATGATGGAGCTGTAGTGAGTCTAGTGACATCTATCCTCCCTCTTGGGGCCTCCCAAATTGGACAAAATCCATCAATCCAAAGCGATCCTAGTGGTTGGGCAAATTGAGGTAAAATTTGAGATCCACACGGGTCCATTCTAGGAGCTCAGCACCACCATGGGAGAGCCGAAATAGCCGTCAAGGGGCGAATCGGAACCCTTCATGGGACGAAAGCCTGGACTCAGTACCACTTGGCCTTACTTGGAAAGGGATGCAATCATGGACCGACATGTTCAAAATCTATAACGCTGATATGCTTTAATACCACGTCGAAGTAAAAAAAAAAAAAAAAAAGTACTTATCGATAATCTGAATAGTTATAGCTCAAAATAAATATTCCATAGCAATCTGCAAGGCTCTTGGGCGATGTAGCTCGGAGTTCCTGCACCGATTGCTCTGTCTTCTTCTTATTTTTTAATAAATAAAAGATACATAAATCTCTAGAACTGGGAGATGATGGAAAGGGACAAGGGTGGGTGGAAAACAGTTGCATAGTCATGATCAAGCAATAGCTGGCAAACTTGTTTTGTTGTGGGGGCCAGTGACAATGGAAGCAACCACATAGGTTGGCTTTTCTGCTCCATCAATATCAATTAAGAACAATTTTTGGTATGCATTGAAAGCATGCGAAACCACTCCATCTCGGTTTTTCAATACTAGGGGCTCCGTGTGAGATTCATATAATCCGATAGTTCATATAGAGCGGGCTCACATATAATGGGTGCATGCAATATTCAATTTTCGTGAAATCGAAGTCATATTTTGACCCAAAAAAAGTTTGTTTTTAAAGTGGAGTCATGTGTTGGCAATTGCAATTTCCGAGTGGCATGTAATTGCCCTTGGCCGAGAAGGAAACAAGGCAGTGGATGGTGTGTACCTGATCATAAAACGAGCAGCTCGATGTGGGCCACGGCCACACTTGGCAATGTCTGTCGGGTGGGTCGGGATGGTCTGCTTCGAATATCTTCCTTTGACATGGTGGGTAGTGCCTAAGCAATCGACTCCTTTTTTAGGACTATTATCTTGTCGTCCAGACCGTGTCCAATCCGGTCACGGATTTTAGACGCGGGGCAATCTGTCCCGGTCCTTTTCGTCTCTCTCTCTCTCTCTAATCAAGTATAAAATGTGGACCATGCATAGGGTTCCATATGATCCCTACTATTTCAAATGGTTTCTGCTGTGTAAATTTAAGAAAAATGATGCGATTGTCCGTAATGTGACCAGGTCTCTGCCATGGAGAAATCGATCGCCAAGGGAAATAAGGTCCCGGAAGTTCAGATCACGACGCTGATAGAGATGCTGATGAGGCAAGCCGTCAAGCTCGATAGCATCTCCGCCGAGGGTGACGCTGCTCCTCTCAAGAACTTGCAAGTACGCGCCACGACGACCCGTTTAAATCTCCTCTCTTCCTCGTGTTCCTATCTAATTTGATGCTTAGAAGCCGCGTATAGTTTCGAGATCGACCTATATCTTCATGTTGACTATCTGTATTTGTTTATCGATATGTTGGATTCACAAAATGTGGATTTAGGATGATGACTTGAGGCATGTTTCTCAAGTTAACGAGGTTTCTACCTCGTAACCCGGTCTCGATCCAAAACGACCGAAAATTGATAACTAGGCTCTAGGAGTTTGCTCAAGATATTAGCAAGTGAAAACGGAAATAAATGTGTCGCGGGTGTCGACCAACATGGACGTCCATCTTCCAAAATGCATGCCTTATGGACTAGCACTAGAATTGGATTGAAGATTACATGATTCTCCATGGTTGTTTTTACAGGGAAAGAGAGTACAGAAATGCGTCGAGACTCTCGACATGCTGAAAGTGTCGAATGCCAGAATAAAGCCCGTGATCGTCACGACAAAGTGGGAGACATTTGATCATCCCCCACCAACAGCGGCGGCGGCGGCGAACGCCACCAACCCTTGGGAATTTTTTGACTGATCTCGACGTTCCTCTTTTCTACATTTCTTTCCTTGATTTTTGTTGTGTAAATTGGGTGGAGATAGACATAAGCGAGCTGCATGCTTGTGGTTTGACAAAGAAAACCTAGAGCTTTCTCTCCACGGTCTCTTGCCAATAAGGGTTGGTTATCATATGGGCGTTATAAATTTTGTCATATAAGTAGTGATTTATGAATGCTAAGATGTATGTATGTTGCATATTCAATTAGATCGGTCCATTTTCATGTTATATAGTTTTCGCAATCCATGCACGATTCAATTGCAGAGGCACAAGAAACAAACGAAAAACGCAAAGGGAAAGAAGAATGAGGAGGAGGAGGGTATTCACGTATAGCATACACCTGCTCTAACAAACTACTCATAGTGCAATAGCCATTTGGCGACTATTTAAGAGCGTTAAACCCATTGATGCATTGAATTTAAAAGCTTTATCACTTTTCGTGAGAGAATTCTATTGTTTTGTCTAGTGGAATTTCTTTTATTTTTTTAGTCGTTTCTTTTCGTGTATGGTGAAGATGACAATGGCGACGCTGGCAAGGATGGAAGAAGAAGATAGAGGTTTAAAAGAAAACCAGGGAGCCAATTTTTTTTTTTTTTTTTTTTGGGGGTAATGCAAGGAGAGGGTTGCTTCAATAAGAACAAAGAGATGGGTTCAAGGCTCCAAAATTCACGGTATTTTTTTTTTTTTTTTATTAAAACAAGTTAGAAACTACCCGAGTCAAGCCAATTTAAACCAATATCTAGTCGGGTCTTGTTTCTTATACCTCATTTTGACCAATTCATAATATAGGAGCCACCCACTTCGATGAATAGAAAAATGGGGTAGCGGATCCATGCTGTCGTGTTCAATAACGAAAGATGCGAGATGTATCACAGAGAAAAGAGTTTAGGCGGATTGTTTATTCAATATTATATTCCCCTCTATATCTGATTTCTTCATTCAAGGATGAAAACAGTGGGAAGAAAAAGAAAAAAAGATCCGTGAGGACGCCAAATTAAATAAAAAGAGAGAAGGTCCCACCGAGATTTGAACTCGGGTTACTGGATTCAGAGTCCAATGTCCTGACCACTAGACCATGGGACCGTGAAGTTGGAGGCCTTATTTTTCTCATTTATTTTAAATAATGGTATGCGATGGCAAGGATCACCTTGCTGCTTCGTCGGACCGTCACTTACGAATCACCTCCGCCCTTACTGACAGGGAAACGAGACGGCGCATGATGTATGCTGATCATTAGACCCGTTAAATGAGTGGGTCAAGTCGGGTCATAAATAGTTCAACCCAAAATTGACTAATTTAACTCGTTTATGACCAATTTATTACAATGCAAAACTTTTTATCCATACTTGACCCATTTAACTAAACTTAAGAAAGCTTATTTCTTTTATATATATATAATGGCATTGCTAAAATAATTTTATACAACACAATTTAATGGATAATTTTTATAATTTTTAATTTTTAACTTTCTTTTTTCTTTTTTGTTCTTCTTTTTCTTTAATCGGCCGCCGACCATAGGTGAGCCTCGAGCTGGCCTGGCCCGCTGGCGTCGAGCGAGCTCAAGCTCGCCCCTCGCGGTGCATGATGTATGCTGATCATAGATCGAGCAGCTCAACGCAGGTCCACCGCCACACCTTGCAATGTCTGTGGGTCCATCGGGCATATTGGGATGATCCGTTTTGGGTGTCTTTCTTTAATGTGGTGGGCGGTGCTTAATCAAGTGACTCCCTTTTTGAGGATTATTATCTAGCTGTCCAGACCAGTTAGATCCAGTTACGGAGTTTAGACGTGGTGCAATCTACTTGGTCCTTTTCATAACTCTCTCTCTCTCTCTCTCTCTCTCTCTCTCTAATTGAGTATAAATTTGGACCATGAGGTTCTATATGATTCCTACTATATTTCAGTTGGTTTCTGCTATGTAAAGTGAAGAGAATGATGCAGCTGTCCGCAACGTGACAAGATCTCCGCCATAGAGAAGGCAATCCCCATGGAAAATAAGGTCCTAGAATTTCAAATCACGACGCTGATAGAGATGCCGATGAGACAAGCCATCAAGTTCGATGGCAGGTACGCGCCATGGCGACCCATTTAAATTATCCCCTCTCTTTCTCATGTCCCGACTTAGTCCATCCTTACAAGCGGTGTATAGTTTCGAGATCGACGTCCTTGTGTTGACCGCCCATACGTGGCTTATTGATATATTTGGTTCACAATTCACATCATATAAATTTGAGATGATGATTCGAGGCGTGTTTCTAGAGTTAACGAGGTTCCTACCTCATGACTCGTTGGTTGGTCGTCGATTCGAAACAATTGAAAATTGAAAACTAGGCTCTAGGAGTTTGTTCAAGATATTTGCAAAGTGAAAACGGCAATAAATGTGTCGCGGGTGTTGGGGAGCGTGGTTTTCATCTAATCTCGTCTCTTTCAACGAACGTCGACATCCATCTTCCGAAATGCAGACCTTACGTATTAGTACTAGAAAGGGATTGAAGAGTACATGATTCTCCATGGTTGTTTTTACAGAGAAAGAGAGTGCAGAAATGTGTCAGAGACACTCGGCATGCCGAATGTATCGAGCGCCAAAATAAAGCCTGTGATCGTAGCGAGAAAGCGGCCAACCCATGGGAATAATTTCATTGATCTCGACAAATATAGTATTCCTCTTTTCTATATTTTTATGTTAGGATGCACATATGAATGAGTTATGTTGGCGAAGTTCCATAAGAGAATTAATAGTTAATATATCATAATTAACATATAACTTATTGGTTTAAACTTTTGAGTGAATGTGGATTCAGCTGAATATATTAACATACTCAAATTTGGATTTACTATTGGCAATCTCCCTAGGCAAAAGATTTTAAACTTCTATTCTCTCAACAAATGATATAAGAGCTGATGATTGCGGCTTCTAGGTAGGTGGACATTGTGGTATAACAACGTGGGCCTATAAGGATGATGAATTAAGGGAGAGCGGGCTTAACACTAAGCTTACACGTGAGGGAGAGATTGTTAGGATGCACAGGTGAGTTGAGTTATGTTGGAGAATTCCTAAATTAGGGTATTGATATGGTGTAAAACAATTAATATATCCTAATTTTTTTTTTCAGTTCTACTCTACTTCACCTCTTTACAAGACATGAGGGTCAACCAATACATAAAACTAAATCATTCTTACTCCAACCTCCCAAGAATGTGGGGATTCAAACCCCCTACATTCCTCTCCCTATATGAAAATGGTGGTCACTATAATTAGAACATATGATATATCGGTAATATCTTCATACTATCCAAAAAATATCTTTAACACTCTCGTTCAAACTCAAGTTGGTAGTGTAGATTAACTTTTAGGTAGATAGTGCCATAAACCTGTTTGAATCTAGTGCTTTGATATTAACTTTTCTTGTGGACAGTATGAGTATGCAACAAGACTATTTGAAAAGCAAGTATTGTCTAAATATGTTTTCTGATAGATGGTACGAATATACGATAATTTATATCTAGTAGATGGTACGAATATATGATAATTTATATCGTTTGAAAGCTGAAGCCGCTAAAATTTTCTTTTGAATAGACGATGTTAAAAGATGCCGACATCATTTGAAAATGACCACGGTTCGGATTAGCTCCCCGGAAGCCGGTTCAAAACTGTGAAACACTATTTAAAAAGCATGGCATGAAGGGAATCTTGTGATGATAACTGCATGACAAGGGCCCATGATTGATTGTGTTGGGGCCAATGCAACAAAGTCGATTCATTACGTGGTGAGACTATCTGGCCAATACGAAGTGTTGTGAAAAAGAAGAAAACATTCGAAAGAAAAAATGAAAAGGAAAACCCAAAGGAGGTTTCTGTCTTGCCAGGATGAAGTGTCGCGAAATTGCCGCAATATCAAACTAGCGTTAGAGAACTTGATTGTCCTATAATGGAATGAGGAAAAATGGCGCGAGTCAGAGGATAAAAGTTAGGAATGAACCTTTATTACATTAATTGGTGAGAAGAAGAAGATCATAAACAAAGACAAAATGTGAATGGGTTCCATGAATTAGAGCACGATCGTGCCATTATCTAATTTTTCGTTTTTTTCGAAACCAGTCCTTGACAACTATCTAATTTTTCATTTTTTTCAATTATTCATGAAAATTCCATATACTATGGGAATTTCCTAAAAGCAAATTAGGAAAATAAAGACATAGGACATCCTAGCATGGATTAGGAAAAAAAAAAAGGATTCAAATTCCTGAGCATGAACTAGGAAAAGCAAAAATAAAACTTTAGACTCCCAACAAAGGCATAAATTGAAAAAAAAATTCTCCAATCAAAGGAATTAATTCAATGATTGACCTAGATTGTCATGGACCAACCAAAAGTACAGCAAAATAAGTAAATTGCATAGTAAAGGCATAGAAGACTTACTTCACCAAAGAAAATTAGTGGCAACCACATAGCTAATCACATGAAATGTAGGGCTCAATTTATAACTAAGAAGGCTAAGCAAAATGGAGTTAAAAGGGTGGGATGACTAGTCGTAGTCTTGCATACTAAATCAAGTCCTCTTAACTTTAGCTTAGTCGAAAGGAATGTCCTAAGGATTGATTGTCCTATAGTTTCGCAGACAAAGACAAACACAAACGACACCATAAATAACTTTCGAGGAAAAGAAGGTCAATCTCTACATAACAGTCTCGCTTTCAATGAAGTTTTCTTCTCAACACCCTCCTGAAATATCCTATCGCAACTCAAGTCCAGCGGGATGATTGTATGTGCAATTGTGTAGTGCTAAAGCAATAAAACATATAAAACAATTTAAATACAAGCAACACTTCCAAACAGAGAATTCTACTATTTACTTTATTGAAATCATTTTACTGGAATATAAGGAGTAGGAGAAATCCCTATAAATCATTCATTCTAACACCTCCTTACAAAATAAGGATTAGTAAAGACTACTCTTTTTATACCTCCCATCTGTAAGAATATTTAACACTCGATATCAAGGACGTAACTAGTATCCTCACTACTAAATAAAAATATTTTTTGAAAAGTAAAAATTGGCTTAAGTCCACTAAAAGTTTTAACTCAAGTCCTCAGCGGAGTCGCCAAGCTGTCGCGACCTAACCTCAGGTGAACCATTTAGAATTTGGCTAATAAATTACTAAGCCTAAACTTAGCTCGGACTCTCCTAAGAGCATACCAATTCACGACTTAGGTTCAAATTCTTAATATGCAAATAATTTTTCAATTAAGATTCATCACTAATTTATTTTTGGTGAATCAGTTAGAAACTCAAATAAAGTAACATGAGGACTACTTTACTCTTATGAACAAGAGACTATGGGAACGAAGACTTGATTACGCTAGATTTTTCTATATATTTTCTTTTTTATTTGAAAAATATTTTGCAATCAACTAGCATTGATTTCAAAGTATTGCTAACATGTGAAGTGATCAAATGATTGTGCAACCATTATTTAAAACTTAATAATCAAAGCATTAAATAAATTGCGAGAAAATGGGAGATTTACTTACCTTGAAGCAACGAAAGCATCTGCAGTGTTAGTTAGAAAATCACATTAACAACCTAAATATAATATCTAATTAACACGGGGTTTCACTAAAAAAAAAATGTTTTCTTTTATTTAAATGAAAACTAAGCTATATGTCATGCAATTTAACGAAATGGCCTAATTCTAATGACGAACAAAGATTAATGCAACTATTCTAATATGTCATGTAATACCCTAAACATGTAATTTACTAAATGACGTGCAATGATTGAACTAATCTATATGACATGCACATGACATTTTTATTTTTATTTTTATTAAAATTCGTAATTGAAATTGCTTAAAATAAAAATCCACATAAGGTGAGATATAATATATTTCAAGTTGGGAAATAGACTAACCTAAAATCCTATCTTAAGCTAGAAACTTATCTCAACAAGTAAATCAATTAAAATATGCTATTTAATCTAGATATTATCTAAAGATGCATTCTAATTTAATAATAAAATAAAAAAAAAAGTAGCTAAACTATTCTATTATGCAATTCTATCTAAGAAATCAATTCTAAGCTACATGATATGCAATTTTTTTTTTTTTTGTATTTAAGCATGAAATAAAGCAATTAAAGCAAGATAAGCACCAAATCACTCAGGATCATAAATCATCCAATCAATGCAAATAAAGAAATAATATCCAATCAACATGCAATTTCCCAAATAAAATCAATGAGTTGATATTAAATTTTAAAGATCAAAACATCAATTTTATGATATTCCTGCAAAATCAATAATTTTCATTTAAAACCTTGGATGGAATCAAAGATTCTATGCGGTTGTGAATTAAGAAATAAATCCTAGTTCGGGAATATGCCTATCACTCAAGTATGAACATGGAATATTAAATGATCAAAATAGGTCATGAAATATTCAATGGATCACAAATAGTGACCGGGGATGGTTCGCGGTGCTTGACGGTGAAAACAGCGAACAACAGCAAAGGAGGAAAGCGAGCTCAAATAGCAAGGACGTCGAACTTGCGATGGCGAATTGGCAGGGCAGCAAGGCGCCACGGCTCACGTTGGCTTGAGACGGCGGTTGAAATTTCGAGCGACTTCGCGGCTAAAGTGATGCTGGCCACGATTTGGTATCAGTAACGACGTTGGATTTGCCTGAGCACCAAAAAGAAATAAATAAATAAAATATACAATAATAACTAGAAGCTGCTGGACTGAGAATATTGAGCACGTGTTAGGTAACGGATATGGATAGCGGCGGCTTCGAACAAGACGCCAGGGCTGCAGAAAATTCGCTGGATCTTCTAGTATGAGGGTCGGGAACGCTTGACTGCAAAAGGTTGACCAAAAGACCACGTGGGTCTACTAGTGCAATTGTTGAGCCAAAGTGGAAGAACGCTGCTAACTCAAATCTCGGCAAGCGTGGGATCTTTGCAGGTCACGCCAATGTGGCTGGTCCGGGCTGTGCGATGAAAGGAACTACAGCAAGTTATCCTTGTCGAACCAGACAGCAAAAGGAACGGCGTCGTGTTTGAGATTTTGTGGGAAGCTTTAATCTGGTCTTTTGCCTAGTATTAAGTATGGAAATTTAATTGAAGAGGCAAATAGGGATCTGGAAAATTTGAACTCAAGATTTTCTAATTTTCACACCACATGAAATTTTGTGGAATCACTGTCTATTAGACGCAAATTGCGCAACCCAAGATCTCCATAACCAGAACAAGAACATACATAATTGAGTAGAAAGATTAACGCACCTGAATCCATCGAACATAGAGCGGAAGCATAAAAATGGATTACCCACATATAAAGGGGATCCACGCATCAAGTCATTCTCCTCTATTGCCCAGCGTTAGGTAAACGCCGTGAGGATACAGGTGAGAATTAGGGTTAAAGGAGAGACTTTAGCACTATTTATAAAGTTTCCAGCCAGTCCCCCTCATTACGGGCTAAGCTCAACTCAGCCCACACTAGCCAGCCCATATTAGACTAATTAAGAAATCTTCTATCTCTCTTTAGACCAATCCTGTTTTACGGTAACCGTAAAAACAGTAAATTACAATATCAATTAATTTAGTCCACATTAGGAAAACTCTTACACTGTCAACTATTCTAAAAACTTAAGCTATTAGGTAAAAACGTGATTTATTATTTAAATATTCTAAATATCGTGAACGGTAATGGCAAGATTATAGTGACAGCGCCATGGAGAGTTCTCGTAAAAAGCATGCTCTCTCTCTCATATGATCGTGTCTCTCAAATTGTGAAGCCCCCCATTTACTCTGTCTTCTTGTGCTTTTCTAGTGCCCCTTTTGCATCTCAGAACCAGTAAGAAAGGATCGTCCCTTCTCTTTTTCCTGTTTTTTTTTTTTTTTTTCAAACGCAACAAAAGTAGGAACCAAAATATCATAAAACGATGCTGACTTCCTGTTCTGTTCATGTCCACCGACAATCAGGGGCACAACACTCAATTCTTTCTTCACGGATTGGTCAGAAAATAGGCAATTTCTTGTCCTTGCGCTACCAAATATACGATATGCAAAATATATTGCTCAAGATCAAATATGCTTCCATGCGTGATATTAGCTCTTATTATTTTGATATTTCATCCGAAATCTTTCAATCTACTGCAAAATATATCATTCAATATATATTGCATAAATATATAAAAAAATTCACCGAATATGGAAAGAATAATATGAATCATTTCCAAAAATATCAAATCACCATTCTTCATAAGTTAGCTTTTGGTCATCAAAGAGTAACAGACTTGGGCCAATTCTCTTGCTCCATGAGCTGAGTCCAACTCATTAGATTAAAGCTCGAACATCAATTCAAACCCATCCGTCATCGGTCCAATACAAATGCAATAATAAAAACTAAATGCTCTAAAATTATATGCTATGCAATTAATTTTTAATATATTTGTTTGGGGTTTAAACAACAATATCTAATTTTCTTTGCAATAAATGAATGATTAGGTTGCCAAAATTTAAATGTCAATATAGCTCAAACAAACCCTCCTGTGGTTGATGGTGGAAGAAGACAATGAGAAAAGAGAGAGAGGAGAGAGAAAAGACTTTTTAGCTCTTCACGGGAATCTTGTCAATTAAATTCTATACATTTTGATATTTTATCAATTGAATCTATCCAACTTATTTTGATAAAAATCTTGTAGCTTAAGCTCATCGCTACTTATTAAAAGATTTGCACTTCGTGCGTATTCATCACGCCTCACTAGGGCACAACCTCCAATCAAGGGTTAATTCCACTTACCTAGGCACGACCTCTAATAGGTGGTTAATCACTACTAACTCTAATCAATTCACACTTTAGAGTTTTCTAAAGAATCCTCATAAATCACAATCACACTCACCGTAACCAATCATCACTTTCAAATTCTACATGCACAGCAGCGATCGGCACGAAAATTCTGAGAGAACAAGGTCCCTACCAAATTTTCGGAATTTAATAAATAATTAAATTTATTCCGAAAAATTAATTAAATAATAATATCCATATTTTAAATCATCCACACCCAATTTATAATATCCAACCATCAATTTCAAAATCCGAACACACAGCAGCGATCAAGACGAAATCTAAGAACCGGCGCTAAAAAATAATTTTTCCGTTTTTTTTTTAAAATAATAATATTTTAATAATTTCGGAATATAATATAATATTATAAATTCCAGAATTTCGAAACATTTAAATAAATCAAAAAATAAAACTTATTATGTCACATCAGGTTTATTTTTAAATGAACTCTTAGCCTTAATTAAACATGCTTTTTAAATCAAAACAAACCTCTTAATCTAAGTCACAATTAAATAAACTAAACTAACCACCTAAGCTTAATTAACTTAAGCTAAGCACACCTAAAGCATAATTAACCCTCTAAGCGAGGTTTAGTGAGTTAAACTCACCGGATTAACGAGCCGAGCGAACTAAAACGACGGGGACGACGCGAGGATCGACTTTCCTCAAAGCGGGCCGAGCATCCGGGCTCGGGAAGGCGGCCAAAACGGGCCACGAAACCGCTGCCATACCCATTTTCTGCAACTTCCGGTTGAGGCCGAGAAGAGGCGGATCCGGGGCTGGTTCGGCGGAGGAACGGCGGGGATGGGCTGCAGCAGCTCAGGCGGGCGAGGTGGCGGCTCCGGCGAGACCTCACGGCGACCCTAGCGACGGCGACGACGGCTGGACGGAGGGGAAAGAGCTCGGGACCGTGCGAACAGGGCGGAGCAGCGCGCGACAGCCGTCCGGCGAGGCGACACGCGGGCGCGCGAGCTTCGCGCACGGACGACGGCGGCGGTGAGCTCCGGCGACGGGTGGAGCTGCTGGCTTCAACCGGTCTTCAGCTTGCTGGTTCGGGGTTCTCAGATCTGCTGGGGACGCGGGCTGAGGCGGAGCGGCGAGCTGGTCGGCGAGCGAGCGGACGGCGAGGACGGCGTGCGGCGGCGGAGGCGGCGACGGGTCCGGCTGCAGCTGCGACGGTTGCTGGCTTCCGGTGACGTCCGAAGAGAAGAAGAAAACGCCCATGGAGGAATCGCACGGGAGGAGGAAGAAGAGAGGAGGAGAGAGAGAGAAGGGGCACTTTTCTTTTCCTTTTTCCCTTTTCTTTAATTCAACAAAATGGCCCACCATGACATCATCCATGATGTCATACTCCACTCACTCAATCTTCCACAACATCTTCCACGGTCCATTTTATTTTTTTATTAGTCCACTCTCAATTAAAATCAATCCACTTCCAATTAGTTCCCCAAATTGAAGTCCATAAAATTAATCAATGTCACCACACTTCAATTCACATCTTCACTTGTCCGCAGTAACCAACTTTATGTCCCAAAAGCAAGCACTCAAATGCAAGGTCTACTAATTCTCGAAATAAAATAAATGCATTCTCGATTTAATTTGCCAAAGAGATTTAATTTGCCAAAGAACTCGATTGCATGAAAATCTTCTAAAGATAAGTCAATGATCCGGAAATAATTTGTGACACACCCAAACTTCCAATTTACCGAATTGACCAATTCCACGGTTAATTTCACTTTGGACGATCTTTAGCGCGGCCAACCTACCGAGTAGCCTTTAGAAATTTTCATGCATTTGACCTCGTGGTTGATCATCTCAAGCCACAATGTACATCTTTGAAACATGACGACTTTCGGTTGTCGGGGTAAAATCCTGGGTTCAAATACGAACACATGGTATCCAATCGATAGAAAATCGATTAGCCTTGCGATCGACAAGACCGCGTAATCCGGTGGAATCACCCACACTCGATCACATGCCTCTGTCGAGTCGACCTATCTCCGGCCTTAATCGATTTTTATTTGTGCCGTAATGACCATAACGGATTAGCTCGGTCGAAGGTCGCTTCCCCGGTCAAATTCTCGAGTCGATCATTAAAAACTCTTAACGAATTTTACCCGATAGATTAGTTTTTACATATGAGTGGCCGACCCGAGGAAAGAACCATAGCTATATGCGTACAACTAAAATGCCCGTCTTAATTTATCAGTAAATAGGATTGGAAAATCGGGATGTCACACCACGACCTCCAGCAGCCATTGAGGAGGACAAGCATTTGCCAGTGGAGGAAAAAGGAAAAAGAAAAAGAAAAGAGAATATTAAAAGAAGAAGAAGAAAGAAAGAAGAACAAAATAGAAAATAAAAAATTCCAAAAATATTAAAATATTTTTAAAAAATCTGTCCACATTAACGCCGGCCGTGCCATGTGGATGGTTAACGCCACGTCAATGATTTTTGGCAAAATTGGCTGAGTTTATTCCATTGACAAAATGTGAAAAGTTAGAACTTACTTGACAAAATCGAAAGATTTATGACCGAATTGGCAAAAATGCAATAAATATAGGATTTTTTGAATAATTTTCTTAATAAATAAAAAGAATGAGGAGGAACACCTCCCAGTGCAAGAGCATGTGGCAACTGTTCAAGAGCGTTAAAGTCATAGGTGCATTGGATTATAAAGCATTATCATTTTCTACGTGTGCGAATTCCATCATTTTGTCTAGTGAAATTTCACTTTTTTTCACCGATTCTTTTCATGTATAGCGATGACAACGGCGACGATGGTGACCATGGAAGAAGAAGAAGAAGAAAATAGAGGTTGGAAATAAAATTAAGAGAGTTTTTTTGTTTTTGGATGGGGGTTGGGGAACAATGCATGAAGAGAGAGGTGACCTCAACAAGAACGAGGACGTGAGTTCAAGCTCCAAAATTCATTGTATTTTTTTTTTTTTTTATGTTTTGATTTATACGAGTTAGAAATTGATCAAGGCAAACCATTTAAACCAAAATCTAGTTGGGTTTTGTTTCTTATACCTCATATTGACCCGTTCATAAATTAGAGCGACCCATTTTATACTCAATTTGACCAATATGAACAAAAAAAATGGATTAATGGATCCATTTCATGGAAAAATGGTTTATGCAATGTATCATGGGAAAATAGTTTATGCAACTCTCCCTCTGCATCTGATTTAAGGATGAAAACATCGAGGGAAAAAAGATTCAAAAGAGCACAAAATATAAAAAGAGGGGAGGTCCCACCGAGATTTGAACTCGGGTTACTGGATTCAGAGTCCAATGTCCTGACCACTAGACCATGGGACCATGTTTGGTTAATCATCACAAAATCTTTTTTTATGTTTTTTTTCTCGACCGTTTGGTCTCTTTTAGAACCAACTTTTGTGGACGATTATTCGCATTTTCGCCCTCGAGGAATTGCTGATACGTCATCAGATGCTGGGTCCTCGTTCTACATGTTTCTTGTGAAATCATTGTGAGTGTGTCGTGATACATTTAAAACGCATTTGGCAACTTATTGAATAGTGTTTCATTCTATTCTTTTATTCTCGAAATTCATTTGATAGAAATTTGTTTGATAAATTTTTTGTTTGCAAAAAAAATTTGTTCTTAGGAAATAGATTAGAAATAGAATCAATGAGCACAATAAAGTTGATTCTTTGTTCTTGGAAATAATTCCAAAACCAAGTTAATCCATTTTTTTCTCTTTTCTCTTTTTTTTCTCTTCCTTCTCTCTTCCTCTTCCACCGCCATCGCCATTAGCCACTGTCATCGCCACCGTTCACTTCTGTCCATCACCAATGACCAATCAGGCAAGGTCTAGTGAGCTCACTAGTGGCCAAGTGGGCCTCACCCAAGCTTCTCCTAACCATCGGCGAGCCTCACCTAGTCAGGCAAGACTCGACCTTGCCTAGAATTGGTGAGGCTCCTTACCCAATCAAGGCTCAACCGACAAGGCGCAGCCTTGTAGAGAGTTGGCGACACTCTAGCGAGGTCACCAACCCTCATTTGGCCGGTTGTCAGTCAAGTTGCTGATCATCCCGGCTTGGCGACGGCACTTTGAAGAAGAGGAAGAAAATGAAAAAAGAAGTAATAAAATTATTAAAATATTAAAAGAAAATGATTTGGATTGGAAAGTTTGAGAACGGAACCAAATAAATTTTATTTTGGGAATATAAATTTTGGATAGTTATTAAATGCCTTTAAAATGCTTAGAAATTCTTCTTGTGAACAAAATAAAAAGAATAATTTTATATCAGAAATTGTTCTCCAAAACAGAAGAATTATCAAATGCATCCTTAGATTTAACTCCGACACACCTATGACGCAATCACAATTAAGTTTAACACGGACAAAGGTAACCGCATGTTGTGTACATCTCGCCACCAATGATTTGTTGTTTGCAATGTTACCTTTAAGCCATCATACTATCTAACAACATCTGAAAATTGTTAGGGTATTTAATTGTCTCTGAATTTCTAGCACAAAAAAAGAAGAAGAAAAGCGGGGTGGACTACATCATATAGAGATTCGATCATGGATCGATAGATATGAGCAACGAATTAAAGCTCTATAGATTTATTTAATAAATAAATCCATATCATTTAGGTCTTGAGTCTAATAGAATCATGATACATGAATTCTGAGTCAATAATATAAGTTAATTATACCAGTTAATCAACTACAACTTAATTCGAGTTTCTTGATGGCAAAAGAAGAATTCACTTCCAAGGAAGCGAACGCAACTACTCAATCCTAATATAAAGCATCATTTCATGCCTAATCCAATGAATAAAAAAATGACAGTTGGTCCGTAAGGGCGGGGAAAAGGCACCATGAATATTCATATCCCAAAATTGCCTTCATTTTAATTGCAACCTTGCATATTAAACCACGCCTAGGCCGACAGGATGATCGAGGGTGGATTTGAACTGAACACTAAAGCAAGAATCGAAGCCACACAACCACACAAGCATTCCGCCGTGGGGTCATTGCTAAAAATCATCTGGTAGCAACAGGAAAGTGCTTCCCTCTTTTCTGGTGGCAAAGGGTACGAAGATTCCTTTAGCATAGGAAAAAAAGCAACCACATTGTTCTTTTTCAATTTGATCTACAAATTTGTAATTAGCGTAACCAAGTTCTCGAATTTTTTAGAATTTTCCCATCAAATACCTCGGTAGCTAATTCCAGTGAATTGTAGTTGGTGCATTGATTAATGCCAACCAAAAGTACGATGTGGAAGGAATTATTGCCATTGTGACGATTAAGTTGTGCTAACAACCATAGGAATGATACCTTGATCAAATGGAGCAAAGATGAAGATGGCCTCGAGATTCTGCAATAGAAACAATAAAGATTGATCGTGTTAGGTTTACATTGAAGTCCACCGCCTTCAACCTTTCACAAAACAGGAGAAAAAAGGAAGAGATTTGGCCAGTTACAGTGTGGTCCTTCCAAGATCGTGTTGTCTTTTTGTGATCAATTTGTGTTATTTGCATTGGTTTCCTCGGATATGATACGTTGATGGTTTGCTGATCTCTTCATGAATTTTGTTCTCCTGAAGTAAAACTAGGGCTCTTTCTGGATTGGGTTTTTAGATTTTGGCTGATTTATGTGTACGACACCAAGCAACAACAACATCATCTTGTTGAAAATAACTCACATTATGCCACCGCCACGATATGCAAGATAGCCAACAATGATTGAACTAGCATGTTAGAAAAATCAAGCTAGACTTTGTCGAGAGAACTAGATTGCATCTTCCCTTAAAAATTTAGATTATATCGGTTTTACTACAAGGTTCAAAACTTTATATGTTCTGGTACAATGGGTTTAGGGCTGATTATGCAATTATTCCGAAAACAATATAAGGTAAGGGATTATTATATGTGCACTTTTTTTCTTGAAAAGTTGGCCGATTTGTGTGCATCATTTCAGACGAAGAAACAACGCCATTTAACTAAGCAATGATGTATAGTCTTTGTTTAATATATCTCATAGTGAGCCGCTGCCATGATATGCAAGACGACAACAATGATTGGACTATCATGTTAGAAAAATCAAGCAAGAATTCGTCTAGAGAACATAATTGCATTTTTACTCGAAGATTTATATTACACTGATTTCACTACAAGGTTTAGGACTCAAAATTTTCCGGTAGAATGGATTTAGGGCAGATTGTGCAATTACTCCGACAGCAATATATAAGCAAAGGTATTATTATACGTGCATTTTCTTTTTTGTTGAGAAGTCAGTTTTCATACGTTTAAAAATTGTTCCAAGGAACACAAATAGAAAAAAGTGTTTCTGTTTCCTTAACAATTTCTGAACAAAAAAACGCGTTTGGTAAACTTTGTTCCGGGAACAAAAATAAATAGAAACATGTTTGGTAAATTTGGATAATTTTTTTTATTTTTTTATTTTTTTTATTTTTTCTTATTTTTCCTTTTTCTTTTTCATTTTTTTTTTCTTCTTTTGGCCGGCGGCCGGCGGCAGCGGGTCGGCCTCGCCTTGATCCGGCGAGGCCGAGCTCACCCGGCCCGGCGGGCGAGGCCCGGCCTCGCGGGCCACCGCCCGACGCCGACCCGCCCAGATCCGTGAGGCCGAGGCTTGCCGACGCCGGGCGAGCTCGGCCTCCGCCGGATCTAGGCGAGGATTGAGCCGCCTGTGCCGGCGCGAGGTCGGCCTCGCTTGATCCGGCGAGGCCGAGCTCGTCCGGTGGCGGAGCAAGCGCGGCCTCGCCGGGCGGCGAGGGTCGGCCTCGCCGAGGGCGGCGAGCCCTCGTGGCCGGGCGAGGCCGCCGCCCTCGTCGCCGGCGCCGGCCATGGCGAGGCCGGCGACCGGCCAAAAAGAAAAAAGAAAAAGAAAATAAGAGAAAAAAGAAAAAAGAAAGTGTTTCTCAAAAGTGTTTCGAAACAAAAAACACAAAATTTGTGTTTCTTGTTTCGTTTCTTTTTGTTCTTAGGAACAAAAAAACAGAAAAAGTGTTTAAAAAAAAAAAAAAAAAAGAATACAAACAAATGTAGCCTAAGGGGCTGCATGAAAACACTTCGTTCTTTTTTTTTTTGTTCCGGAACAAATTTAAAAGTGTTTACGTTCCGGGAACAGCTTTTGAACAAAAGAACGCGTTTAGTAAAAACATTGTTGAAATAAAAAAAAAACGAATGCTAAACACGTTTGACAAATTTTATTCTTTTTTTATTTCTTTTAATTTTTTAATATTTTTATTTTATTTTTCATTTTTTTCCTTTCTTTTTATTTTTTTTCTTCTTTCGGCCGATCGCTTGCCTCGGCAACCGGCCGATCAATGGGCCTCGCCTAGCCCACTTGGCCCAGCTCGCCCGGCCCTCGACGGCGCCGGTGACCGGCCAAAGAAAAAAGAATAAGAAGAGAAGAAAAAGTGTTTCTTCAAAATCGTTTTTGGAACAAGAAGTAAATTTTTTTTGTTTCTTTTTTTTGTTTCAATTTTGTTCCAGGAACAAAAAAACAAAAAAAGAACAGAAACGCAACCAAACGCGTTTCTGTTCCTTTTTTGTTCCTGGGAATAAAAACACAAAAAAAGTGTTCAGAAACAGAAACAAGAAGTAAAAACATGCAGGCCCTAAAATTCCAACTTCAATTACTCAACAAGACTACAAGATGCATTGTAAACCAACTCCTTAATACGACTTTCGTACTCCAGACGAGTCATTTTTTTTACTTTTTACTCTGTTCACTTCCGAAGGCACGACGAGAACCACATATCTCAGCTATTATTTGCATATCATCCAATGAACTTCCGTTTTATTGTCGTTAAAATATGTTCAAGAAATGCAGTTGCAACTTGCGATTACATTGAAACATCCATTGGTGCGGTTATGGCATCTAGACAGCCTTCTGAGCGTTAACGTCAATGAAATTTGGCACATAAGAGGATACAAAATCTTTGCACTCACTGAGTGGCCAGCAGCTTCACATGAATTCTGTAGAGATGCAAGTAACACCTGATTCAGCAGAGTGAATCCGTCTGGGAAAAGGAAAAAAGAAAGTAACTTGCAAAGAGGATTTGAAACACAGTTCTATTAGCAACCCACTAAAGTTTAAGTATGGTGCTTCTACAGCACGTTTAGACCTACAGAAGAAATGGTCTTTTTGACCTGTGTAAGTATTTCTGCTTAATTGTCGTTCTAAAAGGTAAAACAGGTAAAGAATTGAAATGTACCCAAAAATTGAGTTCCCCAAAATTTAATCTATTCCCAGACGACATATTGGGTTCTTCTTAATAAGACCGAGATCAACCTGCATAAGACAAAAGTGCATGGATTATAGTAGTGGAAGTGCACCACGTAGATCTCGGAGAAAGGGAAGAACAGAGTGAGATCGTACCTTGTGTCCAAACAGATCCCGGATGTTATCAATCCCATAAAGTATCATCGTGGGTCTGGTCCAAAAACCACAAAACATGAAAGGAATCAAGCAACGAATAAGCTGAACAGCCTAAGCCTTCAGTAGCAAAAGAAAATGGAAAAATTGCACCAACTTCAGAAATCAATTAAATTCGCATTTATCCTAACAACAAAACGAGCCCAATGTGATAATAGCCCTGCAGCTTCACCATCCAATCCAGCCACAAATAAAAATATGAAAGACACTATTTACCTTTCGAGAGAAAGTCCCCAGGCAATAACACGAACATCCTCAGGGAGTCCCATAGGAAGCAACATTTCAGGTCTGAACATGCCAGAGTTCCCTATCTCCACCCATTTCCCAAGGCCCTCATGGTAACTGGCCAAAATGTAAAACATTTTCCTTAGACAAGTATAGGGATGGGAAGGGAAGTAATATGTAGAGGAATGTAGAATGGAATGGAAGACCTCTTGGGTTAGATTGATTGATCCCTAATTCACACTAAAAAAGCTATATAAAGCTACTTCACCTGAAAATCTCCATGCTAGGTTCAGTATACGGATTGTAAGCAGGCTTGAAACGGAGCTTTGACATGCCTGGATGAGGAATTGGGCTACGTCAAATATACATATTTACCAAGACTACCTTAAACCTGCCCATCATCATCTGAGGGCTTCCCAAGGTCTTTTTGTTGGCTGATATTATAGAAATACTCTCTACCTATACGAGAGAAAAAATCATGCAGGACTCCAATCAAATCTCCAAGAGTAAGTCCTCGATCACATACAAGACCTGAAACCAGAGTCAAGATTCAGAAAGGTCATCAATACAAGAACCCATGTGATTTCTACCAGACTACCCAAATTTGTTTCTACTCACTTTCACTAGAAAACATTTCTATCTAGAGACAGTATACCTGTAACTTGGACACCACTTGACTCCTAATCCCACAGATCTAACAGATTTTATTTATTGTAGAGATGATTGGAAAACTAGGGACAGAGAACAGATGTATATTCCAATGAAGTATTTATTCTGCTTATTTGAGAAACAGCATAACTGAACATCCCACAAAATCCAGATATATTCTCTTAAGTCTCAATATGCAAGGATAATCAAATAATTACCTTCAATCTGGTGGAACTCTGCAAGATGGGTTCGATCTACTGCTTCATTTCTGAAAACACGATCAATTGAGAAGTACTTCTTTGGTTCAAAGGGTTTCTTCTGCAAGTAATGTCAAGAAATCAAACAATAAATGGTCCATTTGAATTGACTTCCTCTTTTATTTGTGACTCACATTTTAGGTTTATTTAATTCGGAATTCCCAAAACCTTTCAAAAATATCTAAACATTGACGTTTAGTAGTTTTTCATTAATTAAAAACGATTCTTTTTTTTTTTTTTCATTTTAAATCTTCTGAGACTGAATCTTAGAAATAGTAAGTTGTTCTTTTGCTTCCCACGGTGCCCCAATAATGCTTCCAGCTCAAAGCAGAACACACTAGGACAACTTGCACGATTACATCACAAAGTCATTTAGTGTGTAAATCAACTTTTACTTCACTTTTCTAGTTTTTACTTTTTAGCAACTGATATTGTACTTTTATCTAATGTTGAACACCTTGATTCTTAAAAACTATGGAGAGTTATATTCATTTGCAAAATTGCAACCACGTGCTTATTTTCATAATCTATTTTTTTGGGTTTTGGAGAGAGAAAGTTGAAACAGGTGGGTATGAGACAGTTCTATAGGAACATGAAGAACTACAGAAAATATGTTGACAATATTTACCAAGTGTCTAAACCAACATTCATTATGTTCAACAAATTATAGTTGTCTATGAGGTGGTACAACAATGGAGCAAAAATAAAAGGCTCATAAATGGTTCTAGGTCTTGTTGGCAATAATGCATGTTATTCTAAATTAAGTGATGTATTAAAATACTATGCAACAAGACAATAAACAAAATTAAATGCATATTCTAGGATTGGCCAAAATTGCAGAGTAAGCTTTTTGTCGGGAAACATCAAGCACTACCAAACCTGTGCCAACAAGTAAAGCATCCGCGTGGAAACAGCAGTCGTGTGAGTTCGTAACAGGTTCTTATTTGCTTCATCTCTTTTCCATTCATATCCATATCTGTGCACCAAAAAAAAAAAAATCCATCAGCAACAGAAATGTAAGGCAATTCTCACACCAATTGGAGAGATAAATGCAGGAATGCAGTTAAAAATGAACACGAATTGATAAAAACATGAAACAAACAAACATGATACCCTCGAGACTGGTAACCACCCAATTCATGAACTCTCTTCACACGTTCAACATAATCTTCAGGAAGTTCTCTTGTGGTCGAAGGAGCTATATGCATCACAAGCCAAATAATTATGAGAACAACACCACATAAAGTGGAACTACCAATTATGCAATCAGATAGGACAGACCTTTTAGAAAGAAAGTATCATGTGAATCACGAGCAGGGTGTTGCTGAGGCTGGAACAGAGCATCAAAGTTCCAGAAACTGCACATTAACCAGAAATTGGTAAAACCCCATAGACTGGTAATCTACCATAAAGCTGGACAACAGCAATACAAGGCAAAAGCACCTCATGCATGGTAGACAATAGACAACTAAACTCATATTTAGTTACTTAAACAGTACACTCACATGCATCTGCTTAGCCCTCAATACATCAGATGCATCATCAGTTACAAAAAGTTGAAGAATGTAAGCATAAAAGCCCCCATTTTCAGCACAAACAGATTGAATTCATGGACAATTTGAGATGACGTTTCAATTGAGGAAAGATTGTGTACTGCATGCATAAATATATTCATTCTCATTTCAATCTCTCGGAATGGACAGCATGCAAAAACCAGGAATTGGAGCATGATGTCATTTGGCAGATTACCAACTAATTATACCATGATAATCAGTTTCTACCAAATGTCTAGAATATAGTATTACCTTAATAGAGATGTATTATAGATAAGACCAATTGGCATAAGTTTTGTGATCATAGTAATGAGTGCTTAACATATCACAGAGCACTGACCATGACATGAAGCATGTATATAACTGCAAAGCAGAGAGATGAGAACCTATACCTGCTTTCCACATAGTTGTTTGTAGGCATTTCCTCGAAACTGCAACCAATGAAAGAGCCACCATAAGCAACTATAGAACCAAGGAACAAAAGGATAAATAAACTGTCATACTTTCACTAGCAAAAGATATTGCCACGTCTTACCCCATATAAAGAAAAATATTCTTCAACTGCTGCCTCACCTGAAAATGAGGAAAAAAACATATTCATAAACAAAGCTAAGAAAAGCGATGGGGAGTAAATTAGTCCAAGTTTCAATTTAACAAATTAAGCTTAAATTGCATATGTTGAATTTGCAAAATCTTTAAACAATGGACATATGAGAAAATATAAGTGGCAATAACATGAACTTGAAGATGATACTGCAAGGAGCTCACAGTCATATGGAAGTTTCACCGTGTTTATGAAAGATTTCAAATGAACATTGCAAACGGAGCAGCTTTTAGTTGCCACAAGAATCAGAAAAAGCAAGATGATAGGAACCATGAATTACATGGACTTTCTTTCTGGATTGTTATACTTGCTTTTAAACTTCCAAAAATCAATTAAATACTTTTGACAGAAATCTAAAAAGCCTTGAGAAGTAATCAAGAACTTCAAGACTTATCCTTCGCAAGTCATGGAACTTGCCTCCAGATAATGTCCTCACTTTTTGATAGGATGCACACTTCGTAAAGCGTGTTCAATTAAAAATTGAAACTTTTCAGACCTTATGGAGTGTTGTCAACAATATGAGACCAAGACCCTTGAGCGATATTCATGGTATCGCGGCATAAAAAAAAAAATTCAAGATCTAGCTGAACACATTCAGCATATGACAAAATAGATTTTCCATAACTTAATTTTCAGGGTAAAGCAAATCATAGATTTTTATGCAGATTTCATCTCCCATTTAATTTTCTTCAATAGATGGCAATTTATTGGTCCAGACGGTTCCTATGAAAGTAACAGTCTGACTAAATGTGCTCTTTATAATTTTTGCAGGACCAAGTACCTAGCTCTGTATTTCTTTATGCAATTGACGTAGAATTCATCCTTATGATTGGCAAAGGTTTTCCACAAAATGTCATGTGACAGATATACTTCCAAAGCTCAATTCAGAACCAGTACCATGATTAATAAATGATACATGCAACAACCAGTTGAATTGAACATAACATCAAATCTCAGTTCAAGCCCAGGGGAACACAAAGTTTCCTTGACACTAGGCACCTTTTAACTTTCTAAGAGACTAAATGTCGCCATGGTGACTCACGGTTCTACTTCTGTCACCAAAAGTGACCAGGGTTCTGAAATAGTTGGTCCTCTGTGCTGATTTGACCACCAAGTAGGGACCTTTCAGCAGCGGTCAAAGCTAAGGATATGATTAATTAATATTCTCCTTAGACCCTATGTCCACTTATCTTGGGTCTTGAACCGGCCAAACACAATATTAATATTCTCAATAAAAACATTTAAAGAATAGAATCCTTGCCTTAAGAAGTGGATGAACATGGCCACCTTCAGAAGGTGGACCCTTGGCGCTGAAGTTATACTCTTTGAACTCTAAATCCCTCCAGTCGCCCCTGCAATAAAAGTGCATGCTTCATCAGTTAACAAGAGTGAACCAGACACAAGCACATCATATCACATCTAAAACAGTATGAGCTACCAATTTTCAGGGCCTACATCCATCAACCAATCAGCCTTGTGTGATTTCCTCAATTTAAAATAGGAAAAGTTACATGTAAACGAACAAAGACAACCCATAATAGCAGAAACAACCCATCTATTACAAAATGGAGAGTTGAAAGTTAATAGGTAATATCGTTTATAGATTATAACAATGTGAGAATTGCTTGGCTGCAGCAAGAAATTCAAATAAGCAAATAAATTAGCAAAGGAAAATGCAGAAACTAAACACAAGAACTTAAAGGTTATGTCTGGAAGGCCAAAATCAGCTTTCAAATGAATTGCCATTAAGGGTCAAATTCCCATTCCTCTGTCGATAAGGGAAGTGAGAAACATTTAAAATCCACTCAAAAGCTAAATATATATTTCTTTTTTCTCTAATGATAAATCTGAAGACTTTCATACAACGGCAGACTCCTCTAATTTTCCTGATTTAATGGAACTTCACATCATTAGGGATATGCAGCTGTAAGGTGGGGGACATTGGGTAAACAGAAACTTTCACATGTCAAACGATTTCCCTCATAAGCCAACTAATCTAGCAACGTCAATGCACAACTTTGTCAATGAATTAACTAAAACATAGAACTAATACCTCTGGAGATTTTCCCGAGTCAAATCTGTAGCAGCCTTCTTCCTTTTAGGGGCATAATTAGGACCTCTCTTCACTGAGTAACCCTTCCATGTCCTTAAAGAAAACAGGTTTTACATGGATGTGAGCATTAAAACAAGAAACCCAAGAAAGTTCACAACTTCTGGACAAACCAAGTAATTAGTAAACCAAAACTCGAGATGTATTTACTGTGGAGTAATAAGCTTTCTTGCTTTGAGAGCTTTGATGCTGTCTGCATCTATACCCTGAGAAAAAACAGATATTAGGCAAGGAGACCATTCAAACATTAAATAAGCCGGAAGGAAAAAAGGACAAAATAGTCTGTATAAACTACTAAAATATACATCTGGATCAAACAGAGAAGAACAAGAGAGGGACAAGTCCCCAATTTACTAGTGTGTCGATTTTATTGTAGTAAACCCCATGCTACACATCCTTAAGCTCACATCATGCACAAGCACCAGATACTTACAGAAAGCCTACCAAATATCCACACCCTATTATGCATTACTTAAGGTGACTTTGGTGGAACAGAAGGTATTCCATGTGAGAAGTACAGCATTTCGCAATAACTCGTGGTGTGACAAGCCACTTAAATTGAGTGATTTAGCATTTAAACACCAAATAGGATGAAATGCATAGCAAGAAAAGTGATTGGTCAATCACACTAGATCTGCTGTGTGACCCAACACAAAAAATACTTCTCCCTGATGGATAAGCCTACACTCTGAACCTCAATAACCTACAGCACCCATTGCAACTCAAACAATCGCATGTCTACCAACCACAGGAATTTCCATAGTATCTCCAGCAAAAAACTCAGACCATTTGCCACAAATGGTTTAATGACGTTAATGACTCCTTACCATACAATGTATGACATGGACCAATTAAACAATGATTTTTCTCGAGCGTTTGGTATTATTCGTATGTGTCTTTTAAAGAAACCCCCTACATTGAAGATCTTACCCTTATATGTTCATACATCAAAGAGATCTCTCATTACATACTAGATGGTACTTATTACATGGAAAGTAAGTCTTACAATGACAAAACAATAAATAATAATAATAATGTATGAATGATTACAAAGGAAAAGGGGAAAACATGAAGTGGAAAGAAAGAATTCACGAGCAATTCATTCACCTGCCCATCTTTTATCCGGGTAAGCATATCTTTGACTTTGTCATCCACGTGTTGAACCTAAAGAAGTTTTCCATTTCATTTGTTAAACATAAAAAACAAAGAATACTAAATGGGCGCATGCAAAACTTAGAGCCAAGAACAAGTAGGTTTCCTTTTTTTCCCTTAAAAAAAAAAAAACTCAAAACCAATAATAAATGTATCTGAAACTAATACATTAACTAAAATTCAAATGCAGCCACTCAAGCTCTCCACAATCACATTAAACAGTTGACTTCACTCTTAAACTTATGAACAGAAGATACAAAACCATAACTATCACACCTTAAGTATCACTCTTAAACTTACAAACTGGAGGAATACAGTTCAGAGGATCTAATCAATTCCATAAGTATTACACCATAAGTTAACCTAAATAAGCAAGGAAAAAAGCTTTTGAACAGAAGATACAAAACCAGAAAATTCATCAACAAAATAGCATAGCTGCTTACCTTTCTAGATATATGTTTGCCCATCTCGACCCATTTATTCTTCCCTGCTTGTGCACTACCTATTTTGAAAACTGAGGGGTCAAGCCTTTTCTGCATCCACGTAATACCTCGGTGATAATTCATCCATTCTTAGATATTCTTACATAGAACTTGAAAAGGAAAATCTCTTGGAAAACAGCTTGAGAAGCTATACACACAACCGCAGGATGAAATCCAAATTTACCCCCTAGAAAGCAAACTTGCTAAGAAAGACTCACTCGCCAGGCACAGCATTCGACACAATCGTGAACCCAATCAGGTTCAAAGTGGTGATGCTAACCTGAAGTTCTTCACGAGAGATACCCTCTGGCGGTACAGCCAAAAACAGCTGCACTTCAGGTGATCCGACGTCCGCATACTTTTTCCCTTCCTCCGTAAGCACCCACGTTTCCCTCTTGATGTCCTGCACGTCCAGCCCACAACGTTAACATCCGTGTAACAAAGACCCGAAAACACACATGCGACGAAAATCCGCAACCCGGCGGATGACCCATTCGCCAAGACAAACTGTAGGTTCACCGAGATTATCGGCGGCCACGCTCCAATGTCCCCATATCAACACCAATTCCGCCCACGTCCAACCCCATTATTAAGATGTGGCATCACAGGAAACAACACCCAGTCGACGGAAATGCGCGCACGACAACCGGAAAAAAGCAGCCGGCGGGCGGGCGGGCGCTGGGCAGCGAGAATGTACTGAGGAGAGAGAGGAGAGGTGAGGTGTGACCTGAGCGTCGATGTATCTGAAGCCGTGGAGGCTCTTGATGACGTTGACAACCTCGCTGTGGTCGAGCCCATGCGCCGCCGCGAACTCGCGGAATCGGCGATCTCCTCGTGGTCCGCAAGAACCCTAGGATCGCTTCTTCGGCCATTTCCGCTTCTGCAGACACCGCCAAAACCCTCTCCTTCTTCTTCCCGGTTGAGTCCTGAGCATTAGGGCAGAGAGGGAAGAAGACGATCCCGTTTGGGCCGTAACTGCCCTGCTCGGGCTTGGGCTCGACCCGAATCAATGGTAGATGAGTCCGGTGTCTTTTCTGTCTTCTCATGGCATTTTTGGAGAAAATATTAGATACCGCTGTGATGCCACGGTGTCAAAATCTAAATCCATTTAACGGGCGACACATGTTGCCCAGGCCCATAGTGTTAAAAACTCTCATAATTTCAATTTCAAACAGAGGTGTTGCTCAAGCCCACCGTGTCAGAAGCCCTCCTAATTTCAATTTCAAACGAATGATACTCTCTCTCTGTCTCTCTCTCTCTTCATACCCTAATCTTTTTGCCCCCCCATTCAAACGGTCCTTTTGACTCACAACCGACACTATTCAATGAACCATACCGAACGACACCATCTCTATCTTGACTCGCCCTATTCTTTCCCCCTCTTTCTCAACTTGCTTTGTTCTCGCCCTCTTTGTCATCCAAGGAACCATGCCACCATTGCCTCCACCTCGAAAGATACAGATTTTATTAGATTCATTCCAAAAATTGTATAATTGTTGCATTCCACTTGTAATTTTAAGGTTTTATTTTAAAGCATGGACTTAGATGTCATCTTATAGAAGTGCCCCACTAAACTGCAGTGCACGTAGTTTTTTTTTCCTCGTACTTGTCTTGTTAAATGTATCTCTTTTTAAGGGCTCTTTTTTCTCTTTACAATTTTCTCTCTCAACTCACTTTGTTCTGTCTGCCTCTCTCTCAAACTCACTCTATTCTTGCCATCTCCACTGTTCGACAAACCACGCCGCTACCACTATGCTCTATACCACGCCGTTACCTTCGCCTCGAAAGGTATAGATTTTCTTAAATTTACTCCAAAAATTATGTAAATTCTGCATTCATTTGTAATTTTGGGGAATTTAAGGGATTGAAGGATATATTTTCATTTATGTATGTCATTGTTGGTGCTTGCCTCCCTTGTTCTGGTCAATTTGGTTAATTAACTCTCCATGCTTTTATGGTCCCGTCTATAGTTAGCTACTTTAGAGCAAATGATGCTAATAAAATATTATGTTTAAGAAAGCACAAATAAGCAACTTTCCTATATATAAGCAGGTAGGAGAGAAAGAAGAATCCGAATTTTTTAGTACCTTGGGATGTCTATTTTATTAAACTAACATATATATGAGGAATCTTCTGTTAAAAATTAATTATTTTTTTTATAAAATATCCCTAACTTTTATGTTTTTCTTGTGTAATTTCATGATTTTTATGGAGCACTTGAAGCAAAACTCTGAAGATGCATTTAATCTACTTTATGTTGTTTATGTAATTAGGTAGATTGTTGTTTTCGTCATTACTGAAGTTAAACTTACTAGACTTATCTTTCAAGCTAGCTAGTTGAAATTGTTTTCATGTAATCCTAACTCGATGCAATTTTGGTGCAAATGTGCACGTATAAATTCATTAGACGGCAGAATTAGAGGCAAATTTATTTGGAATGAAAAATGTTTTTTTATGTTAGTTTGATGATAATAGCAATTTCTCATGGAATCTTGATTATGAGATATGGTACTGGAGTATTGTGACTAGACTTATTTCTTGGTGAGCATTACTTTTTTTATTGAAAGATTTCATAGTCCTACTTGTATTTGCACTTATATTTTCATCTTAACAATCGAATGAGAAATAAAAAATTGTTATGTTTTATATATATGATGTCTTCATCCAATGTGAATGAGGATATCTGGAACAGATTAACTTTTGAAAATAAAATATGTAAGTGTGATAAGTGTACTACGGCGAGAATATCATAATCTACGAAAAACAAACACAAGCTCTTTTATAATTATGAGGATAAAACATGTAACTTCTTTTCTTGGTGTTTGCCAACAAGCGACATGCCTTATTCTATCACAAAGGCTCCACCCGCAATACTTGAAGATAATATAAGAAATGTCAAGTATTTGGTAGAGCATTTGAGAGATGAACTCGAGAACACTAATGAGAAGTTGAATAGCTTGAGGCATAATGTGTATTCTTTTTGTTTGTCTATTAGTTGTTATTTTATTTAGGGGTGATTGGTTCCCGGTTCAGTCCGGTTCCACCCAAGAACCGGGAACCGAACCGGGAGGACCGATTCCCACTTTTCTGGACCGTGGACCGGACCGGCTATCTTGGAACCAAGAACCCCACCGGTCCGGTCCGGTCCAGTCCGGTTCCAATGAACCATCACTTGTTTTCATTTCATTTAACAAAAAAAATAAATAGTAATTACTAGTAAAGTAATGTGCGAGATTATGATCCGGTCAAGTTTTTTTATTCACTTTGTGACCAACAAAGTGGCGCCCTATTAAATTAAAAACGTCAACTTTGTGGAAACAAAGAGAGCCAAGAGATTGAAATCCCCTAACGAAGAGCGCTCTTACCCACACCAAAATGCGCGGAGGAGACGAAATCCAACCACCCACCCCCCCCCCAAATGCGACATCAATACAGCACAATCGCATGTCGAAAACAAACGAAGATGGGACTACAGAGTATAAATGATCAAACAACGAAACCGTGCGGCAATGACAACATAGCAAAAGAGCTTATCGAGGACGGGACTCGAGACTCACCTCAAAGAACGAGAGGGCCTTGGGAATCGTCGAGGCAATGACGGGAGACGGGAGAGAGCGAAGAGATGATGACGCTGTGGGGAGGAACTAGGAAGGGTTTGGGAAAATGAAAGTTGAATCGAATTACCGCCGAGTTAGATCACAAAAATTGGGAAAATAGAAGTTGATGTGATGGTTACTGTATATTAAAGCAGAAACTAACAAAAAAAAAAAAGAGAGGGGTTTAGCCGTTCGTTTAGGTTTCAAGAGGGAAAGGCAAGTGAGGAGAATTGCAAAAATTTGGAAAATAAAAGCTAATGTAATAGTTACTGTTGAGTGTAGTTCAGAAGCCAAAAAGAGGAGGGTTTATTAGCTTTGAGTTATGAGAGAAGAAATGAATATGATGGTAATGGGTACTATAAATTATTTCATAAATTAAAATATATATAAATGGTCGGTCCGGTCTAGTCCGGTCCAATCCGGTTCCGACCCCCTGGTTCCAAAAATAGGAACCGAGACCGGACCGAGACCCTCTAGGACCGCCCAAAACCGACCGGTCCGGTCCAGTCCGACCGATTCTCGGTTCAGGCAGTTTCCGTTGCACACCCCTAATTTTATTATGACTACTTGTCCAAAGAAAGTAAATGTTGGAACTTGTAATTTTGCTAGCTTAAGTAAGTCTATTTGCCTTTAGATAGATGTATGCACACTTGCTTTCACAACCGAATTGATTTGGTATACCACAATCAGAAGAGAATCTTTGATAGTGTTCCAGCATTTCAATTGGTCCTTAATAACATTCATAGTGTTTTTTCGAAGGGGCGAGATGTAATAGTCAACTCTTTCCAGCCTTACATGATTTGATGTTTCTTCATTGATTGCGAGAGGATGATGATGAGTAGATACTTGGTAGGGAATGTAGTTTTTCTTTAGGTTAACAAAGCGATTTAATTATCTATTGTCAAGGCATTTATAGTTTGATGTTCATTTATTTTTTTTGGTGGCCTTGTGATTTTGTTCCCTTTGAAAAATGAAGATGACCACTTGTGGAACTAAATGACTCCATAAGCATAATGTAACTAAATTATCCTATTGATTGTAACTTTTGAGAAGAATGATTTTGTCCATTATAACTATATTAATATACCAAATTATTAATTATATGACTAAGAAATTGACAAAATCCACTCATAATCCTTAACAGCATGATGTATGGTGGATGCCACATCTATATAAAAAATTAACCAAATTAATAATATGTAAACACAAATAGAGGATTAAGAGCGACATACCTAATTAATATAAGCGAAAAATTTACCCAATTATATTAGCTAGAATAATATGTCACTCATCTCAACTTTCTATTTGCGTTGAGGATGTTCCTTATTTAGATTTTTTTCTTTTTCTCATTTGACTTTTTATGCCTTTCGTGAGTAGTTCCCCTTCCTTTCCTTCAAAAGGGGTCCAATATTGAAACCCCACACAAAAAAGCCTCATTATCATCATCAACCATAACCACACTTGATTTGTATGATGATAACTCAGCCTTCGCATTTTCCATGTTCTTCATCACTATTCTCATAATATTTACATCTTTGATACCCAAACTCATCAATTCAAAAGGTTAATAAAAAATCAATTAAATTTACATGGATTTGATGATATTTGATGAGATTCATCATTCATAATCCCCTGTTTGGCCCCCTTAATATATCTTTTCAAAATATAGGTAGATGGAATACTTGTAACTGATATGTTTTCAATCAACATTTTTAAGGCATGATGATACAATTACCTTTTTGATTCAAATAATTTGCATTCACAAAAAAATTGAAAAGTCTGTAATGTCAAATTTGATAACATCATACGTGTGATTGAAGGAACTTCTTTAAGATATAATCAACATGGCTAGTTTAAAAATTGCACTCAATTCCTTGTTGATAAAATTCAATCTTCGGTGATTATTGACAATTATCAATTCGAGTCAATTATTTAATCTTCAAGAGATAGATTATGATTGAATAATTTCCAAATAAAATAAATGTAGGAAAATATGGAGGGTGAAGACTTTTAGAGATAAGAAATACTAGCATTTAAGCCCTCTTTTGAGCTTCAAACGAAAAATCCAATCATGTGATGGATTGAAAATTGAATAGAATAAAATTTTATCTCTAAAGTTCTTATTAAGGGAGCCAAATAGGGGGTGGGGTACAAGAAATTGAGTGAAATCGAGTTCGGTCATAGTGTCAAAAGAGGGAAACACTTTTTGCACAAGAAAATAAAAGGGGCACAAAAGGAGGAGAGATAAACTTTCTTCTTCCTTAGGCACGCGTACCTTTCTCTGGGATTTGTGCTACTGCCAAGGGTGTCTTCACGCCCGAATCATTGCCACTCACTTGCGTTGCCATGATCGAGCCTAGATTAACTGCGCTGCTCAACCTCACCACCATAGCGACCAAGAGAGGCTCAAATTAGCTGTTGCTTGACTCTATCACTCAAGACCATTGCATGCCATTGCTCACCATCACTCGTCACTGTGACCAAGCTTCAACCAGTCATTGCTCATCGCAAATCAATTACTGTTAGCTGTCGCTACCTTGCTGCCGCTCGACTCCATCCACTCGACACCGTTGCTCACTGCTTGACACCACCAGTTGCCATGAATGACACTCGACAATGCTGTTGAGTTCCTCACTCGATTTAACCACGCCACTTTTTTTTAGTCTCTTGACACCAAAAACGTTGTTGTTAATTGCTACTCCACTATGACCAGAAGACCAAACCTGTCATTGCCGTTTGCTGTACTGCCACGACTGAGAAGCACATCCGTCAACCCAATAGGAATTCTTTCGGTGGCTAGCAATTAGGAATAACATTGTCCGCCTCCCATTATTGCTATGCAAACGTCGGAGACTCGATTTCTAAATGTAACCCATTGATCGTGCTTTCTTCACTCTATTTTGTAGGTTTTTGGCTGAATCTGACAACCCCTCACCGTTAATCTCACCAACATAACCATTGTTGGCCAACACCACAATCTACATCTGGTTTGAATTCGAAAGTGACGTTCTCGAATTAGGTAATGATCATCATCTTTAAATTTTATTCCTTATTTTGAACGATGGTTGTCTAACTTTGTTTATATTGAGATTTTAGGAATTATCTAATAGGATTTTATTGATAAAAACCGTTATAACTAGTAAATTTGATTCATAAGATTTCGGATCACTTTTTCTTTATATTATTGATTTTCATACATATTGATAATGTTTTTAGGGTTAAAGATGATTGTTAATCTAATCCGTAAGGCAATGGATTATTTTTCAATTATCTTAATTCCTTGTTGGAAATTTTGATGAATATTCTAAATTTAGACATACTAGTTGATTGTTATATCTTTTTGAAAATATCAAAAATTTGGCCCAATGGATAAGATGCTTTTTTTAAACTTGATTAGATTGCATGTTTAGATTTTATCAAGTTATATTTATGGGATAAATGCACCAAAAGTCTTTAAACTTGTCACGAAAGTGCAATTGAGTACTAAAACTCGCAAAAAATGCAATTGAGTCCTAAAACTTGTCGGGGAAAAGTGCAATCAAGTCTCTCCATTAGTTTCGTCCAATTACACTAAAGGAAAATGGTGAGTTGGCTTATTTTAACAATTTTTCTCTCTTACATGGCAAATAATTAAAGCCCAAGTTCCATATGTGCAAAACGAGAGCATTTTGGACCATTTACTAATCTAAATCATCATCATTGTCCTCTTGCCCCAAGCCCTCGTTCTCTCTTCGTCCTCTTTCCTCTTCTTTTTCCCAAATCCAAGTTCTGAGCCTTAAGTCCCAAGCGAGTTCCTGCGAGCCCCAAATCAAAGCTATGAGTTACCTTCTTCGTCAATCGCGAGTTCATGCAAGCCCAAAATTGATAGTTTGAGATATCTTCGTCGTCAATCGATGGTCCTTGCGAGTCATCCCTCCTCGTGGTGTCGTGATGGCAAATCGAAGGCTCGCATCAAACCTCTTCTTGTTGCATGCAAGTCAGCCCACAAAAGGGAGTTCATGCAAATCGTGAGTTATGCAAACCCTAAATTGTCATTTCGTTGTGTGGTGGTGCCAAATCAAAGGTCCGTGTTCAATCTCATGCATCCATGCCATTTTCTAGAATGACTCTATACTATTCCAACTTACATGCATCCACTGAACAAGTATAAGCACATTAATATTGCGCTCAAGTATTTCCTTCTATTGTTGATCAAGTTTGCATATTATTTTTCCATGACTAGCTTTATTTACGAAAGAAATTGTGTCATCTAGTTGAGTTTCGCTTGTAAAATGCCTTGAAAATGTTTCAAATAGAGTCGACTTGTGGGAGAGTTGGAGCTTAAGCATGATGATGTGTAGACGAGGAGAGATGGAGAGAGCAGCATGACTAGAGCAAGTCTTACCGCTAGAGCAAATCTGTGCAAGTTGTCCATTCTCATTTTGTGGTGTCAAATCCCTTCTCATTATCGCTTCTCTGTTTTTTAGAAATTGCAAGTAAGGAAATTAGCGAATATCTTTGTCAAACATTGGCTTAGTAGAGGATTAAAATCGACCATTCACCGAATACTTCTAAATGGCAATGGTTGTGTGAAAGAACCAGCATTCTTGTAAAAATCTGTCGTGGATATATAATTCGTCATTGTCGCTAGATGGAAATGCAACTTTTTCCCTATAGCGTTTTTTTAGGGTTGTCCACGATCTAAATCCAAAATATTGTTGCCAAAAAGAGATAGCTACTTAGAATCTATTATGACATTTTCTCTGTATTTATTTAACAGAATGCACAAGGCTAGAGAATATTGTTATGGTGTAAAATGCCTGAATCGATAGGAAATGTTGGTTACTTTTAGATAAAATTTATTATTTAATTGACCATCATGTTGGGGATTGAAGCATTCTTTACTTGATATTAATCTGAAGACTTTGTTTCGATCATATAGGTATAGTCTTTAATATTCTTAGAATCTTGATTTACTTTCTCCAATTTGGACAATCCCTTTGTTGCATACGTAAATGAAAAGATTGTCGAGGCATGAGTCTAGGTTTGTATTATTCCACAAGATTTGTTTTTAATGGTATTATTCAATCAGTCAACTTATGTATATTCTTTTGATTTAGTGTGGTTAGTTTGTCAAACTCTTCAACTGCTAAATCAAAGAATGACGACTAGGGGCGCGCATGACAACCATTCTGTTTCAAAATAGTTCATGGAACAGAAATAGATTTTTCTATTTCTATTTCTAAAAGAGTTTCTAAGCAAAAATAACCGTTTGATAACGACACAAAAATTTTTACTCTAAAAATAGAAATTCATTTAATAACGACACAAAATTTCTTAACTTTTTGAACGGCAGTGCGAATACTAACGACCTTTAATATAAAAATAAAAATAAAAATGATTTAGTAACAAAAAAATAAAGAATAAAATAAAATAAAATAAATCAGAAAAAATAAAATAAAAATATAATTTTATTTTAAAATAAAAATATCCTTAAAAATAAATTTATTTTATTTATTCTATTTTATTTTATTTTACGAATATATTTATTTTAAAATGAATAAAAATTAAAACTAAAAATAAATTTATTTGGCAAAACACTCAAGGCAAATAAAAATAAATTTAATAAATTTATTTTATTTTTATTTATCATAAATAAATTATTTTTAATAAACTAAAAATAATTTATTTTTATTTTAAAATAAATAAAATGAGGAGAGGCGGAGGAGGAGGAGGAGGCAGAGACGTAGAGGAGATGAGGGAGGATTCACCGAAATTAGGGTTTAGTGGGAGAAATTATTTCTGATTTCTCTTCCAAATCAATTTCTAGAATAGAAATCTATTCTAGAAATAGAAAAACTAAGTAGATTTATCAAATAGATTTCTATTCCAGAAACAAGTCTGGAATAGAAAAATTATTTCTATAATATAAATTTTGGTTATCATGCACCCCCTAGAAGATTGAGGCCAACAACATCTAAATCAAGTGAGGTAAATTCTAATGAGGTTGAGTCGGAGCTAACTTGCTATTGTGGTCTTAAATCACCAATTCTCATAGCAAAGACAAGGAAAAATGCAAGAAAAAGGTTCCATGGATGTGCTAAGTTCGATGGTTCAAGTTGTTGCAATTTCTTCACGTGGGTTGATTCGAAGATATCAGATCAAGTAAGGAACGTGATAGTCGACCTCCTCAAAAGAAATCAAATATTATGTAAATCAAGTCAATCGAGGCATGATGAGGTCGAAGTGGGATCATTGTTAACTAAAATTAAGACTCAAAAAGCGAAGAATAGATGTTTAAAAAGGAATTCACACAAGTGAAGCAATAAAAGATGCTATATCAAATGACAAAAAAGGAATTCACACAAGTGAAAAAATAAAAGATGCTATATCAAATGACATTTGTTTTGTGCATGTGTTATATCTTTATATTGGTTATGTATAACATGAGACTTGGTGGGAAGCTTTTTTGTCTTCCTTAGTACCATGTTTATAAGTTTGTAGGTCTGGTTGTGGATTAATGAGATGAATGTGTCCTATTTAGATTAATGGTGCTCCCTATCATGTTCCCATTAAGTTGCTTCATGTTTAGAAGCACCCATTTTGCACAATTTTGTAAAGAATCCACTGAGACTTGCATATATGTTCTTACGTAAAAGAACTTATTTTACAAGTTTATATATCAATTGTTTTTGTATAAACTTGAGGTCTGAAACTAACCCATTTCAAATAGTACCTTAAATACATAGTAACTTAAATATACATAAGTAATCAATATTTAACATAATATTTATATTAGTGATCTATTTGTGGTGCATCACTTAGCCAGCAAATATAACCAATAAGTATCATGTCTATCATGACTTAAAAGCCACTAAAATGCATGGGAATTGAGGCATTAAAATAAACCAACTAAAACTGATTTGCTTAGATATCAAAATGATCATTCCTCCATCATCTTATTTGGACACCAAATCCCATACTTACATCAACATAATTAGGGAATCTATAAAAACAAAAAAATCACCAAAAACAAGTTTGCTTAACAAAAAATGCAGAAAATATATTAATTTAAGTCTATGAACTCGATGGCCTTGTAGGTTTAGCCTTCACTTGATTCAAAAGTTTAGAGCTTTTTCTTATATATGGTGCATTTACCGTTGTAACAACACTTTTATGAGAAAAAGTTATTAATGACCGAGGTTTGGAACTAGCTTGAGGCTATGATGGTGTCTTTGCCTTTATAGCAACAATGTTTTTTAGAAGAATTTATTAATGATTAAGGCTGTGATGGCACATTCACATCTATCGCGACATGCTTTCGAGGAAAATTTGTTAATGATTGAGGTTGGGAAGTGACTTGAGACTGCAATGGCATCTTTGTTTTAGTAGTAACATGCTTAGGAGGAAAATTTGTTAATAATTGAGGTTGGGAAGTGGCTTAAGACTGTGATGGCGCCTTCGCCTCTGTAGCAATATGTTCTCGAGAAAAAATTGTTAATAATTAAGATTATGCACTAACTTTGGATTGTGATGGTGCCTTTGTATTGGAGGCTCTTGCAATTATCCATTTGTGTGGTACACTCAATAATCTTGCACCAAGTGTACCGAGCTACATTACAATTAACATATTTTAGCTTAATGAGACAGTGACTTGTTATTATAAAATGTTAAAACATCACTCACATTGAGAATTTAAAGGTTTTCCCTAGGGTTTGTTTAAACACTAAATCCTACCATTTTCTTCTTTTTTGGTTGTGATTACATTTGCATCTTTTCCTTTTCAATTGCATGTCTCTTAAATTGGACGAAAACATTTGACATAAGAATAAATAACAATACATAAATGCATGGAGATTGAGGTATTACTCACTAGAATTTTTTTAGGTCTATCATGCATTGTTACACTTGCTTGAGCAGAATAAATTTATTGTCCTTGATCAATAATGACTTCAGCAAAAGCATTGGCCCCGCTACAAACTTAAGTTGAAGCATTGGCTTGCCCACTATATTCTGCGCTTGTCTCCACAAAAGTAATAGCCTGACTTTTAGATCCTCATTTGCTTATATTTGGTGTCGCTTTAGCTTTGGCCTAATGTTATGTTCATTATCATTAAATATATCATTGACGTATTCATATATTGCATATCAAGATTTGTTTTATTTTATTTGCAAATCCATATGCATTAGAATCGGCACTCAATGTACATACATTGACTTAAGCATTGGATTGAGAAGCACATGACAAGTATTAATTAACAGCATATTAAAATAATAAACTCAGTATTAACATGAAGAAATACATTTTTTCAATAGACATCCCTTGTTGTTATATCCAATGATATTACAAGTAGAACAAGTCATTTATCTACATTTTTTAGTCATTCTGTCACCTCTTGCTCAATTGGTTGCTTTTTTTGTGCTCATTTTTTATCTTCCAAGCATCTTCTTGACTAGTGAGGGTTGAAAAATATATTTGTTGGTTTTTTTTCAAAACTTTTGTCATCTCACAGTAAGCATCATGAATTGATAAGCATTTAGATATTTATTCTTATTGAAGTACTCAGTTAGGTAGTCACATGGATCATTTTGCTTGTGATGTATTAAGCATATTGCATGACAAAATGAAATTCCACTAACATCCCAACTTCTTCAAGAACAAGTCTTCAAGTTTAAGTCAATCACATATTTGTCAGCATCTTCCATAATCTCATATCAATGATCTCCATTCCATATCAAATGGTAATACCCACTAACAATTGTATGATGATGTAACTTATGCACAAATTTTGGACAATAATTTCTTTTCCACCTAGCACATGCATCTCTCTGACTGTGCATTCTATTCATAATCATGATTTTAATATCTTCCAGCATACTCACAATGGCTTTGCACCTAGTTTTGACACATCTACCATTGAAAGTTTCACAAAAATTATTATCAACAATATCACATTTTATGTTGGTGTTAAAGAAGGCTTTGCATCAATGTTTCGGCTCAGTTTGGAATAGATCATCATGATCTTGTGGAGTCATTTCCTTCAATCTTTGTCTATAGACCTCAAAATCTGTCATATTAATACTCTTGGCATATTTTCAAAACTATTTCATCAATTGTTTTTCTTTATATTTTTTTACCATAATTGGAATATATATGCCTTACACACGTCTTGTGTTTTGCCCTTGGTGAAAATTTAGCAACCGAATGGATTAAATTATAACAAATACATAAAACAGAAAAAAAAAAATATATATATATATATATATATAGTAAAACTAATAAACATTACGTAAAGTGTAACAAATAATTTCAAGATGAGTGATAAAGAAGTATTACATACCTTTTGTTGGTCACTTATTAAAACTCAATTATTGCCATTATCCATATCGAGCTTTAACATCAACAAGTAAATAAACCATATCCATGTGTCCTTATTCTCAATTTTTACCACTGCCTATGCCACTGGATACATTTGGTTGTTAGCATCCCTCCTTACAGCATACAACAATTCACCCTTGATTAAGCCTCTCAAAAAATATTAATCTGGTCCAATGACCTTTTTACATCCTGTTAGAAATCTTTCTAGCAAGAATCAAAGTAAATATAAACCCTATCAAATAATGAAAGGGAATTTGGTAAAGGCCTTTCAACTTTCAATTTAAAAATGCTTGTGGGGTTTGTAGTGTAAAGCTCCATCAAGTAGTCCAACATTTATGCATACTCTTTAGTATAATTGCCTTTCGATATATTCAATACTTTTAATTTTGTTCTCCTATATTGACTCACAGTAACATTCACCCACACTTATTCTCTAACTAGTTTCTTTAACTCTAGTATCTTAACTTTAAGCATTACAGAAATTAGAGACATTAAGTATTTGACTAAGTAAGCATTGAATACTCTCTTATTCTCAAAAAAGATACTATATATATGCTTTATCCACGTATTTTTTAAAATGGAATGATCCAGTGTTGTTATCAAAAGCGCCATAAATCATCCACTTATAATTGGTTTGTGCACACGTCACTCTCACAAATCTGTTAGTATTCTTGGTGTATTTAATTGCTCTTTGCTCAGCCACTGAATACCTCAAAATTGCATCTTTGAACTCAATTGCATCCTCGAATGTCATGCCAACAATTAATACTGGATTAATATCATTTTGAATATATGATGTGAACCTACTTCCCTTCCTTAAAAGAACAACATTTTCCTATTTTTCACCCTCATCATTGGAACTCGAATGAATACTTTGTTCATCATCCGAATTATAATATTTTATTTCATACCTAGATTCATCCACAAACTGAGGACAAGTTACTATTGGTAAGTTAATATTTGATTGGAAAGTACTAGCTAGTTCACTGTTAACCCCAGTCATGAGCTTATGTACCGTTGAATATTCCATTAACTTTGTCCTTGCTTCAATTAGTTCAAGATGATCATCATCACTTGAGTGTTCCATATCCACCAAATTACACGTATTATTCTCATCTTGATCCTAATTACAAACCTCAATCTCATTCTTGCCATCACCAGCATTCTCACTCACATTTTCGAAGACATTACCAGCATTCTCATTATTATCTAGTTCCTTATCACCAACTTCAACCCAATTCATGTCATCATTAGGATTACCAATTATATTTTCAAACACTTTACAAGTCACCATATAAACCCTTTTCATATCCACATCATATAGACCTTCATTTTCTCTCTTAGCAATTGTATCTTTATCATCAACATATGCCACATATGGTTAAGTAATTTCATAATAAAGATGATGATAGAAGAGATCTATTACAGCAAAATCATCCCATAAATATTTAAGATAATTTTCAACAATACTACTTTTGGGAACTTTATAATAGAATTTCTCTATTTCGCACCCACCCAAAGCCTCGATAACTCTAATTAAATTCAACAATGAACCCTCACTTTAGTCTATTTCAACAATATTGACCTTTCCTTCTATGTATTCCAATACTAGTCCAACTTGAAATTTACCTCCAAAGAAAACAATAACATGGACTTTGTTGTCAGCCATCAAACCTCCAAGAAATAAAAATAAATAATACTTTAGTTTTGAAATCAGTTTTGCAATGAATTCATTATAGTTATCATAATTATTTCTAATCTTAATAAAGCGGTATTAGCTAATTTTGATTAAAAGGGCTAAGTGTGATACCCGCACAAAGGAGATAGTCGGCCTTTGATTTGCCACCATAACAACTTTACAAAATACTACATGGAAAAAGTTGCACTTCCATCAAATAACAATGTTAAATTATATATATGAATCTCACAATCTAGTCTTATATCCTGATAAATTCTTACAAATATGCTAGTTCTTTCATACAACAATTATCATCTATAAGTATATAATGACTAGTCAGTTTTAATCATCTACTAAATCAATGTTTGACAAAGATATTAGCCAATTTCCTTACCTGCAATTTCCAAAAAACAAAGAAGCAATAATGAGAAGAGATTTGACACCACAAAATAAGAATGGATAACTTGTATAGATTTGCTCTAGCAATACGACTTGCTCTAGTCATGCTGTTCTCTTCATCTCTCCTCGTCTACATATCATTATGCTCAAACTGCAACTCTCCAACTTTTCTTTATCTAGTTGACTCTACTTGAAATATTTTCAAGACCTTTTACAAGCGAAACCCGGCTATATGACATAATTTCTTTCATAAATAAAGTTAGTCATAGAAAAATAATATGCAAACTTAATCAACAATAGAATGAGAAACTCGAGCACAATATTAATGTACTTATACTTGTTCAATGGATGCATGTAAGTTGGAATAGCGTAGAGTTATTCTAAAAAATGGCATGGATGCATGAGATTGAATACAGACCTTTGATTTGGCACCACCACACGATGAAATGATAATTTAGGGTTTACACAAATCACGATTTGCATGGACTCGCTTCTACAAGATGACTCACAAGCAACAATAAGAGGTTTGAAGAGGTTTGATGCTAGCCTTTAATTTGCCACCGCGACATCACAAGGAGGGACAACTCACAAGGATTGACGATTGATGACGAAGATATCTTAGTTTATCAATTTTGATCTTGCACAAACTAATGATCGACGAATGAGGTAACTCATAGCTTTGATTTGGGGCTCATAGAAAATCGCTTGGGACTTAGGGCTTAGAACTTGGATTTGGGAAACAAGAACAGAGAAGAAGACGAAAAGAGAACGAGAGCTTAGGGCAAGAAGAGAATGATGATGATTCATATTAGTAAATAGTCCAAAACGCTTTCATTTTTGCACACATGGAATTTGGGCTTTAAGTTATTTGCCACATAAGAGAAAAAAATTATTAAAATAAACCATCTCAATATTTTCGGTTAGTGTAATTTGACGAAACTAACGAAGAGACTTGATTGTATTTTCCTGATAAGTTTTAAGATTTAATTACACTTTCATGACAAGTTTTAAGACCTTTGGTGCATTTATCCATATATTTATCTTTTAGATCAAACTACATGTTAATATTAAGATAAGCTTTTTTAATAGAGCTTAAATTAGATTGTTTCCTAGTTTGAATCGGATAACTTTTCGAGTTTGGTAGTTAATTTTTATTAACCATTTATTTCGAGTTTTGAGATAAAAAATAATCCAAAAAATCACATGCATGTCATATAATTCACATGTTCAGTCGCATGTCAAGTGTCATATTAAACTAGTTACATAAAGAGAAAAGCAAAAAAAAAATTATTTGTTTTTGGCAAATTTAGTTCATTTGGTGTAATTTTTTCTTTATTTGTTTATTGAATGTTGTTTTAATGATTTGGCACATGTATGGTCACTCTTTGCATATTAGTGACTTAAGTTAAAATCAATCTAGGTTGCATGCAAAAATATTATTTGGAAAATAAAAGAAAAAATGTAGCGAAAGGGCGTTAGAATTATCAAGTTCCCAAATCTTTTGAATCTAGTTCATAAAAGTAAAATAACTCCCAATACTTTACTTGGTTTCTAGTTAACCATAATTGATTAGTGACGACTTATAATGAAATGACATGTTTAAGTTTGAGTACCAAGTTGCAATCGATAGAGCTTAGGAGAGTCTACACTAAATTTTCAAATTTAGTAATCCATTAGCTTTCCTCGGGTGTTTCACCCTTGGGAAGATCGCAACACCATATCACATTTATTACGATAGAGTTTGATCCTTATAAAGAAGTAATAGAAACGTTGAAAGCTATACCTAAGATTAATCAAGATTAAGAGTTATATTTTTTTGCTCTATATTATTTTACAAAAAAGAAAGACAATAGGCAAACTTTCATGAACTTGGATGGTGATCAAGAAAAGTCGCGTGGATCAAGTACAAGTTCGCATGACGTAATGGTTACTAGGATGTCGTTACTTATTTGAATTTTTTGATATACTTTATTATTGTAATGTGAGACTTAATTGCACTACTTAGTTATATTAGTAAATGAGATATGTTTGTGTTCTATTGAGACCTATTTTTAATTGGTGTTTTCTTTAATGAGTATCATGTTGATGAATGATTTAAATAATTCTATTTTGTTACATTAACCGATTATGGATGATTATCCTGAAATGGGAAACTATGAAAAAGAGGAAGAGAAATATTGACAACTCTGTGCAACCACTTATACCGTAGCTGTTTATCAAGCAACATATAGTTACAAAATATCATACATGATCTTATCATATATAAGAAATATGTGATTAAGAGAGTTGATGGATATGGATTCTAATCCTGAAAAGTTTTATCGAATGTTCAAAATGGATAGTACTATATTCAATAATTTAATACATGATTTGGTAACATAATATGACTTTTAATGATTGATGAATATTGATGTTGTAGAAACGCTAGAATTATTTTTTCATATTTTACAACATAATATAGATAACAGTTAGTACAAGAGTGTTTTCAGCATTCTGAAGAAATCATATGCATGCTATTTAACTTAATTTTGGATAAAATATGTGAAATGGGAGCAAATTTAATCCAACCATCCGATTAACAATTTAAGGAAGTTCCAAATTAGATCAGGAATAATATAAAAAAAATTATACATTTTAAGATAAGTTAGAATTATACAATCAAAAAGATAGATTAAATATAAATCAAGTAATATTTGTATTCTTTTTTTAGAATTGGATTGGAGTTATATATGGTATTTATATCCTAATGATGGTACATACGGGTAATCAACTTTATTTTATCGATCAAAAAGGAATGCCGACACAAAATATATTGTCTATGTGCAATTTTAACATGGAATTTTCTTAATTTTCGCTACTAGGAGAAAATAGCTCATGATACTTGTATCTTTTATGAAGTCATAAGGAAACATGATTTACAAATTTTTATCCTTCAAAATATTCATTAATTAATGATTTTTTATGCATTAATATATGCAAGTGATGTATGTTGATTAAATTTATATTATTTTTATATTGGTAAATATTATTTAGTAGCGCTAAATATCCAAATTCCACGAGTTATTTGAGGCCATACAAAGAAATTAGATATCATTTGTTTAAGATTCAACAATGTCCTCAACCAATATGTTATAAAAAAGTGTTTAATCATGCACATTCGTCACTACGATTAGAAAGTGAGCAAACTTTTGGCATATTAAGGAAGAAGTTGAAGATTTTAAAGATTATCCAAATTATCCATACATAAAAAAAAAATGAAAAATGTGATAGTGGAAATGACTTTTCACAATTATATATGAAAAAATGTTGTAAATGATACAAGTTTTGCTAGAGTAAATTTGGATTCAAATTTATATACAATTGATTACAATGATGTAAATGATGAGGATAATACGTCAAATGATAATGTAGAATCGGACATGATATGTTGATATGATCAAATAGCTATGAATTTGTAATTTTAAGGATAATGAATTCATTTCCTCAAAGCACATGTTACTATGTTTATTACAATGGAAGTGTTATCCTTTCTCAATCCAATTCATTTGCTGATTAGACAAGTCACATATTTATGATATGCTTCAAGTTCATTTAAAAACACCAGTCCTATTGCAAATTCAAAATACTTTTCTATATCAAGATGGGGTTTAATGCTACAATTAAAAGAACAAAAAGTAATTAATGTAATGTTTTTATAAGCAACATAACATCTCATTTATTACTTGAGAAAGTGAAATATGTTTTACATAGCATAAATGAAGAATTACTTTTGATTAAAACATCAAATAAATTTACACGTGCAAATTTGCACCAAAATTATACCAAATTAGGATTAAAATGACACAAAAACAGTTCCAATTAGCAAGCTTCAAAGTTAAGTTCGATGCGTTTAACTTCAATAATAACCAAAATAGTAATCTGACCTAATTATATAAACAACATAAAGTAAATTAAATGCATCTCTAGAGTTTTTTTTTTTTGGTAACCAATGACTCTACCACAGGCCCTCTGTCGCCGGACGGCACCGAAGGGCCAAACCCCTATACTTCGAGAGAGACTAGCACATGACCTTAACACTATGGCCCCCCCACTTACAACGCTAGCAACTGCGGGTTTCGAACTCTCGACCCCGGCGATGAATAAGAGACTCAACCAACACAACTACCTACGGTTGGGTAACGCATCTCTAGAATTTTGCTTCAAATACTCCATAAAAATCATGAAATTACACAATCAAACATAAAGGTCAGGGATATGTTAGAATAAAATTTACTTTTCAACATAAGATTTATCATAAAACTGTTAATTTAATAAAGTAGGCATCCCACAGTATTAAAAAATGCAAATTTTTCTTTCTCCCCTACCTACTTGTGTACATGAGAGTCACTTTGTTGTACTTTCTTAAACATGGGATTTTGTTAGCATCATTTGCTCTAAAGCTAGTAATAACACAAAGCATGGAGAGTGAAATAACCAAATTGACCAAAACAAGAGAGGGAAGCACCAACAATGACATATAGAAACGAAAATATATCCTTTAATTCCCCAAATTCTTACATGAATGCAAAAATTACACAAATTTTGGAGTAAATATAAAAAAATCTATACCTTTTGAGGTGGAGGCAGAGATAGCAACGTGGTACAGAACACCATGGCAGTGGAGTGATTCATTAGATGGCGGAGACGATGAGAACAGTGCTAGTCGAGAGAGAGAACTACAAAGAGAGAGAAAAAAAAAATAAACCTTCAAAATGAGGCCCATTTAACAAGACGAAAACATTGCAGTTCAGCGAGAAACTTGATGTCCAATTCCATAATTTAAAATAAAACCCTAAGTTTACAAATTGAATGCAAAAATTACATAATTTTTGGAGTAAATCTAACAAAATCTGTACGTTTCAAGGTGGAGGCAGTGCCAGTGCCGCTTCATTCGTAGGATGGTGGAGAGGGCAAGAATAGAGTGATTTGACAGAGAGAGAGAGAGAGAGAGAGAACAAAGTGAGTTGAGAGAGAGAAATGGCATTGTTCGACATGGTTCGTCTAAGCGGACAAGGCGGGGGCGGCGACGTGATTTGTTGGAGGAGAGCTCGGTCGTGAGTCTAAAGGGTCACATGAATGGGAAGGGGGGAGAGAGAGAGAGAGAGAGAGAGAGAGAGAGTCTGGTCTGTTTGAAATTGAAATTACGAGGGCTTCTGACACAATGGGCCCAGCAACAAGTGTTGCTCGTTAATGGATTTGGATTTTGATACGGTGGCATCAAAGCGGTACCTAACATTTTCTCGACATTTCTGTGACGATGCCTCTTTTCTTTTGGAGCCAGAAACTTTTTTTTATTTTTGGGGTCAGAATTTCAGAGCCAAAAACTCAAGCTGTGACAAAACTATTTAGCAGGGAAAGAGATCCAACCATGAAGGCCACTGGAAGGAAAATGGCTCCATTGTTGTCAACTGCAGCGACAGCGACCCCAAGAACTATATCTCTACTGTTGCGTGCTCTGATTATGCAACTGAAGCCCCATCCTTGAGAACTCAAAGTGTTTCGAGAGCATGTCGAAGGTCCCCGCCGATGCCATCATTCATTTTCTTTGACTCCAATTTCGGTTTTCTCAAGTGAAAATTGAAGATAACTGAATTTTTATTCAAGTATCTGGGGACAATGAGACTTTTATAGTAGGATTGCTTCGAGAAAAGAAGTGGGAATGAGAAAGGAGAAATATAAAATATCAAAAAAGGAAGAGAAGAGGGTAAAAATAGAATATAGAAAATGGGCTTAAGGGGATAAAATGAAATATAAATGCATGAAACTGATAAAATGAAATATAAATGCATTAGTTTCACGGAGAACTTACGATTTAACAAAATATTATCCAAAAAATAATTCGTTATATCATTTAAAAAAATTAGTTAACGGAAAATATTTTTATCATCGATAATAATTTATGACTAACTATCTTCGTAAGTGATGAATATATTTTGCATTGATCTATTTTTGTAAGCACATAAGTGATTATTGTTCGAAAAATGTTTCCAAATCTTGAGTTTTTCTTAAGTTTAGTATGGATTTAGCGTTGTTAGCTTAGTGAAATTGGGCTCGATCGGTCTTAATAATAGGCTTGAGAAGTCAAATGTAGTTAAAATGGAAACTGGGTCTAGAGATTTTTTAATGGGTCTTGAGAGTTGATGAATGATGGGCGGGCTGAGTGATGAGGCCCAACTTGTGTCCAAGGCCCAGACTTGCGAAATCCACCGGTTGTCCTCATATGGATTGGGCGCGAGAGCTCCGCCCGTATCCTTACTCTGACCGAGACCTGAGAAGTTTGGGCCGTGTTCATATTCACACCGAGCCCTCAAGCCCGGTGCAACCGTTTGCTGATACCCTTAGATATTCTTAGATATTCCTTCATAGAATTTGAAAAGGGAAATTTTGGGGCGTGCATGATAAAATTTATACTTCTCTATTTCTCTATTTCTCTGTTTCCCGAACAGGTTTGAAACAAAAATCCGTTTGGTAACGCAATTTGATTTTTCTATTTCCGAAACAGATTTCTATTACGTAAATAGATTTAAAGAAAAAAATCTAAAATTTTTAGCTTCTCAATTTCTGAAATAAAAATTGATAAATCAATTTATAGATAGAAATTAATTTCTGTTCCAGAAATTTTGTCATGCGTATCCTTAGAAAACAGTTCAATATGCCACACACAACCGTAAGACGAAATCCAAATTTACCCCCTAGAAAGAAGAAAGACCTAGTGGCCGGGGGACAACATTTGACAGCATCGCAACACCAATTTAGATTAAAAATGGCAATATTAATCTGAAGTTCTTCACGAGAGTTACCCACTGACAATACAGCCCAAAACAACTGCACTTCAGGTGATCCGAAATCCACATGCATCTTTCCTTCCTCTGTAAGCACCCACATTTCCCACTTAATGTCCTGCACGTCCAGCCCAGTGTCAACGTTGGTGCAACAAAGAAGCGAAAGCACAAACATGCAACAAAAATCCGCAACCCATCATCTAACGATTAATTTGCTAAGACAAACTGTAGGTCCGCTGAGATTATCAGGCATCCACACTCCAACGAACCGATATCGACATTGATTCCGGCCATGTCCAAATCCATAATCAAGACTCTTGTGGCGTACGAGCAACTGAACTTACATGCATTGCCCATACGCGTGCACAAACAAAAACGCAAGAAAAGAACACCTAGTTGACGCAAATGCGCACTGGACAGTGAAAATTTACCAATGAGTGGAGAGGCGTGACCTAAACTTTGACGTATCTGAAGCCGTGGAGGCTCTTGACGACGTCGACAACCTCGCTATGGTCGAAGCCACGCTCCGCCGTGAGCTCGCAGGAGTTGGCAATCTCCTTGCGGGTCTGCAAGAACTCCAGGATTCGCTTCTTCAGGCCAAGCAATGATTAGACGACTGCTATTGCCGTTTTGAGTTCTGACCATTTAGGGCGTGCATGGAAACACTTCAAAGAAACGTTTCGGAACACTTCGTACGGATTTTGTTCCGGGAACAAAAAAAGAACAAACGCGTTTGGTTGCATTTATGTTCTTTTTTTGTTTTTTTGTTCCCGAACAAAATTGGAGAAAAAAAGAAACACAAAAAAAGTTGTTTCGGAGAAAAGAAACACTTCTTCGAAGCCAAAAAAGAACAAAAATTTCTTCTCTCTCTTCTCTTTTTTTCTTCTTTTCTTCTTCTTTTTTTTTTTTTTTGGCCGGTTGCCGGCCTCGGCCATGGCCGACGACCAGTCGTCGAGGGCCGGCGACGCGTCGAGGGTCGGCGACTCGCCGGAGCGTCGCCGCCCCCCCGCCGCCGAGCCTCGCCCAACCACGGCGAGGCTCCCCGTGGTTGGGCGAGGCCGTCGGCCGAAAAAAGAAAAAATAAAAAAGAAAGGAAAAATGAAAAATAAAATAAAAATGTTTAAAAAATTAAAAGAAACAAAAAAAGAATAAAATTTACCAAACGTGTTTCTATTTATTTTTTATTCCCTAACAAACGTTATCAAACGCGTTTTTTGTTTCAAAAATCGTTCTCCGGAACAAACACTTTTTTTGTTTACGTTCTTAACAAAAAAGTAAAAACGTTACCATTCGCACCCTTAGCGTACAGATGACGTAAAGAGAGAGATTCAGGTCGGGACTTGGGCTTGGGCTTGAATTTTGGGCTTGGGCTCGGCCTTCGGCTTGATCTTGGGCTTGGTCTCGCTCCATATCTGCAAGGTAGTCAACGAGATGAACCCGTTGACTTTCGGAGCTAAAAATCATTTCTGAGCCGTGACGAAACCCATCCTCGGCGGGGAAAGCGAGATCCGACGGCGTGAAGGGCCCCCCACCGGAAAGCGGAAGATGGCGCCACCCCCGTCGGCGGCGGCGGCGGCGGCGACCCGGTGGCGCGCGGCGGCGGCGCTTCTCGCGTTCTCCCTCCTGGCCGCCCGATCGGCGGCCATCTACTGCGACGAGGACGACTGCTACGATCTCCTAGGGTCAGCTCCGCTCTCTCTCTCCCTCGCTACCTTATCGGAGCACCTTGCTGATTCATCGTTGCTTTGTGTTAATCTGTCTAGGGTTTCGCAGAGCGCGAACGCTTCCGAGATCAAGAGGGCGTACTACAGACTCTCCTTGAAACAGTATGTTCCCTGCCCGTCCGCGCGTTTCTTGGGTTTTGATTTCCTTTTGGGTTTTTTCTTGCGGTACTTCCTTTTTCTGATCCGATGATACCGCCGTGAATGCTCAGTCACCCTGATAAGAACCCGGATCCGGAGTCGAAGAAGCTGTTCGTGAAGATAGCCAATGCCTACGAGGTAGGTTTGTAGCGCCGTGGGGGCCCTTGCTGCTTTTTAGCTCGATCGCAATGTTGTTAGCCCAGTGGTTTTTCCCATCTTGAATGGACAATGCAGCTTGATTTGAATCAATTCATTTGAATTCGCAAGTTGCGAAGTGTGATGTGATTTTGATGCGGCAAAGATTGTGTGAATCATGCTCGAGTGATCTGAGTTTCGAGATTTCGACTGCTCTATGAATTGTATGCCACGAGGCATCGGGCCAAGTAGTGTGGTTTCTACTCCTACTTCGGTGGGTTTTGGTGCGTAGCTTAACTATGATTGTGAAATTGCAGATTTTGAAAGATGAAGCGACTCGCGAGCAATATGATTATGCTATTGCGCATCCAGAGGAGGTACTCTTATCCTTTTTTTGTGCAACTCAAAATGTATCAAGTGCATTTGTTTCCTTCGATGCTGTCAATTGTTTCCAAATCAAGCAAGCATTTGACTTGCTACCCAGCCGTAGATAATCTTGATGCGCATTCTATAGCTGAATACATTTTGTATTGAGTGTTCGACATAGGCAGCACCCTAGATTTTTGTTTGGAAAATAATGTGGCTCAGTGAATTGCTGATTTGATTCATTGGAAGTGCGATGGTGGAAGCATGGAGCACTAGGATTATGATGGAGCAAAATGCTTTGATTACTGTGTCATCAATGTGTATTTTGGTTCTCAAAATCATTTATGATCTGTTGCATATCTAGTTGGTGTAACCTATGTATGTTCAAAACTTATGCGTCGTGCTGCTATGCGAATTGGGTCTTCTCTCTTCTCCATTCTCTTAGAGTAGGAGGAATATGGCTTGCAAGGCTGCAATGTCTTATCACTTTTACTGAAAGTGAAGGGCGCCAACTAAAGTCCTCTGTCAATAAGAAGCATATGTTCAATCATGTGTCATTGTGATGAGTACTTACTATCATTATACCATTCAGGTATTCTACAATGCAGCAAGATATTATCAGGCATATTATGGTCATAAGACAGTAAGACCTTGCAATCTTTCAATGGCACATTGCTCCTCTTGTCAAACTTTCTTTCTCTAGCTTTTTCTTTCTTTTTAATCATTTTAACAACTGATGGTTCACTTGTCAGGATCCCCGTGCTGTGCTTGTTGGCCTCCTTCTTATTCTTTCAGGATTTCAATATTTTAACCAGTGTACAAGGTACAACCAGGTACTCTCATATTTTAAGTCCCTGTTGTACTCAGTATCATATTAAATAATGATGCTTGCTGTGAATATTAATGATGTTTTCCTTCTCCCAGTGTCCATATGCACTATAGTTGAGAGTTTACTAAATAGTTTATATTCTTTATTGTACTCTCAAATCGAAACGAGCATGATTTATGTGAACACTAATTTGGATAGATTTCAAGTTTGTATTTTCTGGTATAATTGATAATCCTTATGCCTGAAATGACACTTATCAATAAATCACATCTTTTTTATGCCGCAGGCTGTAGCCATGGTAAAAAAGACTCCAGCGTACAAAAACAGACTTCGAGCTTTGGAACTGGAACGTAGTGGAGGAGTGACAAATAAGAAAAAGAATCAGAAACAAATGGACAAGTATGCAGTCTCATGCTTCTTAATTGGTTACTTGTTGGTTAACTTTTGCTTGTGGACCAGAATTCAGTGATTTGATGACAATTGTTGACTGAAACTGAGTAAATTGAACATGGGAATCGCTCCTAATTTACATGGACGACAGACTTCAGGACAAAGTAGTGACTTTTTTTTCCTCCCTTTTTTTTTACATTTTTTTGTTTATAATTTACCCTCTGTTTAGTTTTTTTTTTTTTTTTTTAAATTTATTTTCTCATCAATATTGAGTTTTTGATGCATCAGTTGGTGACTTAGTTGTTTTTCTCTTCAATTAGTGAGATTTATAACTCATAACTTTCTGCAATACAGTTATAAGCTTTTGATGCAGCAATTATCTGGAAAATGTTAAATTGCTTTTCAGTACCTTTCTTTTGGAGTTAACTGCAGGTTCTTATTATTGAGTCACGGTTCTTCTTTCGTGATTGAGGTAAAGGTGTGTCATGTGTTATTGCAGAAAAGTGGAGGAAGAACTTAGCAAAGAACTTGAATTGGAAATAAAGGGAACTGAGAAACCCTCTTTGTGGGACCTTGTCGGAGTGCGTTTCATTCTCCTACCTTACACATTTGTCAAGGTAAAGACTTCCATTTGATCAGCTGATGATGCGTCTAATATGCTGCTATAATGGTTCACAATTTATCCTTCTCATCTTTTGACTCTCGGTTTTTAGCATGCAATTGAATAGACTAATTTGGTTCTTTTCCTCAGCTATTAGTGTGGCATGGATGTTGGTTTTGGAGGTACAAGGTGAAACAGGCTCCATATTCTTGGGAAGATGCTGCGTACCTCACACAGAGAGCACTTAGCGTTCCCATTGATGCCTGGAGCAATATAGGTAAATATTTCATGACCCTTTTTCTTTTTTGGCCAAAAGAGCCCTTAGAAGGTGCAAGGATGCTTGCTTAAAAAATGAAGGGTAGCAGATCATTAGTTAAATTTTTTACCATAGTTGGACTAAATGATAGATTGGCGATGTTAAATGTATGGTCTAAAATGTCTGGTAAGAATTACTTCATGAATGTTCAGATCGGACATCGGTTGATAGGCTTATTCGGCAAGTTTTTTTCCTTCCCTTTATTGGGGGATGGGGTGGTTTAATGGAACATTATCATAAAGTGAACGCTTTACAGAGTCAATACTGATATTTTGCTGAAATCATAAGAATCTCATACTAAAAATTTCCGTCTTGACTCGATGATGGTGCATGCTATCCAGATGAATTGACCAAAGAAGATCTGATCAAAAGACGTCTATGGAACAAGTCGAACTTGGATAGCTACTTCATGGAGATGAGGAAAGAGCACAAGCGCAGAAGATAGTGGGATTTTTTCGGTTCGCTTATGAGAGATTACACAGTTTAAAACAAGATTGACAAATGGAAACCCAGTTAAACCGCAGTTTTACCTTGAAATCGCAGGATCTACCATGACAGGATTCCGTTTTTCTTATGACAAACTCTGTGAGTTATTACAATCCTTAATGGGTATTATTCTTACAGTCTTTGATGGATATTAGGAACAGAGATAATTTATGGGTATTGAGGGCTATTTTGCTTGTATATGCCATTTGATGTTCATCTGTAGCTTGAGTTAGCAGTTTCTATGAGAAAGTTCAAGCAGCCTCAGTGTTTCTTGTGCTTGGCGAAGAAGGGATTGAGAATGTTGAATGATGTAATTCGTATGTAATGCTAATGCTATATGACGTACTTGTCACGTTTTTTAATAATTCACCAGATACATGGCAATAGTAACAAATATTGAGAAATAATATACAAATTTACAATCTTTGAAAGGTTCTAATTAGATTTGGATAGGTGTCACGCCTGCCTTCAAATTTTTATTTTTTTATTTTTATTTTTTGGTTCGAGATGTCCACTCGATTCAAGCTCGTATAATAATTGAATAATTTTAATAGAAGGTTCAACATTTTCAGCCTATGTGTATAAATTAAATCTTTTTTTTTAAATTATCATTTTACTTTTCTTTCTCGATTGAACTAAAATTAAAAATCCATTCATTTTTCTCGGCAAAAGTTCTATTGATTTTTTTTTTTATCAAAACTATTAATTAGTTGTTTCTACATTAGCTTTATTCATACTAATTGAGGTTCATTCATATGTTTAGTTCTTCAGTATAGGAACAATTACGGTGTCCCTTATATTATATTAAAAAACGAAGTTGTGTTGTGTGCATGAATTAGTGAACTACGTTTACTAGGTGCGGCGTAGCCAAAATTTCGGAATAGAAATTGATTTCTAAATTTAAATCGAGAAAATTTATATTTCAAAAACCGAGAAGTTAAAAATTTTAACTTCGATTTTTTCTTCAAATCTATTTTCGGAATATAAATCTATTCCCGAAATAGAAAAATCAAATCGTGTTCTAAAACTAATTCCCGCTCCAAACTTATTCCTAGAACGATAAATAGAGAAGTAAAAATTTTATCATACGCATCCCTAGTATCTACTTGGATTTTTTCCCTTCTTTTCGCATTTCTTATTAAAATTTAAATTTGATAAACAATCACGTTTAAAACGTTGGAAAACAAAAATAATAATGGCATATATAAGCAAGAGAGCGGACTACAAAATAAAATAATATTATCAGATATGTTTATTTCAAACAATTTAATTTACCCATGTACACACAGTAAGCATGTGTATATATATACAAGCTTACACATAGGAGAAAACCATATGTGCGAGATAGCAAAAAGGAGCGTCAAACAAAGAAATTTCCTGCTCAAAAAATGAAAAGAATCCAGAAATTATATTCGTTGCTCCATAATATAAATAGCATTTTAATATAGGCGAGATTACTTTATTTTCCAAATCTCAAAATTCAAAGAGTTTGAGGTGCTCTCATCTCTCTTAACATTTCCTAATTTCTACTCACCTATGTATAGATACAATAATTAAGAAATACGATGCTTGAAATTAATTCATGCTGGTCAAATGTTGGTATTTTATCTTGTTAGAGCGATATTTATTAGCGAAGTATATGTCTATTTATATAAGAGTGTGTCCTTTTGAAGTATAATATGACCATCCCATTCAACTAATGTGTTTTTATTTTTGAGTGGATAATCACGTGAAATGCTAAACAATTTTATTCGTATGATTCATATTTTTTTCAAAATAAGAATAATTACGGTTTCCCTTACTTAACAGTAAAAATAATTAAGTCGTGGCCTATGTGCATGAATTAGCAAACTATGTTTCGTATAATTTGCTTAGATCATTTCCCTTCTATTTGCATTTCTTATTAAATTAAAGCCAAATTTAAAAAGTTTCACGCTCCGATTCTCAAGCGTGTGCTCATTCCTCGGTGGTCGATAAAATTTTGCGACTTCCCAAGACGAGTCGCCGACCCTTTCATTTTAATACACACGCGGAAGCGAATAACAAATCCCCTGGCAGGAACCATCTTGGGATAGAAAAGCAGAATAATAGATTCACAACAAAAACATACTTTTATACATATACTGAATCATATACAAGAGTCTACAATCAAAAGATTTCAAGAAATCGACTCTTAAAAGAAGCTATCATATCTAACCTACACTTAAGTTAAGCTTACAATGGAGTGTGATATAAATCTCAATGAGTTCACGTTCTAAACCCCAATTAGGAGGGTAATACGCCTAGGACATCCTAACCACACAATCATACAACCACAAAGACTTACTTACCTTGTCTCAGATCCTCCCTACAGATCAATACAGTTCATATTCCACTCATATGCATATAGCATATTTACACATCAATTGGAACATCTAAATCAATCACTGCTCACACAAGCAAGAATTACCGACACACATCAGTCCATCAATTCAATCAACATGCATTCCAATTAATTAATATTACCCACACAGGTAATTTTACCCAACACACGCCGGTCCTTTATACACCGACACACACTGTGGATAGGTGACGTCCACCAACACACATCGAGGACGGTAATATCCACCGACACATATCGGGGATAGGTAATATTCACCGACACACGTCGGGGCGATCAGTCAATTCCGGCCAAGGAGATTGTGTTTTTGCACTCACATGCATCAATTAGGATAATGACCTTAGCATGTTGTCTTCTTATTAAAAACATCAGGTAAAAATATCGTGTGTAGGTAAACGGTCAGATTGAATCCGAAAAATTGATATCTTCCTTTTTAAAATCTCACTATTTTATATAGTATATAAAATCATTTTTGGTGTTAAACTGACACATGGGATTTTCTACTAAATATTGGAATTCCCAAAGTTTTGGAATAAATTATCCAAAAATCTAATTAGCACTCAATGTACACAAATTAACACTCGATTACAGAAATTAACCACACCATTGCAATCAGCACGAAATTCTGATCACTAGCTATCCCGGTCTAATTTTCGGAAAATAATAATTAATTAAATAAAATTACAGAAATTAATTAAATAAATATCAATAAATGCCAAAAATACAAACCTAGGCAATTAAATACTAAAACGGATCAGGAAAATTTCCGAACCAATTTAGATAATTAATACAACCTGTCTAATCTCTAATTAATCTAATTTAACACCCTAACATGCAAGATTGGCTAATTAAATCACTAATCTAATCTAACTAACCACCTAAACCTTAATTAACTTAAACTAATTACCCATAAGCATAGTTAACTCCATAAGCAGAGTTTAGTGGGTAAACTCACCGGATTTGTGGGCCAGTGAGTCCACAGCGACGGCGACGCAGAAACGAGCGATAAACTCCGAAATGGCGACGCCAAACAAAGACTGGGCTGGGCCGAAATCGGCCACGAAGCTGGCTGGAATTTATGGGTGCTGAGCTTGGCTTTGGTGGAGGGGCTGCGGACGTGCTGGCTGAAAACGCTGGCTGGATCGAACTTGGAGTGGACTGGGCGGCTTCGTGAAGAGGAACGGCGAGGGAGCAGCTTCGGTTTGAGGGGAAAAGAAACGTGGACGTGGGGTTGGGTTGCAGGCGTGCGAAGGAGTTGAAGATGGCGGTCAACAGTTTAGCCAAAAGACAGAAGATGGTGGGGAGCAGGGACGCGCGACAGAGGGGGAAATCCGGTGGAGTCAACAAACCGCTTGGCTGGTTGACTTGAGGAGACAAAAGATGGTGGAGCGTGGGCGTTGCTGGCGCGAGGGAAGTGAACGGAGGGAGATGCGGGTGGTCGTGGCAACGAAAGAAAGGAGGAGGGGGAATTGATGGGGGAAGAGGCGTGAGGCGTTGGCTGATCGAAGGAAAAGAGAAAAAATGAAAGCAAAACAGAAGCCAAATGAGAGGGATCGGTCGAGCGAGGAGGGGAACGGAGGAGCGTGCTTGAGAAGCCGAGGGAAAAGGAGGCAAAAGTCAACAAGTTCATCTATTCCATTGAATGCTTGGTCCCCTCAAAGCCCACACACATATCTCTACTGTCCCAAATTACTTTCTTAACATTTTAATCCCACAAATAACCAATATGACGCCAAAATTGCAGCCCCCATATTAGCATCCGAATTTCATCAATTTTGGGCTTCCATTTCTTCATCAAATTTCCCAATTTAATGTATAATTTCAACAAGGAAGAAGTCCACATAATTTTTGCAAGTGCCCAATGCCAAATAGCTCGACTTGAAAGTCAAAACTCCCCTCAATTCAGCCAATCCGAAATTCCGTTCGTTCTCCGAAGCGTCCGTATCGATTTTCCGTAAAAATCCCGAATTCGCCGAAAATTCCTCAAAAGATTAGTCGATGTTCCTAAAATAATTTGTGACATGACAGAACTTTCAATTTCTGAAATTGGGTTCAAATTCATGATTAATTTTAATTTGAAGCGATTTTAGCGTAACTTAGTCTACCGGGTAGCTTTTAGAAATTTTTTTGTGCAATTGACCCGTGGTTGATTATTTTCGAGCCACATTGTACATTTTCGACTCATTGGTGACTCTCGTTGTTTAAAATTTCAAGTTTCCAATATGAACACAGGGTACCAAAAACGACAGAAAAATTGGTCTAATGCCAATCGACAATAATTTTGCAATTAGGTGGAATCACCCATGCTTTGATTACATTTTTAGTCAAATCGACCTATCTCTGATCTTTGATCGATTTTGATAGTGTTGTAATGACTCTTACAGATTAGCATGGTCGAGCAGTCTATTTCTGATCGGATTCTCAAATCTATTGCGTTAAAATCCCTTAATGGCTTCCCCTGATAGTCTAGTTATCTCACGAGTGATCAGCTTAGAGAATAGCACTATCGGCGTGTCGATAACGCGTCCGATTCATTTAATCAAAACAAAATTTGAAAATTCGGATGTCACAATAAGTAATCACATTTGAAATCTTTCAAAACATAAAAATAATGCCAATGTAAATTCATTTTTTAAGTCTTTCGAGCTCAACTTTTTTAGTCTAGGAAATTTTTGATAAAAATTTGATAAATTTATTATGCCATTATTCTCCGTATTATTTCAAATCATAGCAAATGAACATATGGAAAAATGAAAATCTTGGAAAAAAAGTAGTAAATTGTTTATGCCATTGTTCAAGGTCAAATCATATAGGATAGGAACAAATTAAAGAAGCAACATATGAAATATACAACTTATTATGATGAAAAAAAATACAATTTGCATATTTGTATGTCTTTTATAAGTTTGTGTACTCTACTTTGAAGAAAGCAAGAGAATGGACTATAAAAGAAACTAATGTTGAGTTATTAGTTATGCTTCTATTTATATGATCAAACACACACACACACACACACACACACACACACACATCTATCTATATATTTGGAAAAACCATGACGATAGGAAGTTCTCCTCTCATTGCCTAAAACAATAGTAATTTCTAATTACTAGATATAACTTATATGTGCAAGATAGAAAAAAGGAGCATTCAACAAAGAAATTTCCTATGCATCAAACAAATACAATTCGTAAATTACTCTCGTTTTTCCAAAATATAAAAAGCACTATAACATTATTATTCACATACATTTCTGTGAAGATTTGAACTCAACTAACGATTGAGAGAGGCACATAATAGGAGTATGTTATAAAAATACATGTTTGCATGGAAAAAATATTCAACTTGAAAATTTGACTAGTTTAGACAAAAAATCAATATAGGCTTAAAAATTATGATGACTTTTTTTTTTTTTTTTTTTTTTAAATCTAGAAACTAAAAGAGTGTAGAGATGTTTTCATCTCTTTCTAAATTTCCTATTTTATCCTCACCTATATATACATATGTAATAATTGAGAGACGCGATGCTTGGAATCAACTCACGTCCGATCAATATGTTGGTATTTTGTCTTGTCAGAGCCACATTTATTAGAGTAGTATACGAAAGTTGTGACCTTTCAAATTATAATAGGCTATCAAAATGGAGAAAATGACATAAATAGTTCCAAAATTTTGACTCGACGTTTGATGTAATCCTAAAATTTTCAATTCACTCAATGTGGTCCATAAAATTTTAATTTATTTAATACAACATCTGAATTTTTGGTATATGTTCAATTTAGTCCATTGAATATATGGAAATATTTAATGTTATCCCTAATATTCAATTAATAAAAAAAAACTACATTGAATATGTATAAAAAATTTAGGAGTCATATTAAATACTAGGTTAACGCTCATGGATTACATTAAATAAATTAAAATTTCATGGATCACATTATATATTGGACCAAAGTTTATAGACTATTTATGTCATCGTTCAAATAAGGCGTTTTTACCCTTGTGGGGATTAGTCCCGTGGTATGCCGAAGACAATTTCTCACGTGCAGGACACGTGATACGCTGAGATATCCGTAGGCGCTACAGCTTTTTCGAGCCCGCCACACTGGGAGAGAGAGGCGGGGTCGCGGTTTTCCTTTTGGCGGCAGAAATTTCAAAAGGAATTCGTGAATCTTGGCTTCCCCAACACACTGAAATTCACTGAAAATTCCCAGTCCAGAATCTCATTCTCATCGGCTCTCGCAGTTTTCACCCGCTAAACCCTCTTCCTGTTCCTGTCCCTCTCGCTCGCTCGCTCGCAGCTCGTACTTTCCGAGGTGGGTATGGCGGACCCGATCCCGAGTCAGCTGGAAATGATGGGCAGGGAGCTCAAGTGTCCTATCTGGTGAGCCTTCCATACCCAGATGAAAAATAAGAGAACTTGTCTCCGTTTTTGCCCCACAGCAGCTTCTGATGGTCCTGTTCTGTTCGTTTGATTCGAAATCGATAGGATCTCGAGACGGATTAATTTCTTTAATTTTCTTTCTGGGTTCGTTCGCATTTGTTTGGCCAGCCTGTCGCATTTGAATTTGAGCGGGTGCTGGATGAACCCCTTGAAATGTTAAAAAAAATAAAAAATTGAAGTGCGAGCCCTTTACTTCTTGCTGTTCGGTGAACCTTCGTTTTGGCGAAACTTCCATACCCACATGAAAAAGAGGAGAATTTGTCTCTGTTTCTGCTCGATAGCAGCTTCTAATTGTCCTGTTCTGGCCGTTTGATTCAAAATCGAGTGGATCGATCGACTCGAGAGGGATTCGTTTCTTAATCTTTTTTTTTTTTTTTTTTTTTGGGTTCGTTCGCATTTGTTTGGCGAGCTCGTCGCATTTGAATTTGAATTGGTGCTGGATGTACTCGTTGATATGTTTAAGAAAAAATGGAGTGTGATGAACCCTTTACTTCTTGCTGTTCGGTGATTGGGTTTGCCTATTGGGAATGTTGATTGCGGTGCTGTCAATCTCTTGCAGCTTGAGCCTGTTGAATTCTGCAGTTTCGCTCCTATGCAATCACGTGTTCTGCAAGTAAGCCGACTGTGCCTTGTTTCTCATCAATGGTTCCTTGGATGAAATGTAGTGATAGACGTATGTCTGGACACTTGACAACCATCTCTCATTGCTCTTGTCCAGCTCATGCATCATGAAATCGATGAAATCTGGCTCTAATTGTCCGGTTTGTAAGGTGCCCTATCGTTGTGGAGTTATGTTTTAATGTTTTCCCTTAATCATATGACATCAGAATTTTTCCAGTCAGGGCGTTTTTTTTTTTCTGCTCCCCCAGTTTCTAGATACACAATAACTCTGGCGAGAAATTGCAGAAATAAAATGCACATGATGTTGATGCTATCTTAGGTTGCAGTGTGTGGAGTCAGGGATTAAGTCGTTTATATGATAAAATTGGAGCATTTTGAGAGGGACTTCTCTTCCCCACTACGAGTTCTGGCTTTTCTTTACATTGATGAATGGTTAGAGGTTGGACCCATAATAAGATCTATTCTATATCTCGCACACAAGTATTCTGTTAGTAAAGGATTTATTGTTCACACTACGTGGCGATGGAATCTCTATGCTTTTGGTCCGACCAGTTTTTCTCTTCATGGTTTTTGATTTATTTGCGCACAGATTACCAATTGTGTGCAAACCCTTGGGTCAAGTTTCATCTGCCTCTTGGTCTGGACTTAACCAATTCATGGGTGTTGTAGCGGGTCCCATGGGCCTCTGGGGAGCTGGGTTCCAATGTAGGTGCCCCTGGATCATAAAAAAAATTAAAATAAAGAAAAATCTTAAAACTCCTAAATTTGACAAGAGAAGTGACTGTTCTCGACTTATAAATTGTTCAACATATTACAAAGATTTGTGAGAACTAACCCTTCGAATTTTCCAAATCAAAAGAGCTGCACCTTTGGATTCCCTCAGAAGGCTATAATGGCAATGGAGAAAATTGGAGTTTTTGAACTGTTAAAGTATCTGCAGTAAGAGGAATGAGTTATTTAGCCATGCAAAGATTCTTAGATCCCAAATTTTGGTCAATATGTTGCACTTCATAGATAAACAAGCACATTCTGAATTGTAAAACTATGACTTTTTTTTTATGTCTCAAAATCTGGAAATACATGATGCATAGGCTGTCTACCTTCTAGAGTTGCACTTGACGTTCTCTTATGCTAAATTTGTCTGGGTAAACAGAGGTTCGCCCAGCTCCGCACATGGACAGCTTGGTAAGCATATACAAGAACATTGAAGTGGCTTCAGGAATAAACATTTTTGTCAGCCAAAATGCAGCACCCGATAAATTATCAGGTGATGTTTCTTTTTGGTGATTCATTCTTTACACAAGTGATTAAACTGTATAATCCTGGACAGCGCAAAAGAGTTTAATGCATGTCTGACATAAATAGCATTTCTTATCAGCTTCTTTTGGAGGCTGCTGTAGAGTAAATTTATGACATCTTATAGATAAAGGTCACGTTCTTTTGTTGATACTTTTTGTATCATGCTTGTTCTCCTGATTTATTATTTTTTCACTCATGTCAAACACAGATGGGGAGAACCAACTAGAGCATTGTGATGTTAGGAGTAATGGAGATGTTGAAGTGTCTGGTCATGAAGTATCAGAGGGAAAAAGGACATCCAAAAAGAAAGTACCAAGAAAAACAAAAGAAGAGTCCAACACAATCATATCCAGTCCTAATTGTGTAAAACCTTCCTTTCCGAAAAAGAAGAGGGTCCAGGTGCCGCAATATCCTTCTGCTGAATCTTCGCTATGTCCTCCAAATCCAAAAGCTGGATTATGTGAAACTAAAGACAATGAGAAGAACACTTTGGCTTCAGTGAAGCAGAAACTAGCACTGAATGAAAAAGGAGAGCCGTCATTTTTGCCCTTTTTCTGGTTGAGGGAGGAAGAAGATGCTGAGAAGCTGACTCAATCTTCCGATAATGAACAGCTTACAGGCATATCACCTCCTGATGTTCCCTCTTTCAGTGATATGAAGGACTCAGATGATGAGTCGCCCTTTAAGTTGACTACTGAGGTTAGTTTCCATTAATCTCTATTAAAGTCCATCTAACTTGTCAAACGTTGTATCTCATAGTAGCAGGACATTTGGTGAATGTGGTTCTTGATCATAATTAAACTGTTTGTGTAATCATCTTGTAAGTTGCCAACTGCAAATAAACTTATATCTCAACATCTTGCATGAACTTCACTAGTTTCCGAAAACTACTAGTAATATCACCTTCTGATTTTACTCCAACCTCTATGTTTAACAACTCAAACTCATTCTTGCAGTAGGCGCAGTTGCCTCGATTCCAGAGTTAATATCAGTTGAACAATAGATTATTGGACTTAAGACTTTCTCAATTGCCTCACCCTTAAACACAAATTTTGCAGGGAAACAATAATGGTAATCCTGAGGCCAGGGAAATTTACGACAGTGAGATGTTTGAATGGACGCAAAGACCTTGCTCCCCTGAACTTTGTTCAAGTCCCATTAAAGTTCAGGTATCGATCAGGCCATGTTTTGTGTGCTAATAATATTTATGATTTCTTTTTGTGTTTGTTTTGTAGATTGTGACATTTTTGATGCGGTGCAGGTAACTGGTAGTAAGAAAGATTTCAAGGAAGCCTCACAACAAAAAATTGTTATTCAAACAATTAGAAATTTGGATAATCAAATTGATATTGATGATGTGCCATCCCCGGATTTCCCTTCTACGACAATGACTGAGAATAATCATATGAGGAAATTTGCATCCAAAAAGAGAAGCAGAAATAGGAGTGGAAAGTCCCAGATGAACTCCATGACTGGCAATGCCAAGCACGGTCCTGCAGCTCGTCTTAGTTCAAATGAAACATTTGAAACCTGTCATGAACAGCCATCATGGCATAGTGATGAAAATATTTTGACCAAAAAAAACAAATTGAAAAAGAGTAAGAAATCGGTTTCTGTTATCCGTCAAATTAAGACAACAGATGCAGATGTTTCTGGTGAGATTCCAGGCAAGGGCAGCAGTGTCACTGAAGTAGCTGAAACTCCAGCTTCAGAACAGGACAATGATGACAATACTAGCTCTTTCAAGACTGGAAATAACCACAGCCTTGACCTTCCATTCCAGAAAGATCATCTTACAATGTTGAATGAAATAAAGCCGATATCTGCAGAAGAGAGAATCAATTTTGAAGGGCCTGCCATCCAAGACCTAACCAACGAAAACTTGGTGCACAACTCATCCCTTTCAACTTTTCCGTTGGTGAATCTCACAGAGTCGTCTACAGTGAGAAATAAGGATGACAACAACGAGGGAATGAAGTCTGGAAAGTTGCTAACAGACGATCGAGGATTGAGACTAAAGGAGAGTCAGAAATGTAATTCTTTGGTAATCTCAGATGCTGGGTTGGATGATGGGAGTCCAGAGGTTGGTGATAATGCCCAAGTTGAGGAAGCTCAAACAAATCATGACACGAGAGCTGCAAGTGAACTTCCAATAGCTGAGAAACTACAAGATTCAGATGAAATGGTTTTGCGAAAATGTGGGACCATTCCCCAGGATGTTCAGTGTGCTTTCTGCCAGTCATCAGAATGCTCAGAGGTCCATTTGCTTTATTTTCATGCAAATTTTATTTTCGATCTGGAATGTAATGCCTTAGACTCAGAAGCTCAAAATGCTACATATGCAATGTACAATGGCAGGCTTCGGGAGAGATGGTCCACTACAGTAATGGGGAGCCTGTTCCTGCAGATTACAATGGAGGATGTAGGATCATACATTCACACAAGAATTGCACTGAATGGTAAGAAACACTGGAAATATGACAAAAATACAACCACCTTCCCGTTTACATTTATATAACGAGCTAAAAAATTTGGTTAATGGATGTCAGAGGAATGTCTTGATGGTGGTCATATCGTATGTTTCTGCATCCTTCCATCTTTAAATTATATTAAAACAGCGGTTGCAGAAGCTTCAAGCTTCAAAATTGTGACTGTCTTGTATCAAAGGCGGCTATTAGTTTTGATGTGGCTGAGCTTAAAGAGGAGGAACTATACATGTGCAGGGCTCCTAACGTCTATTTTGTGGATGGTAAAGCTATTAATCTTGAAGCTGAAGTACTCAGGAGCCGAAGAATAAAATGTTGCTGCTGTGGAATCAAAGGGGCAGCTCTTGGATGCTATGAGAAAAGTTGTCGCAAGAGTTTTCATGTCACTTGTGCCATGAATATCCCCCAATGTAGATGGGATACTGTAAGTTTCACAGATGCACTCGTAATTTGTATACAACATTTGGTTGGGGACAACTTATATATGTTTTTCTTTTGCTGAAACTCTCATTGAAACAGGTTAATTTTGTTCTATTGTGCCCGCTTCACTTTTCTTCTAGATTACCTATTGAAATTCCCAGACATCAAGAGATGAAGAGTTCTTCAAAAGAAGAGTATGCTAACATCCTTAACAAGTTTGATTAAATGACCTATTTTTGAGTAACATTATGAGCCTGATGAGATGGGTTACACATAACTTTGACAGGCGATCACAACTCGTTCATGATGAAAATGACGAGAAGCATCAGCTTGTCGCAAACTCAAAGCGGATCTATTGTGGATCTCACGACAAAATAGTTCTGTGTTGTTCAGCTTTAACAAAAGCTGAGAGGGTAATAAATTATTGATGGATTTGAGGCTTTTGATATTTGATATTATTTAGGATTATTGAAAGTCATTGATTCATTACTTCAGGAAGCGGTTTCTCAATTTGGGAGGGCATCCAGAGCAACAGTGGTGCAAAAATGGAATCCAACTGTGACCCATGTGATTGCATCAACAGATGAAAATGGAGCTTGCAAAAGGACGTTCAAAGTCTTGATGGGTATCCTGGAGGGCAAGTGGATACTGAGTGTCGAATGTCAGTATGGAACTGTAAACATTAAATATAGTATTCAATTCCTAGTATATCGGTCCGTGGTGTGTTTATGTTGCTAAGGCTAGTGTCTTCTGTGTTCATGTGTCCAGGGATAAAAGCTTGCATGGAAGCAATGGAACATATAAATGAGGAGAGATATGAAATTAATGTTGACATTCATGGAATGAGGAACGGTCCTCGACTTGGAAGACAAAGAGTCATTAACATGGTGGGCATCTATTTCACTCAACTGCATAATCTGTTTGACTATTTTTAGTTATCTAATATTCTCAGACATTAAATTATAAAATTTCTGTTGGCTCTTCCATTGATGTGCCCCTCAACTATATTTGAGCACTTCTGTGTTGAAATCTGGCATTCTATAGTAAGAGGACTTGCATGCGTTGTATTGCAATCTGACAGAAATAGTTGCCACTGTAGACTGTCATGGCAGCATAACTGCGCTTCAAGCAAATAGCACAGTATCGAAGGGCTTCACACGTTTGTCTTGTAGTGAGCATTTAACTGAAAAGTCATTTGGCTTGAAAGTCCTGTCATCGGATTTGATTATCTAACCTAGTAGTCTAAATGACTTGAACAATTCGGTTCCCGCGTAAACTTTCACTCTTAATGTGCTCATTTTATATGCATGCTCATGGTATGCTATGGAATTCAAATATAGTGTCTTACCGTTCATGCATGTGGATTGTGGACTTGCATCTCATTTTGGTTGGTTTCCTCCTATGCAGCAACCCAAACTATTTGATGGGCTTAAGTTCTATTTCACGGGAGATTTTGATCCTTCATACAAAGGGTACCTACAAGATCTTGTAGTTGCTGCCGGCGGCACTGTGCTTCACAGAAAGCCCATTGCTAGCGATGAGCTAGCCCCCTTACCTCCATCCATCACTTCAACCTTCATAATATACAGCCTTGAGATGCCAGACAAGTGTGGTCTGAGCAGGGATATGATCATCAAGCGCAGGTTGTCTGGTGCAGAGGCCCTCGCTAGATCAACAGGAGCAAAAGTGGCAAGCAACTCATGGCTTTTAGATTCTATTGCAGCATGCAAGTTAGGAGATCTCTGATGAAAATATTCCTTGTTTGTTATTTAAAGAGCTCCGCCATTCCTCATGGTTTTTTCGTTTCATCATAAATGACAGCGAATGGGTCGGGGCTCTTCTTTAGAACTGATTTTAAAAATGAAAGTTCCATATTTTTAGGTATTGATATGATAGGTGAGCACTATCACCTTTTTTCTACTCTCTAACTTGTTAATTTTACAATTCCCCTCTTTGGTTTTCTTAGCTTCTCATGAACTATTGCTTGCCAAACTTGGTGGATTTGCAAAAATCCTTCTCTTCGGGTATCTTTAACTTCCTATAAAATGCTGCTCTCAGACGGACATGTAGTCTGGCTGTCTAAGGACTACAGATTCATGTGAAAGGCAAGTTTTTTCGATTGGTCGCGACTTGATTTGCAATAATTTCTATTTGATGTACTGCCTCAGGTTAGTAATGGTATTTTGGCTTGACAAGAGGATTCCCATGAATCCTTACCCCAAACTGAGAGCTTATGCTAGTGTCTTGGTTGGATAATCAGGATACTTGCCCTGGGGACATTCGGTTTGCTTCACATCTTTTCTGGAAAAGAGCTCAACCAATTGACCTAGGGCAAGATTTCCTCAACCACCTTATTTAAACTAGTTATTTGACATTTTCTTGGATTTAGGATACATTTTTTTATTTAGTTTCTTTGTCCTTCGTTACTAGGTAATTTTCTCTGGTAGGAGTCTTATTAGATCTTGGCTAAAAAATATGGCCCAAGGCAAGAACTTTTTTGTGAGTTTGCTTGATCGATTTGATTACTGAATATTGCCTATCTAGCGTTTCTTCTTTCTCATTGGATTTGGTGTCTCTTTTTCCTTACGGCTTTCTCTACATTCTTCCCCTTTCTTGCTATATGTTTTTTTCCTTACGTTTTTGCCATTCTGAACCCATCCTGCTACGCACTTCTATTTTACTATATTTGGTATCGAAGTGTTGTTCAATATGCAACCCATCGCAACATGACAATCTTAGAAATTTGTAGATTGATTTTACGTGCCACTTTCAATACTCATGAAATTCGACTGGAAGTTGTGATTATTGCGGTTATATTAATTATCAAGATAATTATAGTAACTTAAATTGTCAAACTTCTTGTGAATAGAATGATAATTAGTGAACATCGCAATTCTATAAAAAATCGATCATGTCGGGATGTTGAATTTCAAGATCTCTATTCTAAGGCCCTTAAAGCTTGTCATGATGTCCAATACGGATTTAGAAGATTTCATAATGATTATCAAAGAAAACAAAATTGAGTGGAAACAGATGGAAATATACTTAGGTGACTTGCCATATTATATAAATATTGATTCGATATCCATTGTCACATGTATATTATCTAGGGTTATCAAATGGATGGGTCGGGTCAAGATTTCATAATGATTATCAAAGAAAACAAAATTGAGTGGAAAACATATGGAAATATACTTAGGTGACTTGCCATATTATATAAATATTGATTCGATATCCATTGTCACATGTATATTATCTAGGGTTATCAAATGGATGGGTCGGGTCAAGATTTCATAATGATTATCAAAGAAAACAAAATTGAGTGGAAAACAGATGGAAATATACTTAGGTGACTTGCCATATTATATAAATATTGATTCGATATCCATTGTCACATGTATATTATCTAGGGTTATCAAATGGATGGGTCGGGTCAAGATTTCATAATGATTATCAAAGAAAACAAAATTGAGTAGAAAACAGATGGAAATATACTTAGGTGACTTGCCATATTATATAAATATTGATTCGATATCCATTGTCACATGTATATTATCTAGGGTTATCAAATGGATGGGTCTGGTCAAAAATGATCCGACTCATATTGGTGCCACATCATTTTTCTGTGTGCACCAAATCAGCATCTCGCACTCGGAAATTGGCTGGATTCTGATTAAGGTAGTGGCATTTACAAGAACTGCAATTTCGTACATTGAGTTCCTTCTTGGGTCCCGTCGGACCACATACCGTTTATGCCATTTCCTATTTTCCTTGCTATAGCAGGTTGTCATAACTAATGGCATTTACGGGAAGAAGCTGGTCCCGGCGATCGGGAAAGAAACAAACGCGGTTGGAGCTGTCATTGAGGGTGGCAAGGTGAGGCCGAAGCACCGCTGCGGCCCGGGTCACGCACTAAGGATGCGAAGCCCAGAAGAGCGAGAAAACAAGGGCTCTTGTTTGGCAGCGGCGGTTCTCGGAGTCGCTAGCCCATGCTTAGACGTTGAGGTTACAGGGAATGAGCAAACGAAGCATTGGGGTCAGCTCCACGAGTGTTGTAGCTGAGAAAAATGGTTGCTTGGAGCTCCAAGAAACTGGTGAGCCGAAACCAGGGGATCTCGTTTGGGATCGCCGGAGGCAACGCTGGCAGCTATTGACGGTCCGGAAGGGATCGGCAACGGCTGCGATGTTGCCCCGAAGGCTTCTTTGGCGGGCGACACCAATGATGAACACGGTCATGGCTGAGTTCATGCGGAGAAGGAGATTGACAGAAATAAGGGGGAGCATGCGTGGAAATGAAGAAAATAAAAATAAAAAGTCACGTATCGACGAAGATGTATATCGGCCTCCTGTCTTAAGAAATGAACAAAAAAAAAAAAAAAGCCACTTCAATATTCCTATTAGTCATATTGAATGAATTCAAGGGAGAGATTTGACCACATCAATCTGACAAGATTTAAAACTTAATTGTAATTTTTGTTATTCTAGAATTCAGTTACACTTTCATCACATGTTTTAGGACTTTTAGCGTGTTTATTTTCAAGTTCTTTTTTGATCGATCATTGTCAATTTTAAAATCCATAAGTGGATTTTTCAGAGTATAGGGATGCTAATGATTGCCATTATCAAAATATATGGTTCTAAAACTGTTGTGATGATCAATCTAAGCCAGAGGTAGTTAGAGATGCTTTAACAAAACTTCATAAGAAAATAGTTAGAGAAATCTTTGAAGATTGAATTATGTCCCAAGAAGAAATTTCATGTTTAAATTTGAAATTACTTTCTTATCTCAATTTTGATGATGCTTTGGATCCAAAAATACAAATATGATAATGTAAGAGATGATTGTGAAGATATAATTCTAAAAGAATGTAAATATAGGGTGGTTTATCACTATCAATCGTATATTTTTCCCAGAAAGTTTAGTATTCTACTCCGCTAATTTGTGAAGTTAAGCTAACCAATTTCAATTAACTAACATTAAGAAATATAAACAAAATTCAAAGAAAATATAAAATGAGTTTGCCATTAAATTTTGATGTTTTTTATCCCAAAAAAATTATAATTATGATAAAGTATTTCACTTTTAACTTTTGGAATCCTTACTTCATATGTCCACTTATTTAGGGGTGATCAGTTCTTGCTCAAAACTAGGAATAGACGACTCCCGATTCGATATTGGATCCAGAATTGGCCCGATTTATGTTTTTGTATAAAAAATCAATTCTTATAGTAAAATATAAAAGTTTTATCATTGCACCACAAAAATTAATATTGGTCAAATGGTTATATTGTTATTTGTTCATCTTGAAAAAGATGGTTCGATTCCCGATGGATGCAAAACTATGTATATTTTCTCGAATAAGTTTCAAAATCGGCTTAGGAAACTGGCAATTACTACCTTAGAATTGGGAATCAAATTAATCCTAAGCCTGTTCTAGGTTCCAAACCTGATGCTCACCCCTACACTGACCTGTCTACTCGGGCAGGCTTCTTTTGATGGAGCCGGTCAAAAGCTGATCTTAAGATTATGTTTTTTTGCATGAAAAATAATATTTACTTTAAATTGTAAATCTCCAGCAATTAAAAATATATTTCTCTATATTTCTCGACAATACTTATTCTTTTATAACTTTCCCAAAGAATGTTTACACGTACTTATTAATACAGGCCGATAAATTGAGTTTTGATACATATCTTGCATAAAATTCTAGCTGATTTTGGTTATCTTTTATCAATTCATAATTATTTCTTCTAAGTTGGTCATTAGATTTTGTATCTTTATTAGTAACCAGCCACCAATTTTTCAAATGAAAGATAAATAGTCTCTTAGTATGAAGGAAGAAATATTGCAAGATGCATTTTATTGCCAAACTCATGGCAATTAATATTCTTCATATATCTGTATGAAATTCTTTCTTCCCTTCAAGAAAAATATTTATTTTCAGCAGTAGAATTCATATTTGCACAAACATATATTTCTCTTCTAGACAACACGTTAAACACACGTCTGTTCAAATTGTTAACAGATTATAATTTAAATTTGTTGAAAATAGCCTCTTTGTTATGCTACTCTTGATTTCAACTGAAAAATTTGCAGATTGCTTGCGGACATGGGCGATAAATATCAGTGACTATTAATTTAGCCATGAAATCAGTAACTTTCTACAATGAAAAATAACTTTCGACCTATTAAATTTAGTAACTTCACCACGTTAATCGTCACTTTTTATATAATGGTGAAGTTTGAGCATAATGGCGACTAGTAATTTCTTGATGAAGTTAGTAATATTTAATTTTGAAAGTTGCTTATCCATGCGATTAATGAAAATGATAAAAGGGACTTTGGATATATCAATAATAAGTTACATCCGTACGTGCTTAGTGCTTGTCAAAAAACCCGTGATTAACAACTTTCCGAAATGCTAAAAAAAGATAATATAAGTAGTAAGCTTCAGAAATAGCAGTGCTGGAGAATTCGCACTTGCAAGTTGCACCCCTAAAGAAACCTAATGCACACAGAGCTACATTATTGGAATTAAGTGAGACTGATCCTACTGAAGCATTCTTCGACAATCTTGCTACCCGCTCCGACCACCGATACATTCCCTCGGATCGCAGCATACTAGGAGGCTGAATCCGAAAGCTACACATCCTTATTCATCCACCAGAGCAAACATATCTCTAGGAACCGAGAGCAATTCCAGACATCCTAGTACTTTCCTGTCAAGCTGCAGAAACCAAGCTTTTCTTTGAATCAAATTTCCAGTAGCTAACCGATTGCAATTCATGCTAAAACAATAAAAAAGAAGAAGAAGAAGAAGCAAATCAATTTATTTTGGATTCACTTTGATATACTATAGCACCAAAATAGAGTTTTAGTAAACTGACAGTACTCAAAAATGTATTGCAGGCCTTTTGCAAGTTTAACATATGTACAGATACGGATGGTGGAAAATAAACAACTGTCATCTTTAAAGAAATACCTTCAGTTATGTATTACCTGTACGTTTGCGTTTGCATAAACAATACAGAATGTATAGCAACGAGAGAAGAGAAAAGTTTTAATAAAATTAATGCTATTAACCTGTTGTTCATTTTTGTCCGTGTAAATCCCTTGGGAAGAGTTTCTCCCTAATCTTTTGCAGCTGATTTGTGGCTCCACTGATGCTCATCCGTCTTCCAGGCACTTCATCGGAGCAAGTGACTCCAATATTATATACTGTAACCAAGCACTCTTGAAATATGCCATTGCTTTCGGAGAGCCAATGCCGAGGATTGTTGGGGCTTAAATGATTCTCTCTTTCTTGAAGAAGAATGTGATTCGTAATTTTCAGCACTTGTCCAGGCAAAGCTTTAGCCACAAAACTATGAAGAGTCAAATCGTCTCTAAATATGTCATCAGTGGGACTTAACCCTGTGAACATCTCCAATAAGAGGATGCCGTAACTATAGACGTCGCCTTCTCTGGAAACCTCACATCCCATTGCATATTCTGTGACAAATGTAGATCATAGTGCAGGTGAAATTTGGAGTACAGATCATTAAAGTCGAATGTAATGGGCGTAAGAGGTATCTTGTAGCTACCAAACTCACAAAAAGACCCATAAACATTTTTTTACCAAAATAAACTTTCTTAATTTAAAAGAGAGATAACCTGGTGGAGCATAACCAATTGTTCCTCTTATGCCCATTGAGCTCATCTGATTAGCCATGGTATCACCGGATGATCCAAGGAGGAACTTTGCCAATCCGAAGTCACCAACATGAGCAACCATCTCAGCATCTAAGAGGATATTGCTTGGCTTTAGATCACAATGAACGATGGGGATGTGGCACTGGTGATGAAGATAATCCAATGCAGAAGCAACACCAATAGCAACGTTTATCCTTTGAAAGAAATTCAATTTTTGGATAGGTTCATTCCCGTGAGATGGTGTTGGGTTTGGGTGTAGCCACCTTTCTAGGCTTCCCTTTTCCATGTACTCATAAACTACGGCCTTAAAATCATTTTGCTGATAATCAATACCTGAGCAAATTGTCACTATCTTGAGAAGATTTCAATGTCTGATGTTCTTTAATGTCTCGCACTCCGCCATGAAGCTCTTTAGAGCACCTCGATGCAATAAATGAAGCACCTTCACTGCAACAGTTGTACCATTCTCCTCAAGTGTCCCCTTGTAAACAGAACCAAAGCTTCCAACACCGATCAAATTCATTGAACTAAAACCATCGGTTGATTTTAGGAGTGTTTGATAAGATATGTGTGGCCACGAATCCTCTATGGAAGTTGAAATTGGTTCTTTTACTGTCTTCTTCAACCAGCAAAGATACAAGAAAACTAGAGTAAGAGCTATTCCAAGAATGCCAAAAATAACACAAACCGACAATACCAATATATGGATTTTTCTTCTCTTGGAGCTCATGGAGATGCACTTGGGGAGGTGAAATGCTGTCAATCCCCCACAAAGTGCATCGTTGCCAATTATCGAAGTCACGGTAGCATTCTTAAATACTCCTTCATGTGGTAGCATGCCTTCAAAGTTATTATAAGACAAATTCAAAAGTTTTAAGGAACGAAATAACACTAAGAAATCTGGAATTTGACCTGACAAATTGTTGCGTGAAAGATCTAGTTCTTCAATGCCTCGTAACGATTTGATCGATTGAGGAATGGACCCGTGGAAGAAGTTACCCCCCATCCTTAGCATTGTCAATCTAGTGCAATCCCCTAAACTATTTGGGATTTCACCTACCAACATATTGTTAAAGATGTCCAACTCAGTTAGAGTCCTCAAGTTCCCTACTTTTGTGGGTAGAACCCCACTTAGATGGTTCTGAGACAAGTCCAGATAGATTGTTATCGATGAGAGACCTATGAGTTGTGGGGGTATGGTACTGCTAAGATTGTTAATAGAAAGATCAAGCCACTGGAGAGATTGACACTTCGATAGATGTGAAGGAATTTGCCCATGAAAGTTGTTCGAACCAAGACTTAATCCGATCAACTTGGTTAGATTTCCTAAAGAAGTGGGGATTGTCCCTCTCAGCTTGTTACTGCCTAATTGCAATACCATTAGATTTTGTAAATTCCCAAAATTTGAAGGGACCTCACCTGAAAACTGGTTGAGAAACATACTTAGTACATTCAAGTTGACTAGATTTCCAATCTCTCTAGGAATCTCACCAAATATCAGGTTCTTGCTCACACCAAATGACCAAAGAGTGCTCGAGAAGTTACCTACGCATTTGGGTAATGCCCTGCTGAGCCTGTTCTTATCAATTGCAAAGTACTCTAATCCGGTGGAGTTTGTCAATGAGCATACAAATCTCAAGTCTTTAGAATTTCCACTTCCCAGCTGGTTATCAAAGATGGCAAAACGCCAAAGCTCAGGCATATTTCCAAAAGAAGGCACTTTCCCTGAAAGCTTGTTCATTGCAGATTGAAAAAACTCTAGGTTTGTCCAATTGGACATTGAGGGAGGAATCGGTCCCTCAAATTGGTTCCTGCCAATGCTAAAATATTGAATATTTGGGAGTGTCAAGCCTATGTCTGCAGGAAGACTCCCCTGAATTTGGTTATCTGTAACGTCAAACCAAAATATATAAGAGAGATTGAGTAATGAGGATGGAATTGTGCCGGACAATCTATTTCCTTGGACACCTATAGCTGATAAATTTGCCAGGCTACCTAGAACATTGGGAATGCTCCCGTCCAAGTTATTTCCCGTGAGTTCAAGAACCTGCAGTGAAGACAAGTTTCCAAAGGAGGAAGGCACATTCCCAGAGAGTGCATTTTCATAAAAAGACAAATATTGTAGCTTGGACAATGAACCGAGTTCTGTGGGAATTACTCCAGTTAGTTGGCTGTATGCAATGCTGAGGGTTACAAGTTTTGAGCAACTTGACACGTTTCTGGGAATTTCTCTGGACAGTGAATTGTTGTCTATCTGTAGCAGGAGTGGGCGGCGCAATCGCCCGACTTGCGGAGGGATTTCTCCAACGAGACTATTATTTGAGAGATCAAATTTTCTCAAGAAGCTTAGGTTTCCAATATGAGGAGAGATGGACCCTGAGAGTCCTAGCGAGTTCAAGTCTAGGACTGCGACCCTCTGGTGTCTAAGGTTGCATATAACACCGTACCAGTGGCAAAATCCAACAGTGTTGTTCCATGAGTCAAGCACCCTGTAAGGGTCTTTGACTGTGGCCTTAAACATGAGGAGTGCGAGTTTGTCGGTTTCATTCGTGGCGGAGGAGATGAGGACAAGGTACAATGCAAGTACAAGAGAGAGAGGGAAATGGCATGGCTGTAACTGCGCAAAACTAAAGTGCGCAAGCTCCATAGCTCGAGCAGAAGTGGGTAGATATGAAAGGAGGGACCGTAAGAGGAAACGAGAGATGTGGCAAGTGCTGATGCAAACTATGAATAGATTTATAAGGAGCGGTGGAGTGTAATGGAGAACGTTTTGCAGAGCCTTTCTAGTTTTCCTTTTTCCATGTTGTAGACAAAGCCAAAACAACGGCGAATGAGTAGCTGTCAACCGTCAAACCCCCGACCTTGGCTCCAACACTAAACGCATTGGACAAGTTGCACTACTTTTTCCTCCAAACTATCACAAGTAAATGATATTGACTCTTTAGCCAGTGTTCCTAACCATCCATTGGTTTTTGCTTAGTCCCCCGTGATGATAATACATAAAAATCATTGTGAAAATTCTATATGGCTTATCCTTTAAATTCAGCCCGCTTCAAATCAGGATGACTAATCCAACCAATCTTTTAGGGAAGGGGGGTGGGGGGCAAAAGTCTTGCTTATATTTTCTTTTGAATTAAAACCATTTTACGGGTTGGATCAATCACAATAGTCGGATGGAAAACTGGGCCGGTGGGGGGAAAATGTCTTGCTTATATTTACTTTTGGGTTGAGCTCGTTTTACGGGTTAGTAGTCAGGTGAAAAATTGGGGAAGCTCAACAATTGGGATGTTGACTTCAAGTCAATCGCTTTTTTGACCTTAGTCCATCGTTAATACTCTGAATTATCTCCATGAGAAAGTGGCCATTTGATGTGGGAGCTAGGATGTCACCGTGCCACAGCCACAATGGCTTCTCCTCCCACGCTCCTATTACATATTTCATTTTCCTTTCCTTTGGATTTCTTATTTTTCGAATTTTGGAACACACATTCTAATTTATATTCTTATTTTCCGAATTTTGGAACACACATTCTAATTTATATTCTTTTTAAACTTTTCTCTATTTGCCACATGGAATGCCACATAGGACGCCATTGTAGTGCTTCACAATAATTTTTTCACGGCCACATCGGCATTTTCATTTAAGTAAAAGAAGAGAGAGTAAAAAGAAAGAGTATATGACTCAAGAGCCCAATTGCCCCAAAAACATATTCGGGGACCTCATTGCACAAATTTGAAATGTTTTGGGATTACCTCGCATTTTTTCCTCACAAAATAATGAAAATAGCAAGTCTCGAAAAGGGTAGTGCAGAAGAATTTGCACCTGCCCTCGCTAGAGAAATCTGATACACAAAAGTTAACCGATTGGAATTAAGTGAGACTGATTATACTGAGGCATACAAGGATAGTACCTACTACGCACATTAAGCGTCGATACGTATCCTTGAACCGCCGCATTCTAGAAGGCCGAACCTAAAAGCTATATCACCTTATTCACCCACCAAAGCGATAATGTTGCCTCTATTTGACTGAACATAGCTCTAGGAAGAGAGCAATTTGTGACATCCAATTATTTTGTGCTTCAACTAAGCTAACAGAGAGCCATTGTTCCTAGTCAAATTACAGAACCCAAGCTTTCGTTGGATATTTTATTTTTTTGTGATAACCCTTTTAATTTTATTCATCAAAATATTTTATTTTTCGTGATAACCCTTTTAATATATTTGTTGATATTTGATCGTTGTTTGTTAAAAGGGTTATCACAAAAAATCCTAAGTTGTCCCATCTGTGACAAATCTACCCCAAGCTAAGTTTTTGCCAACAAATAACCCTAAACTAGTTCACTTGTGATAAATTTGTTAAATTTTACCTTTAAATTGTTGAGTTGGAGAACATGTGACAGTTAACAAGTGTACCAATTTAGATTTTGCCATCTGTTTGTCACAGATGTATCAATTTAGGATTTTTTAAGGTTAAAAAGTTGATTTGTGGTAAATTTGTCACATATGTACTAGTTTGGGCTTTTTGATGATTAAGAGTGCGTTTCGTAACGCTTCTTCTCTCAGGAATAATTTTTGTTTAGAAATATTTTTTTTCTATTTCTGTTCTCGGGAACAATTTTTGAGCATTTTAAGGCGTTTGGTAATTGCAAAAAAATTCCATTTTCGAGCGTAAATGTGTTTGATATGACTCCAAATATTTTTGTGACTCAAAATTTCTTTTAATTTATTAATAATTTTATTACATTTTTCTTTTTTCTTTTTCTTCTCCTTTCTTTAGCCGGTCACGGCCTTGGCCATTGTTGGCCGGCAATCGGCAAATGAGGGCCGGCGAGGTCGTCGGCCTCAAGGAAGCCTTGCCAGCCACCGACGAGGTCCCCTCAGGCCTCGCCCTGGCTGGGGGCAAGGTCGGCGTCGTTGTGGCTAGGCGAGGCCCTCCCCAGCGATGTTGACCTTGTGGTGGCCGAGTGAGATCGACCTCTCTGGTGGCTAGGCAAGGCTCGGCCTCGTCAGATTTGGATGAGATTGAGCCTCGCCCAGCCATAACGAGGCTCAGGGGACCTCAATGGTGGCCGATGAGGTTGCCGAGCCTTATATGGCTTGTCGTTGGCCCTCACCCTAGCCAACGACCAGCTAAAGGGAAGAAGAGAGGAAGAAAGTAAAAGAAAAGAGAGAATGCTTATTTATTGAGTTGTGTTCGAGAACAAGAAGCATCTTTTTTTTTGTTCAAAATCTATTCTCAGCAAAAAAAAAAAAAAAAAAAAATTGCCAAACACGTTTTTGTTCCATTTCTGTTCCGGGGGGGGACAAAAACACTTATTCTCAGGAGTATTACCAAACATACGCTAACAAATTAATTTGGGGTAAATTAATCACGAATATATCAATTGGTGGTTTTTGGTGGTATTAACCCTTGTTAAAATTAAGATGTGGTTCTTATAATTTAAATCAAGATCGGTATTTCTAGCCAAACGATATTAATAAGTGTGCCCTTCCTCCATTTTACATTCAAAATTTCATGGCCTTCAAATTAATTATGCTAATGGATTTTTTTTCAAGTTAATCTATAAATGAAATTAAGATATTCTATTTTGAATTCGTGCTACGTGGAAATTAGAAATGTATCTTATCAACTTGCTTTATCACTTGTCCTAGCGGGAGTACTCAACGCTTTCCATGTATTTATGTTGCGAAAGTATACTCCTACTCCTAGTCCTAATAATGTCGTTCATTACAGGACCCTACAAAATTCAAGAAAACATGACTTAAAAGTTGCAAGCCAAGCATTGCGGCATCCCACCATTCCTTATGTGAAGGGCAATAACAAAATTATAGTGAAAGACAGGTGGCATGAGAGCTAGAGAAAGAAGAAGAATGGAGTGAAGCTTTTGGATTTATTTTGAGGAGGCAAGAAGGGAGAGAGAGAGAGAGAGAGAGAGAGAGAGAGAGAGAGAGAGAGAGAGAGAGAGAGAGAGAGGCTAAGGAGATGGCCAAGATGACCGGACATGCTTAAAAGCTTCTAGCGGTCTATGATTTCATAAGTATTCTCAAATAATCCTAGGACAATATTGGAAATGTATACTTATATTTTGGAGAATACTACTATTTAATAAGGTAAATGGTAGATAGGGAAATTGGATTTCCACCCTTAGGTCAAAGGGAGAATTACGGTTGTAATTAGAAGAACTTATGTACACACAGGCATCATTTCCCCCTCATTCGCATTATTCCACAAATCCAACACAATAAGAGTAATAGAGCATTCTCTCCCAAAACACTTCTCTCTTTTGAGTTTCTCTCTACAATCCTAGGTGAGCCAAGTGTTGGAAGTTTGTTTATAAAACAAACTAAGTGTGTGCATCCTCGTCCCACATATGAAAAGTGGAAGGAGGTGGGCCAATTAATAAGTGCGAGCGTTCTCTAATGTGTTTAAAGAAAAAAAGATTGGGTGTGGGAGCCCCACAATACCTGCGTGTGGGTGCGCAAATAATTGCGTGATTTTGGCACGATTATTAGGCGCACTTTGCATGCTTGCGCACTTGCACCTTAATTAACACTAACCCCTTCATTTTATTTTATTTTGTATTGTTATCTTATTAACCTTTATTAATTCAAAGGTTGTTTTTATTTATTAAGTATTTTTAGAAATTATGAAAATTCGAAATAAAATAATATGTATTTATTATTATTTTTATTATTTCGAATTTTTTATATGTGTCTTTTCAATACAATTTTTGGAAATTACACTTGTTTAGTTTGCCATAATTCCCGAAAGGTTGCATTTGTTCATTTTGCAACTCCTTCCGAGCGAAGAAATACCTTTGTTCAATTTGCAACATTTCGCAAAGAGTTGCCCATGATTCTTTGAGATCGATATATATCGGTTTTTTTTGGATGAATGAGCATGAGATCAATTATGAGTCTTCTTTCCAAAACTACAACCATCTTTTCAATCGTTTCTGTCACGACCCCAACTCCATCTCTAGGGTCACGAGTGACGGGGGTTATTTTTGTGACGTCCTAGGCACATTGCTATCCCATTCTTTTTATCTTTTCATTAAGTACATGTGGAAGCGTTACAAACAACACCCAGACAACAATAAGCAACAAGGAAAACAACCACTTGCAAATATACAATAACATCAGTTACATTTACAAGTCCCATTGTCACGAGCCATTATATTTACAACCACTACATTTTCTATGTTTCAAAGATCGGGTAAACCTTAGCTCCTCTAGCAAGATTGCAACTCTAGTACTAATGGGAGACCTCAATGCCTATAATTCTGAAAAACGACGAGGTGAGTCGTGGACTCAATAAGTAAAACTCCTAATTCTCTACTAGGAAGACATCTCATCATCAAAATCCAATAGGTACAACACTCGCAATGCAATGTCGATGGCAGATCAATAGCAAACTTATTGCTATGCTCGACTACATGCAGATGTCCATCACCATATACTTCAATGCATGCTTACCTAGTATATTAATGAACATATCAACATATCATGCTTATGCATATATCGGCACTCATGCAAATTCATTTACTGTCGTTTTAGCTCAACCAGGCCCTCCCGATTCAATCGAGGCATTCGGCTTCAAGCTAGGCATCCTAGCTCAACTAGGGCATCTCTGCTCAATCGAGGCATCCTGGCGCTAGCTCACCAAGGCATCCGGGCTCAACCTAGGCATCCTGACTCAATCAAGGCATCCCGGGGCTAGTTTACCCAATGCATTTGGGCTCAACCCAAGCATTCTGGCTCAACCAAGGCATCCCGTTCAATGAACGAGGCATCGCCGCCAATGCAATGTGGCGATGGACGCTTTTTCCTCTTTAGGTGCATCATATAAGCACATCACACAAGCCGGTTCTTCATCTTTCATCTTAGCCAATGCATACAAAGCCCGATAGTGTGAATGCATTCAATCACGTGAACATGAGCAAACCATACAAAAGAACATTACAACAAAAACGCAGTTTACACGGGTGAGCACACCACTAAACTTAACGACGTAGGCTATCGTCCTAGCTAAGAGTGGGAGATTTTATTTACATACGATAAACCTTGATAAACTATAGGTGATTTTACCAATAGAGAGTTGTCCAACGAGGTGGTGAGTGAGGGTGCGTTTGGTTCAGCATTTTGAAAGCCCATTGGAAAAATGCAAAACAGTTTAGCTTAAAGGATTTTAGGCAAATGCAAAGGCCATTTGGTAAACTATGCTTTGAGAAGCAACTTTGAGACAAATATTGTTTGGTAAAAAACACATTTGAAAAGCTCTTTGGGTGATTAATATATTTTTTTTAATTTTATTTGTTTAAAATTGAAAAAAAAATGTATCCAACTTTTTAAATATAAAATTTGACAATAATACTAAAAAATCGAATACATATATATAATTTTTTTTTAAAGAAAAGACCAAATCCTTCCATGAAATATTTTAATTTTTATTTGTTTAAAATTGAAAAATAATGGATGCAACTTTTTAAATATAAATTTGAAAATAATGCTAAAAAATCAAATACATATATATTTAAAAAAAAGACTAAACCCTTTATCAGAATTTTTAAAGTTTTAATTGTTTAAAATTGAAAAAAAATAATGTATGCAACTTTTTAAATATAAATTTTAACAATAATACTAAAAAATTTGAATACATATATATATTTAAAAAAATAGACCAAACCCTTCATCGGGATTTTTTAATTTTTATTTGCATAAAGTTGAAAAAAATGATGTATGCAAATTTTTAAATATAAATTTTCACAATAATGTAAAAAAAAATCAAATTCATATATATATATATATATATATATATATATATATATATATATATATATATATATATATATAAAAAAAGACCAAATCCTTCGTCAAAATTTATAATTTTTTATTTGTTTAAAATTGAAAAAAATAATTTAAGCAACTTTTTAAAATATAAATTTGAAAATAATGCTAAAAAATCAAATACATATAAATATATCTAATATTTTCTTTAAAAAAAAAGACCAAACCCTTCATCGGAATTTATAAATTTTTAATTTTTTAAAGTTAAAAAAGTAATGTATGCAACTTTATAAATATAAATTTTGACGATAATACTAAAAAAAAAAATCAAATACATATATATATTTTTAAAAAGACCAAATCCTTCTTCGAAATTTTTGATTTTTTTTTTAAATTTGAAAAAAATAATGCATGCGAATTTTTATATATAAATTTGAAAATAATACTAAGAAATCAAATATATATAATTTAAAAAAAAAACCCTTTGTTGGAATTTTTTAATTTTTATTTGTTTAAAATTGAAAAAAAAAATAATGTAAGCAACTTTTTAAATATAAATTTTGACAATAAAGCTAAAAAAAAAATCAAATATATAAATAATTTTTTTAAAAGACCAAAATATATTTAATTTTTTTAGCATTTATATATTTTTGATTTTTGTAGCATTATTTTGGCATTTTAAAAAAATAATAACGAGGACAAAATCAGAATTTTGAAGAATGAGTGAGGATAGTTTTAGAAGAAAAGAAATAATTTTTAGCATTTGGCCAAATGCTCAAAGGTCAAAGCTAGTCCTTACTAGCATTGGGCTTTCAGCCTTTCCAATGCTGGCTTTCACTTGAAAGTTACCTCAAAATGGCTGCCAAACGGTCCATAATTTCTTCAAGGGGCTTTAGAGGCTAAAAGCCCATTGGGAATGTTGAACCAAACGCACCCTGAGCAAGGCTGAGGAGAGAGAGAGGGCGACGGTGAGAAGGCATGAGAGAAGAGAGTGTAAGTGAGGGAGAAAGAGGAGATGGTGTGTGTGGTATTGGAGGGAATGCCTCTATTTTTAGGTAAATCTCTCATCATTGCCCTTCCAAATAGACCAATATGATTTCTTTGGATGGCAAGCCTAGGTTAGTAAGGTGGCAAGGCTAAGGAGAAAGATGTGGCTACCCTAATCCCTAGGGCCACATTTGTTCCTTCTCATACTGGGCCATTTGGGATTTGAGTCATCTTTGTAATGATGACTATATTAATTATGGGACATCTAAGCCTTATGACTCAACCTAGCATTAATGCACTATGGTCCAAGAGCATTTAATGTATCTTTATCCCAATCCAAGAAGACTCTAGATGGCTTGCTTCTCAAGTTGGGCGTGTGGCCCCCTTCCCCTCCAAGTTTGGCATGTAACCTTCCATTCTAAGTTGAAAAATAGTTTCGAACAACTTTCAAAATTAGTGTCATTACCTTATCAAACAGGCTTGAAAAATGATAAAATTTTAATATTTTGTCAAGAAAATATTAAGAAACATTTTTCATGAGAAAAATTAGCCAAATTCGTGCTGTGGAAAGAGCAAAAATTCACTGAACATAACCCAAGAATTCGTCCGTCGAGCAGATTCAACGGTTAGAGAGAGAGAGAGAGTCATTTCGAAATCTAAATATTCACAAAACTCTTTGAAATTTTAATATGTTGTAGATATGGATGTCATTTAAAAATTTTGTGAGGAAAGCATGTCCAAACTCAAAAAGGAAGATTTTATAAGAATTTGAGAAAGCAACTTGGTTACCGTTTTTACTATACTAGGCAGGTTCTGTATGGTAATTGATTGGGCCTTCGTCTCAATCATTTCACCTCAAAAAAATATGAAATTTAAGTATGTTATAGAATTAGATGTTTTGAACAACTTTCATGAAGGAAGTTTCTCCAAATTCGAAGCAAAAAAGAGCTCTATAAAATTGAAAAGCAGGAAATGTCCAGTAGTTTCGAAAAAGTGGGAAGTCAAAACCTATGAAACTCAAAGTAGCAAGTCTATGGAGGAAATGTGGCGCCCCTAATGGTCTTCCAAGACCATCCTTCATTAATTACTCGGCCGATGATTCATCAAGCATTTAAAGTTGGAAATAACTTGTCTTCGAAGTGTCAAAGTAGAGGAAATGATGACCCTAATCTAATATGGACACATGGACATGTGATTCACCCCATTCATTAATGGCTTGTATGCACCTAAGCTTATGAGTCATCTTCTTTCATTAATTACTTAAGACACCTAAGCCTCCATACTCATTACTCCATTTAATGCATTTGACTCTTGTTCTTCAAGAAGATTGGCCTATCTAGCTTAGCCTTCTAATTGGGACCCAAAAAAAGGTCAAAATCGAGGATGTTATACTTTCCTAGAGATATTATGGAGAAATACTAAAATTACTATCTAGTAATCTCATTTGAGATTTTGTTGTATCTTGCAGGATATTTGCCGGTGATCATTAGCAACATTATGGGGCAAATAAATCCTTAAAGAAAGTGATGTCGCGCCTTAAAGTCCGACTTGATTGTTCTAAAGACTCGACTTCATTGTTCTACCCAATTCGAAACCATATTTGTTTCAACAATTTTAATGATTTATTTCGTTCAACAATGAAGTCCAAGCCAATCAAAGTCATGAATCAAGACATAGTCAACCTTGATCAGTTTAATGGGAGCAACTTTGCTCACTGGAGGAACAAGATGACGTTCCTACTCACTGCCCTAAAAATTTCCTATATATTGGATCCTAACTTGGCGCCTATAGAAGATTCGAAGCCTACTATCGAGGGAGGATAGCCAAGTGCGGAAGCCGTTGAAATCATTAACAGAAAGAAGAATAAACATGCGGAGGACCAATTGCTTTACTGTGGACACATTCTGAATACATTGTCAAATCATTTGTATGACTTATTCACTGAAATGAAGTTAGCCAAAGAAATTTGGAATCCACTGGAATTCAAGTACAAAGCGGAGGAGCAAGGTACTAATAAATATCTAATTGCAAAGTATTTTGATTTCAAGTTTATTGATACCGAACCCTTGTTGGAACAAGTCTATGAGTTGCAAGTGCTAGTGAATAAAATTTGTGCCTTCAAGATTGATATTCTAGAAGCTTTTCCAAGTTGTAGCAGTTATTGCAAAATTGCCTCAAAGTTGGGCAGATTATGGAAAAAGGCTGATGCACAAGTTAGAGGACATCACCTTAGAGCAAATACAGAAACATATTCGCATTGAGGAAGAGTCACATTTACGTGATAATTCTGTTTTTTTATGATTCTAAGGTGAATGCTATGAAAGAGAAACGAAAAATCGGTTAGAACTTCAAAGTAAAGAGTAGGCATAAATTTAAGGACACAAAAGAAGAAAAAGAGTTGTTGTTTTGTTTGTTGCAAACAAGGACATTATGCCAAGGATTGCATCCATTGCAAGAGCATATCAAAGGACAAGAACATCCCAATGGAGAAGGCAGATGCCAATTTGGTTGAAGAAAATTATGTGGCCATGATTTCAAGTATGTTTTTCAACATGAAAATTTCTGAAATTAATGATGCGATGATTATGGTTTCTGAAATCAACTCTACTACTGTCCAATCCGATTGGTGGTTAGATTTTGGAGCAATAGTCCATGTGTGCAAGGAAAAATATATGTTCAAGCAATTTGAAGAAACGGTTGACTCAAATGTTCAAGAAGTCCTGATGGCGAATAATGCTCTGCAAAGGTTGCTGGAAAAGGCATTGTGGAGATAGACTTCACTTTTGGAAAGAAGATTACTCTTCTTAATAAATAACCGAAATTAGGAAAAACTTAGTTTCTATTGACTTACTTTGTAAGAGGGGGTTTCGGGTTTTGTTTGAATCTGACAAGGTTATTCTGTCGAAGAATGGGCTGTTGTAGGAAAGGGTTATGTCAACAATGGCATATATCAACTGAGTATCAATAATAATATTGCTAGTTCTGCTTATATTATTGAGTCCTCATTTTTATGGCATAGTAAGTTGGCACATATAAATATTCATTTTTTGAAGAATATGAAGAAGTTAGACTTGATAAATTTTAATGGCGATTTTGATAGATGTGAAATATGTGCTAAGTCTAAATTTACTAAGAAACCATTTCCTAGTATTAAGAGAAATTTGAATTCATTGGATTTGGTTCGTAGTGATATATGTGAATTCAATGGCATGCTAACATGTGATGGTATAAGGCATTTTATTACTTTTATGGATGATTGTATTATGTTTTTATATGTTAATCTCATGAGGTCGAAGGATGAAGCATTTACCATATTTAAGAACTATAAGGCTAAAGTAGAAAATCAATTAGAAAGGAAAATCAAAGTTCTATGTTTAGATAGAGGTGGAGAATATTTCTTGAATGAATTCTTTTCATTTTGTGAAGAACATGTTATTATTCATCAAGTTTCGACACCATATACTTTATAACAAAATGGTTTGGCTGAAAGGAAAAATCAATCTCTTAGGGAAATGATTAATTATATGCTTTCAAATTTAAAGCTACCAATTAATCTTTAGGGAGAAGCCTTGCTCACTATATGTTATATCTATAATAGAATACCTTCTAAGAAAAATGACATAACCCCTTAAGAAGTATGGAAAGGTAAAAAATCAAATTTGTCATACTTTAAAGTGTGGGGATGTTTGGTATACTATCGAGTACCAAACCCCAAGAGAACAAAACTTGGACCTAGACCTATCCAAAGTATTTTTGTTGGATATGCCGAAAACAGTAAAGTTTATAGGCTTCTTGATTTAGAGTTAGTTTACTGCTAAAAAGGCTATTCCTGAAAGGCTTGAACAAAAAGTTCACCTATTGTAGGAAGGCATACCTATAGGAAACTGACCCTGTCTTCCTTGATTCGAAGGCATATCAGAGCCATGACTTCATTTATAATATGATATGTTCCATGCGCTAAGTAGGTGAATCCAGTGCTGAGAAGATGCTTTCCACGCCATGACTGACCCTGAGATATTAGAAGCCCAAGTTACTTTCGTTTCCTCCTTATCTTCTTCATCTCTTTCAAACTTTCGTGTGTCAAATGCTTCTAAGATTGACTATTTTTATGAAGTCTCTCTTAGCGATGAAGCCGAGATCTTTGAAACTGAACTCCCTCTTATAAATCCCTATTATGCTTTTGCTAAACCTGCCTCATCATTTTCTCTCATCTGTTCTATTTGGCAACTTATTCGATAAACTCCCAAAGAAGTAAAAGAGTACGTATAGTCCTCCAAGTTTGATCTGTTGAGAAAACTCCTATTAGTTTTTGAAGTTGACAAAAATTTTCTATTTCTATTCTTATTATCATTCTGAGGAATACTAGACTTCTGTGGAATTCTTTCAAAAGTCTATCTTACATCAGAAAATCTGCCCACTCTGATGAAGACCCAAACTGAACTTAAGTGAATAACAAAGAAATAATCAAACTCAGGATTATTGTTCTTCCTTCAAGGGTTTAGTACGAACAAGATATATCTAGTTTTCTGGTTGGAAATCTCACTTACCTTTTTGGACATTATTGATGAAATCAATCACGAATTGATAAAATCAATTTGGAAGACAAGTTTATTTGGAAAGAATCTACTTATGGAAACCAAGATTCTGATTCTATGGGCGACCAGGATCATCGGACTTTCATCTTAATCATCAAATGGCTCAAGATCTCTTTGATTGATTCTGTCCAACGGATTGATTGGAAGAATTCTTTTGAATAGTGCCAATGGTCATAAAGGCATGGAGGAGTATTTAAGGAGGTTTCTCGGGTCATTTGAAAGTGTGTGTGAAAGCTAGAATTCTGAAGTCTGAAGCTTCTCAAATCACTTGTTCTTCATCAAGAGTGCTCATACATGTATTCGAAAGAGAGAGAAACATTAAGGAGTGACTTAGTAAGAGAAAAAGAAACTCTTTACCGAGTAGTCAGTGTTATATTGCTATAATTCTCTTTCGATTCATAGTGAAATCTAGCTAGAAGGCTGCCAACGTGGGAGAGTAGACGTAGACTTAATCTAAGCCGAACTACTATAAATCTTGTGTTCATTCTCTTTTCCCTGAACTCCTTTAATTTATTTGCAATGATATTTTTCTGAGTTTCACTATATTTTAAAACATCCTATTTGAGTCTGAATCTTTCTTTGAAGTCTATTGTCTAACATACTCACTTTAAAAGAAAAATATTTTTACTGCATCTTTAGACAACTCTATTTTTACACTTATTCATCCCCATCTATGTGTTTATACTAGCTCTTTCATGATCAACATCCTATTCCAGCCACTGAGAAGGAGTATTTTGTTACTCTTCAATTTCCGCCAGAATTTCCCAAACAGTGGACTCAGCAAGGATACTCCCATGTCCATTATGGAGCTGTTTGTCTTGCTCTCACTTTCTATGGCCACAAAGGCTTGCTAGTTGTAACCAGAATGGCCCAATTGTATACTCAGTTTCTAGAATACCAGTATGCTTGTATTTGTATAGTCCAAACCACTTTGAATATTGGAACAGTCTTTGTAACCTTATATCCAAATTTTAATGTTGCTCTCTTAGACCCCCAGCTACTCTCGTTCTTGAAAGTCCAGATCCAGCTCACTGAAGCACCCCAGATGTTGACTCTATTACAGCAACACTACAATACCAGATGGTTTATCGAGTGCAGAACCACGCTCTTGATCTAAATTTCTAGAATGGAAATGAAGATGCTCTATTCATTTCCATGCAGAATGATCAAGCATCATGTATTCATGTTCCCAGATAGATTCCAAAGGAGAGGTTAGCCAAGCTTCTTCCAGAGACTTGGATTACCAATTATGAAAAAATACATCAGAACAACAAGTCTCTCCAGTTCTCGAACTCTGAATTTGTAAGAAAGAAAGATGGCATAGTTGCCATCAAATTTGGCAAGGAAAATGAAGAAAATCTTTCCATCTTCCGAATCATATTCATGATTGAACCATGTGTTCCGGAGCCAATCTCCGAGCTAGATCCTAAAAGGCTTGTTCAATACTTTCAGAGTAATGGAAACCCCGTTCATTACTACAAGGATCGATATGGTCTTTTTTTTTGGGACCCTTTTTGTTAGTGTTCTTACTATACAAATTCTCCTAATGAAGTAGACCCAAATGCAAGGGCAAGGCGAAAATCTGAAAAACCAAAGGATATTATGTACCAAAAGCACCTGAACAGAGACCCCTCTGTTGAGACTCTTGGTGAGTGTGATAAGTTCCAATTCATGGTTTCTTATGCTCCATATCCACCATCGAATTCACCTCGTCACCTCCTAGCTCATCAGCCTTCCACCAACCTCACCCTTTCCTCACAAAAAAACTAGCTATTTCCCAATTCTACAAGCCAATCTTAAAGTGGGCAAAAAAACAACCATACCCACTTGAGGCTCTGGAAGAAGCATCATCTAGCTCTTCCATTGCTATGTTTCGGGAGGCAGGTTTTCCTCCTCTTGCTCAAGAAAGTTCATGACTTTCGTGCCTTGGTCCAGAAGAACTCATCAATCCGCAAGGTAGATATTGTCATGTTCCAAAGATACCTGCCCTCACTGATGTAGATGAACATGGAAGATAAAAAAGAACTCCTATTGCTGAAGTCGTCTTGAACTGGCAATTAGAGACTCTCCTAACACACAATAATGCTTTCAAGTCAATTGGTTCCAAACTTGTAGATGTGCTAAGAGATTTTAAGAGATATGACGAGACCACCAAGAAAATGCTTTCAGACTTCCAGAAAAGGCTTCACGCCTTGGAATTTAGACAATATTTGGCATACCATCATCTCAAAAGCCCAAAGGCGGAAATGGAGAAGCTCAAGAGGCAACTCCATCTTCTTGAAGAAGGAAAATTCAAGCATGCCAATCCATTTCCAACTGTATTGAGAAATGAGTATTCACTTCCACCACCACCCCATAATACATCTATCTTTGCTGCTCTCACAAAAGCCCCCATCGGACGGGACAAGACTGATGTGGTAGAAATGTGAAGCCGCCTCAAAGAACTGGATCGAATAAGGAAAGAAAAAGGAAAGAGAAGATGCCTGAAGAATCTTCGATCTCTATAAGGGAAAAACCAAATCAAATGGTGCTATCCAATCCATTAGAATCATTCCTGAGAGATTTGGGCAATCAGGAAGAACAACCTAATCCTGCTACCTTGAAAGACCAAATCCGATTTCCATCAAAACCGCTTTTCTCGATTAATTTTGATACAGAATCAAATTTGGTATCACTTTCACCCTCTTCGTCTTTGTCAATTCCCACCATTGAAACCTTTCCTATTGTACCAACAACTTCATCAATATTTATGGTCGATCCCCCAGATCAAGAAAGTCCAACCCTTCTAAACCAGAGGTTGTTCAACCAAGCAATCCATTCGAGAATCTAACTCTATTTTCTAAATAGTTTTTTACTGTTGATGATGTCCCCTGTTCCAAATAGTCAGAATGATTTGAAGAATTCCATACTTGGCTAAATGCCCAAGCCCTCACTAACCAATACAAGTATGATGTCCTTTTTGGGTTTCTTGCAAGGTTTACAGGTAGCCTCAAACATTGATGGCAATCGATGACAGAACAAGACTAAGTCCAATTTTTGCTTTCACCTGACTTTGGCCAAGCCATTGCCCTCCTCCATTTTTTCATTGGTAAACCTTCTAACTTTCATGAGCTCAAGAGAAGAGAGTTTTTTGAAAGAAAATGTTACTTTCACCAACCTCGATAAGCACTACCTCCATTCCCAAAGAATTGTCTCAGCAAGTTGAGATGTTTTTTCTCAACAGACAAAGGAGAATTATGGATATCCCTTTAGGAGAGATACAACAAGATATTCATTTGTGCCTAGATGATTTGTGCTTAAGACTCCAAATGGTGAAAACCTACCTTATAGACAACAGAGAACTTGATGGAGCTTGTTCTCGCCAAAAGTTGAAGATCAAATGTTCCAAAAGAGACTATGCGAAAAGCTTTTTTATGGTTCTTGTGAAAAGTCTTCCAGAAAAAAGAAGCACTTTAAGAAGTTCTAGGTAAGAAAATCCAGGCATAGATCTAAGCACTCTAGGAGGAAGAAGAAATGGCGATTCCTACGCAAAAGGAAAGATCGCTCAAGCCGCAAGAAATCAACTCGATGCTTCATCTGCAACCAAAAGGGTCATTTCGCCAAAAATTGCCCCCAGGCAAGAAAATGTCAGAACCATTTGATCCATCACATAGAGATTGAAATTGGTGTTTCACTTGAAAATGATGACATTGAATCATTGTTTTCTACAGATGAAGAACCATATGAACAAACTCTTTGTGTCATTCCTTATCATCAAACTCCTAGTGAAACTGATTTTGACTCAGATTTTGAAGATCTTTTTTATATATCTCTCACTTCCTTAGAACAGGACCCTAGTATATTTTCAAGTCAAATCCATTGTCCTCATTTTCCTGTAAAAATCTTCACCTCGAAGTTTGCCAAACCCATCATGGTCATTGCTCTCATAGACATTGGTGCAAGTTCTTCAATCTTAGACATTAAAGTTCTTCCTGAAGAATAATTGACTTTCTGCGTTCGATACTTCAATTCTGCCTTAGGAGACACTTTTTCTACAAATGTAAGAACTACGGCAGTAACTGTCCAGTTTTTCCCTTAATGCTCCATAACCACTAAAATCTTTGGATCCAATCTCCCCACAAAAATTTAATCATTGGAACATCATGACTCAAATTTCGCAACTCCGTATTATTCCTGAAAAAGACCTTAAGTATAAAGACCAATTCTTTGAATTTGTCAATATTCAAAGACTTTTTTTCCATCCAGATGAGTCTATTAGATCTGATCATGCAAAAACTGTTGGAATCTAGTTCGGAATCACATTGTTCATTCTCTCAAAAGTGTTCTAATCCTTTGTGGAAAAATCCAGAATTCTTTGTTTGCCTCCCTTTAAAAAAAAAAAAAAACGAAGATATAAATTCGATCAAGGCGAGTCATATGGGAATGAAGCCAGAACATCTTGCTTCTACTCAAAAGGAATGCTCAGAACTACTCCAACAAGGTCTTATTGAAATTTCAGATTCTCAATAGGCCTACGAAGCTTTTTATGTCAACAAGCGAGCTGAGCAAAATAGAGGAAAAATGCAGTTGGTAATAAACTATCGGCCTCTCAATCTTTTTCTCCAATATGACAAATTCCCTCTACCTTCAAGAAATTCCCTTTTTGGTGGATTATCCAAAGTCTACATCTATTCAAATTTGATCTTAAAGCCAAATTTTGGCAATTGGGCATCCACCCTGAAGAGAGACCCAGGATAGGATTTTGTATTATGAACTAGCCTTTTCAATGGAAAGTCATTTCTTTTGGCCTGAAGGTCACTTCATCCATATTTCAAAAGGGCATGGGCCAAATTTTCCAACCAATTTTGTCAAGTGTAGCAGTATACATTAATGATATCTTACTCTACAGCCCAGATGAGAAATCCCACTGTTAACTCCTTGGACAGTTTGCAGACATTGTAAAGGAGTATGGGATTATGCTTTTCCAAATAAAGATGAATATTGCCCAAACAAAAATTAAATTTCTTGGTATGCACCTTAACAAAGGTAAGTACTATCCAGAGCTACACATTGCTCAAGAATTGCTAAAGTTTCTAGATGAGAACTTCATGACAAAGCAAGTTCAACAATTTTTTTGGGATAATTAATTATCTTAGAGACTTTGTTCCTAACATTGTAAAATTGTTGATTCCACTGCAATCAATGCTGAAATAGAATCCTCCACCTTGGGAAAAATCCCAGACTAAAGCAGTTGTCGAACTTAAAGAGACTATACAAACTCTTCCCCCGTTACAAATTCCATTGATGGGAAAGAGAATTCTTCAGACTGATGCTAGAAATAAATATTGGACTGCCATTCTGTTCGAAAAAATTGATGGTAAGCGACACCGGTGTGCTTACAAAAGTGGAAAATTTTCCCAGGCTGAAATGCATTATCATTCCACTTTCAAAGAAATCTTGGCGGTAAAAAATGGAATTAAAAAGTTTGAGTTTCATTTAATAGGCCACCACTTCCTGGCAGAGTTAAACATGACATCTTTTCCCCAGATGACTGAGTTCAAATAGAAGCAGATTTTGCATTCGCAACTACTATGTTGGCCGAATGGTTTCTAAAATATTCATTCGAGACCAAACACATTGCTGGAAAAAAAGAATGTACTTGCTAACTTCCTATCCAGATCAAAGGCACTAGCAGAGATCAACATGTTCATTATGAGGCATGCTTTTTATACTTTTCACCACAACGAAAAGTTTAAGATCGAGATAATATAAGACTGGCCAAGCTGGCAATACCCCTAGGAGATTGTCAAACAAATCCAAAATAATAGTCTTATTGAAAATCTAGAAAACCTCATGTGGCAATGCCACACAGATCTATTCAGACTCCATGGAGGCTCTATCCTTTATCCTACTAGATTAAATTTCAGTTATCCATTCGTACACCCTCTAATTTGGAAGGAAGATGACTTTCCTGATAAACTTCGATAGTTATTATGGTACTTAACCAATAAGTACTTAATAGCTATTGAAATTTCAACCAGAAGGTTCATTGCCAACCTAACCAAGATATTTCGGCTTGGCTGAAACATTGAAAAGGAAAGTGACAAGAACCTCTTGGCTTTCCTCAATTGGTTTTATCCTCCCACTCACTAGAAGCACTTTCTATAGCAAGAGCTGAGAACTGTTCGACTAGACCCAGAGATCCACACTGTCGTGTTTCTTCGTCGACCATGGGCTTTTGTACGAAACAATAGCACCATTGCCAATGCACCATAATGTATAGGAACCACATCCTAGAAGCCTCAACCACACCTTAAAGAAGCTCGTATTTACAAATCCTTTCCCGGTTATGTTGGTTGCTATGAGCACCAGTACCGAGAACTCCAGAGAGTCTTATGCCAGAAAAACAAGACCATATTTGAAGACGTATGGATCTACAATGTACCCGCTGCATGAGATCATTATAGCCTTGCACCATAAGCCAAAGAAACACTAAAAGATTTCGAGCAAGCAAGGAGACCTCCATCACATGAGCAAGAAATGGCAGACACATATGATTTTGTGCAGTCATCTCAAGTCCCCTATGGCCAATGGGGGGCTCTCTCTCTAAAGACCCCTATGATCAAGGACCTTTGTCCTTATCCCTCAGACAAGACACATCTTATTATGTTCAACCATCAACCTGGTCTCAGCCAAACTTGCCTACCGAAACTCTAGGATTCTCCAGAACTCATGAAGAAGCATCCTTATCAAGCGATGTGAATACGTGGAATGCACAAGTCACTTGAAGCTCTTATGATATAAGACTTGCAGAACTTGAACAGAAATACGAAGAACATCTTCTTGCAAAGGTGCATAGATCTAATGACTTAGATTACGACTACAATACCTGTGACGAAAGAGATTATTGACTCCCATGAGTCAGAACACAATGCCCGTGACAAAAGATATGCCTGTAGTTGGTCACTGTAGCAGGTCATTGTAGCAAGTTATTGTAGCAGTAGGCTAAGGAAATCACTGTTCACTATCACTGTTCATATCACTTAGAATAATTTCTGCCCGGATTTTTCCAAGCCTCTGTTTGTTTTGGGACCCATGAGCTTGGTCCTTGTTTGTTTGTGACCTTTTAATGCCTATAAAAGGCAAGAAAGATGTAATGTGTTGGGTAGAGTATCCTAAAGTAAAGTGAGCGTTTGTGAAAACTCTCAATGTCTTTCTAAACTCTTCTTCGTTTCCAGCCTAGTAGGAATCTCTGAGAAATGTAGCTTGGATAGTTAGAAATGTTATCATCCTGACACCACTGAGTGTCTCTATGCTCTAAATTAAATTTCTGAGTAGTTTACTGCTAAAAGGCTGTTCTTAAAGGGCTTAAACAAAAAGTTCGTCTATTGTGGGAAGGCATACCTATAGGAAACCGACTCCGTTTTCCACGATTCGAAGCGTAGGCCCATTCAATGAGAATCAAGAGACGTTGAATTCTTTGAGAATAAATATTCTATGGGTTTTGAAATTATTGAAAATAATTCAAAACCTATAGAAACTCAAGTAGATTCTCAAGAAAAATAAATGAATGGTTCTAAAGACATGATTGAATCGAGAAGAAGCACTAGAGCTAGGAAATTAAAAGACTTAGATCCTGGTTTTATTACTAATGTTTTCCTTGTTGAAGGAGACAGAGATAATAAAGTGGTAAATAAATACCATTTAGTATTAAATTTAGAAGACGATCCTAAAAGCTTTGATGGTACTATGTCTTTTAGATATGCTTTTTTTTTTTTTTTGGAAAGGAGCCGTAAATGATGAAATTGATTCAATTATATCCAATAATACTTGGGTATTAGTAGATGAACCAAAAGGATCCAAGCCTATTGGGTGCAAATGGATTTTTATGAGAAAATATCACTCTGATGGTTTTATCTAAGCTTTTAAGGCTAGACTAGTGGCCAAGGGGTATAGACAAAAGGAAAGAATAGATTATTTTGATATGTATGCTCCTGTTGCATGTATAACTTCTATTCGAATTCTTTTTGCTCTAGCTTCCATTTATGATCTTTGTGTTCATCAAATGGATGTAAATACTGCTTTCTTGAGTGGAGACTTAGATGAGGAAATTTACATGTAACAACTAGAGGGTTTCGTTTTTCCTGGAAATGAAAGGAAAGTATGTAAATTGATTAAGTTTCTTTATGGGCTTAAGCAAGCTCCTAAGCAATGGCATGAAAAATTTGATTCAGTTATATTGTCTAATGGTTTCATTCATAATAGCACTGATAAGTGTATATACTCTAAATTCACTAAAGAATATGGTGTCTTAGTGTGCTTATATGTTGATGATATGCTTATCTTTGAAACTAACATGACTGGAATTATTGAGATTAAGAAGTATCGAACTTCCATGTTTAAAATGAAGGATTTGGGTGAAGTAGATACTATCTTAGGTATTAAAGTAAAGAAATATAGAGAGAATTATTCTTTAAGCCAATGTAATTATGTTGAAAAATTATTAAATAAATTTCAACATCTTGGTTTCAAGAAATAAGTACATATGATTCCAGTATTAAATTAAATGATAATTTTGGTAGAGCGATAACACAACTTGAATATGTGAGTATTATAGGGTCTTTAATATATGTGATGCATTGTACTAGACCTGATATTATTTATTATGTATGCAAGTTGAGCAGGTATACTAGTAATCCAAGTGTAGAATATTGGAGGGCTATTACAAGAATTTTTGGTTATCTTAAGAGAATTAAAAATTCAGGATTGTTATATAATAATTATCCGGCTGTATTAGAAGGATACACCAATGCTAGTTGGATTATAAGAATGGGAGATGAGCATTCCACTTATGAATGGATTTTCACACTAGGTGGAGATGCTGTATCTTGGGCGAGCAAGAAATAAACATGTATAACTCATTCAACTATGGAATCAGAATTCGTTACTTTAGCGGCAATTGGGAAATAGGCCGAATGGATTAGGAATTTGTTATTAAATATAAAAATATAGCCTAGTCCCATGCCTCCTATTTCTATCCATTGTGATAGTCAAGCCACTTTGGTAAGAGCTTATAGTAGTGCCTCTAATGGTAAGTCTAGATATATTAGTTAAAGACATGAATATATGAGACAATTGATTAAAGATGGTACCATGACAATTGTCTATGTAAGGTCAAGTAATAATCTAACCGATCCCTTAACAAAAGCTTTACCAAGAGATATGGTAATAATGACTTCACAAGAAATGAGGCTAAAACTCTTTGAATGAAATCACCAGTAATGGTAACTCGACATTTTCTAGAACATTACTAGTTACAAGGTTTAAAGGGTAAAAATAAGTTACTAAATGTGATTGTTTGATACTGACGTAGCCCTGATTAGAGAAGTCAATATTGTCTGTTATATTTTGTAGGTTGAATTAAATTTTTAATGAACTATACTACAAATTTGTAATGTGTTAATAGTAGTAGAAACGCATAGTAGATACTTCACCAATATGAGCTAAGAAGTGGTGCTGCTTCTTACGAAAGTTAGGGTTGTTTTCTAAAGAGCTCATGAAACATGATCAAGTACAAGGCCATAATAGTGCATAGTAATATAGAACTTCTCGCTGAAAGAAGATGTAACTATATGTGCGGTATATCCGATTCTATTATTTAAAATTGGGGGGGAGGGGGCAATAGTCTTATCGTTTTATGGGTTGTATCAATCACAATAGTCGAGCAGAAAAACTAGGGGGCAACCAAGTGGAAAACATTGGGGGGGGGGAGTCTTGCTTATATTTACTTTTGGGTTGAGCCTGTTTTACAAGTTGGATCAATCACAGTAGTCGGGTGGAAAACTGGCGGAAGCTCGATGGTTGGGATGTTGACTTCAAGTCAATCGCTTTTTTTGACTTGAGTCCATCGTAATACTCTAAATTATCCACATGAGATAGTGACCATTTGATGCGGGAGCTAGGATGTCACCCCACTTCCACCATAGTGGCTTCTCTTCCAACACTCCCATTACGTATTTCATTTTCCTTTCCTTTGGATTTCTTATTTCCCGAATTTTGGAACACACTCATTCTAATTTATATTCTTTTTAAAATTTTCTCTATTTGCCACGTGGAATGCCACATAAGACACCATTGTATCGCTTCACAATAATTTCTTCATGGCCACATCGACATTTTCATTTAAGGAAAAAAAAGAGAGAGTATCTTACTCGAGAGGCCAATTGCCCGAAAAATAGATTTAGGGACTTGATTGCACAGATTCAAAATGTTCTGGGATTACCTCACTTTTTTTCCTCATGAATTAATGAAAATAGCAAGTCTCATAAAGAGTAGCGCAGAAGAATTTGCGCTTGCACCCGCTAGAGAAATCTGATACACACAGGTTACTTGATTTGAATTAAGTGAGACTAATTATACTAAGGCATATAAGGATGGTATGCCTACGCACATTGAGCATTGATACATATCCTCATATTGCCGCATCATATAAGGCCGAACTTGAAAGCTTTATCACCTTGTTCACCCACCAAAGTGACAGTGTTGCCTCTATTTGATTGAACATAGCTCTAGGAAGAGAGCAATTTGTGACATCCAATTCTTTTGTGCTTCGACTAAGTTGACGGAGAGCCATTGTTCCTAATCACATTACAGAACCCAAGCTTTCTTTGAATCAGATTTCCAATGGCTCATTGATTGCAATTTGTCTTAATGAGCATCATACAAGTCGAAAGAAAAAAAAAAAGAAGCAAGGGAATTTTATTTGGATTTAAGTAAACTAATAATAGTCAAGAACATGTGCGCATCGCTGGCTTATGCTAGTTTAAAATACATACGGATACGGATGGTAAATGATAATCAACTATCATCTTTAAGCAAAAGATCTCCAGTCATAAATTTTCCCTATAAATTTGCATTTGGGTAAATAAGAATAAATATTTAACAACGAGAGAAGAGAAAACTTAATAAATTTTATCATACAACGTGTGGAAACCCAATGCAAAGAGTTTCTCCCCGATTTTTTATAGCTGATTTACGTGCACAGAGAGAGAGAGAGAGAGAGAGAAAGTTGGTCAAAAGATGTACTTTAACTAAAATTGGTGTGGAAATAACCTCGCTTTGTTGTTATTCTGTAAAATAAGGTATATGATTTTAATTATTTCATTAAAATATTTTATTTTAATGAAATAATTAAAATAAAATGTACCTCAGCACCGACGCCACCGTGCGTTTCCGCCCCACCGATCACAGCATCTTCATCTGCGGCCACGTCCCCTAGCTGCTGTCGTCCGTCAGAGACGAGTCAACAACGCAAGGAAGGAGACCACCGCTTCCCTTCTTTCTATCGCCCGCAATTTTCCAACTCAATGGACACATCCCCACCCAGCTGTCACAAGACAGGCTGATAAGTCAACGATGAATGCACGGAGAGGGAGAGAAGACCAGAGCCAGGCGGTGAAGGACAGAACTATAAAGCACGACGAGCCATTTCTCTTTCTTCTTCTTCGCGTGATCCCGCTTCCTTTTTCCTGTTTTGCTCGTTTCTCTGCGTGACCAACTCCCTCCCAGATAGCACGTGCAGCCCCAGTCACACCGTGCAACCACAGAAGACGCCCTCAACTCAGCTGCTCACCTCGCCGCCCCTTAGCCACACCGTCGCCTCAGCTCGAACAGCAGTAGCTTGGGATTTCCGAGAGTTCGCCGAACTGTGACCACAGCTCATTTAGGATAAGAGGCAAATGAATTACTGCTGGTTTATGCTGCGTAGGTTAATTTCCATACATCGAGGTCGATTTCCCCGAGTTTTAATTGCCAAGATCAATTTCATGCTTAATTATGTTCATCAACGGTTTTGGGATATACGTGTTGCAAGTAATATTAATAATTTAGTACATTGAGTATATGAATATGTTGTCGGAATGCTGGATATTAAAGGGTGCCTTGATTTGACCTTAATTGACACTAGTAGTGGACGAATCCGAGGTTATGCTGATTTCGGGTCTATTTACTGTAAACCAATTTTGCTAATTTTGTGCAAGTTTTTGTGGTACAAATTTGATGGGACTTTCTTCACTAAAGTTGTGTGTTTTGGCTTGTCCTATGACATACTTAAATTTCAGATTTTTCAGACATTGTATGTGCAAAATATATTTAAAAAACTTTGCGGGTCCAAAATTGTTTTATAAGCCTTTTCCGGACCTTTGCTTGTTTTTCATTTTCTACCATATTTTTGACAAACAATTTGGACTAGTGTCCTCATGAAAGTTTTAGACCACATCTTAAGCTATAATGTGGAATTTTTTCATGATTTTTGGAATTTATTTAGGGTCCAAAATGTGATTTCCTGAACCTATTGCAATCTGGTTTTGTGTCCTATTTTGATCCGAACTTCAGAAAATTATTGGGGCCTGTACAAGCTAAACTAGACCTTGAGTCGTCACGAAAAATGTTCCTGGGAATCTCGTCCACGTCATGCTAAATTTTTGTGATTTTTCAAACGGATTTGCTTGGTGAATGCCACTAATTTCTAAGGGTAGGCGAACGGCCTTTTTGATTGATTTTGAGACTTTGGAGTTTCCCTTTTTGCATGTGTCTTTTGGCGGATACTGATAACCAACAGTCCTACATCATTTTTCAGGTTTCAAATGAACAAAGGATTGATGATCGTGAAATTGAGTTGGTCTCTATGTTTTAACTCATTCAATGACATGTTTAAATTGAATTATGGAATTGCTGCACCATGAAATGAGTGTGTGATTTGAGAATGCTATCAATCCGTAGGACGACGATGCCTCGGGTGTTGGAAGAGATGCCTGGAGGGGTAATTGGGTTCCTCCGGATGTTTGGGGTATAACACGATTCCCCAGATGTCCTTGCGAGGTTGAATAGGTGCAAGATGCCCAGGGGATAACGGTGTCCCTTGGAAGATAGTGGCAGTCAATTCACAGTAAAGATAATGAATTGCATTTTCAGATTTCATTCAAGTTTTTACTAGGTTATGTTTTTTTGATAAAGGTTCTCAAGCAAGTTGATATTAAAATGATCCTTTATTTTTCCTCACATGTACTGTTATTGACTTTTGTCATATAGGCTAGTTAGTAATTTTCTTATTGAGTGTTTATCCTCACTTTTGGTGGATTGTTGCCTTTCAAATCAGTAGACATGTCTCTCCCACCTACCTCCCCCATAATCCCATACGGTGCCCCAGTGGATTTTATGTGGTACCAGACCAAAATTGTTGAACCTGACCTCCCAAATGTTGTGTTTTATCGATACCTGTCCACCTTGACGATCGACAACGGAGCAGCTACGGGACCCGTGCTCCTTAGGGCACGTTTGGTAACGATTCTATTCCCGGAAACTGATTCTGACTAGAAATGATTATTTTTGATTTTGTTCCCGGGAACTGATTTTGAGTAAAAAAACGTGTTTGGTAATTGTCCAAATTTTTTTTATTCTAGAATAGAATTGCCTTTGATACCGTGCTAATTGATTATGTTCCAAATTAATTTCTTTTAATTTTTAAATAATTTTTTTACTTTTTTACTTTTTTTCCTTTTTTCCTTTTTTTTTTTTTTTCCCTTTTCTCCTATTCTTCTTCTTCATGTGGTCGGTCGCCGGACCGGCAACCGGCCAGACGAGGGCCGACGACGCTCACCGGAGCGTTGCCAACCCTCGGCAAGGTCAGCCCTCGTTGGCCGAGCCTCGCTGGCAGCTAGGCGAGGCTCACCCAGCCTTGCTGAGGCTCGACCTCGCCAGATCGGGTGAGGCCGAGCCTCGCCGATGGCTAGGTCGGACTCGTCGGGGCTAGGCAAGGTCGGCCTGGCCACCGACAGGGCTGGACGAGCCTCGCCAGTGGCCCGGCGAGCCTTGCCGGGCCTCGCTGGTGGCTGGGCTTGCCTCTGGCGAGCTCGCTGGACCAGCGGACGGCAACCGGCGACCGGTGGTGGACGGCGGTGGCGGGCGGTGGTGGATGGCAATTGCGGGATGTCGGAAGGGAAGAAGAAGACTTTCACTGTTTTGATTCTTTTTTTGATTCTCGGACGGAGAATCACATTTTTTTTTATTCTCAATTCTCTTCCTAATCTGTTCCCGGGAACAAAAATTTTACCAAACGCGATTCTCATCCCAAACTGATTCTGGGAACAAAAAATCATAATCAGGCACTGTTTGGCACATTGCCAAACGGACCCTTAGCTTCGTCACACTGTGCGCTCTAGTGAGTGGGCGTGTCGTGGGCCCCCTCCCTCTTTACGATGACGACGATGGGTCAGGGGACATCAGTAACACGGTTGAGTGATGAAGGCAGGCGGATAGAGGAGTTTTTGGCTCGTGGATGATTTTTGATGGAGCCAGGGCAAGGATTAGATGACCGTGTATAATTAGGTCAGGATGGGATGACAAATGTTTGGCTGGATGTCATCAGGAGTACTGACTCTTTTGTTTTCCCTAATGTACCTAGCCCCATCACCTAATATAAATAAATAAGGGCAAAAGAATATCTGGAATGTCAAAACTTGGCACGGGTCAAAAGTTATGAAATGTACGCTTAAATGTCACTTTTTTTTTTTTTTTTTTTTTAAATGAGGTACTTGAGTGCAAAATCCGACAAATCCTGCTGAAACAGAAATCCTATGTGACAATTTTTTATTAATATTGCTCACCTACTTGGCTCGTCGGAGAGCCGACTCAACAAAGAAAAGCCAAAACGACGTTGTTTTGTCTCGGATTTGGATTTTAATATAAATATTAATTAAATTAAATTTAAAACCAAGTTATTATGTTAAAAAAAAAAAAAAAGATTTGATTGCAGAATGGTGAGGGCTCAGCCCTTGCCGTAGCCTCCCTCACGTCGTTGGGAAGGATCGGCAATGGTGGAGAGGTGACAAGTGAGGGCTGAGCCCTTGCCTTATGCAAACTTCATTTTCTTCCTTTTTTTAAAAATATAATTTTAAATTTAAGTTAATTAATATTGATATTAATTATCTAATTATGTTAGCAAAATGGCATTATTTTTACACTTGTCTAGTCACGTCAACATGCGAAACAACGTCGTTTTGTACTTGTTTCATCGGAAAAACGCCACGTATGCAATTTGACTGAATTTTCTCACTGTTGGCACTTAACTGATCTGTTTTGGTTCGATTTCGGCACTTAAGTGTCATTTTCCTAACTTTTGACACTTAAGTCTGTCCCGTGTCAAGTTTTGGCCCTCTAGGCATCCGAGTGTCTTTTTCAGTCATGTCTAGCTACAGATGGGGAAAACCAACTAGGGCATTGTGATGTGAGGGGTAATGGAGATGTTGAAGTGTTTGGTTATGAAGTATTATAGGGCAAAAGGACATCCAAAAAGAAAGTACCGAGAAAAACAAAAGAAGAGTCCAACACGACTTTAGTTTTGAAGTGGCTGAGCTTAAAGAGGAGGAACCATACATGTGCAGAGCTCCTAACGTCTGAAGCTGAAGTACTCAGGAGTCGAAGAATAAAATGTTGCTGCTGTGGAATCAAAGGGGCAGCTCTTGGATGCTATGAGAAAAGTTGTCGCTAGAGTTTTCATGTCACTTGTGCCATAAAGATCCCCCAATGTACGTGGGATCCTGTAAGTTTCACAGACGCACTCGTAATTTGTATCCAACATATGGTTGGGGACAACTTATATCTTAACACAAATGTTTTTTTTCCTGAAATTCTTATTGAAACAGGTTAATTTTGTTCCATCGTGCCTGCTTCATTTTTCTTCTAGATTACCTATTGCAATTCCCAGACCTGAAGAGATGAAGAGTACTTCAAAAGAAGAGTATGCTAACATCCTTAACAAGTTTGATTTAATGGCCTTTTTTTGGGTAACATTATGAGCCTGATGAGATGGCGCACACATAGCTTTGACAGGCAATCACAACTTATTCATTATGAAAATGACGAGAAGCATCAGCATGGCGCAAGCTCAAAGCGTATCTATCGTGGATCTCAGGACAAAATAGTTCTGTGATGTTCAGCTTTAACAAAAGCTGAGAGGGTAATAAATTATTGATGGATTTGAGGCTTTTGATATTTGAATGTATCATTTAGGATTATTGAAAGTCATTGATCCATGAACTTGAGGAAGCGGTTTCTCAATTTGGGAGGGCATCCAGAGCAACAGTGGTGCAAAAATGGAAACCAACTGCGACCCATGTAATTGCATCAACAGATGAAAATGGGGCTTGCAAAAGGACGTTCAAAGTTTTGATAGGTATCCTAGGGGGCAAGTGGATACTGAGTGTTGAATGTCAGTATAGAACTGTAAACATTGAATATAGTATTCAAGTCCTGGTATATCGGTCCATGGTGTGTTTATGTTGCTACGGCTAGTGTCTTTTGTGTTCATGTGTCTAGGGATAAAAGCTTGCATGGAAGCAATGGAACATGTAAATGAGGAGAGATATGAGATTAATGTTGACATTCATGGAATAAGGGTCCTCGACTTGTAAGACAGAGTCATTAACATGGTGGGCATCTATTTCACTCAACTGCATGATCTATTTGACTATATTTAGTTATCCAATATTCTCAGACATTAAATTATAAAATTTCTGTTGGCTCTTCCATTGATGTGCCCCTCAACTATATTTGAGTACTTCTCTGACGAAATCTGGCATTCTATAGTAAGAGGAGTTGCATGTCTCATATTGCAATCTGACTGAAGTGGCTGCCACTGTAGACTGTCATGGCAGCATCACTGCACTTCAAGCAAATAGCACAATATCGAAGGGCTTCACACGTTTGTCTTGCAGTGAGCATTTGACTGAAAAGTCATTTGGCTTGAAAGTCCTGTCATCGGATTTGATTATCTAGCCTAGTAATCGAAATGACTTGAACAATTCAGTTCCCACTTAAACTTTCACTCTTAATGTGCTCATTTCATGCTTGCTCATGCTATGCTATGGAATTCAAATATAGTGTCTTATCGTTCATGCATGTGGATTGTGGACTTGCATCTCATTTTGGTTGGTTTCCTACTATGCTGTAACCAAAACTATTTGACGTGCTTAAGTTCTATTTCATGGGGGATTTTGATCCTTTGTACAAAGGGTACCTACAAGATCTTGTAGTTGCCGCCAGAGGCACTGTGCTTCACGGAAAGCCCATTCCTTGCGATAAGCTAGCCCCCTTACCTCCGTCCATCCCTTCAACATTCATAATATACAGCCTTGAGCCAGACAAGTGTGGTCTGAGCTGGGATATGATCATCAAGCGCAGGCTGTCTGGTGCAGAGGCCCTCGCTAGATCAACAGGAGCAAAAGTGGCCAGCAACTCATGGCTTTTGGATTCTATTGCAGCATGCAAATTAGAAGATTTCTGATGAAAATATTCCTTGTTTGTTATTTAAAGAGCTCCGCCATTCCTCTTATTTTTTTTCTTTTCATCATAAATGACAAAGCGAATGGATCAAGGCTCTTAGGTAGAACTGATTTTCGAAATGAAAGTTCCATATTTTTTGGTATTGATATGATAGGAGAGCACATCACCTTTTTTTCACTCTCTAACTTGTTAAATTTGCAATTCCCCTCTTTGGTTGTCTTAACTTCTTATGAACTATTGCTTGCTAAACTTGGTGAATTTGCAAAAGTCCTTGTCTTTGGGTATCGTTAACTTCCTGTAAAGTGCTGCTTTCAGAAGGACATGTAGTCAGGCTGTCCAAGGACTACAGATTCATGTGGATGGCGATTTTTTTGATTGATCACGACTTGATTTGCAATAATTTCTATTTGTCGAACTGCCTCAGGTTAATACTGGTATTTTGGCTTGACAAGAGGATTCTCATGAATCCTTACCCCAAACTGAGAGCTTATACTAGTTTGATTGCTGGTCTAATTCCCTAATGTCTTGTTTGGATAATCATAAATACTTGCCCTGGCGACATTCAGCTTGCTTCACAACTTTTCTGGAAAAGAGCTCAACCAATTGAAGTAGGGCAAGATTTCCTCAACCACCTTATTTAGACTAGTTATTTGACATTTTCTTGGATTTAGGATGCATTTTTATTTAGTTTCTTTATTGTTCATTACTAGGTAATTTTCTCTCGTAGGAGTCTTATTGTATCTTGCCTGAAAATTTGGCCCAAGGCAAGAACTTTCTTGTGAGTTTGATCGATTTGATTACTGAAAATTGCCTTTCTTGTGTTCCTTCTTTCTCATTTGGATTTGGTGTCTCTTTTTTCTTTCGGCTTTCTCTACATTCTTCCCCTTTCTTGCTATATGTTTTTTCCTTACGTTTCTGCCATTTTAAACCTATCTTGCTACCCGCTTCTATTTTTACAATATTTGGTATCAAAACCTTATTTTACATGACATTCTCGGAAATTTGTAGATTGATTTTCCATGCCTCTTTCAATACTCATGAAATTCGACTAGAAGTTGTGATTATTGTGATTTTATTAATTATGAAGATAATTATAGTAACTTCAATTGTCAAAGTTGTTGTGAATAGAATGATAATTACTGAACATTGTAATTCTCAAGAAAATTGATCGTATTGGGATGTTGAATTTCAAGATCTCTGTTCTAAGGCCCTTAAGGTGTGTCACAATGTCCAATACGAATTTAGAAGATTTCATGATGGTTATCAAAGAAACTAAAATTGAGTGGAAACAAATGGAAATATACTTAGAAGATTTGCCACATTATATAAATATCGATTCGATATTCATTGTAACCTATATATATTATCTAGGACTATCAAATGGGTCGGTCGGGTCAAAAATGATCCAACCCATATGGGTGCCACATCATTTTCCTGTGGGCGTCGCAGCAGCATATCACGTGCGGAAATTGGCTGGATTCTGATTAAGGTAGTAGCATTTACAAGAACTGCAATTTCGTACATTGAGTTCCTTCTTGGGTCCCATCGGACCACATACCGTTCATGCCATTTCCTATTTTCCTTGCTATGGCAGGTCGTCATAACTAATGGCATTTACAGGAAGAAGCTGGTCCCAGCGATCGGGGAAGAAACAAACGTGCTTCGAGGCGTCAATGAGGGTGGCAAGGTGAGGCCGAAGCACCGCTGCAGCCTGGGTCGCTCACTAAGGACACGAAGCCCAGAAGAGTGAGAAAACAAGGGCTCTTGGTCGGCAGCGGCGGTTCTCGGTGTCGCTAGCCCATGCTTAGACATTGAGGTCACAGGGAATGAGCAAAAGAAGCTTTAGGGTCAGCTCCATGACTGTTGTAGCTGAGAAAAATGGTTGCTTGGAGCTCCCAAAAAACTGGTGAGCCGAAACCAGGGAATCTCGTTTGGGATCGCTGGAGGCAACGCTGGCAGCTATTGACAGTCTGGAAGGGATTGGCAACGGTTGCGACATTGCCCGGAAGGCTTCTTTGGCAGGCGACCCCAATGATGATCACGGTCATGGCTGAGTTCATGCGGAGAAGAAGGTTGACAGAAACAAGGGGGAGCATGCGTGGAAATGAAGAAAATACAAATAAAAAGTCACATATCGACGACAAGTGTATATCGGCCTCTTGTCTTAAGAAATTAACAAAAAAAAAAAAAAAAAAACTTTAATATTCCTGTTAGTCATATTGAATGGATTTAAGGGAAAGACTTGACCAGACAAATTTTAAAACTTAATTGTATTTTTTGTTATTTTAGAATTCAATTACACTTTCATTATATGTTTTAGGACTTTTGGCACATTTATTTTCAAATTCTTTTTTTTTTTATCGATCATTGTCAATTGTAAAATCCATAAGTGGATTTTTCAGAGTATAGGGATGCTAATGATTGCCGTTATGAAAATATATGGTTCTAAAACTATTGTGATGATCAATCTAAGCCAGAGGTAGTTAGAGATGCTTTAACAAAACTTCATAAGAAAATAGTTAGAGAAATCTTTGAAGATTGAATTATGTCCCAAGAAGAAATTTCATGTTTAAATTTGAAATTACTTCTTATCTCAATTTTGATGATGCTTTGGATCCAAAAATACAAATATAATACTGTAAGAGATGATTGTGAAGGTATAATTCTAAAAGATTGTAAATATAGGGTGGTTTATCACTATAATATACATAATTTGTTTTTAATCAATCGTATCTTTCAATTAACTAACATTAAGAAATATAAAAAAAATCAAAGAAAACATCATATGATTTCTGCCATTAAATTTTGATGTTTTTTCTCCTGAAAATCTTATAATTATAATAAATTATTTAACTTTTAACTTTTGGAATGCTTACTCCATATATGTCCACTCAATTAGGGGTGATCGGATCTCGCTTAGAACTAGGAATAGACCTTGTGACTCCCAGTTCCAATATTGGATCTAGAATTAGCCCAATTTATGTTTTTGTATAAAAAAATCAATTCTTATAGTAAATTATAAAAGTTGTATCTTTGCACGACAAAAATCAATATTGGCAAAATGTTTATATTATTATTTGTTCATCTTGAAAATGATGGTTTGATTCCCGATAGATGCAAAAATATGTATATTATCTCAAAGAAGTTTCAAAATTGGTTTAGGAAACTGGCAATTACTACCTTAGAATTGGGGATCGAATTAGTTCTAAGCCAGTTCTAGGTTCACGAAATAGTGACCCAAATCGATTCTCCCTTGAAATTGACCTTGAACCGGTTAGTTCAAGCCGGTTTGGTTCAATTTTCAAGTTGAACCGAATCCGATGCTCATTCCTACACTCATTACCTTGGAAAGTTTTGGTGAGCTCTTTCTCTACAATCTACTCGGTCGGGCTTCTTTTGATGGAGCCGATCACAAGTTGATCTTAAGATTATGTATTGCATGAAAAATATTATTTACTTTAAATTATAAAGCTCCAACAATAAAAAAAATATTTCTCCATAATACTTATTCTTTTATAACTTTCCTGAAGAATGTTTGACATGTAGTTATTAATACAAGCCGATAAATTGAGTTTTGATACATATCTTGCATAAATTCTAGCTTATTTTGGTTATCTCTTATTAATTTATAATTATTTTTTCTAACTCGGTCATCAGATTTTGTATCTTTATTAGTAACCATCTACCAATTTTCTCAAATGAAAGATAAATAGTCTCTTATTATGAAGTAAGAAATATTGCAAGATGCATTTTATTGCCAAACTCATGGCAATTAATATTCTTCATATATTTGTATGAAATTCTCCCCTTTAAGAAAAATATTTATTTTCAACAGTAGAATTCATATTTGCACAAACATATATTTTTCTTCTAGACAACACGTTAAACACAAGCCTGCTCAAATTTTTAACATATTATAATTCAAATTTGTTGAAAATAGCCTCTTTGTTATGCTACTCCTGATTTCAACGAAAAAATTTGCAGATCGCTTACGGACATAGGCAATAAATATCAGTGACAATTAATTTAGCCATGAAATTAGTAACTTTCTACAATGAAAAATAACTTTCAACCTATTAAAATTAGTAACTTCACCATGTTAATCGTCACGTTTTATATATAGGTGAAGTTTGAGCATAATGGCAACTAGTAATTTCTTGATGTAGTCAGTAATATCTAATTTCGAAAGTTGCTTATCCATGTGATTAATGAAAATGATAAAAGGGACTTTGGATATATCAATAATAAGTTACATCCATACGTGCTCAGTGCTTGTCAAAAAACCTGTGATTAACAATTTTCCTGGAATGCTGAAAAAAGATTATATAAGTAGTAAGCTTCAGAAATAGCAGTGCTGGAGAATTTGCACTTGCAAGTTGCACCCCTAAAGAAACCCAATACACACGGAGCCACATTATTGGAATTGTGTGAGACTGATCCTACTGAAGCATTCTTCGACAATCTTGCTACCCACACCGACCACCGATACATTCCCTCGGATCGCCGCATACTAGGAGGCTGAATCCGAAAGCTACACATCCTTGTTCATCCACCAGAGCAAACATATCTCTAGGAACCGAGAGCAACTCCAGACATCCTAGTACTTTCCTGTCAAGTTGCAGAAACCAAGCTTTTCTTTGAATCAAATTTCCAGTAGCTAACAGATTGCAATTCGTACGAGGAACAATAAAAAAGAAGAAGAAGAAGCAAGTCAATTTGTTTTGGATTTATTTTAATATACTATAGCACAAAAATAGAGTTCTAGTAAAATGATAGTACTCAAAAATGTGTTGCAGGCCTTATGCTAACATATGTACAGATACGGATGGTGGAAGATAAACAACTATCATCTTTAAAGAAAGATATTCAGTTAACTATTTTGCCTGTACATTCACGTTTGCATAAACAATGCAGAATGTATAGCAACGAGAGAAGAGAAAAGTTCCAATAAAATTTATACTAGAAACCTGTTGTTCATTTTTGTCCGTGTAAACCCCTTGCGAAGAGTTTCTCTCTAATCTTTAGTAACTGATTTGCAGCTACGCTGATGCTCATCCGTCTTATAGGCACTTCATCGGAGCAAGCGACTCCAATATTGTATACTGCAACCAAGCACTCTGGAAATACGCCATCGCTTTTGGAGAGCCAACGCTGAGGATTGTTGGGGCTTAAATGATTCTCTCTTTCTTGAAGTAGAATGTGATCCGTAATTTTCAACACTTGTCCAGGCAAAGCTTCAGCCACAAAACTATGAAGAGTCAAATTGTCTCTAAATATGTCATCAGTGGGACTCAACCCTGTGAACATCTCCAATAAGAGGATGCCGTAACTATAGACATCACCTTCTCTTGAAACCTCACATCCCATTGCATATTCTGTGAGAAGTGTAGATCATAGTGCAGGTGAGATTTGGAGTATGGATCATTAACGTAGAATGTAATGGGCGTTAGAGGCATCATGCAGCTACGAAACTCACAAAAAGACCCATCGGCATTTTTTACCGATATAAACTTTCTTAATTTGAAAGAGAGATTACCTGGTGGAGCATAACCAATTGTTCCTCTTATGCCCATTGAGCTCATCTGATTAGCCACAGTATCATTGGATGATCCAAGGAGGAATTTTGCCAATCCAAAGTCACCAACATGAGCAACGATCTCATCATCTAAGAGGATATTGCTCGGCTTTAGATCACAATGAACGATGGGGATGTGGCATTGGTGATGAAGATAATCCAATGCAAAAGCAACACCAATAGCAACATTTATCCTTTGAAAGAAATTCAACTTCGGGGTAGGCTCATTCCTGGAAGATGGTGTTGGGTTTGGGTGTAGCCACCTTTCTAGGCTTCCCTTTTCCATATACTCATAAATTAAGGCCTTAAAATCATTTTGCTGATAATCAATACCCGAGCAAACGGTCAATATCTTTAGAAGATTTCGATGTTTGATATTCTTTAATGCCTCGCACTCCGCCAAGAAGCTCTTTTGAGCACCGTGATGCACTAAATGAATCACCTTCACTGCAATTGTTGTACCATTCTCCTCAAGTATCCCCTTGTAAACAGAACCAAAGCTTCCAACACCAATCAAATTCATTGAAGAAAAACCATCGGTTGCTTTTAGGAGTGTTTGATAAGATATATGTGGCCATGAATCCTCCATGGAAGTTGAAACAGGTTCTTTTACTTTCTTTTTCAACCAACAAAGACACAGAAAAACCAGAGTAAGAGCTATTCCAAGAATGCCAAAAATAACACAAGCCGATAATACCGATATATGGATTTTTCTTTTCTTGGAGCTTTTGGAGATGCATTTGGGGAGGTGAAATGCTGGCAATCCTCCACAAAGGGCATCGTTCCCAATAATGGAAGTCATGGTAGCATTCTCAAAAACTCCTTCAAGCGGTAGCATACCTTCAAAACTATTGTAAGACAAATCCAAAAGTTTCAGCGAATGAAATGACGTTATGAATTCTGGAATCTGACCCAACAAATTGTTACGTGAAAGATTTAGATCTTCAATGCCTCCTAACGATCGGATCGACTGTGGAATGGACCCGTGGAAGAAGTTTCCTCCCATATGTAGTACTATCAATCCAGTGCAATCACCCAAACTATTTGGGATTTCACCTACCAACATATTGTCAGAGATGGCCAACACAGTCAGAGTTCTCAAGTTCCCTACTTCTGTGGGTAGAACCCCACTCAGATGGTTGTGAGACAAGTCCAGAATGATTGTTATCGATGAGAGACCTATGAGCTGTGGGGGTATGGTACCGTTGAGATTATTATAAGAAAGAACAAGCCACTGGAGAGATTGACACTTCGATAGATGTGACGGAATTTGCCCATGAAAGTTGTTCAAACCAAGAGCTAGTCCGATCAACTCGGTTAGATTTCCTAAAGAAGTTGGGATCGTCCCTCCCAGGTTGTTACCCACCAATCGCAATAACCTTAGATTTTGTAAATTCCCGATATTTGAGGGGACCTCACCTGAAAGCTTGTTGTAACTCATGCCTAATACGTTCAGGTTGGCTAGATTTCCAATCTCTCTAGGAATTTCACCAGACATTAGGTTCTCACTCATAGCGAGTGATGTTAGAGTGCTCGAGACATTACCTATGCATTTGGATAATGCCCCACCGAGTCTGTTCTTATGAATTTGCAAGATCCTTAATCCAGTGGAGTTTGTCAATGAGCATATGAAGTTCAAATCTTCAGAATTTCCACTTCCTAGCTGGTTATGAAAGATGGCAAAATGCTCAAGCTTAGGCATATTTCCGAAAGAAGGTACTTTCCCTGAAAGCTTGTTTGCTCCGACTTGAAAATACTCTAGATTTGTCCAATTGGACACTGAAGGAGGAATTGGTCCCTCAAATTGGTTCATGGAAATCCCAAATCGTTGAATATTTGGGAACGTCAATCCTAAGTCTGCAGGAAGACTCCCCTGCATCTGGTTATCTGTAACGCCAAACAAAATTAGAGAAGAGAGATTGAGCAATGAGGAAGGAATTGTGCCGGACAATCTATTTCCTGAGAAGGAGATAATAGTTAAATTTTTCAAGCGGCCTAGAACTTTGGGAATGCTCCCACCCAACATATTATACGTGAGTTCAATAACCTGCAGTGAAGACAAGTTTCCAAAGGAGGAAGGCACATTCCCAGAGAGTGCATTTTTACCAAAAGACAAAACTTGTAGCTTTGATAATGAACCGAATTCTGTGGGAATTTCTCCGATTAGTTGGTTGTATGCAATGTTGAGGACTACAAGTTTTGAGCAAGCTGACATGTTATTGGGAATTTCTCCGGCCAATGAATTGTTTTGCAGCCCGACAAAATGTAGGCGGTGCAACCGCCCAACTTGTGGAGGGATTTCTCGAATGAGACTATTATTGTGGAGATAAATTGCACTCAAGAAGCTTAGGTTTCCGATATGTGGAGAGATTGACCCTGAGAGTCCTAGCGAGTTCAATTTCAGGACTGTGACCCTTTGGTGCCTTGGGCTGCACATGACACCATACCAATGGCAAAACCCAATGGTATTGTTCCATGAGTCAAGCATCCTGTAAGGGTCTTTGACTGCAGCCTTAAACGCGAGGAGTGCGAGTTTGTCGGTTTCATTCATGGTGGTGGAGACTAGGGCAAGGCACAATGCAAGCACAAGAGAGAAAAGGAAATGGCATGGTTGTAATTGCACAAAACTAAAGTGCACAAGCTCCATAACTTGAGCAGAATTGGCAGATATGAAAGGAGGGACCGTAAGAGGAAATGACAGATGTGGTGAGTGCTGATGCAAATTGCGAAGAGATTTATAAGGAGGGGTGGAGTCTAATGGAGAGCATTTTGAAGGGCCTTTTTGGTTTTCCTTTTTTCAAGTGGTAGACAAAGCCAAAACAAGAGCGAATGACTAGCCGTCAACCATCAAACCACCCAGCCTTCCGTCCAACACTCAACGCATTGGAGAAGTTGCACTACTTTTTCCTCTAGATCATCACAAGTAAACGATGTTGACTTAGTAGTCATTCGGAGGCGCTAGATGATGTTGATGCATGCATATACCGTTGAGAGGTCTTGGACCTATCTTACTCCAAAAGCTAATTGAAAGGGTGAGGCTTTCTCTCGTACTTATAAACTAACTACCAGCCCCTTTCACAACTAATATGAGATAAACTCTGATATATTCATCCCCTGTGTTCTCCATTACTAATCCTTTATGTATTTTGATGTTCTTAACCAAACCATCCATTGATTTTTGCTTAGTCACCTGTTATAGCAATACATAAATACTATAGTGAAAACTCTATACGGCTGATTTTTTCAGCTAAACTCCCTTTGAATTAGGATGACTAATCAATCAATTTTGGGGGAAAAGTCTTGCTCATATTTACTTTTGGGTTGAGCTCATTATACGGGTTAGATCAATCACAACAGTCGGGTCCCATGACTTTTTACCAGTGTTCTCGCGGTGGAAAATTAGGGAAGTCCAATTGTTGGGATGTTGACTTCAAGTCGATCACTTTTTTGACTCGAGTCCATCGTTAATACTCTGAATTATCCCCATAAGAAAGTAGCCAATTGATGCGGGAGCTAGGATGTCACCCTGCCGTCACCATCATACCTTCTCCTCCCTCACTCCTCTTACATATCTCATTTTCCTTTTCTCTGGATTTCTTATTTTATGAATTTTGGAACACACTTATTCTATTTTGTATTCTTTTTAAACTTTTCTCTATTTGCCAAGTGGAATACCGCATAGGATGCCATTGCAGCACTTCACAACAAGTTCATGGCCAGGTCGACATTTTCATTTATTTTTTTAAATGGAGTGATCAACTCGAAAAAATAAAAAAATAAAAAAAATATGATTCAAGAGCCCAATTATCCAAAAAACAGATTTAGGGACTTAATTGTGCAAATTCAAAATGTTTTAGGATCTACCCGTTTTTCCTGAAAAAATAATGAACGTAATAGGCCTAAAAAAGAGTAGCATAGAAGAATATGCACCTGCACTAGCTAGAGAAATCCAAAACACAGAGTTACGTGATTGAAATGAAGTGACATTGATTATACATACTGGGATGGCACCTACTACGCACATCAAGCATCGATACATATCCTCAAATTGCCACATCCTAGAAGGCTGAACCCGAAAGTTATACCATCTTACTCAGCCATCAAAGCAACGGTGTTGCCTATCTCTGACTGAACATAGCTCTAAGAAGAGACCAATTTGTGACATCCAATTATTTTGTGCCTCAACTAAGCTGACGGAGAGCCATTGTTCCTAGTCATATTACAGAACCCAAGCTTTCGTTGAATCAGGTTCCAATAGTTCATTGATTGCAATTCGTCATAATAAGCATCATACAAAAAAATAAAAATAAAAAAAAGAAGGAAGGGAATTTTATTTGGATTTATTTTAAAATTCTATAACACCAAAATAGAGTTTTAAGTAAACTTATAGTAGTCAAAAATGTGTGCGCATCGTAGGCCTAAGCTAGTTTAAAATACGTACATATACGGATGGCAAATGATAATCAACTATCATCTTTAAGCAAATTATATCTAGTTATATATTTTACCTATAAATTTGTGTTTGAGTAAATACGACTAAATATATAGCAACTAGAGAAGAGAAAATAAATTTTATCATACAACTTGTGTAAACCCAATGCAAAGAGTTTCTCCCTAATCTTGTACAGCTGATTTGCACAGAGAGAGAGAGAGAGAGAGAGAGAGAGAGAGAGAGAGAGAGAGAGAGAGAGAGAGAGAGAGAGAGAGAGTAATTTGGTGAATAGATGTGCTTTAACTAAAATTGGTGTGGTTATAACCCCACCGTTGTCGTTATTCTATAAAATAAGATATATGATTTTAATTGTTTCATTGAAAATATTTTACTGTCATGGAGTTTTGGAAATTTGCTCAATTTTAAATTTTATTTTAATATAGTTTTTGATATTTGATTCTTGTATGTGAACATTAAGATGTGGCTCTTATAATTTAGATCGCAACTAAAATTTCTGACCAAACAAGACTAATTGTCTTTCCTCCATTTTTATGCTTATCTTTTATCTTATATATGTTCATACAAAAAATTTCTTTAGGAATATATAACGTCATCCATCTCTCAAACAATATGACGAATGTCCATTTTACATTCAAAATTTCATGGCCTTCAAATTAATTATGTTCATGGATTTTTTTTCAAGTTAATCTATAAACAAAATTATGATCAAATCATAGTGAAAGACAAGTGACATGAGAGCTAGAGGAAGATATGAAACAAAAGTATTTACCCTTTTCGAAGTATTTGAGGACGAAATTTTTAAGGGGGTTGGATTCTAATATTCAGAGAGAGAGAGAGAGAGAGAGAGAGAGAGAGAGAGAGAGAGAGAGAGAGAGAGAGAGAGAGCGAGAGAGAATCTTGGAGAGTGTCATGGAGGCTAAGGAGAGAATCTTGGAGAGTGTCATGGAGGCTAAGGAGATGGCCAAGATGCCGAGTGCCTAAAAGCTTTTAGCGATTTAGGATTTCATAAGAATTGTAAAATATTCCTAGGCACAAAATTAAAAAGTACACTTACATTTTAGAGGAGACTACTATTTAATAAGATAAATGGTAGATAGGAAAATTGGATCTCCATCGATATATCAAGGGGAGATTTATTATTGTAATTAGGACTTACGTATACATAGGGATCATTTCCGCTTCATTTGTATCATCCCACAGATCCAATGCAATAAGAGTAATAGAGCATTCTCTCCCAAAACACTTCTCTCTTTTGATTTTCTCTCTACAATTCGGGGTGAGCCATGTAAATGAGTGAGGAATGGAGGGCTGAGCTTAGGCAACTCTAATAAGGGGCGAATTAGTCAAAGGAAGCCCAAGTGCTGCATGCAATTTCAAGTGTCGGCCTATGAAAAATGACACTGAAATAAGTTGTACACAGCATGGGTGAGAGAGTTGGGGCTGCATACTGAGTGGTCAAGAGAATGTCCAAATTGGTTGTTACTGCCATTGCTATTGTTGGAGACAAGGTTCAAGAGGAGTTTCAGGCCAAGGGGACTTGATCAATAGACATCATGTCCTCGTTCAATGATAATCTCACTAAGGTGCTGTTGGTCTCGAGTGAATTGAAGGATACATTCGAGGATTTGAAAAGCTGATTGACAAAGTTGGGGAGACGCTTTACAATCATTTTTTTAGCTGCTTTGAATCATCTTGCCGGCCAATTGCACCCGAGGAATGATGCTCTTGGAGTCCATGATAAATGACCTTGAGAGGAGCTAGAGATAGTCAAAGAGGAACTCAAGGCTTGCAAGATGGCCATGGTGAGCGAAATATTCATCATAATAATGCCAAGACTGGAGGTGGATGTTCCAAAGCCAAAGGAGTTCAAGGGTGATAAATCTACCAAGGAGGGGGAGAACTTCAAATGGGGCATGGAACAATACTTCAATACTGTGGCAATCAAGGACGAGACACAAATATGGGTTGTTGCCATGTATTTAACTGATGTTGTCATGCATTGGTGGCAACGTAATTGAGACATTGAGGGCACACATGGCAACGTTTCTGTTCTTTTGTTTTTTTTGTTCTTTTGCTCTTTGGAAAAGAAAAAGAATAGAAATCCGTATAGTAACTCAATTAATTTTTTTACTCCTCGGAATAGAAAAATGGCCCGAGAATAGATTTGGAATAGAAATAAGAAGTAGAAAAAAGTAGTTTCTTGTTCTTAGAAACAATTTTTAGAAATAAGTCTTTTCTTTCTATTCTTTTTTTCTTTTCTTCTTCTTCCTCTTCTAATTGGCTAGTGGAAACTCACCGCCCGCCATCACCCCGCCTAGCGCATGCTGTCGGGCGCACTTCGCCACCCCGGTTAGTGACAGCGGTGGCGGCGGCAGCTAGAGGAGGAGAAAAAGAGAGCAAAAACAGAAAATAAAAGAAGAAAATTCTAAAAAAATTATGAATAAATTAAAAGAAATTTTACAGTACAAATTTTTTTTTGCAGGTTATACTAAACACATTTAAATTATTTTTCTATTTTCGAAATATAAATTTTGTGTAGTTATCAAACACATTGTTTTACTCAGAAATTGTTTAGGGAATGGAAATAGAAACAAATGATTTCCGAATAGAAGTTGTTGAAATGTTACTAAACAGACCCTAAGAGGCGGGGTGCCAAGATGATCGTATATTGGGTTGCGTTTGTTGCCATCTTTGGGGATTAGTTCTTCTCAGAGTTTGCTAAGGATGAAGCGTAGAGTAATATATGCCATCTCATGTAGAAGGGTATTGTTCGTGAGTCTGTGTAGGACCTTATTGGGCTCTTATTGGAGATTCCAGATATAAAGGAGTTTATGGCTCTATTCACATTCAAGAAGGGGCTCAAGCCTTGGACGAGGTTGGAGATGCAATAGCAAGGAGTGAAAGAGCTATTAAAGGCTCTAGCCGCAGCCTAGTCTTTCATTGATCTTCATTAGCCCGACTCTTTTAAGTTTGGAGGAAAAGGTGGGGTAGCGGATCACCACCACGACGAAGAAGGGGAAGACGAAGTTATCCATGATCGAAGGGGCAAACAGAAGAAGCTTCCTAGTGGCAAATGAAAGAAGCCACAAGGAGACCTGTCCAAAGATCGTGAGAAGAAGCCAATCAAACTAATATTGGTCACTAGAAGCATGTTTCTTGCAACCAAATTTCAAATTTGGTCACGAGAGATAACCTTCTTGTGACCATTTATAATTTGGTCACCATCTCTAGAGGCCAAATTTAGCATATTTTTTGTAACTCGGATTATATCGGGTGAGATTTTTGCCTATCTTTTAATGTAGCTAGTAGGCATCAATTTCAAATTTTTGAAACTTAGAATCCACCTTATAGATTTTTGGAATTAATTTGGAACCTGGAACTTACATGTCCTTAAAACTTCTAAAAACAATTTGAACAAAATTTGATGCAATTGTAATAAGGAAAAGCTACCAAAAACTCCAAACTATGCTCATAGTGATACATTTACCGTAAACTTTTTCTCCGTTACCAAAAATTCCAAACTTATACCTGTGTGACACATTTATTCTCCATCAAGGTTTCGTTAATGAGCACTATTAAAAATCTATTTACATGGATGTCGGAAGGCAAACAGTGTTGACATGGCATCCATGTGACTAAACTAAAATAAAAATGACTTTGTTTTGGTTGAAAAATCATATGGAATCTTAACAGAGGGTAAATGTGTCATGTAAGTACAAGTATGGGGTTTTTGATGTCATAAGAAAAAGTTTAGGATAAGTGTGTCTCAGTGGGCATAGTTTGGGGTTTTTATATCGCCAGAAAAAATTAAGATAAATATGTTACAAGGGATATAGTTTGTGGTTTTTTTATTGCTTCTTCCCTTTTAATAATAATGTACTCAACATTTTCTAAAAAGAAAAAATGCATTCGACATTCAACACAAAAACACTGATGAATTACATCCAAACCATACAAGTTCTTATCTACTTTTTCTATAGTTATCACTTAATCCACAAAAAGTACAAATAGATATACAAGATTTCAACATATAACACCGATAAATGTGTTTGGTAAATTTTAACTTTGCACATCTTAGTTGATTGGATTAAATAAAAAATCACTTAATGTAGTAAGTATATCATTATTTATGCAACCAATGGGGTTTACTCTAGTGGCCACCCTTCCAACATGGAAGGGGGAGGTGAAGGGTTCGAATCCCCACATTCTCAGGGGGGTTTGGGGGGAGGACGATTTAGTTTTAAGATGTGGGTTTCGACTCCCACGCCCTGCAAGGAGGCAAGGCAAAAGTCTAAAAGTGGGAATTAGAATAGGATTAGAGTAGGACCGACAAAAAAAAAAAATAGCATTATTTATGCGTTTAAAAAAAGTTATTTAATGGATGTTCAAATTTTACCAATTATGTTGCTAAAACCTACCCATAATATCCAAAACTCCATATTTGTTAAGAAGTTTATTATAATCATCATTGAACACTCAGCAATAATCGACCAACTTTTTTATTTCCCTACTTAGCACTTAAAATTCGGTAACTTAAATTTTTAAAATTTATCTTTTAGTTTTATCAAATTAGTCCTAAATAATGCATGTTCAAATAAAAATTTGGCTTGCGACCTCTGTCACCTTGCAGTTGCCGCGGTCGAACCTCAAGCACCACGTCTCTCTCCACGCGACTTTCCTGCGAAGTTCTCCTATATAGTAAACTACCTCTTTTATTCTAACTTTTGAATTGACTTTGCATCGTTCTTCCAATGATAGTAAGTTTAATTAAGTTTTCCAAGCTCTGTGCTGCGTTGATCATAACCATCTTTTGCAGTTCATAATTCTCTCCACTAGTGACAGTAGTAATATTTCTTATCTTCTCGTAAAAATCCATGTAACATGGTAAACTATCGCAATAATAAGCAAATTTCCTTATCCTATTTTCTTAGTATGCTACCCTGTTTTACCATAACTTTCTTTTAATGTTAGCATTTGTACTCACTATCAGTATTTTTCCGGTTAAATATCCTATCGTAAGATTTCTTTGGATGACCTAATTTGTCTTTCATTGTATTAGGTGTTTTTTTTCCTTATCCTCTGTTATTCAAGTATTCTACAACAAATAAAAGTCTACCTTGGTCAATAGTAATTTCCTTGGGAGAACTACCCAAAAAGTGATAGTTTATTATTATTATGCTAATTCAGCCTTTAACCTTTTGTATTTGTATCAATTCAGTTCATCCAGTTAATTTTGGCTAGTCGGCGCTAATATGAACACCGGCCATCCTATATGGCATTGTTGGCGCCGATGTAGATAATTTATGATAATATTTAATATTTTTGGATTTATTTATTTTTTCTTTTCTTTTTCCCCCTTTTTCCCTTCATCTTCATCCTCCTGCCGATTTTTGCAACTCGGCAACTGGCCAGAAGTGACGGCCGGCAAGGTCGGCCCCTCTGGCTGCTAGCATGGATGAGGCTCAACCTTGGCATTGCTAGGTCACTTGGCCATTGTAATTGTGCTAAAATTGATATTGTGCAAAATTGAAGTGCACGAGCTCTATAGCTCGAGTAGAAGTGGGTAGACATGAAAGGAGGGATCGTAAGAGGAAATGAGAGATGTAGCTTTTGCTGATGCAAACTGTGAAGAGATTTGTAAGGAGTGGTGGAGTCTGACGGAGAGCATTTTGAAGGGCCTTTTTGGTTTTCCTTTTTTTCCATGTCACAAACAAAGCCAAAACAGCAATGAATGAGTAACTGTCACCCATCAACCACTTGGCCTTGGCTCCATCACTCAATGCATTGGAGAAGTTGCACTACTTTTTCCTCTAGACTATCAGAAGTAAACGATGTTGAATTGGTAGTCATTCGAGCCGTTGGATGATGTTGATGCATGTTTATACAGTTGGATGATCTTAGGCCTCTCTCATCCCAAAAATTAACTCAAAAGGTTAGGTTTTCTCTTATACTTATATACCAACCATTAGTCTCTTCCACAATCAATGTGGTATAAACCCCAATAATACCTCATTCACACATTGGGGCTAAGTTGGAGCATTAACAACCCTCTCCGAGTAACTATTGGGTCTTGTTGGTAATCGAGGCTCTGTTTTGGGTCTCTCTCATCCCAAAATTAGCTAAAAAGGTGAGACTTTCCTTCATACTTATAAACCGACCAGTCCTTCCACAAGTGACATTAGATAAACCCCAACATAAACATCTATATTCTCCATTACTAAACCTTTATTTATTTTGATGTTTCCAACTATCCTCCAATTTTTGCTTAGTCACTTGTTATGGCAATACACAGAAATCATAGTGAAAACTCTATATGGTTGATCTTTTGAGTTGAACTCACTTTAAGGTAGGATGACTAATCATAGATGCATGCTTTCGTCGAATCAGATTTCCAATAACTCATTGCATGTTGTCCTAATGAGCATCATACAAGTAAAGCTAACAAAAAGAAGCGACTGAATTTTATTTAGATTTATTTTAAAATACTAGGGAAAAGTACTGAAAAAGTCTTAGACTTATTGTATTGGTGCAAATTTAGTCCTAAAGCTTTTTAAATAGGATCAGTTTAATCCTAAACCTTTTGCATGGTACCAATTGAGTGCATCTGCCAATTTTGGTTGGAAATCACTGACGTACAGGGCCTTTCTGGTTTTCCATTTTCCATGTCGTAGATAAAGCCAAAACAATGGCGAATGAGTAGCTGTCAACCATTAACCACTGGCCATGGCTCCGGCACTTAACGCATTGGAGAAGTTGCACTACCTTTTCCTTTAGACAATCACAAGTAAATGATATCGACTTGGTAGCCAGTGTTCCTAACCATCCAATGGTTTTTGCTCAGTCACCCGTTATGATAATACATAGAAATCATAGTGAAAGTCTAAATGGTTGATCTTTTGAGCAGAGCCTGCTTTCAGTTAGAATCACTATCTTGCTAATATTCACTTTTGGGTTGAGCCCGTTGTGCAAGTTGGATCAATCACAGAGGTCGGGGTCCCACAATTTTGAATGGTGTTCTTGAGTTGGAAAATTGGGGAAAACTCAACTATTGGGATGTCGACTTCAAGAATTTGCACCTACACCCACTAGAAAAATCCAATACACACAAGTTACATGACTAGGATTAAGTGAGACCGATTATACTAATGCATCGAGTGTCGATGCATATCTTCGAATTGCCACATTCTAGTAGGTTGAATCCGAAACCTATACCACCTTATCCAACCACCAAAGCAATGGTGTTGCCTATATCTGATTGAACATCGATCTAGGAAGAGAGCGATTCCCGACATCCAATTATCTTGTGCTACAAATAAGCGACTGATAGCCACTTTTCCTACTCACATTATAGATGCAAGCTTTTGTCGAATCAGATTTCCAATACCTCCTTGATTGCATGTTGCCCTAATGAGCATCATACAACTAAAGATAACAAAAAGAAGCTAGTGAATTTTATTTAGATTTATTTTAAAATACTAGGGAAAAGTACTAAAAAAGTCTTAGACTTATTGTATTGGTGCAAATTTAGTCCTAATTTTTTTTTTTAATTGGATCAGTTTAATCCTAAACCTTTTGCATGGTACCAATTGAGTGCATATGCCAATTTTTGTTGGAAATCATTGACGTGAAGGGCCTTTATGGTTTTCCATTTTCCATGTCGTAGACAAAGCCAAAACAACGGCGAATGAGTAGCTGTCAACCATTAACCACTGGCCATGGCTCCAGCACTTAACGCATTGGAGAAGTTGCACTACTTTTTCCTCAGACCATCACAAGTAAATGATATCGACTCGGTAGCCAGTGTTCCTAACCATCCATTGGTTTTTGCTCAGTCAACCGTTATGGTAATACATAGAAATCATAATGAAAGTCTAAATGGTTGATCTTTTGAGCAGAGCTTCGTCAAGTTAGAATGACTATCTTGCTTATATTCACTTTTGGGTTGAGCCCGTTGTGCAGGTTGGATCCATCGAAAAGGTTGGCATCCCACAATTTTGAATGGTGTTCTCGTGTTGGAAAATTAGTGAAAACTCAACTATTGGGATGTCGACTTCAGGAATTTGCACGTGCACCCACTAGAAAAATCCAAAACACACAAGTTACATGACTGGGATTAAGTGAGACCGATTATACTAATGCATCGAGTGTCCATGCATATCATCGAATTGCCACATTCTAGTAGGCTGAATCCGAAAGCTATACCATCTTATTCAACCACCAAAACAATGGTGTTGCCTATATCTAATTCAACATGGATGTAGGAAGAGAGCGATTCCCGACATCCAATTCTCTTGCGCTACAAATAAGCAACAGAGAGCCACTTTTCCTACTCACATTATAGATGCAAGCTTTCGCCGAATCAGATTTCCAATAACTCATTGATTGCATGTTGTCCTAATGAGCATCATACAACTAAAGATAACAAAAAGAAGTGAGTGAATTTTATTTAGGTTTATTTTAAAATACTAGGGAAAAGTACTAAAAAAGTGTTAGACATATTGTATTTGTGTAAATTCAGTCCTAATTTTTTTTTTTAATAGGATCAATTTAATCCTAAACTTTTTGCATGGTACCAATTGAGTGCTTATGCCAATTTTGGTTGGAAATCACTAATGTGAAGGGCCTTTATGGTTTTCCATTTTCCATGTCGTAGACAAAGCGAAAACAATGGCGAATGAGTAGCTGTCAACCATTAACCACTGGCCATGGCTCCGGCACTTAACGCATTGGAGAAGTTGCACTACTTTTTCCTCTAGACCATCAAAAGGAAATGATATTGACTAGGTAGCCAGTGTTCCTAACCATCCAATGGTTTTTACTCAGTCACCTATTATGACAACACAGAAATCATAGTGAAAGTCTAAATGGTTGATCTTTCGAGCAGAGCTTCTTCAAGTTAGAATGACTATCTTGCTTATATTCACTTTTGAGATGAGCCCGTTGTGCAGGTTGGATCAATCACAAAGGTCGGGGTCCCACAATTTTGAATGGTGTTCTTGAGTTGGAAAATTAGGGAAAACTCAACTATTGGGATGTCCACTTCAGTAATTTGCACCTGCACCCACTAGAAAAATCCAATACACACAAGTTACACGATTGGGACTAAGTGACACCGATTATACTAACGCATCGAGCATCGATTCATATCTTCACATTCTAGTAGGCTGAATCCGAAAGCTATACCATATTATTCAACCACCAAAGCAATGGTGTCGCCTATATCTGATTGAACATGGATCTAGGAAGAAAGTGATTCCCAACATCCAATTATCTTGTGCTACAAATAAGCGACAGGGAGCCACTTTTTTTACTCACATTATAGATGCAAGCTTTCGTCGAATCAGATTTCCAATAACCCATTCATTGCATGTTGTCCTAATGAGCATCATACAACTAAAGATAACAAAAAGAAGCAAGTGAATTTTATTTAGGTTTATTTTAAAATACTAGGGAAAAGTACTAAAAAAGTGTTAGACTTATTGTATTGGTGCAAATTCAGTCCTAAAACTTTGTTTAATTGGATCAGCTTAATCCTAAACATTTTGCATCGTACCAATTGAGTGCATCCGCCAATTTTGGATGAAAATCACTGACGTAAAGGGCCTTTCTGGTTTTCCATTTTCCATGTCGTAGACAAAGCCAAAACAACGGCGATTGAATAGTTGTCAACCATTAACCACTGGCCATGGCTCCGGCACTTAACGCATTAGAGAAGTTGCACTACTTGTTCCTCTAGACTATCACAAGTAAATGATATCAACTCGGTAGCTAGTGTTCCTAACCATCCATTGGTTTTTGCTCAGTCACCCGTTATGATAATACATAGAGAAAATAGCGAAAGTCTAAATGGTTGATGTTTTGAGCAGAGCTTATTCAAGTTAGAATGACTATCTTGCTTATATTCACTATTGAGATGAGCCCGTTATGCAGGTTGGATCAATCACAAAGGTCGGGGTCCAACAATTTTGAATGGTGTTCTCGAGTTGGAAAATTACGGAAAACTCAACTATTGGGTTGGCCACTTCAGGAATTTGCACCCGCACCCACTAGAAAAATCCAATACACAAGTTACATGACTAGGATTAAGTGAGACCGATTATACTAACGCATCTAGTGTCGATGAATGTCTTCGAATTGCCACATTCTAGTAGGCTGAATCCAAAAGCTATACCATCTTATTCATCCACCAAAGCAATGGTGTTGCCTATATCTGATTGAACATGGATGTAGGAACAGAGCGATTCCCAACATCCAATTATCTTGTGCTACGAATAAGGGATAGAGAGCCACTTTTCCTACTCACATTACAGATGCTGGCTTCGTCGAATCAGATTTCCAATAACTCATTGATTGCATGTTGTCCTAATGAGCATCATACAACTAAAGATAACAAAAAGATGCGAGTGAATTTTATTTAGGTATATTTTAAAATACCCTGGAAAAGTTCTGAAAAAGTCTTGGACATTTTGTATTGGTGCAAATTCAATCCTAAAACTTTTTTTAATTGGATCAGTTTAATCCTAAACCTTTTGCATGGTACCAATTGAGTACATTTGCCAATTTTGCTTGGAAATCACTGACGTGAAGGGCCTTTCTAGTTTTCCATTCTCCATGTCGTAGACAAAGCCAAAACAACGGCGAATGAGTAGCTGTCAACCATTAAACACTGGCCATGGCTCTGGCCCTTAACGCATTGGAGAAGTTGCACTACTTTTTCCTCTAGACCATCACAAGTAAATGATATCGACTCGGTAGCCAGTGTTCCTAACCATCCATTGGTTTTTCCTCCGTCACCTGTTATGATGATACATAGAAATCATAGTGAAAGTCTAAATGGTTGATCTTTTGAGCAGAGCCTACTTCAAGTTAGAATGACTCTCTTCCTTATATTCACTTTTGGGTTGAGCCCGCTGTGCAGGTTGGATCCATCACAAAGGTCGGGGTCCCACAATTTTGAATGGTGTTCTCGAGTTGGAAAATTAGGGAAAACTCAACTATTCCAATGTCGACTTCAGGAATTTGCACTTGCACCCACAAGAAAAATCCAATACACACAAGTTACGTGACTGGGATTAAGTGAGATTGATTATACTAACGCATCGAGTGTCGATGCATATCTTCGAATTGCCACATTCTAGTAGGCCGAATCCGAAAGCTATACCATCTTATTGAACCACCAAAGCAATGGTGTTGCCTATATCTGATTGAACATGGATCTAGGAAGAGAGCGATTCCCGACATCCAATTATCTTGTGCTACAAATAAGTGATAGAGAGCCACTTTTCCTACTCACATTGTAGATGCAAGCTTTCGGCGAATCAGATTTCCAATAACTCACTGATTGCATGCTGTCCTAATTAGCGTCATACAACTAAAGATAACAAAAAGAAGCGAGTGAATTTTATTTTGGTTTATTTTAAAATACTAGGGAAAAGTTCTAAAAAAGTCTTAGACTTATTGTATTGGTGCAAATTCAGTCCTAAAACTTTTTTTAATTGGATGGGTTTAATCCTAAACCTTTTGCGTGGTACCAATTGACGGCATCTGCCAATTTTGGTTGGAAATCACTGACGTGAAGGGCCTTTCTTGTTTTCCTTTTTCCATTTTGTAGACAAAGCCATAACAATGGCGAATGAGTAGTTGTCAACCATTAACCACCGGCCATGGCTCCGGCACTTAACGCATTGGAGAAGTTGCACTACTTTTTCCTCTAGACCATCACAAGTAAATGATATTGACTCGGTAGCCAGTGTTCCTAACCATCCATTGGTTTTTGCTTAGTCACCCGTTCTGATAATACATAGAAATCATAGTGAAAGTCTAAATGATTGATCTTTTGAGCAGAGCTTCTTCAAGATAGAATGATTTTCATGCTTATATTCAATTTTTGGGTTGAGCCCGTTGTGCAGGTTGGATCAATCACAGAGGTCGGGGTCCCACAACTTTGTATGGTGTTCTCGAGTTCGAAAATTACGGAAAACTCAACTATTGGGATGTCGACTTCAGGTATTTGCACCTGCACCCACTAGAAAAATCCAATACACACAAGTGACATGACTGGGATTAAGTGAGACTGATTATACTAACGCATCGAGCGTCGATGCATATCTTCGAATTGCCACATTCTAGTAGGCCGAATCCGAAAGCTATACCACCTTATTCTACCGCCAAAGCAATGGTGTTGCCTATATCTGATTGAACATGGATCTAGGAAGAGAGCGATTCCCGACATCCAATTATCTTGTGCTACAAATAAGCAACAGAGAGCCATTTTTCCTACTCACATTATAGATGCAAGCTTTCACCGAATCAGATTTCCAATAATTCATTCATTGCACGTTGTCCTAATGAGCATCATACAAGTAAAGATAACAAAAAGAAGCGAGTGAATTTTATTTAGATTTATTTTAAAATACTAGGGAAAAGTATTAAAAAAGTCTTAGACTTATTGTATTGGTACAAATTCAGTCCTAACACTTTTTTTTAATTGGATCAGTTTAATCCCAAACCTTTTGCATGGTACCAATTGAGTGCATATGCCGATTTGTGTTGGAAATCACTAATGTGAAGGGCCTTTATGGTTTTCCATTTTCCATGTCATAGACAAAGCCAAAACAACGGTGAATGAGTAGATGTCAACCATTAACCACTGGCCATGGCTCCAGCAGTGAACGCATTGGAGAAGTTGCACTACTTTTTCTCCTAGACCATCACAAGTAAATGATATCGACTCGGTAGCCAGTGTTCCTAACCATCCATTGGTTTTTCCTCAGTCACCCGTTACGATGATACATAGAAATCATAGTGAAAAGTCTAAATGGTTGAGCTTTTGAGCAGAGCCTACTTCAAGTTAGAATGACTATCTTGCTTATATTCACTTTTGGGTTATGCTCGTTGTGCAGGTTGGATCCATCACAAAGGTTGGGGTCCCACAATTTTGAATGGTGTTCTCGAGTTGGAAAATTAGGGAAAACTCAACTATTGGGATGTCGACTTCAGGAATTTGCACCTGCACCCGCAAGAAAAATCCAATACACACATGTTACATGACTGGGATTATGTGAGACCGATTATACTAACACACCGAGCGTCGATGCATATCTTCGAATTGCCACATTCTAGTAGGCCGAATCCGAAAGCAATACCATCTTATTCAACCACCAAAGCAATGGTGTTGCCTATATCTGATTGAACATGGATCTAGGAAGAGAGCGATTCCCGACATCCAATTATCATGTGCTACAAATAAGCGATAGAGAGCCACTTTTCCTACTCACATTATAGATGCAAGCTTTCGTCGAATCAGATTTCCAATAACTCAATGATTGCATGCTGTCCTAATTAGCATCATACAACTAAAGATAACAAAAAGAAGCGAGTGAATTTCATTTTGGTTTATTTTAAAATACTAGGGAAAAGTTCTTAAAAAGTCTTAGACTTATTGTATTGGTGCAAATTCAGTCCTAAAACTCTTTTTAATTGGATCGGTTTAATCCTAAACTTTTGCATGGTACAATTGAGTGCATCTGCCAATTTTGGTTGGAAACCACTAACGTGAAGGGCCTTTCTGGTTTTCCATTTTCCATGTCATAGACAAAGCCATAACAATGGCGAATGAGTAGCTGTCAACCATTAACCACTGGCCATGGCTCCGGCACTTAACACATTGGAGAAGTTGCACTACTTTTTCCTCTAGACCATCACAAGTAAATGATATCGACTCGGTAGCCAGTGTTCCTAACCATCCATTGGTTTTTGCTCAATCACCCATTATGATAATACATAGAAATCTTTGCTTTGAGCCCGTTGTGCAGGTTGGATCAATCACAGAGGTCGGTGTCCCACAAGTTTGAATGGTGTTCTCGAGTTCGAAAATTAGGGAAAACTCAACTATTGGGATGTCGACTTCAGAAATTTGCATTTGCACCCACTAGAAAAATCCAATACACACAAGTTATATGACTGAGATTAAGTGAGACCGATTATACTAACGCATCGAGCGTCGATGCATATCTTCAAATCGCCACATTCTAGTAGGCCGAATTCGAAAGCTATACCACCTTATTCAACAGCCAAAGCAATGGTGTTGCCTATATCTGATTGAACATGGATCTAGGAAGAGAGCGATTCCCGACATCCAATCATCTTGTGCTACAAATAAGCGATGGAGAGCCATTTTTCCTACTCACATTATAGATGCAAGCTTTCGCCGAATCAGATTTCCAATAACTCATTCATTGCATGTTGTCCTAATGATCATCATACAACTAAAGATAACAAAAAGAAGCGAGTGAATTTTATTTAGATTTATTTTAAAATACTAGGGAAAAGTATTAAAAATGTCTTAGACTTATTGTATTGGTGCAAATTCAGTCCTAAAACTTTTTTTAATTGGATCAGTTTAATCCTAAACCTTTTGCATGGTACCAATTGACCGCATCTGCCAATTTTGGTTGGAAATCACTAACGTGAAGGGGCTTTATGGTTTTCCATTTTCCATGTCATAGACAAAGCCAAAACAACGGCGAAGGAGTAGCTGTCAACCATTAACCACGGCCATGGCTCCGGCCTTTGTATGGCATTGGAGAAGTTGCACTACTCTTTCCTCTAGACCATCACAAGTAAATGATATCGACTCGGTAGCTAGTGTTCCTAACCATCCATTGGTTTTTGCTCAGTCACCCATTATGAAGATACATAGAAATCATAGTGAAAGTCTAAATGGTTGATCTTCTGAGCAGAGCCTGCTTCAAGTTAGAATGACTATCTTGCTTATATTCACTTTTGGGTTGAGACTGTTGTGCAGGTTGGATCCATCACAAAGGTTGGGGTCCCACAATTTTGAATGGTGTTCTCGAGTTGGAAAATTAGGGATGTCACGACCTCCTTTTTTTCGTCCGGGGAAAAGAAAGAAAGTTTAGGGGTATTTGCCTAAAGAAGCGGACCAATGGCCTTAAATTAGGCGTGGGCTCTCCCAAGCCCATACCTCGCGCAACGTTGGATTTCATATTTCAATTATTAACAACCTAAATATTTCTAGGAGTCGCCACTAGCCTATTGGGGTCGGCTAGAAACCAATCGAGATACGGGAGTGGTGTCTCGATTCCTACGCAACCAGAGATTTCTAGGAACGGGGACTTGCTTACGCCAATGTTTCTATTAGTGCTCTTGCGGTACCACTAACTTGGAAAGTTATTTATCTAAATGGCCAAACATTCTTGATTACCAATTATAATCTTTATGAAGCCACTAAGTGTCCATGCAAATGTTTTTGTAGTTTTTTTTTTTTTTTTTAATGTCTAGACTAATCCTAACATAATTTAGAAGAGAAATTTACACTCAAATTAATGAAAAGCGGCGCATAAGTAAACATCCAAGAAATTGAAATGACTTGAAAATAAACGCGGAAAAGGTAAACCCGATACAAGTCGGGCAAATAATATTACATGGCCTTGTTATCACGTCCCGGGACAGGACCCCCATGAGCAAAATGAGAATTCAAATATGCATGAAATTGCTCTATGTGCATGAAATTACTTTAAATAGTTTTAATTTATGCAAAATGGATTATTTACAAAAATGATCATAAAATACCAAAATAACATTAAATTAGGAAAATGACCTTTTAAAAATAGGGAAATTTCATAGATGCCATTTTTGCCTTAATTTGATACATCTATCACTTTTATAATTTTTTTGGAAATTTTTGAATTTTTGGATTTTTTTATTTTTTATTTAAATAAAAATAATAATTTCCTAAACCGATATATGCTAACATTGAACAACACAGCACATGAATATCACAATAACCGGGCTCAAATCGATCGTTTCAAGATCGAAACTTGGTTTGCGCATTTCGTTGGACACTTAGCGTGCATCAAATCACCCCAAACCAGCTTCCTCGGGCCATGTTTGCGGCCTTCAATCTCAACGCATGAGCAATATTACGTGGAACTAAAACACCAAGGTTAAACTACTACATACAAGGAGTAAGATTAGATAGAAATCACAGCTTAAACCACACGAAAACCAAGCTGGAATCGTCATCAAATATGCGGGTTTGAGCTGATTTTGCAAATCTGGGTTTGAACCCAAGTCAAGCAAACATGTTACATGCCCATATTCAAGCCCCAATACTCATTACATACGAGATCTAAGGGAAATGCTACTTAATCCACGTGAAAGTAGGTAACATGGGCTTTCAAATGCAACAAACATCATAGAGAATGACTTATCAAAAAACATCAAAACGACCTCTCCAAGAAGCACACATGCAAAACTCTTGAAGAGATTTCAAACACTTAGAAAAATTTCAACCTCAGAAATTAGTTTTCCGGGCTGGTTTTTCTCTTGATTTTCATGATCAAAACATGCTCAAACTCGAAAATACGTACATCTAGGATGCTTACCTTACTTCCCAGTTTCCTTTTCAAGTGGTTCTTGGCCGAGGAAATCGAGAAATTGTCCTCTGGAAACACGTGGAAGTTGGCTTCTTCAACTGGAAATAAGATCTGCAGAAAAGAAGAATTGACAACGAAGGTTTTCGTTGACATCTAAAATTAGACTTCAGGACGTCTTTTGTTGGAAAGATTGACACCAACCCAAACTATATGTATTCTAGTTTGGGGTAAAAGTCAATATTTTCCTCGTTTGTTTCTCAAATTTCTCAAAAACACTGCATTTTCCCCACTCGTGACCAACTCTCGTCTCCTCTCTCTCATCCCTTCAAAGACCTTGCTTCAGTGATCTTATCCCCCGAATTAAGGGATTTTTGGTCAGTCTTTTGTCCACCTACCAAGCCTGTCAACAGGGCTACTTCACCTACTCTTCAGACTTAGCCAATTTTTTAAGTTCTCAGCTGTTGTTGAGTGTGCGGACTTTGCTGCGAATTTCCGGTGTTGTTAGAAGCTTATCCCTGGCCAATTTTCGTCCACTTGCACTACTATATACGGTCTTCCATCACGTGCAAAGATCGGGTTGGTTGGGCAGCTGAGGAGGATATGGTGGGGCCACCAAATTGCTTACTCAGCAACTCTGGATTAAGACCAACTCGTGGACTGAGTTTTGGCTGCTGATTTGAGTGCTTTAATCCACTAATTTGGCTGCGTTTTTTGATCAATTAGAAAGCTCATGTATAGTAGTTTAAGATCTTGACCATTTTTTACAATTATTTCCATCCAATTTTGCAAGAAAATCCCTCAAAGTTGGCCATTTTCTTATTCGAAAATACCCAATTCAATACAAATGTGGTCTTTTTGGCTCAATTTGATTGATTCTACTTGGCCCAAGTTCAATTTCAACTTAATTGATGACCAAGATGATGATTTAAGGGCTTGGGCGCAAATTTTGCAAAATTTGCGAATTGGTCCCTCGACTTTTGGAAATTGCATTTTGGCCCCAACTTGTCATTTGAATTCCAATCCGACCTCCTAGGCTTAGCTAGTCACATTTAGATCGTTGGCCCCAACTTGCTCTTTTTTTTTTTTAAAGGAAAAACATCTTTCATTTAAAACACGATATTAAACACCTAGATAATCTATATGTCGGGATGAAATATTTTTGGGCAAAAATTAGGTGTCAACAGCTGCCCCTCTTTGGAAGGAAGCTCAAAGATGTTTTTTTCAAAGATAAGGTGACGCCTAATTTTGTTTTTTTTGTTTTTTTGTTTTTTGTTTTTTGTTTTTTTTTTTGCAATTATAAAATGAAAATGCAAGTAAGCTTAATGTAAAGAGCGTGATCTAGGGATGTACTTGTGAACAATTTGAAAGGTGTGGTTTAAGGATATACCCACGAACCTTGTGGTTTAAGGCAGTTCCACTAACCGTGTGGTTTAAGGCAGTCCCACGAACCTTGTGGTTTAAGGCAGTCTCACAAACCTTGTGGTTTAAGGCAGTCCCACTAACCATGTGGTTTAAGGCAGCCCGACTAACTGTGTGGTTTAAGGCAAATCCACTAACCATGTGGTTTAAGGCAGTCCCACTAACCGTGTGGTTTAACGCAATCCCACTAACCTTGTGGTTTAAGGTAGTCTCACAAACCTTGTGGTTTAAGGCAGTCCCACTAACCATGTGGTTTAAGGCAGCCCCACTAACTGTGTGGTTTAAGGCAAATCCACTAACCGTGTGGTTTAAGGCAGTCCCACTAACCGTGTGGTTTAAGGCAATCCCACTAACCTTGTGGTTTAAGGTAGTCCCACTAACCGTGTGGTTTAAGGCAGTCCCACTAACCGTGTGGTTTAAGGCAATTCCACTAACCGTGTGGTTTAAGGTAGATCCACTAACCGTGTGATTTAAGGCAGTCCCACTAACCGTGTGGTTTAAGGCAGTCCCACTGACCTTGTGGTTTAAGGCAATCCCACTAACCATGTGGTTTTAAGGCAGTCCCACTAACCTTGTGGTTTAAGGCAATCCCACTAACCATGTGGTTTTAAGGCAATCCCACTAACCGTGTGGTTTAAGGCAGTCCCACTAACCGTGTAAATTGTATGGTTTTAGGATGACCAAGAACCTCTTGAAAATGCATGATTTAAGGCTAATCCAAGAACCTTTTAGAATTGCATGGTTTAAGGATAACCAAGAACCTCTTGAAAATGCATGATTTAAGGCTAATCCAAGAACCCTTTAAAATTGCATGGTTTAAGGATGACCAAGAACCTCTTGAAAACGCATGGTTTAAGGATAACTCATAAACCCTTTGAAATTGCAAGGTTTAAGGATAACCAAGAACCTTTTGAAAATGCATGGTTTAAGGCTAACCCATGAACCTTTAGAATTGTGAGGTTTAAGGATAACCAAGACCCTTTTGAAAATGCATGGTTTAAGGCTAACCCATGAACCTTTGAAATTGCATGGTTTAAGGGTAACCAAAAACTCTTTGAAATTGCAAGGTTTAAGGATAACCAAGAACCCTTTGAAAATGCATGGTTTAAGGTTAACCCATGAACCCTTTGAAATTGCAAGGTTTAAGGATAACCAAGAACCCTTTGAAAATTGCATGGTTTAAGGCTAACCCATGAACCGTGTGAAATTGCATGGTTTAAGGGTAACCAAGAACCTCTTGAAAGTGCATGATTTAAGGCTAATTCAAGAACCCTTTAAAATTGCATGGTTTAAGGATAACCAAGAACCTCTTGAAAATTGCATGGTTTAAGGCTAACCCATGAACCGTTTGAAATTGCCAGGTTTAAGGATAACCAAGAACCTTTTGAAAATGCATGGTATAAGGCTAATCCAAGAACCCTTTAGAATTGTATGGTTTAAGGATAACCAAGAACCTTTTGAAAATGCATGGTTTAAAGCTAACCCATGAACCCTTTAGAATTGCATGGTTTAAGGATAACCAAGAACTTCTGAAATTGCGAGGTTTAAGGGTAACCAAGAACCTTTTGAAAATGCATGGTTTAAGGCTAACCCATGAACCCTTTGAAATTGTGTGGTTTCACTAGAGGAACCTGTCATTCGAGAATATTCTGAAATGGATACTGCACATTAAATAGTATTCGTTATAACAAGTATTCTAGTAGCGAAAGCATACTAGATGAGGTCAATTTCAACATGTTATTAGAAACACTATCAAAAGTGTATCGGTAATGAGAAAACAATGATTGCATAAACAAATTAAACTAATTCCGACAACTTGACAAACTGGCAAAACTGTCATCACGCTCGAATGATATCATTAATCGTCAAATTCTCTTGGGAGAAAAGTCCTTGTCGAAACGACCCTGACTTATGAGAAAGGTTTGCTAAGTATGCCAAGCAAGGATCCCTAGTCAGAAAGGGCTTCTTGCATATCCTCAAGAAAATGGCTGTTTGATCCCATCTGTTCATGTGGGAAATAAACTGATCACTCAACCTTACTCTTCCAGTGCGCAAGGCTTTGAATCATTCGCAATAAGTACACATTGACCAATCAAAGAGGTCTTTTAGAAGGACCGTAGTGCACGTTTGGTCATGGTTTTAGCAATGGATAAGCATCATTGGCTATGAAATAAATTAATCACTGATCGACATCTCCGCCAGGTTTACAAGTTAAGAAACCTTAAGATGAGATAAGACAACCTTACTCTCACTTCTTCGAGCGGCATCTTCTTTAGGAAGTCCTTATTTCCACTTCGAATCATCCCAATCTGAAGAGACTTTGGAAATGGGTTGTAATGTTGATTCGGGGAAAGGTTCAAAAGGCTTAGCTCAAAAGGCTTAGAACTTTTTGTCAAAGGGATTTGGGAGTTGGTGATTATCATGGCATCATTACCATATCATCCATTTTTTTAAAGCACTCAATGTTTAGAATTCAAATTGTCTCGAAAGTCCTTTGACTAATCATCTTAACATAATGGCTTTTGCATTTGCAATGATTTTCTTTTCAATGCAGGCATTTTTTTTTGCCATTTTTGCTTCCACAGAGATATTCCTCTTGATGCAATTGTTTTTCTTCCACTCTCTCTCCCTTTTTTTTTGTGGGCATTGGCCTTGCTTTTACCAGGCACACTGCTTTTTCATGCCCCTTAAATTTCACTTGACTTTTGTTCTTTCAAACTTTTTGAGCTCTTGGGACTTTCAAGATGCTTTTCATATTCTCATATAAACACCAATTGCATTGGTAAATCATGTGCCCTGCCCCAATGTGGGGAGATAATCACCACTCGGGTTTTAGAAATGAATAGTTAGGCTCAATATGGTTTAAGCAAAGGGTATCGGTGTTTGGGTAGAGAAAAGAATGCTCTTCTTCACCTTGGGATGCTTCGAGCTTCCATAAGAATTCACCTGAAGTTACCACAAAAAAGATTTATGCAAGTGAGAGTAAAGAAACTTTTCTCATCTTTCCTCTCCAAATAATGTCAACCCAAACCTCCATAATTGCCCCCATCGTGGGGTGGTTCTTGACAGGGGTATTTTTTTAGAAAATTCTTCACATTAAAAGGCTCAAATGGGCTAACTATTGTCACCTGTAATGTGTATGATAGAGGAAAGAAATGCCTCTTATCATCTTGATCTATGTACCGCTTGCGAATGAATTCATTGACCGTAAACGACACGGGTTTTCTTTTTCACTCGAATCCCAGAGTGCTTAAAGGACATGTTTGGAAATGGGTTGCCTTTCCTCATCCTAAGTGTTTCTCGCTTGGCATAAGTGACATCGCCTTTCATTTTTGTTGAGATCATGTGGGTGGATTAATCTCCATAGAGAACTTTGATTCGAAATGAGTGATCCATCGAGTGGATGGACAATTTAAAGGTAAAGAAGATTTTTGCAAACTTAGTGGAAAACTTGTTTCTTCAATTTCCATTTTTTGTGCTTGTTTCTAAAAAACACTAAATATTCTTTTTTTTTTTTTTGCGATGGAAATTCTCCATTTTTTTTCATTTGATTTTGAGAAGAAGGGTACTTACCTGTGCCTTCGTAGTCAGGCGACCCTACAAAGAACAAAAGGGAATGTGTTAGTACATGAATCCTCAGGGATCGTAAAAATGGAAACGATACAACATTACCCTTGGTCAGTTTCACCATTTGGCGGGAAACAGCGGAATGAACGTACTATTTTAAAGCTTGAAGAGAATCTCAGGTCTTTGGTCTCATTAGTTCAAGCATTTTCCTCTTTTTGCAAAAATAAGAGATGCAAAAGTTTTTATTTATTTATTTATTTATTTTACTTGGCAACCTTGTTGCCGTTTCTGGGGATCGAACCCCATACCTCTCGGACTATTCATTCATTCCCATACCACCAGGCCGAAGCGCCGTAGTGTCTATGGGGTGCTTCTTTTTTTATTTAATTGAATCGGCTCTAGAATGACACATATTTTAAGCCAACTTAGGTGACTTTGTCATGTGTTAACTCCACATGCTTACTTTGTCAATATAGATTATGGTTAAATCAATTTCTCGAGTTTGTTCCTTGAATACCGACGCTTCCTGTCAAACAAGGGAACTACGTCAAATAATGAAGTTAGAGAGGGCATTTTGGAAACGATACCGAATTACCCTTCTCCTGCAGCTGACTTTAAATGTCTTGTGTTTCCTCTTCATGTGCTTTTGCTCCTCAGGTGTTAACATTTCCTTGAAGATCTTGCTTTCAAATGGGCCATTTAGATGTTATCGAATTCACTCATTCTGAGTGAGCGTCAAAGATGAAAGGAGAGGGGTACTCCTTGTTTTGACACGTGAGGGCATTGCTCCTTGGATGTTTTGCTCCGTTTATTCCATCAAAATGGATAGTTGGCCTTAGCATGCCTTCTTGGTATAAGGTGTTGCTCCATCGGTCAAAGTGCACTTTTTGTGCCCAATCAATTGATTTTGTTTCATCTTGCTTCATGAGTGAGAGTTACCCTACTTTGAGTGACTTGCCCCATTTATCAACTGCAAGGAAAAAGAGACGTAATATGTTATTTTCATATTCGACATGATTCATTTTAGGAACGGGATACTCCCTTTTACGGCATATCTGATGACTGCGTTCCATCTCGTTTCCTTTGCTATGGAGAGGGATTTGCTTTCATGATTGACAGTAATTCACTTGGCAAATGTCTATTTCATTTGAAATTTTCCCCTTTTAGAAGTCGGGTGACTCAGGCATTGCATGCCCCCAATCCATTTTGTGGCCATCTGCCCCAATTAAAATTTCCTACACATATGGAAACAATGTATTATTTCTATTCTTAGGTACATTAGGTTTAGGAACGAAGTACACCCTTTTTCAAAGTTGGGCAATTCTGCATCTCATTGTAGCTTTGTGGAAGAAGGCAAGACATTGTCCCTATGGTCAAATGCATGTCACACTGGGTTAGATAACTTGTCCATATGCAGCTCCATCATGTTGGATTGATGAATCTCTGTTTCATTTGAACCCTTCATGATTTACTCAATTTCCTGCATACCCTTTTTAGGCTAGGTGATTTTTCACCATTTTTGCTGTGTCAATGCATTTCCCACTTCACAATCTGTAAGCATGGGTGGCTATGTCAGTTTATGAATGAGTTGTTTTGACTTTTGGAATGAACACACCCTTTTCTTTTAGAGATTGTGTGATTCTGGACCAGGTTGTCCTTCCCATGTAGTCTTGTTGCTTGCCGCACTTTTGCCTCACTAAAATCTGCACAAAGTGCAAGGACAAGTCATTCCTAAAATAAATCGAATTTAACTTGAAACGATTACCACCTTTTATTTTAGGGCAATGTTTGATGACCGATGCTTGTTTGTGTACATCTACATCTTGAAGTGTTGTCTTGCAAACCACCAATAATCATCTCCATACAGGATTGGATGCCAAGAAACCATTGGAAGTGTAGGGATTACAGATGCTTCTTGTTCACAACCAGCGAAGTAGTTTGATGCCAAAGAATGTCTACATATTTCTTCTTCCACAAAGAATGTCAAATTAATATGAGATCATCCAGGATGTGGAACTTCGTTAGGCCAGTAGATTTGTAATCTTCGAGGCTTTGACAGTTCTTTTCACATTTAATCACAATGTTCGAATTCATATGTTGCGAAAATATTCAAGTAGTTCATGGCTCAACCAAATATGCCCATAAATGAGCATGAATTGGTGCATCTCATGACTTGCTCTGTTAGGGAAAGGCCCGCACTTTTGTCAATCTTGAACAAAACCGTCATTTTGCCTGTTTGACAAAAATGGATGACTGAGTTAGTTGTTGCGCAAGAAATCCCTATTGGAACGATTACAACCTTACCCCCCTCAAAGCATCGTTCTACGGATCAACCTGCAAAAGCGATTAAGTGAAGAGATAAAGTATTATGCAAGTTCTTCTTGAAACTCATTTTCACACATTTTGAAGCTAAGGCATAAAACTTAGCCTAGAGGGTCCGTTTGAAACACTTCAAGTGTTTTAAAGAATATAACTTTTATGAACGCTAATTTCATTATTAGAAAATGTGAGTTGTATGATTTACAAAAGCATTTGATTGGGTTCACAATCAAAACTCAAAACGTAAAACATGGTTCCTAATAGGAATAATGACAAGGATAAAGTACAAGAAGCTCTTTCGTAGAGGAGCATAATGAGCACAATTTTCGTCCTAGCTTTAAAGTCCAGTTTTGGCATGGCCAAGCAAGAGGAGTTCAAGGAATGGTTGTCACGCATGACCTGTGAAAGGAAGATAATGTCAATATATGAATGAAAAATTGATCTTTCAATAAAGCCGCCTCTTACAATGAAATCAAGGCAACGATACCTTCTCCGTAGTATCCACTTACGAGAATTTGGTATTTCGTCAAGATTTTATTAGTAAGAGGAGATTTCATTAAAAGATCGATCCACGACTATCAATTGAATGCCCACTTTGTTCCAAAAGTTTCATACACAAATGGGGCATCGATTTTGAAAAATTAATTTGTGGTTTCACTCATGCAAAGGTGAGGTGATTTTTATTTTGAAAAATCAATATACAAAATGGGATTTGAATTTTAATTTTGAAATGTGACCAATAAAGAGTTTTATTGAAAATTTGATTTTAATTCTATGCCCCAAAATGTAATCTTGATTTGGAAGAATTTCTATACAAAATGTGACTTTAAGTTCATAATTGAAAATTTAAACAAAAACATATGTTCAATAGATCATAGGTATTTGAAATGCTTATTTATCAAAAGTGAGTGCCAAGCCTATATTTTCAAGGGCATTCCATTGATTTCCGCGAATCTCAAAAAATGAAAATTTCAATCCAAAGTAAGCAAGTAGATGGAGAAATCATACTTACAGTGGGTGAAGATACATTTTTTCTTTTCAATCACATAGACATGCGGATGTAAACTTGTGAGGTTTGACGCATAAAGGTGGAATTCTAAAGGCTTAAAGTCCCCATTTTGATTAGATCAAAAGAGTTTTCCCCACTCCGCGCTTACGTCGGACAGTTCTCTTTATCATTAATCAAAATGAGCGGGACCAAAAGTGGATAACCATGGGTCATTCCCCGCACGGGTTCCATCTTTTGGCACCTTCTATGGGCTTCCTAATGCGATCGGGGTTTTAGATCGCGGGTTGTGTGTGCAAATGTGTAGTGCAAGTATGAAGGCACGCACAACAATTGATATTCAAACAACACTTCAATTTCATCCATATAGGCATACATTCCTACGCCTCCCTGCAAAAGAAATGGGTTAACAAACACTCCATCCCTTATTACTCCAAACCTACAAAAACATTTAACATATTGTTAGCGGACTAACCTTATTTTCCACGCAACTTTGAGACGCGCTATCAAATGAAGACCATGTTAGTGAACAACCAACCAAGTTATTACAGCCTAAGTCCTCTAAGGTTGGCAACCAAGTCCCCAGCGGAGTCGCCAAGCTGTCACAACCTCCTTTTTTCCGTCCGGGGAAAAGAAAGAAAGTTTAGGGGTATTTGCCTAAAGAAGCGGACCAATGGCCTTAAATTAGGCGCGGGCTCTCCCAAGCCCATACCTCGCGCAACGTTGGATTTCATATTTCAATTATTAACAACCTAAATATTTCTAGGAGTCGCCACTAGCCTATTGGGGTCGGCTAGAAACCAATCGAGATACGGGAGTGGTGTCTCGATTCCTACGCAACCAGAGATTTCTAGGAACGGGGACTTGCTTACGCCAATGTTTCTATTAGTGCCCTAGCGGTACCACTAACTTGAAAAGTTATTTATCTAAATGGCCAAACGTTCTTGATTACCAATTATAATCTTTATGAAGCCACTAAGTGTCCATGCAAATGTTTTTGTAGTTTTTTTTTTTTTTTTAATGTCTAGACTAATCCTAACATAATTTAGAGGAGAAATTTACACTCAAATTAATGAAAAGCGGCGCATAAGTAAACATCCAAGAAATTGAAATGACTTGAAAATAAACGCGGAAAAGGTAAACCCGATACAAGTCGGGCAAATAATATTACATGGCCTTGTTATCACGCCCCGGGACAAGACCCCCATGAGCAAAATGAGAATTCAAATATGCATGAAATTGCTCTATGTGCATGAAATTACTTTAAATAGTTTTAATCTATGCAAAATGGATTATTTACAAAAATGATCATAAAATACCAAAATAACATTAAATTAGGAAAATGACCTTTTAAAAATAGGGAAATTTCATAGATGCCATTTTTGCCTTAATTTGATACATCTATCACTTTTATAATTTTTTTGGAAATTTTTGGATTTTTGGATTTTTTATTTTTTATTTAAATAAAAATAATAATTTCCTAAACCGATATATGCTAACATTGAACAGCATAGCACATGAATATCACAATAACCGGGCTCAAATCGATCATTTCAAGATCGAAACTTGGTTTGCGCATTTCGTTGGACACTTGGCGTGCATCAAATCACCCCAAACCAGCTTCCTCGGGCCATGTTTGCGGCCTTCAATCTTAACGCATGAGCAATATTACGTGGAACTAAAACACCAAGGTTAAACTACTACATACAAGGAGTAAGATTAGATAGAAATCACAGCTTAAACCACACGAAAACCAAGCTGGAATCGTCATCAAATATGCGGGTTTGAGCTGATTTTGCAAATCTGGGTTTGAACCCAAGTCAAGCAAACATGTTTCATGCCCATATTCAAGCCCCAACACTCATCACATATGAGATCTAAGGGAAATGCTACTTAATCCACGTGAAAGTAGGTAACATGGGCTTTCAAATGCAACAAACATCATAGAGAATGACTTACCGAAAAACATCAAAACGACCTCTCCAAGAAGTACACATGCAAAACTCTTGAAGAGATTTCAAACACTTAGAAAAATTTCAACCTCAGAAATTAGTTTTCCGGGCTGGTTTCCCTCTTGATTTTCATGATCAAAACATGCTCAAACTCGAAAATACGTACATCTAGGATGCTTACCTTACTTCCCAGTTTCCTTTTCAAGTGGTTCTTGGCCGAGGAAATCGAGAAATTGTCCTTTGGAAACACGTGGAAGTTTGCTTCTTCAACTAGAAATAAGATTTGCAGAAAAGAAGAATTGACAACGAAGGTTTTCGTTGACATCTAAAATTAGACTTCAGGACGTCTTTTGTTGGAAAGATTGACACCAACCTAAACTATATGTATTCTAGTTTGGGGTAAAAGTCAATATTTTCCTCATTTGTTTCTCAAATTTCTCAAAAACACTGCCTTTTCCCTACTCGTGACCAACTAGGCTCAACACCTAGAAAAATTTTCAGTGTTTCCTGGCCCGCCTGGAGGGTGTTTTTCGGGGGGCTTTAGGAGGCCTTCCCGATCACCATTTTGGACGTGCGACCTATGGATGGAAAGATCTTTGAGTGAAGTTTCACTCTCTAGTTTAAGGTTTTGGCTAATTTTGACTGCAAGTTTGCGAAAATTTCTCTTTTCTCTCTGGAGGTTGATCTGGAATTTCTGGGTTTTTTTTTTTTTTTTTTTTTCTGGAGTTGCTTCTGAGGGTCTCTTTGGGGAACGATTCCGAGCTCCCCCCTTTCCACTCTCATCTCCTCTCTCTCATCCCTTTAAAGACCTTGCTTCAGTGATCTTATCCCCCGAATTAAGGGATTTTTGGTCAGTCTTTTGTCCACCTACCAAGCCTGTCAACAGGGCTACTTCACCTACTCTTCAGACTTAGCCAATTTTTTAAGTTCTGCAGCTGTTGAGTGTGCGGACTTTGCTGCGAATTTCCGGTGTTGTTAGAAGCTTATCCCTGGCCAATTTTCGTCCACTTGCACTACTATATACGGTCTTCCATCACGTGCAAAGATCGGGCTGGTTGGGCAGCTGAGGAGGATATGGTGGGGCCACCAAATTGCTTACTCAGCAACTCCGGATTAAGACCAACTCGTGGACTGAGTTTTGGCTGCTGATTTGAGTGCTTTAATCCACTAATTTGGCTGCGTTTTTTGATCAATTAGAAAGCTCATGTATAGTAGTTTAAGATCTTGACCATTTTTTGCAATTATCTCCATCCAATTTTGCAAGAAAGTCCCTCAAAGTTGGCCATTTTCTTATCCGAAAATACCCAATTCAATACAAATGTGGTCTTTTTGGCTCAATTTTGATTGATTCTACTTGGCCCAAATTCAATTTTAACTTAATTGATGACCAAGATGATGATTTAAGAACTCGGGCGCAAATTTTGCAAAATTTGCGAATTGGTCCCTCGACTTTTGGAAATTGCATTTTGGCCCCAACTTGTCATTTGAATTCCAATCTGACCTCCTAGGCTTAGCTAGTCACATTTAGATCGTTGGCCCCAACTTGCTCTTTTTTTTTATTTATAGGAAAAACATCTTTCATTTAAAACACGATATTAAACACCTAGATAATCTATATGCCGGGATGAAATATTTTTGGGCAAAAATTAGGTGTCAACAAGGGAAAACTCAACTATTGGGATGTCAACCTCAGGAATTTGCACTTGCACCCACTAGAAAAATCCAATACACACACGTTACATCACTGGGATTAAGTGAGACCGATTATACTAACGGATTGGGCGTCGATGCATATCTTCGAATTGCGACATTCTAGTAGGCCGAATCCGAAAGCTATACCACCTAATTCAACCACCAAAGCAATGGTGTTCCCTATATCTAATTGAACATGGATCTAGGAAGAGAGCGATTCCCAACATCCAATTATCTTGTGCTACAAATAAGGGACAGAGAGCCACCTTTCCTACTCACATTATAGATGCAGGCTTTCGTCGAATCAGATTTCCAATAACTCATTGAAAGCATGTTGTCCTAATGAGCATCATACAACTAAAGATAACAAAAAGAAGCGAGTTATTTTATTTAGGTTTATTTTAAAATACTAGAGAAAAGTACTAAAAAAGTCGTAGACTTATTGCATTGGTGCAAATAAAGTCCTAAAACTTTTTTTAATTGGATCAGTTTAATCCTAAACCTTTCGGATGGTACCAATTGAGTGAATCTAACACTTTTGATTAGAAATCACTGATGTGAAGGGTTTTTCTGGTTTGCCATTTTCCATGTCATAGACAAAGCCAAAATAACTGTGAATGAGTAGCTGTCAACCATTAGCCACTGGCCATGGCTCCGGCACTTAACGCATTAGAGAAGTTGCACTACTTTTTCCTCTAGACCATCACAAGTAAATGATATCGACTCGGTAGCCAGTGTTCCTAACAATCCATTGGTTTTTGCTCAGTCACCCGTTATGATAATACATAGAAATCATAGTGAATGTCTAAATCGTTGATCTTTTGAGCAGAGCCTGCTTCAAGTTAGATTGACTATCTTGCGTATATTCACTGTTGGGTTGAGCCCGTTGTGCAGGTTGGATCGATCACAGAGGTCGTGGTCCCACAATTTAGAATGGTGTTCTCAAGTTGGAAAATTAGGGAAAACTCAACTATTGGGATGTCTGACTTCAAGAATTTGCAGTTGCACCCACTAGAAAAATCCAATACACACAAGTTACAGGACTGGGATTAAGTGAGACCGATTATACTAACGCATCCAACGTCGATGCATATGTTCGAATTGCCAAATTCTAGTAGGCCAAATCCGAAAGCTTTACTAGCTTATTCAACCACCAAAGCAATGGTGTTGCCTATATCTAATTGAACATGGATTTAGGAAGAGAGTGATTCCCGACATCCAATGATCTTGTGCTACAAATAAGCGACAGAGAGCCACTTTTCCTACTCACATTATAGACGTAAGCTTTCGTCGAATCAGATTTCCAATAACTCATTGATTGCAATGATTCCTAATGAGCATCATACAAGTAAAGATAACAAAGAGAAGCGAGTGAATTTTATTTAGATTTATTTTAAAATACTAGGGAACAGTACTAAAAAAGGCTTAGACTTATTGTATTGGTGCAAATTCAGTCCTAAAATTTTTTTTAATTGGATTAGTTTAATCCTAAACCTTTTGCATGGCACCAATTGAGTGCATCAGCCAATTTTGGTTGGAAATCACTGACGTCAAGGGACTTTCTAGTTTTCCATTTTCCATGTAGTAGACAAAGCCAAAACAATGGCGAATGAGTAGCTGTCAACCATTAACCACTGGCCATGGCTCCGGCACTTAACACATTGGAGAAGTTGCACAACTTTTTCTTCTAGACCATCACAAGTAAATGATATCGACTCGGTAGCTAGTGTTCCTTACCATCCATTGGTTTTTGCTCAGTCACCCATTATGATAATACATAGAAATCATAGTGAAAGTTTAAATGGTTGATCTTTTGAGCACAGCCTGCTTCAAGCTAGAATGACAATCTTGCTTATATTCACTTTTGGGTTGAGCCCGTTTTGCAGGTTGGATCAATCACAGAGGTCGGGGTCCCAGAATTTTGAATGGTGTTCTCGAGTTGGACAATTAGGGAAAACTCAACTATTGGGATGTCGGCTTCGAGAATTTGTACCTGCACCCACTAGAAAAATCGAATACACACAAGTTACTTGACTGTGATTAAGTGAGACCGATTATACTAACGCATTGAGCATCGATGCATATTTTCGAATTGCCACATTCTAGTAGGCCGAATCCGAAAGCTATACCACCTTATTCAACCACAAAAGCAATGGTGTTGCCTATATCTAATTGAACATGGATCTAGGAAGAGAGCGATTCCCGACATCCAATTATCTTGTGCTACAAATAAGCGATAGAGAGCCACTTTTCCTACTCACATTATAGATGTAAGCTTTCGTCGAATCAGATTTCCCATAACTCATTGATTGCATGTAGTCTTAATGAGCATCATACAAGTAAAGAGAACAAAAAGAAGTGAGTGAATTTTATTTAGATTTATTTTAAAATACTAGGGAAAAGTCTTAAAAAAGTCTTTAGACTTAATTCATTGGTGTAAATTCAGTCCTAAACTTTTTTAATTGGATTAGTTTATTCCTAAACCTTTTGCATGATACCAATTGAGTGCAACTGCCAATTTTGGTTGGAAATCACAGACGTGAATATCAACCATCCTACGTGACATGGTTGGCGCTAAAATATACATTTTTAATGATATTTTAATTAAAATTTTGAATTTTTTTAAATATATATTTTTTGGTTTTGTTATTTTTCTTTATTTTTTATCCTTTACTTTTGTGTGTGTGTGTGTGTGTGTGTGGCTTTTCAGCTAACTGACAGTGAGGGTGGGGAAACCTTTTTGGAGAAGAGACCCGAGGCTTCAATCAAGCAAATGACGCTCTTGGAGAGATGAAGAAGGCAAGATTGAGGCAGTAACAACTATTGGGGCTAATGATAAACCTAGAGGGGGTGAATAGGTTTAAAGAGAACTATGAAAACATTTGCGGAATATAATAAATTCAAGTTCAAACATCGTCAAAAAGAAATTATAGAAATTAGGTGCGTGTACATTGTTTAAGAAATAGTGATGATAAAGATCAAGTAACACAAATAGAGAAGTGATAAAAAAATATTACAAGCAGATATATAATAGTTTGGCTTTATTTCTAAGTATATGTCCACTCTCAACACTAACAACCACAATAAGGCTAAAATCCACTAATAATCTTCAAGACAAATTACAATCAGCAAGTATTGTCTTTCCAGTAGATCACACTATTAGGATTCACGTATCGTTGTTACTTTTGTACACTAGCTCTTATCACTGATTATAAACATTATCGCCAACTAGACATTGACATTAGGAATACACAACAGCTAACAATAAAAACAGAGCAAAGAAGAAGAGCTAAAGCCTAAGACACGTGCCGTTCTTCTATCCAACCCAACTATTTCTTGTTGACACCTAATTTTTAGTCAATGCATCGATAAAGGTAAAAAACTCGAGATTAAAGTTTCCGATTGCGACGGAACCCGTTTCTTGAACAAAAAGTGTCATCTTTCGTTTCTTTCTTTTAGCTTGTCATTTTTGAGTAATTTCCTACTCATTTTTATCAAAAATCTAAAAAAATCAAACGGTTGACTTTTAACTTGACTTTTTGGTCAACCATTTGATCAAAAGTCAATCCTAGGTCAAATATTGATTTTTTACATAAAAAGTTCCTTTTAGCCTTAATATCACTTGGACCACAGTAGTTTTCAAAAATTTTAAAGATTTGATTACAAAGTAACATTTTTAGGAAAAATTAACTAAAATGTTGACTTTTGGTCAAACCTTTGTCCAAAAAAATTGGAAAATATAAAAGTCCCCGAATCACTTCATTCTTGTCCCAATTTGACTTGAGCATAAAATTTTTTGTGAAATTCGATTAAGAATCTTGTATTCCGAATTTTTCGATTTTAGGTTCAAAATCGGCCAAAAATAAAATTACTTTCATTATAGTCATAATTAGGCTTAGTTCTTTTTATGACATTTAATCTAGATATCATTATCCATTCACCTGTTCAATCAATTTCAAGGTCGGGTGTGATGAAATATGGATTCTCATTTTTAGCCCTGATTAGGGGGTCCGAATCGAGTCTACATGATTTGCGAATGGACACTTCCATTCCACTCGTTTTTTGTGAGATAAGTTTGAATCTGAGGTCAATTTTGGGGAATTCATTTGGGAACTTCTCAATTTGAGAAACTTAGCCTTCTCGAACATAAGAAAACCAAGCTAATGAACTCCGATTGATGAAATTTAAGTTGACTCATTTGAGACTAAGGTTTAATTTCGAGAATTGAGGTTCAATTTCACTATTAAACCTCGATTCAATTTTAGCGTAAAAGTCGCCTCATCAATTCAAGGTCAATTTGGATGCAATAAGACACCCTAGGTATGGACTATTAATCCAAAAGGTGCTGGCAATTTTAATTGAATTGAATTTAAATTAATTTGCATTTTTTGCAAAAAATTACATAATATTGTCCAACTTAGCCTAGAAAATCCAATCATGTGTGTCCATGATGTAGGTCCAATATTTTTCATATCAAGTAAGTAATTAGTTTAATAGAAAATTACGATATTGCATTTGTATAGTATAATTGGCCTAATTTCTTCACAATTGGATCATTTCTCTTTAAATTATACCGTTTTTCTTCAAATTAGATAAAAATTCCTTTCAATTTAGTTGTCGAGGGATGAAATTGCATAAAATTTAGAAGCTTTAGGACTGAATCGCCCAAGGGGTGGCCCAACTGGCTAAACCAGTTTGGACCAATTCGATTGGTTCAGCCGGACATTAGTGGAGGAGGCCAGTTCGGTCCTCCTTCGATTGATTCTTGGCAGTCGGTGACCACCCCTTAGCGTCCCGTTGTGTGTATTTCTTCCTCATGCCTTCCAATTTTAAGATTTTGTGAAAATGCCCATGAGTCTTGTGAAATTACGAAAGTGCCCCTATTAGGCCTTAATCGCAATTTTGATTCGAATCGTCGATTTCAGCGCATCACCACTGTCCGACTAATTGCATGTCTAATTTTTAGGCGTGCTTAACTCCTAAATGAATTATTTAGGTTTTAAGATCAAATCTAAGCCGATGGATCGAGTCAACGGCTAGAATTCGATCTTAGGGGATGGTATATATAGCATTTTCCCTCTAAAACCTAGGGAGGCCTCATTTGATCAAATTCTAGATATGAAAATCCCAAAACTTGTCAAAAACCTCTCTCTCTCTCTCTCCTCCACAATTGTGCGTAAACGGCCACTTCTCCTTCCCCGTTCGCTGCCCAAACTGCCCCATGCTGGCAGTTTACTAGTCGTCGCTTGGTCCTCCAACATTCTCTACCACCTCCCCGCCATCATTGGAGCAATAGAGAAGCCAATCGCTGCCCCGATCTTTTCGTCCGACGGCCTCTTCTTGCGAGTCCAGATTATTGGCGCCCAAGCTGGTGTTGATCCTAACATTTCCTCAGCCGCGATCGGCCATTTGCAGCAGTTCCTTGGCAGTTCGAGCATCCTAGCCACCTTTTTCAGCGTGTGCCTGAAGCTCAGGTGTCTAGTGTCCAGCCAAAATCTTACCGGAGCCCCTCGCCATTGCCAATCCATCATCAATAGTCCCAATCGAACTGATCTTCAAGCTGGCGACTGATCGGAGTAAATTTGACGATTTTCAACCCTCTTTTGACGATCCTTAGGTCCTCCAAAGTTCCCTTAATGTCCTAAAGTTGCAGTGAAGGCTTCATTGTTGTTCGTTTGAGCTCAAACCGTCGAAATCGCATCAAAGGTAACTTTTATGTCCCAAGCTCGATGAAGCAACGTTGTTCTACACAACCGAGGCTAGAGCTCATCCTTAGGTTCTAGATTTGCAATCTCAACATATTTAGGATGTTAGCAAGGCCTTAGGACAGATTAGGATGTGATTGAATAGTAGATTGTGGTGATTTGCTTGATAATTGTTGTTTTGCAATTTTCGGATCCCTAAGTGGACCTTGCTGTGATTTTCTATGTTCGATGCCTTCATGAAAGCCAAAGAAGATTCGGATATCTTTCCAACGAGATGTAGACCGCCCAAATGTTTGATATGGTTTTCACATGCTCAAAACTAAGTCTAGAATTTGCCAAATGTTCTGCTGTTCAATTGAGTTGCGGTCATCTATTTGTAGATTTTTTGCTGATTTTTGTGTTCTGATTTTGAGGTCAATTCCTTTATGAAAGTTGTTTGAAATTACCTTGACTGTTGATATTTGATTTTAAGTCGACACGTCACAAAAAGTAAAAAAAATCAAAATTAGGGCTTCTGATTGTGACGGAGCCTATTTCTCGATCAAAAAATATTGTTTAAAATATTGTTTATCATTTATTTTTATTTTATTTTATCGTTTTAAGTGATTTTCTACTCATTTCCATTGAAAACACGAAAAGTCAAACATTTGACTTTTCGGTTGACTTTTTGATCAACCTTTTGATCGAAAGTCAATCATGAGTCAAAAATTGAATTTTTGAATAAAAAGATGTCAAATGATCTTAATTTCACTTTAGCCAAATTAATTTTGGAAAATTTCAAAAATTTGACTTAAAAATCAACTTTTTAAGAAAAGTGAACTAAATGGTTAACTTTTGGTTAAACTTTTGACCAAAAAATTTAAAAAAATAAAAAATTCACAAAAAACACTTCGTTTTAGTGTCAATTTGACTTTGGCATCGAAAATTTTACAACAATCAATTAAAACCTTATTTTATAAAATTTTCAGTTTTAGGTTTAAAATCGACCAAAAATACTTTTATTTTTAGTCATAATTTTGTCTAGTTCCTTTTACGACATTTAATCAATGAACTAATTCTCATCCACTCATTTACTCAATTTCGAGAATCGTCATGTTAGAAGGCGAATTACTAGTTTAAGCCCTAATTAGGTGGTCTGAATCAATCGTTCATGAGTTGCAAATGGACAATTATATTTCACTCATTTTCTTGAGATAAGTTTGAATTCGAGATCCATTTCGAGAAATTCATTTGAGAACCTCCCCATTTGAGGAATTTTGCTTTCTTGAATATAAGAAATCAAGCTATTGAGTTTCAACTAAAGAAACTCAAGTTGACTTATTCGAGACTAAGGTTTAATTTCATGAATCAAGGTCCAAATTCGATGTTAGACTTCAATTCATTTTTGGCCTAAGTCTTGTGACATCAATTTATGGTCAATTTGAATACAATAGACTATCCTAAGCATGGGCAAATAGATGAATAGGTATTTCACAATATTAATTGAACTTAATTTCAATTAATTTGCGATTTTGTGTAAGAAACTACAAAATTACCCGTTTTGGCCTATAATGTTCAATCATGTGCACCCATGGTCCACGTTTGCTATTTTTCACAATAATCAATTACTTAGGTCAATATAAAGTTAATAAATCGCATTTAAATGGTTTAATTGGCATAATTCGATTGGATTTGAACTATTTCTCCTGAAATTGGGGAAATATTCTCTTCAATTTGGTCATCAAGGGACTAAATTGAACAAATTTTTAGCCCTTAGGGACTGCCCGGCCAGAATTGGTCAAGAACTAGTCCAACCGATATGGATCGGCCCGACCAGTCTAACTGTTTGTCGGTGAGACAGGCCGTTTCGGTCTCTTGCTGGCTGCATCTGGATCGCTTGCAACTGGTTCTTGGATCCTCATCACGTATATTTTGTCCCTATGTCCTTACATTTTCCAAATTTTGCAAAATGACCCATGAATTTCATGAATTTACGATTTTGCCTTTAATTAGACCATAATCGTGATTTCCATCTTAACTCTCAAGTTTTACAAATCAAAGCCATCTCGATCAGTCATGGGACACATTCTATCTAGGATTAGCCCTGAATGAGCTTAATTTGGTCATTAAATCAAAGTTTTGACCATCGGATCGAATCGACAATCGAGATTTGGCAATTAGACATAGGTATAAAAGGATTTTCCCTCCAAAAAATTAAGGTGGGCCTCATTTGTAAATTTTTAGATCTGCATATTCGGATTTTGCTCTCAAATTCTCCCTCCTCTCTCTATTTCCTATAGTTTCTCTCTTTTCCCTCCTCCCTAGCGCTCGACCGATGATTGCCGGCAACCTCACTGCCATGGCTCCGCCCTCCAACCTCTCTCTCTCTCTCTCTCTCTCTCTCTCTCTCTCTCTCCTAGTGCTGATCGTAAGCTCCCTCAGCTCTGGTGACCTCTGCATCTCCCTCTTAAGTGGTCATTTCTCACGGCAACACAACATCGGCATCCACGTCGGTGTTTGGGAATAATGAATTCCCTAAAAATGGATTCAAAACTAAATCGAACCCCTAAAACGAATGAGGAAGACAAGCCCAGGAATCACATGTATCACCAATCAAAGATACACCACGGAATTGAGCGTACATTATTGTCCATAGATTAAACATCAATGTTGAAGTTCGAGGAAGAATCCGAATCCCGTTCTACCGAGGAGTGTACAGTTGCTATATGAAGGAGAAAACTCTGAAAAGACATACATTCTTTTTTGGAGAGGGAGAAAAGTGAAAACATACGTACATTAAGTCTATTTTCTTTCTTTTCTTTCCCTTAAAGCGTCTCCTCCAAAAGACATATTCCCTCAATGTATCACCTCTTCATATCTCAACCCTTCATTCATGGCCCTTAACTTGCGGGCTGGGCTTTTAAGCCTAACATGGGCGGACGGGCCTACTTAAGTCCATCATCACATATAAAAAACTATCATCTCCCACTCGTACATGGTGGCCCGAATAGGATCATCTTTACCTCTCTGCAATATTTATACCGGTGAATAATCCATGCGACCAGCATACTTTCAGAGCTCATTGCTATATATCTGTTAAGAATATATAGTAGCTCATAATGGACATCACACTCTAAGTAGATTTAGTATGCAGTACCTTAGATCGATCAATCGCATTTATATCTCTCTTGATCTCTTTTTAAGTAATGATATATTGTATTCATAATTATGATTGTCCCATAAAACAATCGCAATTGGTTGATTAGTGAATACAAAACTAAAATGTGATTCTCCAAATTCGATCTTCCTCTTTACTTAAAACTCTCAATATCAGTTCAACTCGCTTTTCTAGAAATGTCCTATTAGATCAAATCAGTTCATGATCATTGGTAACATTCCAAGATAGCAAACACTAAATATAAATCTTGAGAATAAGTAAGAGTCATAAGGGGACTAAATTGAAGAATTTTATTCTTCAAGAGTCTCACACAGCATGCTAATTGAGATAAAAACTTTGCCACTCTTATTGGTCGTCTCATGCATACGTAGTATGAAATACATATTACGGTATTAACTCATTTCCTATGGAGCATATGTCTACACCTTCAATACCGTACAGATGATAGTTTAGACATTCCCAATGTCTAACTTGAATTCACGCATCTACTCTTTTACGGAATTCATCAGAACTCACATCTAGCATTATAGACAGATAAAGGAAAATATGTTGGTTATTTTACTTTTGAACATAGTATATTTTATGTCCTCATCTTAACACTTAATTAAGGCGACATATATATTTTAAGCTTGAGCTATCAATTATTATATAAATAATAAGCTTAAAAATCGTCTCATCTCTATTTATCACATAGTAAATAGAGGCGATTACCCGTGTGAGTGGGCTAATCTTTTATCTGTCCGACATACTTTCTCAACTTTATATAATGCACTAAGCATTAAGATGCATAAACGTTAAACAAAGATTCATAAGCATTAATAATGAAAATCACAAATTCATTAAATATGAACACTTCAGAGAAATTACAATATTCAGTACATTAACCTCTATGCAGTCCTAGAGTGACCACAAAACACATCTGGGTATTGGTTTTGTCATAAGATCTGCTATCATTCTATGCATAAATATGTACTATAAGTTTACATCCTTTAGTGCAACCATATCCTTGACAAAATTATATTTGATATCTATATATTTGGTCTTGCCATGATATTTTGGATCTTTGGTGTACGCTATAGCTGTTTGGCTATCACAGTTAACCAATAATGGATTTGCAGCATACCCAATAACACCTAAATGATCCAAAAATCTCTTAAGCCAAACACCTTCTTGTACTGCTGCTGATAATGCCATGAACTCAGCTTCCATCGTGGACAAGACTATACACGTTTGTTTCTTACTGCTCCAAGATATGGCGCCATTATTCAGTAAGAAAATAAATCCAGAGGTAGATTTTCTTTCATCTAAATCTCCTCCCCAATCAGCATTTGAATAGCCTTCAAGTCACAGATCATTTCCTTGGTAATTCAACTTGTAATCAGCAGTTCCCTTCAGATACCTCAGTATTCTCTTAACGGCCTTCCAATGTGCTTAACCTGGATTGGATTGATATCTACTCACCATTCCAACTGCAAAACATAGCTCTTGTACACATCATAGCATACATCAAGCTCCCAACAGCACTAACATAAGGAACATGTTTCATTTATTCCTTCTCTTGTGGAGTCCTTGGACACAATCTATGGCTCAATCCTTCACCTTTTGCAATAGGAGTATCTATGGGTTTACAATCTTGCATACGAAATCATTCAAGAACCTTATTTATATATGTTTCTTGCGAAAGAGATAATGACATCTTCAAACGATCTCTTGAAATCTTAACTCCAAGAATGTATGCAGCCTCACCCATATCTTTCATTTCAAAGTTGGAAGATAACGAACTTTTGATGGTATTAACAAACTCTATATTGCTTCCGGCAATTAGTATATCATCAACATATAATGATATGATCACAAATTGATCTTTAGATCTTTTGATATATACACAATGATCCTCATCAATCATTGTAAAATCATATGCCATTATGGCATTATGAAAACGTATATACCACTGTCTTGACGACTGCTTAAGACCATATATCGATTTCAAAAGTCTACATACCTTTTCTTCTTGGCCTTTTGTAATGAAACCAACAAGTTGTTCTATATATATTTCCTCATCCAATTCTCCATTGAGAAAAGCAGTCTTTATATCTATTTGATATAATTCAAGATCCATACTTGCCACTATTGCTAGGATAATGCGAATCGAGGTAAATCTCACTACGTAAGAAAATGTTTTTTCATAATCAATCCCTTCCAATTGATTATACTATTTCGCCACAAGGTGAGCTTTATGTATTTCTATTCAGCCATGAGTTTTATGCTTTATTTTGAGAACCCACTTGTTCCTAATGGCTTTGCGTCCTTTTGGAAGATCAACCAATTCCCAAACATGGTTTGATTTCATTGACTCCATCTCCTCTTCCATTGCATGCATCCATTTTTTCTTACAATGGCAATTTAGAGCCTTATTAACATTTCTTGGCTCATCCTCATATTGTAGAGCAACCATAAAAGTTTCCCCTTCAATGTCAAAGCGTCGTCAATGAATACTTTTGCGACTTGTTCGCCGTATATAAGATTGTACACTTTGTACATCATTCCCTATCATGCTCCCACTCGGATTAGATAATGATGATATCATCTTATCATGTGGTTGTAATTGAGAGTGAGTTGAATTAAATTCATCACTTCTCATGTTACTCCCACTTGGACGAACTCCACTAAGTTCATTATCTTGATCCAATGTTTTAAATATGGAGTAATCATCACCTATTTCGCCATTCTTAGGAAATTCATTCTCTAAGAATGTGACATCCCGTGATTCGAATTCAGTTATACTTCCACTTTCCTGCTCACCTATAAACACATACCATTTTGAGTGTTCAGAGTATCTTATGAAAATACTCTTCTTTCCTCTAGGACCCAATTTCCCAAACTTGTGAGAGGGCTCATGAGTATAGGTAGCACAACCCCATGGCTTAAGAAAACTTAAGTCCGGTTTTCTACCTGTCCATAACTCATATGTAGTGAAGGTAACTGATTTGGAAGGCACCCGGTTAAGTATATAGGCAGTAGTTAATAACGCATCACTCCAAAAGGTGATAAGTAAGTTAGGATACGCCATCATGAACCTAACCATTTCTAGTAGGGTTATGTTCCTTCTCTCCACAACACCATTTTGTTGAGGAGTATATGGAATAGACAACTATATTTCTATTCCTTTTTCATCACATAATTTTCTGAGTTCATTAGATAAATATTATCTACCTTGATCGGATCTCAATACTTTTATTTTATTGTCTAATTGATTTTCTACTAAGTTCATAAACCTTTTGAAACAACTTAATGCTTCAGATTTATGAGAAATCAAATAGACATATTCGAATTGAGTATAATCATCTATAAATGTGATGAAATAAACAGCTCGTTGCCTTCCTTTTACATTCATTGGAGCACAGACATCAAAATAGATTAAATGCAAAGGAAATTCAGCTTTTTTACATTTTCCAAATGGTTTCCTTGTTGTTTTCCCTTCTAAGTAATGCTCACATATAAGCAAATTGATTTTTTCAATATTGCCCAACAAGCCCTCTTTGGCTAGCCTATTTATACATTGTTGGCCAATATGACCAAGTCTAGCATGCCACACATTCACATCATTATCATATGAATTAGAAAACGTGAAAAGGGAATAACAAACATTAGCATTACTATTGTCAACATTTGATATAATAAAACCATCTAGAAAATAACCACAACCATAGTAATTTGTATCCAAATACAAATCCACACCACTATTATGAAAGTTCATATTAAAACCAAGCTTAACCAACACTAAAACAGACACTAAATTCCGACAAATTTCTGAAGCATACAGTACATCATGTAGGAACAAAGTGCGTCAACCACACATGTTCAATTGACAAATGTTAATTCCTTTTATTTTGGCTCTGGTGTTGTTTCTTACATAGATCCACTTAGTTCCAGTTTGTGCTCATCAGAATTCTACGAAGGATTCTCTATCATTCACTAAGTGGTCTGTCGCTCATGAATCTACAATCCACAAAGAATTAGACTTAGTTAAGAATACAGAACTTGACACATAAGCAAAGTTCTCAAAAGTACAAGGGGTGTATACCTTCTTTGGCTTGTGACAATCGCGAGCATAGTGACCCTTCTTGTCACAATTGTAACACTTCACCCTTGTCAGCTTCTTCATTCGAGGATGCTTTCCTCTTTCATGTTGGTCAACCTTTGGTTTCTTCCCTGAAGAACTTGCTCCCTTGCCTTTCCTTTTATTGAACCAGTTAGGACGTTTGCGCTTGGAGCTCAAAGCTCCATGTGAGCTGGAACCAGCATGATAAATTTCAGTTTCCGGCTTAGCCACTAAGAGGCGATCCTCTTCCAGCTCAAGATGACGCACTGCATCCTCAAAGGTTTTGATATTCTCATTATGGGTCAGGTGCACCTTCATATGCTCCTAACTCGAGGCAATGAACGAATCACTGCTTGCACTTGCTGCTCATCAGTTAGGACATGGCCAGCATCTTTCAGCTCATTAATCATGTTTGACATCTTTCTAAGGTGTTGCTTCATGGTCTAACCATGAGGCTTCTTGTAAGAGTCAAACCTAATAGTGAGTTGCCTCAGTCTGGTCACCGAAGTATGACCAAATCTTGATGACAATGCTTTTCACATTTCTTTGGCATTCTCAAAACGCCTGAACTCTTGTATGACATCATTTTCCATGCTACTCAATAATGTAATGCGAGCAAGAGAATTCTTCATCTTCATGTAGAAAATGCATCCTTATCTCTCTTATGTTGTGCAGTGTTTCCTTTTTAAAGTTCTTCCATGGTCAAATTAAGAGCTTCTAGTACCTCTTGCTCTTACAACACATATTGGATTTTCATGTGCCATATTTCATAGTTATCGCCATTGAGCTTCTCACATTTGTTTAGCTCAGCGACTATGCTCTTTGTGGCTGAAGCCATCGATCTGAACATATCAAACACATATGCACGAATTATTAATGCCTATCATTTATGCATCCATTTTGCACAAACCCATCATATTAATGAATAATTTCAAGTAAGGTTTTAGAATCAAAATGTCACTATGTTTCCAATCATCATCCAAAAATCCTAACTTGGAATTATTATTAATATAATATTCTATGCAAAATAAATTCTTTGAAGTTACAAAAACTTCTATGAACTACCCACAACAGTTAATAATAACAGAAGCAAATAATATTTGACATCCAATAATGATAGAATAATAATGCTTTCACATAATGCAACTAACATATCAGTTGCTACACCAACAACAACTAGGTAGAAAACATTTACATAAGATGTCCATAAAGCATACTAAATAAAGACCAGTCAAAACATCTAACACCAAGACAACACATGAACTAGGAAAGATTCATTTTTGTTCAATTTCTTGATCTTTTCTTCTTTAAATTCTTAGACATTCTAGGCAGCCACGGTAAAACAGACGGGTATCCCTTAGGATTTCTCCTTTGTACATCATCCCCCATCGGATTGAAGTCATTCCATGGGTCGCAGTCTTTGTGGCTTCAATCCGGTAATGTTCATCTATAAAAGCCATTACAAGTCTCCTATACATAGTAGCTCTGTTGACCTCCCATAGGCGATTCAACACTCCTTGCCATATCGGTGGAAGAGTGTTCATGAAGAATCGCACCATCTCAGATTGTGGCATGGGACGATCATTCCATATGACCTCTTGTATTTTCTTGTTGACTTCAAGAACATGATCAATTAAGTCACCACTCTCCCAACAATAATCAATCAGCTCAACTATCAACCTAGAAAACCTTTCAATTTGTTCATCGATAATTGCACGAATAGGTGTGCGCGCCTTAAGGGGAGGCATTGTTCCTGCAACAAATATAGAACAAATAAGGGATTACATATAACCCACACAGACTTAATTGGGAGAAAGAAACACATTCTTTTTTTTCTTTTCTTTTCTTTTTTCGGGTCAACGGTCAAAGTTAGCGGTTAACGATCAGCGGTCAACGGTCCAACGAGTTAAGGTCAACCGAGTCAGAGTCAACGGGCGGTTGGATCGGACCGATTGGGCCGGGTCGGACGAACCGACCAGCACATGCCACGCACATGCGTGGCTGACGTCATATGGTGCGTGCGCAGCAAGCACCAGTTGCTGTGCTCGTGCATCGCACGCGCCTGGCCAAAATGGCACGTGCAATGAGCGTGCCTTAGGGGAACCGTGTCAATGCGTTGCACATGCCGAAGACCCCTCTTCATTCCGGCCACGCGCGGTGGTGCATCCAGCGTCCCCTGACGGCAATCCGCCACTTCTTTTTCTCGTATCAACGAGACCTTCGATCCTAAGCTATCAAAAACAAATTTCGACTTACAGAAAGTCAAAAAGACTAGGGGGAACAGTACGGTGTTGGGATTTTCCATCCCCGATCGACCGGCGGTGGCTTTTCTTGAATTTCAACCATAAAAATAATTCAATAAAATAAAAAGGGGATCGGGAACCATGAACTACTGCTTTGATACCAATGTTGAGAATAACGGATTCCCTAAAAATGGATTCGGCACTAAATTGAACCCCTAAAACAAATGCGAAAGACAAGCCCAGGAATCACATGTATCACCGATCAAAGATACACCACGGAATCGAGCGTACCTTATTGTCCACAGATTAAACACCAATGTTGAAGTTCAAGGAAGAATCATGATCCCGTTCTACCGAGGAGCGTACTGTTGCTATATGGGGGAGAAAACTCTAAAAAGACATCTACTTTTTTGGGAGAGGGAGAAAAGTGAAAATGTGTGTACGTTAAGTTTGTTTTCTTTCTTTTCTTTCCCTTAAAGCATCTCCTCCAAAAGACACATTCTCTCAACGTATCACCTCCTCATATCTCAACCCTTCATTCATGGGCCCTTAATCACCAAAAACCCCTATGTTCCCTGCAGTAGGTCCGACCTGAGTTTTCTTAAAGTTAAGGTCTTAGATGAGTCCATTTGACTTGACATCCTTCATGAGATTTGTAATACGCATTGCTTACTAAAACCTTTTCCGTATTAATGTCTAGGCCCCATTAAGGGCCATATCATGCCTTTCTACATATAGTTGTCTTCTTTAACCATGACATTTGAAGTACATGTTACAAGGGCCATATCATGCCTTGTTGTCTTCTTGACATTTGAAGTAGATGTTACAAGCTTTGCATCGATGCATGGCACGTCACATTTGAATCTCGTTTGGTACGTGAGCATCATGCATCAATTTGGCCAATTGCAATTGAAATTTGTTAAACATGTCATTCTTAGTTTTAAGTCACTTTGCAATGTTAATGACTTGTGTAACTTATTTGCATTCCGATTTAGGGTTAAATGTTTTACCCAAATCTTTATCCTATTCAACCTTATGTTGTGTGCGAGTTTCATGCTTTTTATGCATTGTCTAGGTGATCTTTTGAAAAATTAAACATGCATCGTATTCTGTTTTGTATGTGGCTAATTTGCATGTCTTCACGATTCTTGTTTTTCGACCATCAATTTAACCTCAATTGGAATCGAACCATCTTAGGAAGTCTTAGGATTCGTCTTAAGCTTTCCAAGGCCACTAATTTTGTGTGATTTGAACATCGTTTGATCCATTTTCCATTTTTGTCAAGTTAGATTAGAAATCTGAATTGGGCAAAATTCGGAACCCCCGTTTTATCCCTATTAAGTCTGACTTTTGTTATTTTTGTGTGATTTTTTCATTAGAGATTCTCAGGTCGGACCCTTAAGGAACTTTGTTTTTCATTATTTTGTCTGCGTTGTAGTAAAATTTCGCATTTCTCAGACTCTGTTTACTAGATCTAATCTCTATTGATATGTTGTGATACCCTGCTGCTTTGCTGAAGTTCTGATGCGAGGTTGAACTTCATTGAATTTTTATAAATACCTACGGAGCTCATTTCAGAAAACTTTGTTCATGAAGTTTGTTTCCCATGGTGTCATGAATGTTGTTTAATTTTCTTAGGACAAATAATGGGTCCATCGTTAATTGTGTTGATCTTTTTTCCCTGTTCTGCGATGGGTTGTTACAACAATTTGCTGTGTTTTTCTTCTAGAATTTTTGTAGGTTAACTGGCATATTGAATTTGCTTTACATTCTTCATGGATCTTGTTCTTCATCTTTTGAACTATCCACACAAAAATTTTCAGAAAATAAAAAGCACTTTAGTGTGTATTTGTAGACCCTTTGAACATCATAAACTTGTCTATTTTTTTCTGTTCTTGTTGATTTGAACCGGATTTTAGTTCGAATGTGCCTGAATGAATAAGTGATCCAATGTTGGCTTACTGAAACCGTTTGATTGTTTGAGAACCAAAGCTCAAGGGCTTGCCTGCATGTTCATTTCCTGCTATGCATGTGTTTTCTTAGATGTATGCATAGGTGCGATGCATGACTCTGTCGAATGACCTTGGGATTCACTTAGAACACGATTTAGGGGTTTATAAGTGTTGGTTGCCATACGAGAACACAAGTGGTGGTCAATGGCTATAAACCATAAAATAAATTAGGATAGGCGTCTAGAAGGATCGATGCGTGAATTGCAAAGGCCAACCCCAAGGCTTGTTTTGTTCACTTTCGCATATTATTTCAATTGTCTGATTGTTTTTTATTGTCTTGTGCTTATGACTGTTTTTGCCGTGAATGACTGTTTCTTTCCTATTATATGTACCTAGTTCTAGTTTTAGATTATTAGTTTAGGTCCTTGGAGATGAAGATCTTTCAAGACTTGAAAATAATGGAAGGTCGATGTCCTATCGGGCAGTATTTTTTGTATCATTTGTCCCCGATATATGTTTCGGGTTGTTTCATGTTATATAAACACCCGACGAGGTATGGGTTTTATTTCTTCCATTTTTATTTTTGTTCGTCATGTAGGATTGCATGTTAGATTTACTACTTTCCCTAAAATTGTTCACTTGATTGTTTACTTATTGTTTTGTCTTTAAATTTCAATTGTGTGTTTTCTTTTCTCTTAAAAATAGAATTGCAAAATAATTATCCACGCATGATCACTTAGTTAGTGTTATTGATTTGAAAAAGTAAAATAAAAATAAAAAATGCATGAACACCTTAGGAAACACGACATATTATTAGGCACCGAAATGGCGTTAATAGAAATATTAGCATAACCCAAGTCCACAAATCTAGAATCTCTAGTTGCGTAGAAATTGAGGGACTACTCCCGACCCTCGATTGGGATTTCTAAGCCGACTCCCAAAAATGAGGTTAGTGGTGACTCCTATCTTTTTAGGTTGTTCTAAACAATTAGACAATAAAATAAACTCGTTGTGAGGGGTATGGGTCTCGACGAGACTCATCATAGTTTAGCATACCCACTGTGGAAAGTTTCTAATGGATGAAGTGATGACATCTATAGGGGCGAATACTATTGGGAGGGCTACTATGATAAAGATACTTTGAAATTCGATATCCACACCTAGCCTCCTCCTTTGAGGTGTGTTGTCCATGTGGTATGAATCACGATACCTTCCATTGTCACACGAGGAATGAGCTTGGGAGAGCTCACGATAGTGGACAAGGGAACTCACAAGGGTTTGTCTTGAAAGACATGGCAATGATGTCTTTTGGAATGTGAACCAACTCTCATGATTAAGTATCCCTAAACCTGACCTCTTTTCTATCCCCACTTGAGGGATGCCGAGAGGGGAGATCGGGTCGCAACAATGACATATATTTTTTACAGATTTTTTAGATTAGATTAGGAAAATTATCAAAAAATCGTCCTCTGTCTGTTCTGATCTGATTGACCCTTGCACGTTCCATGATTTTTAGAAAATTATGTGTTGCAAATTGAGAAATGAATCCTTCATGAAGTTTACTCAGGACATCTAGGATTATGACATATAAATTTTCTAGAAAATAATAAGGATACCTAAAAGGGTAAATCGCTTTAAAAAACGTGTTCTGTTCCCCTGTGACCTGCATTGCTTGTCAATTTTCTCCTGATTTGTGTGGACCTTATTAGACTTGAGTTTCATCATGAAAAATGATCCATGAGTTCTTTTCTATATGCATGAATTTTCCTGGGATTTTTTTGATGACGTTAGGGCAGTGAAAACCATTCTAAATTCATGAAAATGCAGCTGCTTTTTGGACTAATGCGTATCGCTCTGTAATTGTCTTCAATTGAGCTCCTTAAGGGCAAAATTAGGATAAGAGTCCTCCTAGACATATTTAGGAGACTTCATAAGCTTCATAATGATGTGTGATTCATGCTAATCAATTATCATTTTCCCCATGAATGCAGTTTGTGAAGTTGCTGCCATTCTTAGTCTATCCCCAACATGTTTGCATTAGGTGACGTTGATCTACCTATTGACGTTCATGAGCTTGTGTGATCTTTTGTACATCGATCTAGGCTTAGATATCTTGATCAAATTTGTTCATCGCAGTTATCCCTAGGTCATGTTATAATTTCATAATTTTCATGCAACATTTAGGTGGCTTAGCAAGCCTATTCACATGGATCATGCTCTGCGATGCTTATTGCTGATTTGCGCACTTCTGCAAATGCTACTATTTGCACATGAAATTGACCTTAATTGAACTCGATGTCTCTTAGGAATCTTAGGACACATCTTGAGCTTTCCAATGACACCAATTTTGTCACATTTACATGCTGTTTGGGCCATTTTCCATTTTTTCTGAAGTTTGCTCTGAAATCTGTAGTGATTAAAATTCGGAATGCTTGTTCTGCCTTTACCGAGTCAGACCCTTTGTCATTTTTGTGTGAATTTTACTGTGAGGATTTTGAGGCCGAGTCCTGAAAAGAATTTGATCATCATTCATATTTCTATATTTTGGTGAAATTTCAAGATTTTTAGACATTATTTACTAGGACAAATTGTCATTGATTTCCCTGATGTCCTGCTGCCCTCTACTGTTTCTGTTGCACTGTTCTGTGTTCTTATATTTTTATAAATTCATGTGTAGCTTTTCTTAGAAAAATTCTTGCATGAAAGTTGTTCCTTATTGAGTGCTTGATGTGCTATAATTTTCTTAAGACCAATTATTCATTTTTCTTATTTCAATTGCTTGAATCTTGTATGCCATGTTTTGACGTGCTCTGTTTTTCCTTCTATGACTTGTATTTGTTGTAGCATTTTTAGGAAATTACGCATGCTGAATTGGTTCTCAATGCCTTCACGAGTTTTGATCCTCATTTTCTGAAATTAATACACAAAAATTCTTAGAAAATAAAAAGCATTTTGACATGCCTTTCAGACTCCTCAAATGTTGCAAAACAATATGAAATTTCATGTTTTGAATTAGCCAAATCCAATTTTCACTCATGTGATGCCTATAGACAAATCCTTTTGGATATTCTCTGCATTTCAATTTGACATGACTTTATTGAATCCTTGATTCATGTTTAGGATATTTGTGATGCTTGATCAATTGTGTCCTCGATGTACTCAAGCTCACCTTAATGATTAGATGTGATTCTTAGTTTGATAGAATCATGTCCCTATCTAATATTTTCTTAAAAAATTATGATTTAACATAAATTTTTTGAAATTTGGATCATATTTAGAACGTTTGTGACGCTTGATCAATTGTGTCCTTCGATGTGCCCAAGCTAGCTTTGATGGCTAAATGTGCTCCATAGCATTGATGAAATTATGTCCCTTTCCATCGAATCCTTTTGAAATAATTCATCTTCTTGCCGATCGTTCATGAAATTTTTTTAGGCATTACATGGATCATATGCTAATTGCTTTGCTCGTTATGAAATGCATGTGAATGTTTTTGGTGCATGATGACTAAATCAGTGATCGGATGTGGCTCACTAATTTGCTTGATTGATTGAGAACCAAGGCCTAATGGCTCTCATACATGCTTATCTTTCAATTATGCATTGATTTTTAGATGTATGCAAAGGTATGATGCATGTACTTGTGGGTTGTCTTGAGAAAACACATAAAACTCGCTTTTAGGGGCTTTTAGTTTTGGTCACCACGCGAGAACACAAATGGTGGCTAATGGCTATAATTTGTTTAAAAATGAATTGGGTAAGTGTCTCAAAGGGAATCGTTGCATGAATACAAAGGCTGACCCCAAGGCCATTTTTTGTGTCCCTTGATTAATTGTTTTGATCAATTGTTTTTGAGTGCTTTACTTGCCATGTTTGATTGTGTTTGCTATGGATTCCCCATTTTTTTTTTTTAAAATTCAAAGCACTAGGATAGAATTAGAATAGGCCCATGGAGGTGGCTATCCTCAAGACTCGAAGACAACGAATGGTCGATGTCCAATCCGACCCTATTTTCTACTATTCATTCCCCGATATATGTTTTGGGTTGTTTGCATCGTATAAATACTCGACGAGTTGCAGATTCTTCTTTACTTTGCTTTTATTTTAGGATTGCATGTTAGATTTACTGTTTTTCTTAAACTGTCTTGGGTGTTTACTTACCGCACTATCTTTTAAATTCAAATTGTTTGCTTTCTTTTCCTTCTTTTAAGTAGAAGTAGAATGGCATGGAACCAACCATCCACGAATGATCACCTTGTCAACTTCATATTACATGAAAAGGTAAAAAGAAGACATGCATGAGCATCTTAGGAAACATGACAACTGTTAGGTATTGAAATGGCGTTAATAGAAATATTAACCTAACCCAAGTTCTCGAACTTTAGAATCTTTGGTTGAGCGGATATCGAGAGAGCACTCCCAACTCTCGATTGAGTTTTCTAGCTAACCCCAAAAAACGGGACTAGTGGCAACTCCTAGAATTATATTTTAGGTTGTCTAAACACAACTTTAAAATGAACTTACTTCTTGTGTGAGGTATGATCTTTGGAAAAGCTCATGGTCGTGATTGTAAGCTCAAGTAGTGATGACCCCAACAAAAAGATGAGGTGATGACAAATTGTTGGGGGGACGTACCTTGAGTGAACTTTCATGATTGAATACCTCTAAACTTTACCTTTATGGCTTTTTGTCAAAAAATGGGGTTGAGATAGAGTCATGATAAAATTCTACTATCATGCGAGAGTGCGAGCTTAAGAGAGCTCACAATCATGATCAAGAGACCTCGTGGCGCCGATCCCAAAGAATGAGGTGATGGCATCCTTGGAGTTATGCACCGTGAGGAATCTAATGGTTTAACCACCTTTAAACCTTACCTTTATGCTAGCTCACCCGCACGATGTGTTGTGGGTGTCGAGGTCAGGTTTTGATACTTCTCTTTGACTTTATATATAGCCATCCATCCTCATATGATCGTTGCCCATTGAAATCCTTAAGTAGTTGATGGTTCTACCATTGCCAACAACAGATCATTGCTAAAGATTGTCACGATGACTCTTTGACATTGGCAACATCTCTCCGACAAGTTTCTTAGACAGTGTCAGTGTACTTCTATCAGACTTGCTCACTAAAGTGACAATTGCTCCTTATCAACTCTAGTGATCTTTTTCCAAACTCCAAGCCATTATAATGGCCACTTTCATCTTGATTAAAGTTCTAAGCTGGTAGTCAAGTGACCACCACCTTCTAGGACTAACTATTAACATGATCTTTAACCTATAATCAGGTCCTGTAAATTTTTACTGGTCTATTGATGTTGTCCACCGACACACCATGTGAAACGACTTGCAATCAATCATCTTCTTGGTTTCAACATACAAAGACTTCCAAGGACATCAACATCCTCGCTAATTCCTTGTCTTTTTTGATTAACCATTGTTGATACCTAATTTTTAGTTGGCGCATTATAAAGAAGTAAAAAATTGAGATTAGGACTTCCGATTGCGATGGAGCTTGTTTCTTTATCAAAAAAGTGTATTTTTTCATTTTTTTTTTTTGTGTTGTTGCTTTTAAGTAGTTTCTTACTCATTTTCAAGAAAAATTCAAAAAGTGAAATAGTTGATTTTTGGGTTAATTTTTGGTCTCGAGTTGACTTTTTGTCAAATGATTGATCAAAAAGTCAATCCCAAGTAAAAATTGACTTTTCACCAAAAAAGATGTTAATTAGCTTTAATTTCACTTTTATTAAATCAAATTTTCAAAATCCAAATATTTGACTAAAAAATCAACATTTTAGGAAAAATTAAATAAATGGTTGACTTTTGGTTAAAATTTTGACAAAAAGTTGAAAAAATCAAAAATTCTCAGAACACTTTATTTCAGTGTCAATTTGATTTGTGTGTCGAAAATTTCACAAAATTTGATTAAAAATCTTGTTTTTCAAATTTTTTTTTTTTTAGTTTTAGGTTTGAAATCGACTAAAATAAAATTACTTTTGTTTTAGTTATAATTAGGTATAGTTCTTTTTATGACATTTGGTCTAGGAACTATTTTTAATCCATTTGTTCTTTCAATTTCAGGAATTATCATGTTGAAAGGTGGATTGCCATTTTAAGCCATAGTTAGGGGATCAAAACCAATCTTTCATAATTCATAAACAAACGATTATTTTCCACTCATTTTCTCGAGATATGTCTAAATCTGGCTGTTTTGAGAAATTCATATGAGAACTCCTCAATTTGAGGGATTTCACTCTCTTGAACGTAAGAAAATCTAGCTGTCAAGCTTTAATTGAATAAATTTAAGTTGACCCATTCAAGACTATGGTTTAATTTCATGAATCTAGGTCCACTTTTAATATTAGGCCTCGATTCATTTTTGGCCTAGGTCTTGTCACTTTTATCCAAGGTCAATTTGAATGCATTAGGTGATTTTATACATGGGTAATTAGTCAAATAGATCCATTGCAATATTAATTGAATTCAATTTCAATTGATTTGTAATTTTGACCATAAAATTGCAAAATTGCTCATCTTAGCCTATAATGCTTGATTTCATGTATCCATGGTTTAGTTCCATTGTTTTTTTCATAATAATTACTCAATTAAGTCATTTGAGAGTCCATAGATTGCATTTGCGGAGTTTAATTAGCTTAATTGGATCGAAATCATACAATTTCTCCTCAAATCATGCATGTTTTCTCTTCCAAATTGCATAAATTTTGAACCCTCAAGGACCATGCGGGTATAAATAAGCAAGAACTAGCTAGAACCGGTAAAGAACTAGTCAAATTGGCGTGAATTGGTTTGATTGGTTTGATCGGCCACCGGTGATGCAAGCCGATTTGGCTCGTTGCCGGCTGGTTTTGGATCTCTAGTGATCAATTATGGGATCCTTGCCTCATCAATTTTATCCTTATGCCCTCACATTTTCACGGTTTTACGGATTAACCCTAAATTTCAAAATTTGTGATTTAGCCCCTAATTAGGCCTTTAAGCATAATTCTCATTTTAGATTCCAATTTTCGCAAATTGGACCCATCTGATTAATTAGTCATACAATGCATATTAAAGATAATTAGCCTTTTAAAAATTTAATTTGGCCAACAAATCAATTTTTTGACCGTCGGATTAAACCGACGGCCAAGATTGACCGATTTGGGATTAGTATAAAAGGGCTTTCCCTCCAATTTTCAAAGAGGGGCTTCATTTGTTGCAAATAATTTTCTTTCTAAACACAAACTCCCTCTCCCTCTCCTTTTTTCCTGCTCTCTCTATCTCTCCCCCCTAGAATCACTTCATGCCGTTCCTTTTGTCGCCATTTGCTGGCCTCACGCTGATGGTCAACCGGTTGCAATCCAACCCCATGGTGATCCTCTCTCCCTCCTCATCCCTCTGGTGGCTAGCATTGCTCCCATTTGCAGCTCGACTGGTAAGAACCGGCGCCTCTTCTCTTGCAAGTGCAGAAATCAGCGACCAATCGAGTTTGTGCTTTAACTGGCTTGATCGCCAATCCGGATGTTCCGATCGGTGGAGCAACCCCAGTCGATATCTCTCCAACTCAGTTCCCGACTCTACGATGGTCGGGAACGAACAGATCAACCCCGGAACAGTTCTGATGGCCTGATCTCCTCCCGGCATTAAGACCGGTCCAATATTTGGATCGATCTGTTCTGAGCCAAAATCGACGGTTCAACCAGCCTTTAGGTGGTCTCGGCCACCACTGATATGCTCATAGGTGAGTCCCCGGCCCTCTGGTGGTCGGAGCTTTGAAGATTGGCTACCAGATCTTTCCGGCAACCGTTTTCCTCGTTGAAGGTCTTGTAAGGCTGGCCCAATCGGACCAGTTGTGTTTTGGCGATGAACTGGTGATCCAAACCTTCCCTAGGCAATTCAAAGCGGTCCGTTTGTGATCTTTGGAGTGTTGATCAATTACCAACAATAAATTTTTCGTCGATCAAAAATTGAAGAAATTTGGTTCAACTTGAATCCGATTTTTATCCGATTCTAGGATTCAAGCTTAGAACTACTAAGGGTGCGTTTGTGTTTTTGTTCAAGAAATCAAAAAACTAAGGTTGGTTCCTTGAACTTAAATCCGATTTGGTAAGGTCATCGATCGGCATATCCGATCGGGTCATGGCCGGGCGGCGACCGGCCAAAGATAAAAGAAGAAGAAAAAAGAAGAAAAAAAAAAGAGAAGAAAAAAATAGGAGAGAGAAAATTTGTTCTGAAAAATTGTTCAAGAAATAAGAAATAAGTTTTTTTTTTCTTTTTTTTGTTTCTTGTTTCTGTTCCAAATGTGTTCCTGGAACAAAAAAATAGATTTGGAACAAAAACGCAAACAAATGCTTAGAACTAAAAAATAAATGTGTTTTGATAATGTGATTATTCGATGATTTTCTGAGATTGAATATTGATTGAGGATGATTTTGTGGTTGATTGAGTATAATAGATGTGAATTTGTGATTTTTGTATGTCTATACATAGATTATTGTTTGGCTCGAAACGAGGCACCAATAACTCATATCTGATTTGGAGGCCTCCTAGAATTAGAAAGTACACTTCGACACCTTCGATTTGATAGGTCACATGTCCCGAACGGACGACATTTGATCCTTGAAAACACTTCGCAATATGCTTGATTCTGCAGTTTTTTAGACTGAGTTTTGGTTCTGTTTTGGTTTCGATTCTTGATTTTGCTATTTTCGTATTGATTTTTGTGAGAAATTTTCCTCACTATTTTTTAAAATCATCTAAAGTATGTCTTGTATTTTTCCTAGATTTTTCGAAGATGCTTTGGTCAGTCAAAATCACTTAGAACCGAGCATGTGTCAATCTGCCCTCCACCAATCCGAACTGCATTCTTGTGAAATTGAGCATGTAGATGAATCCATTTGACCTTAGGACCTTCATGAAAATTGAAATACATGTCGTGCATTCCAATGATGTATGATTCACATGTTATCATTGCTGTTTGATATGTCAATTGCATGTTTAAATATATGTAGGTTCTGCTGCAATTAGAATATTTACTAGCACGTTCTGTTTTTCCATTTTCATCATGATTTGTGTGATTTCAATTAGGTTTTGATGTCTTAACAAAAAATGCTTCTCGTTGTGCATTCTATATGCGGAATTTTTTGTTAGATTTTAGCATGTTCTTGTGTGACCGAAATTAAGCATGTTCTGTGATGTTGAGGTTAGAATAAGGGCTTATCATGTGTGCACTTTACCATGCCCATTCGGGTCTCTTAAGGACCAAAACTCATATTAATGCCTTCTTGTATTGAAGCGTGCATCATAAGCTTCATGTTCATATGTGATATGTCATGATCGAACATCATTAGGTATGTGAACATTATGCCTCAATTAGGCTAGTTGCATTGGAAAATCATCGAAAACATCATTTTTGTTCTTAGTCATTTTTGCTGTCACTGACTTGTATGATCTTTCGCATGCTGATTTAGCATTAGATGCTCATGTCTGAGATGGTTCGAATTTCATTTTTTGTGGGTCCTCCGGCAAATCCTTCTTGTATTGAAGTGTCTTCATCATATGTGATATTTCATGATCGACATTAACATGCATTGTAAGTGATTTTCAGAACTCCTTAATTCTTAGGATTTTTGTTATGTTCTTTCGGTTTTAGTTAATGACTTGAATTATTTGTGCACACCTTCACAAACCTTGATTCTTGAGCATTGAATTGATCACGATTGAACCTGAACCCTTATGTAAAGTCATAGGGCATGTTTAAACCTTTCAAATGCTACTAGTTTCATGCAATTTGCTTGTTGTTAGGTCCATTTTCCATTTTTTCTAAAATAGATTAGAATTCTGATCTAGAAGTAAATTGGTAACTCTGTTTTTATCCCTGTTTTTGTGTGATTTTTTCAGTAGGGATTCTTGAGTTGAACCCTTGACGGAGTTTGATTGTCAATCTTTTTGTTTTCAATGTGGCAAAATTTCATGATTTTTAGACTCTGTTTGATGGGTCAAATCTCAGTCGTAATGACTTAATGTCCTGCTGTTTTGTCAATTTCCTGATGCGATGATGTGCATTGTCGGATTTTGTAAATTCATGCTTAGCTTTTCTAAGGAAACTTTCTTCACGAAAGTTGTCCCGTATGGTGTTATGCATGCTGTGTAATTTTTGCAAAGGTAAATCATCAATGGGTACTTTTGATTTTGCTGATTTGACTTGCTTTGTTTGAAATGTTCTATTATAGACCTTTGTCATGATTGCTTATCCAGATTTTTTAGGCTAGGTCATGTATGGAATTAGGATTCGTTGTCTTCATAAAATTTGTTTCAAATTCCGTGATTTTCATTGTCAAAAGGTTTTCGATTGGAAATGCCCTTTACATATCAAAATGTCTTTGGTACATGTGATACTTCCAACATCAAATAGTTAGAATCATTCAAATGCTTGATTCGAATTTGAAATGTCAAGATTTAGATTGAATTTAAAATGCCTGCAATGTCTATGAGCACATTTATGCGAGCCCCAAATTAACCTTGACAATTAAATGTGTTTCATAGTCAAGATGTTCTTTGGTTTGAATGCTTTCAAATCTTTTTAGAACTTTTGATTTGACATTGTGATTTTAGTGGTTTGGACCATATTTAAAATGTCTGCAACGTCTGTGAGTGCATTTATGCGAGTCCTAGACTAGCCTTGGCAATTAAATGTGTTCCAAAGTGTGACACCCCGAACCCTTCGCAGGTCGTCACCAGCGCCGGTGTTACACTTACTTTCCTCTTTCTATCTTGTACTTAATACAAGCGTCATTAATCACAGGCATTTTTTTTTTTTTAAAAGCGGTCCAAGCGCGACTCATAGCGGAAGCAAATTAAACATCTCCATCTCTCCCCTTACTAACCATGATACCAATACACACCAGCTACACATCAGGATTTTATACACGAACATCGACACTTTATTTACATATTCTTTTAAGATGGGACTCCTCCTTTCTCGGGTCGATACAAAACAAGAAAGGCGAGGACTCTGCCATATCCTGCCTAAAATCTCAAAAAGAAACTATCAACCCTCTACATCAAGCGCACAAGCTCCCATCAAAGGTGTCGATTATCTACATCAAAAGGCTCGGCTCCTACTCATCGCGCGTGAGTCTCACACCCAACCCGGTGCATCAGGCGGTGGCGGCGGCAACATCCCTCGCATAGCACCATCTCGACGGACGTGAACAGAAATGAACTCTTGTATGATAGGGCCCCCAGCCAGGCCTATATCGTACATCACTAGACACCGCACTCGGATGAAAGTCAGTCCGGGAACAGAGGGACAGTCTATCTCCGCACACTCAACCTCTACATCAGACGGTAGACCATAAAACGTACCACGCGTGACGGTAGGTAGCGGCATACTTGCTAATCTGAAATGTTATCCCCAAAAAGGGGTGAGTACAACTACTCAGCAGATAGGGAAATCCAATAACATTCCAATGCATCATGCATATCATCACACGTTGCAAGCATCACTTACCTTGTAGTCATGCGTATCATGCATTATCGCATCATATATATCATCATCATCATGGCATGTCATATATCATTATCATCATCATGCATTTCATCATGCATATCATACCATGGATGATCATCATGTCACATCACACATCACCCTCATGCATCATCATGCATATACTATCATCATCAAGCACATCATCATGCATATGTCATCATCATCATGCATATCATCATGCATATCATCATCCTCATCAGGCACATCATCATGCATATCACCATGCATATCATCATGCATATCATCATGCATATATCATCATCATCATGTACATCATCATGCATATCACCATGCCTATCATCATGCATATTTCATCATGTTTATCATGCATGATTTAATTCCAATTTCATCTTGGACCATCATATTTCTCATTCCCGGGACCAATGTTTGCGTCCCACACGTATCCAAGATACAATTTCAGATCATCCGGCTCCCCCACTCCCCGGGCATTTCGTACCCCAACTGGCATCACGAGGACCCTTCGGTATCCAGCCATTTAAGGCCACCGGGCAACCGGCCGCACCCTTCAGGCCAGGCATCTCGCACCCAATCTGGCGTCGCGAGGTATCCCTCGGCATAATTACCATGCCGAGCTTCCGGCTCCCCCACTCTCCGGGCATCTCGACACCACTCGGTCTCCTGCCCTCCGGTATTCGGCCATTCATGACCACTAGGCAACCGGCCGTACCCTTCTAGCCAGGCATCCCGATAGTCCTGGGGCATCGTCGGCTCACCTCCGACGGTCTTCTCAATTCACATTATTATGATTCAATTTATCATGACATATGATGTGATGACAATTCAAGATCATGCTCAACATTGAATACGTACATACATTTCAATTCCATTTCGTACACATACCAAGACTTTATCACATATACATCACAATTCAATGTCACACCCATACCAAGACTTTATAACATGAATTAATCAAATGGAATCTATGGCCAATAAAATAATCCATTATTATTTTATTAATATTTTATTATTTTATTATTATTTTATTATATTATCATATTTATTTACTTTCATAAATAAATATTTAATAACTATGATTTTCCCAAAATCATAATATTCAAACAATCACTAATAGGGTTACAATTTCATACAATTTCTTGGCCAAATTGAATTTCTCATAAATTTCACAATTTCCATGAAATAGCACCTTATATTCGGGTAATGACCAGACTTGCACAGTTTCCGAATAAATTTAATTAAAATACTCATATGGCATTCAAAAATTACGAAATTTTACAGGGTGATAGCCAACACATTTTCGTACCTTTTTCATTAAGAACTTTAAGCCAAATTCTTTTTAGATTAATGTCTATAGCCCTACGAAGCTTCTGGAAACACTACCGCGACGTCCAGAACACACTTCTCCGTATCTCTTAGATTTCACCCACCAAATATCTTTCGTTTACTCTGAAATTTGATTATGTTATGTACCAATGTGTCCTTTACAAGTTTCATGAAGGGATCTAGGTCAAAAATAACCAGATTATGGTCACCATTTTAGTCCGTGAAGTCTCGGGTGTCTCGGTACACTTCATCAGAATCGACCATCTCCAAGATCTAGCCGATTTACTAGGCTACACTCATTCATTTCTCTTCAAATTTGAGTATGTTGTAGCTTAGTGTGTTTCCTACAACTTTCAAGAAGACAAAAAAGTGAGATCTCCAACAGAAATCAACATGCAAACAAGAAATCGACAAGAGGTCAGTGAAAATTTCGTAGATCTAAGTCTCCGTATAATAGAACTTTTGACCCTTCAAATCTCCATCGTTTTCTACGAATTTTTAGTATGTCATAGTACAAGACGTTAGCTTCAACTTTCATGAAGACACCGAAGCCAATCGAACTCCAAACCCACATGAAAACTCGAACAAGCCACTGACTCCAACAAACCGAACGAGAACAGTCACACGGTTTGCAAATAAACAACTCCTACCTTGGTTTTTCGCACAAATCACACCTAAAACCTAACATGCAAACACCACAACAGACATGCAAGGGAAGTTATGGACTCCACTTGCCTTAAAGATGAACAAACGGCGATGAACGACGGCGTACGGACGGCGAACGAACGGCGAACACACGGCTGCACCTCCCTCTCGGCTCCGCCTCCTCTCTCTCCCTCTCGGTTTCTCTCTTCCGCTCGGGCTCTCTCTCTCGCACACCTCTCTCTTTGGACGAAAATGGAGCAAGTAACCGGCCATTTCTCTCTCCTAACTCCTTTTATATCCCCTTAATCCCATCATTTGTAATCATTGCTTTGCCTATAATCCCACCAATGCATGCTTTTGTCCCTTGCCACTTGGCATTTTTATTTTTGAATTGATTGGGCTTGGGCTTAGGCCCATCCGGCCATTCCCCCTTGGGCTGGTCGAGCTCCCTCTTGGGCCCTAATGGGCCGACTAGCTTGGCCCACCAAGCTTTAGGCTAATGGGCCCAAGGCCCATTTCGAAAATAACCCTATTTTCTCTCTCTTTTTTTTTTTTGAATTCCTTTCTATAAATATTTCTAAATTCAAATTTCATCTTGGCCAAAGTCTTGGGATATTTTTAATTATTGAAATTTAAATCATATGGCCAAGCATTAATCTATTAAATTGAATTTCCACAATCACAAGCATAATTCATTTAAATTAAAAGACTAATTGGCTAAGGCATAAGCCAAAAGAAATTCTATCACCTAATCAAAGATTTTTAACACACCTTAAGGCTCGGCCTTGAATTTCTGGGATGCCACACAAAGCCGAAACGTTTTGTTGTCTAAAAAAGACCTTGTTTTTCATGATTGATGTTTCAAAATCATTCTTGAAGCATCACATGAACTACTCATTAATGAAATCATGTCATTAATTAGAAATGCTTGTGGTTGTGATTGGTGCATGTCCATTAAATAAGTGACCCGCCGGCGGTTCACTCAATCATTTGATTATTTTAGAAATAAGGCTCAAGGGCCTACTTGTATGTTTTATTTATGTTGATGCATGTGGATTTTAGATGTATGTTAGGAGCGATGCTTGATACTGTGGGTAAATCTTGGGATTCACCTAGAGCATCTTTCTAGGGACTTATAATTGTTAGTGGCTATGCGAGAACACAAGTGGTCACTAATAGCTGTAAGTCATAAAATGGATTTGGTAGATGTCTAGAGGGATGTAAGCATGCATTGCAAAGGCCGATCCCAAGGCCCTATTTGTTCATTTGTTAAGTATGACATTGTATCCTTGATTGTCATTGAGTGTTCTAATGCTTTTTACTATTTTGTCATGTATGAGTGTTTCTTTCCATTTTATATACCTAGTTTAGATTTAGGATAGGACTAGATCAGGTCCTTGGAGGTTGAAGCTCATCAAGACATGAAGATGGCGAAGGTTGATGTCCATTCCAACTATATTTTTGTACCATTTGTCCCCAACATATGTCTCGGGTTTCTTCATTTGTATAAACACTTGATGAGGTGCGGGTTTCGTTTCTTGCGTTTTATTTTTGTTCATCGATTAGGATTGCATGTTAGATTTATTGCTTTCCTATATTGCTCACTTGATTGTTTACTTACTATCTCTTCTGCTTTCTTTGATCTTTTTTAGAAATAGAATTGCATGAAGATGACCATCAATGCACGATCACTTAGTTTAGGTTCAACGATCCCGAAAAAAGTAAAAAGAAATGCATGAACATCTTAGGTAATATGACATATCATTAGGTACCGATGGCACTAATAGAAATATTAGTGTAACCCAATTCCTCGAACTTAGATATTTAGTTGTCTAAAAATTGAGGGATCATTCCCGACCCTTGATTGGGTTTTCTACTCAACTCCCAAAAGCGAGACTAGTGGCAACTCCCATATTTATTTGGTTGTTTTAAACAATTAGTCGTTTAATAAACCCATCTTGAGGGGCATGGGTCTCGATCAGGCTCACCATGATTTAGCATACTCGATGTGACAGTAGCCCTAAGGATGAAGTGATGCTATCCTTATGAGTGAAGCGTACTATCTAGAGGACTATCATAGTAAAGATATCTCAAAATCCGATATTCACACCCGACCTCCTCTCTCGAGGTATGTCGCTTGTGTGGGTGTGGATCGCAACATTCCATTGTCTTGCTGGGTACCAGCTTGGGAGAGCTCATGACCGTGATCGAGTAAGCTCACAAATGGTTTGCCCAGAAGGAGATGTGATGATAACTTTGTGGATGAGAATCGTGAGTGAGTTCTCGTGGTCAAGTACTCTTAAACCTGACCTTTTCTGCCATCCATTTGGGGCCATTGAGGAGGTTGGGTTATGACAACCATATTAGTTTTCAAAGATCTCCAAGGACATCAGCATCCATGCCGATTCCTCATCTTCATTGATTTGACCGAGTCAGCTTCCAAAGATCTCCAAGGACACCATGTACACACTCTGGTTCTTCCTCTTCACTGACCTCACAAGGATTATAAGTATTGTGACAATCTTCCACTTCATTTGAATAAGGAAGCTACTCCTGTGCCATCAATCCGCTACTTTGATAACAATCCTTGTGACATCCTGAAATTTCAGTTTTGCTTTCAATCAAATAAATCGGGCCTTTCATCAATGTGCCTATAGTGCTATTCTCAAAGCTAATCACTCTTGAGATAACTAGACTATTTGGGGAAGTCATTAAGGGATTTTAACGCAATAGACTCGAGAATTCGACTAGAAATCGACTACTTGACCGTGCTCATCTGTATGGATCATTATGGCATAGTAAAGATCGATTATAGATCAGAGATAGGTCGGTTCGACTGAGATGTGTGGCTAAACATGGGTGATTCCACCGAATTGCAAAATTCTTGTCGATCGGCACTAGACTGATTTTTCTATCTTTTTAGTATCATGTGTTCGTATTTGAAACCTCGAGATTTTCACGACAACCGAGAGTCACCAATGTGTCGAAGAGGTTCATTGTGGCTCGAAGAAAATCGACCATGGGTCATTTGCACTAAAAAATTCTGAAAGCTACCCGGTAGGCTAGGTCACGCTAAATCACACCAGATCGAAATTAACCTCGAATTTGAATCCGATTTCAGAAATTGAAAGTTTTGTCATGTCACGACTCATTTTAGGAACGTCGACTCATCCTCTGAAGATTTTTCTGTAAACCGAGATTTTTGGTGAAAAGTCGATATCGGGCCGTTTTCAACCGAAAAATTCAGGGACTATTTTTTATCGTGTTTTTGGGATGCAAGTTGGTTCTATTGGCGAGGAAAAATGTCAATTTGATCGAGGACACGTCGGTGGAATTTATGGGAGTCGAATTGATTTAATTCAAGTAGAAATTTGGTTCAATTTGGAGGGAGACCCTTCAAAATTTGTAGCCCTCCATACCCACCACCTTTGGACTATCTTAATGACTTCTAGAGGAAGATTTGTGGGCTGCAAGTGGCTGAGGAACCAGCTGGCCATGGTGGGGCATGGTTAAGGGGACAAGAAGATAGGTTGAAGACCAAGTGCCCCCCTCAAGCCTTGTTGTTCCCTTCTCCTTCCCCTTACCGTCGACCCCCATTTCCAGAGTAGAGAGAGAGAGAGAGCTTCAAAGACTAGCAGAAACTAAGCTCAACCCCTCCCCTTGCCTATTGATGCCCGCTAAGCCACCTGGAGCCATCGCGTCGCCGTTGATGCCACCGCGAGCGCCGCCCGTGAGCTGCTCGTCCCCTGCGCATGCCGCCCATTTGCCCTGCTCGTTTCGAGCCCAGCAGACGTTCCTCATGCTCATCGAGCCTAGCCAGAGCCTAGTCGTCGTTGCTCCATCGCCGTCCGACCGCCGTTTGTCTCCGCCAAGCCCATCCGCCATCCACCTATGCGGTTTCCAACCCAACCAGCCATCGTCCAGCCTTGTTTGGCCCAAGAACAGAATCGAGAAGCCTGGGTTTGCTGGGCACTATTTGGCCCGCTTTGGACCACTTCCGGACCTCGAAAGGTGCTCTCGCTTTGGAGTTTGTGGCCTGTCTCCGCGTCCCCGTCGCTGTGGTCCCGTCGCTAATCCAGTGAGTTTACTCATATATCTCCACTTAGGGAGTTAATTATGCTTAAGGGTTGAATAGTTTAGGTTAAGTATGGATTATGTGGTTAGTTAGAATAGATTAGCAATTTAGTTAATCATTATTGCATGTTAGGTGGTTAGAGTAGTGTAATTAGCAAGTAGATAGCTCGTAATATTTATCTAAATAGTTTCGAAATTTTCCGGGCCCGTCTCAGCTTTTAATTAGGCTTTTCCGGCCTAAGTGTGCATTTTTGCTATTTATTGGTATTTATTAATTAATTTTGGTAATTAATTAATTAATTATTATTTTCCGAAAATTAGACTAGGATAGCCGGTGAACGGAATTTTGTACTGAATGCAATGGTGTGATTTGTTTAATTAATTGAGTGCTATTTTGTGCAATTTGAGTGTGATTTGTGATTTTGTGTATATATCCCAAAATTTAATAATTTCGGTATTTAATTAGAAAATACCAGGCGTCGGTTTACAATGCCAAAAAAGTGTTTATGGATCATTGAAATTAGTGGGATTTTCAAAAGGGAAAATAATGTATTTTGGCTAAGGCCTACCGTGTACCCACACACGATTATTTTTATCGGGAATGATAAAAATGGTGGCATTCTCAGATGGTGAGAACAGTATACTATATCAGCCTACGGGCCTTGATATGTTAGCTTAGCGTGAGTAGTATACTATTTATCAGCTTAGAGTGAGCATCATAGGTATACTATATCAGCCTGAGGGCCTCGATATATCAGCTTAGCACGAGCAATATACCTTAGCAGCTTACGGTGAGCATTATCAGTATACTATATCAGCCCACGAGCCTTGATATGTCAGCTTAGTGCAAGCAGTATACTATTTATCAGCTTAGAGTGAGCATTATTAGTATACTATATCAGCCTGAGGGCTTTGATATGTTAGCTTAAAAAAATTATTTGATTGATGTCCAAATCTGATCAATTATGTTGCTAAAACCTACTAACAAATCCAAAAGTCGATATTCATTAAGAAGTTAATTATAATCATCATTGAACCTCCAAATATTATAAGCCATTAACACTTAAATTTGGCATGTAAATTTTTTTAACACTTATCTTTCAATTTCATCAAGTTAACCCTAATTATCCTATTTATAGTAAACGACCTCTTCGAATGAAAGTGAGTTTAATTAATTTTCTAAGTTTTTCACCACATTGATCAGAACTTTCTTTTGCTGCTCATAATTTTCCCTAACAATGATAGTGATAAATTTTCCTTATTTTTTCGTAAATTTCCATGTAACATAGTAAACTACCACAACAATAAGTGAATTGCCTTCTCCTATTTTCTTATTATACCCCACCGTTTTATCGTAGCTTTCTTTTAATGTTGATACATGTCCTCGCTAACACTAATTTTCCAATTAAAATCCTTTTGTAACCTTTCTTTAGACGATGAAATTTTTTATTCATCATAATAATTTTTCCGTGTCATTTGTTATTCTATTATTTCCCAACAAATAAAAGTCTACCTTGGTCAAAAGTAATTTCCTTCTCTTGTAGTTAGTATACTAACTAACTGATCACAACTTTCCTTGGACTTCGTATATGTGCTCGCTAATAAAAATTTAACCCGATACTTATTGTTTGCTAGCGCTATTTCTACTCCCTTATTAACTCTTGACACCCCTTGTCATATTAATGTTGAGTGTTTGTTGGTTAAGTTCCCCAAATCTTGACATCTCAGTCTAGATTTGAATGCCTTGAATATTGTCATTAAGCATTTCATTTTGGATGTGAATGATTTTTTTATCTTTCTTGTTATACCTTAGTTAAGATCTAGGTATTTTGAATTGTCTTAATCCAATATTTGACTCACTTAGCATTGAGCATCTATTGGTTAAATTGTCCGAATCCAACATTCATCTCACCTAACATTGAGTGTCTATTGGTTATGTTCCCCAAATCTTGACATCTTAGTCTGGATCTGAATGTCTTGAATCTTGTCGCTAAGCATTTCATTCTGGATATGAATGTTTTTTTTTTTTTTATCTTTCTTGTTATACCTTAGTTTGGATTTGAGTATTTCGAATTATCTTTACCCAACACTTGACTCACCTAACATTGAACATGTATTAGTTAAGCCATCTTAATTGGATAGTTGTCTCACCTAACATTGAGTGTCTATTAGTTAAGTTCACCAAATTCTTGACATCAGTCTAGATCTACGTGTCTTGAATCCTCATGTTAATTTTTTTTATTTATTTTGGATATCAATGTTTCTCCCCACCTCTTTCGTTATACCCAATTTGAATCTAGGTATTTCGAATCATCATAATCCAGTGGGCATCTCACCTAACATTGAGCATCCGTTGGTTAATTCATTTGGTTGCCTTGGTATAGATCTAGGTAATTTGATAGACATTAGACTCTTCAAGAAATCTAAAATGAAAACTAGATACTTGTTGAGCAAATGAAGACTTATCCTATACTCAAGATGCTCTATTGCACTGACTGGTAAGCAATTATAGGTACGCTCTCTTCTTCTGTATCATGCACTTGCATTAGCATTCTCATGACATTGCATTATACGTGGTCAAAATTTAGGCATCATTTTGTCTTTGAATGCAACCTCTGCGATCTCACCTTCAAAGAGGGGCAGCTATTGACACCTAGGGTTTGACGTCCCATTTAGTAATTCATTGCATAGAAAATTAGGTATGACCTCATGTTAAATTGCATATAGTTATTAGAAGCATATTTCAATTAATTGCATTTGATTGAACTGGCGGCGAATGGACTTGGGTAAATAGTTCTGAGTTAAGCCCGTGGTGATGAAAATTTGACCTAGGCCATTAATTCTCATGGCCTGAAATTCATTGGGATGTTTGCCAAATTGGGAGATTGATTTGTCTTGGGAAGTAATTAAAGAAGGGAAATTGTAGTCATCCATTCAGTGGTGCAAGATTTGTCTGAGGATTGTACTAAGCAAGATTGCGGTCTAATATATCTCAATGTTCACAAGGAATGCTTGGTAAGCATATATTAGATGAAAAAACTAGCTACAAAATTAAAAGAAGAAGGATCCAGTCGGTAGGGGTGATCGAGTCCAGGGTGGGTAGGGTCTAGACCTAGACCCTGTACCCGACCCTGTTATAACCGGTTCCTCTTTTCTGGACCCTATACTCGATCCTGTTTGTATTGGACCCTGTACCTAATCCACCCTGTTTTTCCGATTCGGTTCTAGGGTTAACCTTGTTTCCACTAGAACCTGTTTTGCAATCTCCTGATATCCTATACGACTTCAAATTTTATATTAATACGCGAGAAAATAACGTAATCCTCCTAATTTGTATTGGAACATTAAGCACTTATAATAAATAAATACATGAACATTTTGACTAAACGAAAATTAAGGATCCACAAGGCTAATTATAATAAATAAAATCATAAGGCAAAGAATTAGCAACAAACATGGGTCTAATATTAGTCTTATTCCCACAACTACTACACGAAGCTACTCATTTATGCAAGCATAACTCCTCATACAAAAGAGAAATTAGGCGAGCCAATCCATGTGATACACAAGAATTTGACGGCGACGAACACTGTCTGTCCATCGGACGGTGCGAGAGGGAGTTGGTGAGGGAGGGAAGCAAGTGAGGAAGAGGAATGACAAAGGAGGAGTGCCGTGAGTGTTTTGAGAGAGCCAAGGGGAAAAACGTCATGTGATTGCGGGAGTAAGAATAGAAATCGGGGGAAAAAAAGGGTTTTGGACCTCTACTTACAAAACCGGTTCGGGAACCGGTTCCAAAACCGGTCTAGGAACCGGTTTCCGGATGGGTAATCACTCAGAACCTGTTTTTGCGTTTAAACCGGTTCCGAATTTTGGGAACCAGTTCCTGGACCGATTTCAACGGGAACCGGATGCCAACCCTATTTTCCGGGTGGGCCGGTCCGGGAACAGGGTATACCTTGTCCGGTTGCACACCCCTACCGGTCGGTAAGAGGAGAGAATATTTGATTGAAAGAAAAAAGGAAGGAAAACATGTACATGCCCAGTAAGGAGTCAGTTGAGTGGAGTACAAATTCTCTGGCCTTTTGTATGCAAGGGGAGGAGGCCACACAATTCGATACAGGACATGTTGAGAGAAAAGAGAGAAAAGAGAGGGGGGAGGGCACAAAATAGAGAAAAGAAACCGAAGTTCTTTCCGCTCTTTCGGTCCCAATTCTGAGATCCCTCTATCATCACCTCCCGAGATCCACTAGCCATCACTGTTGCTGCTGAACATCTATGCAGTACCTACACCGCGACGACCCTTCTTGGCCGAGCTCTTCCCTTTCACAACAGTGAGGCTTTTTCTGTTTTGCAAGTTTTTGAATGAGCACCACTGAGTTTTTTACCGTGCCGTGAGCTGTGACATCTCTGCCCTTATTGAGCTGAGACCAATTTGGTGCCTTCTCGCAATGAAATCATTCTCTGTTTTGCAAGTTCACTGTGAGACTATCTCAATGAACATCTGAGCATCCTCCTCACTGTCGGCCCATGCTTGCGCGTGGTCACTACCTCCATTGAGAAGTCCACACATTGAGTTGCTCCTACCCTGGTCGAGAACTACTGAACCAGCAGGCTTCAAGCAGCCTGTACTGAGAGTCCCACCATCGGTTTGTATGTGACACCACCACTGCGGATTCCCCATTGACAAAGTTGTTGCCGCACTGTGATCACCTAGCCTCCAACCTCACTAAGTTCCTGAATTCAAGTCCCTAGCATTCAGTTCTATCCTTCATGGCTTAATCTTGATGGAGATCAACATCAGGGGCAAATCGAGAAAATCATCAAGCCATCAAGGGAGTTATCATATCACGCTTATGGGAACACCTGAAAATAAGGGAAGAAAAAGACAGAGGAGTTTTCTGGTTCTCACGGCTTCACTTTCCCGACACCACCGAGTGCAGGTCCAGCCCATTTCGTTGAGTTTCCTAGCTTTGCTTAATAGCTCATTGCGACGATTTTAGTCCAATTCAGCGAGCTTCAATAGCCACCGCGATCTGCACCAACTTGCGATGATTCCCGCTTTAGCCACGACTCGTTCACCTACAAGCTGACTAGCCGCTAGCCCATCATGAGCTAGCACCCCCTTGCCATCGAAACACCCGGGGAGCCTTGCCTTGCTACGCCATCCTCTACTGTGTCGAGCATGAGTCGCGCTGTGCTGCCAACTCCTCGAGAGGCCGCGCTGCTGTCCGTGCTAAGCCGTGCTGCTTGCCCCCTAAGAGGTCGCGCTGCTGTCCGTGCTGAGTTGTGACTTGTGCCACCACCTACTGCCCCTTTGTCACACTGAGCCGTGAACCACCACAAACCGCAAGCCTCTCCGTGCCAGGGCCCCACCCATGAGCCACCACTGGTCATCCAACGAGCCAATTCTGTTGAAGTTCAAATTTGGCAATATTATCTATGAAATTAAGTAAAGTCTCATCTGAATTTGATTTGGATATTTTATTGCCTAGTTTGATTATTTGATATATGATGTGCATGTCTGATGATAGACAATTATTTTGACTAGAAATTGATTTCTGAAACATGAATAGATTTTTCTATTTCTACTTGAATGAGTTTCTAAGCAAAAATATGCGTTTGATAATGACACAAAATTTCTATTCTCGAAATAGAAGTTCGTTTGATAACAATATAAAATTTCTCCCTCCTCGACGACGGTGGATGGCAATCAGCGGCGGGAGGTGGCGACAATAGACAGCAATTAGCGGTGGTGGGCGGTGACGGTGACGGTGGTGGTGAAGGGGGTGGCGCGGTGGTCGGGGGTGGCGGTGATTGACGGTGACATATGGCGAGCAATAATGGTGGGTGGGCGGCCGACTAGTAGCGAAGATGAGCGATGATAAGAGTTTTTATTTCTCATTTCCGTTCCAGAAATAGAGAAGTAGAAATTTTTTGCTTATCATTTCTATTCCAAACTTATTTTTGGAATAAAAATTTGTTTTGGAAATAGAAAAATAAAAGTGCGTTGCCAAATTGACTTTTGTTTCATAAACAGGTCTGGAATAAAAAAATAATTTTTGAATAGAAATAGAATGGTTATCATGCGCGCCTTTAGAAACCATATTTAGGTTGGATATGTCTTCTAATTAATATTTGTTGTAGATGCTTACATCTTCTCTATCTTTGCAATTTATTCACAGCTTTGATTATTTGGATGTTACATTAATGATTGCATACCTACATGATCACATTATATGTTAGAGATAGGTTAAAATCAATTCAAGCTGCTTGCAAAATATTTTTGAAAATAAAAGAGAAAAGGTATTGAAATGGCATTAGAGAAATATAGCGTAATCAAGTCCCCAAACTTATTTAATCTCTGATTCGTAAAAGTAAAGCATTTCTCCTGATGTTTTACTTGGACATCTAATCGACCCACTAAAAACTAATTAGTTATGACTCCTAGATAAAATTGATTTGCACGTTAACAATTTGCACCTTAAGTCGCGAATTGGTATGGGCTTGGGAGAGCTCAGGTTAAGTCTAGACTTAATAATCCATTAGCCGAACCCTTAGATAGTCCAACCTACTTCGGGGAGGTTGCGACATGTTTCAATTTTACTAAAAGACAAAGCTACTTACATCCCTTTTAAACAACTTTTTCATTGCTGTAACTTAAGCAAGCACTAATTATATATCACAATAAAGAAATTTTAGTTTTACTTGCAAATTGTTTACTTTAATTTCCTAGATTATCCTTGTAATGGCAAATTATTCGACTTTGAAATTGTGGTTAATGTATGCATTATACACAATTCACTCAATTTTCATTGCATTTTTTTTGTAGCGCAGCCGTCATGGAAGACAATATTATTTTTTGCTTAAATGTATTTACTGATGATGAAATTTCGAATGGAGTACATCAACCAATCAAGTCAACAAGTTCATTTGAAACATTACGATGTAATTTTCTAGCGTGAGAGGTACTTTTGAGTAGCTTGCGGATGCATCTTCTTACTCAAGGTGATGTCGTCTTTTTATAAAGGTCAAAGCGAGACAAATATATTCTTTTTGGTTGCGATAAATGAGGTAATTATCATGATTGGCATAATATTTCTATTGCACGTTAGCGAAGAAAGATGGACCTAGTTTGATTGATTATCCTTTTGAAGTTTGTTGCTAAAACATAAGAACAAATTAGGGTCACTCAAAATATTTAATGCATCACAAAATAAATAATTTAAAATTTCACAATTATATTCACTGAATAAAATGAAAATTGAGTAGTTAAAATGCATAGACTCCAACGTAATGATACACATTCAAGTTAAAATTAAAACGAAATGCGTACTAAAACTGGCAAATGGTTTTTTCCCTTTTTAGTTATACTTAGATTATTGAATAATAGTTTCCTAGTTTAAAAAAGAAATATACAACTCATTAACACAATAATTAGCTTTTCTTGTTAGATAATTAGTTACTATCTACCAAATAATTTTTTTTTGGTAAAAGACGTACACGAATTTTGTTTCAAATGGATAAGGAAAATGAAAAAAAAAACAAAAAAGAAAAGAAAAGAAAAGAAAGGCAAGCAATAATCTTAAATCAAGAGAAAGCCCCATTTAACTTTAATAAATATTATTTGAGAGGAGCGTAGTTTTGTCTTTATTAAATTCAAACAAAAGTAAAAGAAGAAAAAAATGTAAGAAATAATCTTAAGTGAAGAGTGGGACCGGCAAAGGGTAATCTTAGGTAAAGAGTGGAATGTAGTTTGGTTTTTATTAAATTCAAACAAAAGAAAAAGAAGAAAAAATGAAAGAAATAATCTTAAGTGAATAGTAAGACTTGCAAGGATAATGTAGTCAATTGAATAATGGGTGTTAAAAACCAATAAGGAGGTAGAAATAGCTCTAGCCTTATTATTTTGTAACTTTTCCTTTGAGAATGTTAACTATTTTTTTCTGTCATCATGACTTTTGTGAGTATTATGTTTTGCAACTTTCCTAAGTTTTTTTTTTTTTTTTTTTTGTTTGATGCCGAGGATCCGGCCTAGCTCACCTTATGGGAGCACATCACCGACTATATCTCGGGGGAGACTGGCCCAGCAACTCACCGCCGGGGGCCCCTACTTAAATCACGGAGCATACCTTGGGAGTCGAACCCCTGACCTGGTGGCCAAATTCAGGAGGCAATCCTCAACCAGCGCAGCCATGCGTGGGTGGGGAACTTTCCTAAGTTAATAGTAATTGTTTGTAACCTTTTTTTATTGGTAGTAAACTATAGATCATAACTTTCCCTACATGTCCATAATTATCCTCGTTAATAATAATTTTCCTTTCCTTACTTATGGATATCAAATTTTTTCTTAGAGATAATAAATTTTGTTTGGTTGTTGTAACTTCTGTGAGTTTTATGGTTCATAGTTTTCGTAAGTTAAAGAGGAACTTATCATGTACTATTAGCAAACTACAATCCCTAACTTTCCTTTCACTCTGTATTTATCCTCACTAAGACTAATTTACCTGTTAAATATTACATTGTAACATTTTAGAGGACGTAATTTTATTTTTGTTGTCGTAAGTTACATGGATCCTGTGATTAGTAATATTCGATCAAATATAGTCGTCTACCTAAGTGGATTGCAAATTCCTCTTGCATATTTTGACTTTCCTTTTGCGTTTATCATTGTCCTCACCAATATTAAATTACTTTTACTTATAAATTTGTATCATTTCTTTATAGAACATGATTTTGCTTTCGTCCTTGTACATACGTAGTACCTATGGACTGTAATACTCCACACATAATAATAATAATAATAATAATAATAATAATAATAATAATAATAATAATAATAATAATAATAATAATAATAATAATAATAATAATAATAATAATAATAATAATAATAATAATAATAATAATAATAATAATAATAATAATAATAATAATAATAATAATAATAATAATAATAATAATAATAATAATAATAATAATAATAATAATAATAATCTATCAATGTTAATTGTAATTTTTCTTCTCCTTTGGTAACTAAACTACCTTATTGACCATTACTTTCTATTTATGTTCAATCCTCACCAATAGTAGCGTTGAGTACGTCTAATGTCTTGAATTTTTTATGGACTTGGGTCAACGTCAAGGCTTGGGAGCAATATAAATATTGTTTTTCTCAAGTTATTAAGTCAAGAAGTTGAGACAAAAAAAAAATCTTGGTTTTTTAGAGCCACCTTTTGTAATCCTCGAATTTCTATAGTAGATTTTTTATTCTCCTCTCCCCATGGTTTTTCCCGCAAAGGTTATTCCACATAAATCAGGAGTTCTTTTATTTTTCTCAGTTAAATTTCATTATAGTTTCCGCATCCGACATAAGAATATGGTATCATAGCCATTAGGGTTTTTTGATCTTCTGGTTATAGCTTCAAGTTCAACAACGAAATTTGATATTGAGAAGTTTGACTGAAGCAGCAATTTTAACTTATGGCAAGTTTGTATGTTAACTGTTCTTATGCGTAAGGTTTGAAGAAAACTCTATTTGAGAAATATAAGAAATCGGAAAGCACATTAGATGAAACTTGGGAAGAATTGGATCAAAAAGCCCTATCTACTATTTAGTTGTGCCTCATGAATGAAGTTCTGCAGGAGGTACTAGATCGGAAAATAGCTATATGTTTATGGAATAAATTGGAGAGTATTTTTTTTTTTTTTGACAAAATCTCTCACCAATCGGTTGATGGTCAAGCAACAACTCTTCAATCTTCATATGGCTAAATATGCTTCTCTTAAATCTCATATTTCCAAGTTTAATGCTACTATCTCTGAATTAAGAAGTATTGATGTTAAGATTGAAAATGAGGATTAGGCTCTCTTATTGTTAGTTTCATTACCTTTCTCTAATAAGAATTTTAGAGAAACCATGATTGTTAGTAGAAAAACTATTGATTTTGAAGACATTAAGACTAGTCTTTCAAATAAGCAAAAACTAGATACATAATTGACTTTTGAAAGCAGTAATGATCATGGGGTTGGTCTAGTTGCTGGAGGAAGGTTTGTTGAGAGAAGTAATGGTGGCAAGACTAGATCAAAATCGAAGCATAGAGATCTGATTTGCAAATATTGTAAGTCTAATTGGCATATCAAGATAAATTGTCTGAAACTGAAGGCAAAGTAGCAAAGAAAAGATAATGTGAATTTGCAAAATTAAGGGAATGCAAATCGACAAAACAATTAGAACTACTAGAACAAAGAGAATTACGGAAATGAAAATCCCGCTCAAGTTGGTGTTGTTGAAGAAGAAAACGAAGATTGGTTATTGGTTGCAGATGATAAAGACAAATTCAGTGTTAATTGGATTCTCGATTTAATTCTTGATTTAGGCTATTCGTACCACATGTCTCCTAATCATGATTGGTTCTCCACGTGCAAAGAATATAATTGTGGAGTTATTTCAATAATAAACAATGCTAAATACAAAGTAGTTAGGATTGGTACTATCAGCATTAACATGCATGATGACATAATCAAAACCTTAGAAAATGTCAAACACTTTCCTAATTTAAAGAAGAACCTCATCTCTTTGGGTACACTTGATGCTAAAGGTTGTAGGTTTACAGCTAAAAGTGAAGTCATGAAGATTATGAGAGGTTCACTTCTATTGATGAAAGGGCTAAACACTAGCACCTTGTATCAATTGTGAGGCACTATAGTTACTAGGTCAACTATAGTCTCATCCACTTTAACAGAATCATACAACACAACACTAAATTATGGCATATGAGATTAGGCCATACGAGTATTAGAGGGATGGATGAGCTGAGTAAGAGAGGTCTTTTGTATGGTCAGAAAATTGGAAAACGGGATTTTTGTGAGCATCGTATCTTGGGAAAACAGAAAAGGGTTAGTTTCAAGATAGGAATTCACACAACAAATGGCACTTTCGATTATATTCACTTTAATCTTTGGAGGCCTACGAAAGATCCTTCGAAATGCCTTTGTTTAAGGTATTTAATTACTTTCATTAATGATTTTTCAAGAAAGATTTGGGTATATTTTGAAGCAAAAGAATGTTGTTTTTGTTATATTTTAGCAATTGAAAACATTGATTGAGAAGCAAACTGGCAAAAAGATCAAGAGGTCGAGAACAGATAATGGGCTGGAATTTTGTGAAGGTGGGTTTAATGACTTCTGCAATATTGAAGGCATTGTGTGGCATAATATTGCAGTAAATACACCATAACATAATGGTATTGCAAAACGTGTAAATAGAACCTTATTAGAAAGGACTAGGTGCTTGTTGTCTAACACAACTGCTTGGTTGATAAATCGTTCTCCTTGCACATCTATTGAGTGCATGACACATGAGGAGGTATGAACTGGTAAACCTATTGATTATTCTTCTCTTCGAGTATTTGGATGTCTAGCATATGCATATGTTAGTGAAGGCAAATTAGAGCCTAGAGCAAAAAAATGCATCTTTCTTGGTTATGCTTCTAGTGTAAAGGGTTATAGACTTTGGTGTGCTAATTCATCTAAGATAATTATCAGTAGAGATGTTACCTTTGATGAGTTTGCGATGTTTCATCCTAAGAAGGAATCATCAATTCCTTGTGATGAAAATCCAGAAAGTATTACGGAGAAAGTAAAGCTTGAAGTAATTTCTTCGCAACCAGCTTAGTCGTCTACTGATAATATTGAGTTTGAATAACCTCAAAGAGAAAGAGTACTCTATTGCCAAAGATAGACCAAGACGGATGGTGAAGCCTCCATGGAAATATGGGTTCTCAAATTTTGTTGCATATGCTTTTTCAGTTACTGAGTCAATAGAGTATAGTGAGCCTAAAACCTTCAAAGAAGCTATGTCTTTAAAAGATTCAGCAAAGTGGTTAGTTGCTACAAACAAAGAGATGGAATCTCTTGAAAAGAATCAAAATTGAGAGCTTGTCAAACCACAAAAAAGAAAGAAAATTCTGGGCTAAAAGTGGTTTTCAAAGGAAATGAAGGTATTCCTAGAGTTGAAAATATCAGGTTCAAAGCTCGTCTAGATGCTAAAGGCTATAGTCAGATTCAGGGAGTTGATTTTAATGATGTGTTTTCACCTATCGTTAAACGCAGCTCTATTTGGGTTTTTCTTACGTTAGTCAATTTGCATGATTTATAGTTGGAACAACTTGATGTGAAAGTAGCTTTTTGCATGGTGAACTTGAAGAGAAAATCTATATGGGTCAACTAGAGGGTTTTTGGTTTGAAGGTAAGGAAGATCATATTTGTTACTTATTATTTCGTACCCTTTTATTAGAGGACACAACTTTCCATCGGCCGTAGTAAGTTTTGTGGGTCCTATGGTACATAATTTTCCACGAGAATTAGTCATACACCTAAGAAAGTAATAAATATCTTGTGTTCCGTTAGTAAGTTACCTACTAGCTATCCTTTCATATCAATTTTTTAGATAACATAATTTCCCTTTCATTGTAGTAACTTCTTGGATTAATACCATGGAATATCTCAAATTAGTAGACGTGTAACAAATTTCACATTCTGTTAGTTTTCGTTAAATTTTATAGCCAAATTGCTAAGTTGGATGACACGTGACAGTTGACCAGTGTTCCAGTCTGGGGTTTTACCCACCGTTTATCACTTGTGTATCGGTTTGTGTTTTTCATGATATTAATCAACTTAATAGGAATTAACAGAGGGTAAAATTGTTGCAAATGTATCAGTTTTAGGTTATAAATTTGTCACAAATCTACAAATTTGAGGTTTTAGATGGACAAAAAAATTAGTTAATGATAAATTTATCATATGTATACTAGTTTGTGATTTTTTACAATATTAATCCTAACTTCTTTGATTCCTATGGTTCGTAATTTTTTTCACAACAAATAATAAATATACCTATTAAATAGTAGATTTCTTTTTTTTGTAACATTAATAAAATACCTAAATGAGCGAACCTTTCCCTCATTATTTGTAAATATGTTCAACCTATCAGTCAATAATTTTCTTTACTTTTAGTAATTTTCCTAAATACAGCAGGTTAACTCCAAAGCAGACGAACACTCAAGTTTCCAGATTTTGAGCGCGGCGAACATCCGCATTCTTGGCCAACCGTGGACTAGACCTGCAAATTGACCAAGATTCAGGCTCCAAAGTGCCGCCGCGATCGTGAAGAAGACGAGGAGGGGAGCGTGTTCCTTTCTCGTTCCAATTTTCGAAATACAATGTCTCTTGATCAAATCACTTCACAAGGGTGTTCAAATGCGAAATTTCTGGTGATGGGTGGCCGTAGATAGTCGAGCATTCGACTCCTGGTCGACGTGGTTGTAGATTCTGGAGGAACCCCCATGAAGATTGATTACTTTTGTTGTTGGCAATCCCATTGATCATGAGCGGTTCGATGAAATTACTGACCAGAATCAGTTTGCTAGAGTTCCACTCTACCGCTTCTTGTCCCGACTTCTCAGTGCCGCTGCACCTCTGGGAAGGGATAATGAGATTGACAGAATCATCAAAATCATGAATGACCATCCATTTCCCAATAGACTGCTTCAATTGGTCCTCCAGAAGCACATCCCGCCTTATACTCTTTCTGCCGGCTGTGCGGTTCTTTGCCATTATCTGGGGCTCATTCCAATGGTCTCAAAGCTCTAGAGTTCTTCAGATACACTGTCCGCCATTCGCTGTGCGGTTCGACTTCAGTGGCATTCGAAAGAACTCTCCACAGTCTGGCGAGGATGCGGTACTTTGAGAAAGCAGTGAATTGATGGATGAGATGCGGGTAATGCAACGCACCCTTCTATGCTCACGCTGAAGGCGATGACCATCATGATATCGAAGATTGCGAAATTCGAGTCGTATGAGGATACTCTCCTAGCATTTGAAAGGATGGAAAATGATGTGTTTGTTGGAAGGAAATTTGGTACGGATGAGTTCAATATACTTCTTTGTGCATTTTGCACGCAGAGGTAGATGAAGGAAGCACGGTCGGTTTTCAATAAGATGCATTCCCGATTCTCTCCCAATACGAAGACCATGAATATACTGCTCTTGGGATTTAAATAATCAGGCGATGTGACCTCAGCGGAGTTGTTTTACCATGAGATGGTTAGAAGAGGCTTTAAACCTAACACAGTGACATATAATATCAGGATTGATGCTCACCGTAAGAGAGTCTGTGTAGGTGATGGTCCAAGGCTTCTCGAAGAAATGGAAGGGGTCGGTTGCTTACCTACTGTTGCGAAGATTACTACTTTGATTAATGGTTCAGGGGTTGCTTGGAATCTAATGAAGGCAAAGGAATTGTTTGATGCGATTTTTACAAGAAATATGCAACTGGATATTGCAGCCTATAATGCCATGATCAGTGCGTTGATAAAAGCAAAGTATGCAAATGCTGTCATTGCCTTGATGGATGAGATGAAGGCCAAGCACATTGGGCATGATAATGTAATGTATGGGTTTTGACTAAGTAAAAGAAGGAAAAAAACAGAGAAAGAAAGAAAAAGTTGAATGGTCAAAAGAAGAAGAAAAGGGGAGAAAGAAGGAGAATGAGGAGGAGAGACCGAGAGTCTTCGGGAGAGAGGAAAAAAAGAAGAAGAAGAGAGAGAGAGAGAGAGAGAGAAAAGAAAAGAAAAGAAATGGTGAAAAGTCAAAGAAGAAAGAAGAAAAGGAGGGGGGGGGCTCGGCCATCAGAGACAAAGAGCACACAAGGAAGAGAGGAAGAAAGGAGAAGGACAAAGAAAGAAGAAGAAGAGGGAAAAGAAGAAAAGGGTCTCGCGCGTTCTAGCTATGGGAACCTCGCCAAGCCACCTCAACTATGTAACGCAACGTTTGGTAAGTGCTCATGCTCCCTATTCGTTCAATTGGAGTAGTTGCAGACTTAAAGCTTGAAATTCGGAATTTTTGGAGATTTGTGCGGCAAAGTCCGATTTTGAGTCATTGAGCCATGTATTTTTATAGAAATGATAATTTAGGATGTTGTGGAGCTGTATGATTTTATGGATCGTGATTTGAGTTTACGGTTTGCCCGAAACAAAATTTTGAAGTTTGTCGTGCATGATGAACAGTGCGTGACCAGGACTTCAGGGCCATATTTAGTTGATCTCCGGCTTGATTTCGGGTTGGCTAAATTGGGGTTCTTGTAGTATGTTGGAAGAGCTTTCTATCGACTATAAGAACGTTTGAAACGGGATTTGGTGGAGAAAATTATCGCATGGCAAAGTTTCGTGATCAAGCCTCGCATTGTGGACAGCTTAAATAATCACTTTGGATATACGATTTATTAGTGTGTAGGTGTCGTTTTATCAAGTATAAGTATAATTTAATCGAGTCATTAGTTGAGATAGCGTTTTACTTAGTTTTGATGATATTTCTCGCTTAAATGATAGGAATACGAGTTCGTTAATTCGAGTGAGCCCTATTATTTGGTTTGAGGCAAATCCAAGTGAGTGGTGCCATCTCTTCTAAGAATTTATAAGCTCATGTTTTTAAAATGATAAAGGATTGATAGTTTATGAGTTATAAATAAGCATGTTTATTGCATAAAAATTTGATTTGGCATTTACTACGTTTTGGTATTTGAGAATAGTGTGAGAACTTTTTGGTGGGAATATATACTCTGTTTGATTAACGAAGTTGAGAAATATTACCTGTTTTGGGTCTGTGAAACATTTTTACGAAGAGCTCGACTTTGAGATGGTTTATGAAATGTTATATAGATATCGATTTGTGATAAGCTTTTTGAAATGTATTTGATTTAATTTGGTTTATAAAATTGATTTATGAGACGAGTCTTGAAATTATTTGAGAATATTTTATGAAAAGTATTTTTGGCAGATGAGTTAAATTGCAAAATCTTTTGGTAATATATGAAATGATTTATGGATTTGGTTTTGTGAATTGTGGATGGTGTTGTTTTGGATTGATATTGATGCTCAATATAACTGTGAGTCCAGCAAGAAGCTTGTGAGTATGCACATACTAGCGTATGATATCTTTGTGAGCTGAGCCACTAGCTAATAATAAGTAGAGACCTTGTCAAGGGGGGAATTTTGGTCGCCTTGTCACTAGGCGTTGTATCATGACCATGGTTTGATATTGAGCAATGGATTGGTCAATGGAGTGGACTATTGATATGTGATATGAGTTTGGTCAATGGAGTAGACCATTGACACGTGATTTGAGTTTAGTCGTTGGAATGGACCATCGACGTGTGGTTTCATATGAGATGGATCGATGGAATAGACCATTGATTTGTGGCATAAGATTAACAAATGGAATAGACCATTGGCATGTGACTTAATGAGATTGATAAATGGATTTGACCATTGATATTTGTTTTGATATTATTGTGAAATAAATGCTTATGCTATGAATATAACTATTTCTAAGCACTCATAACTTATTCTCTTATTATTTGTTTGATATATTTTGGATTTGAGTTAAAAGAGTTGTGATTTGATTCATAAAGATGCATAGTAAGTGCTCGATCCGCTTAAAAGAGATGCACTACTCACTAAGCTGTGGTTGCTCACCCCTATATTTTCCATTTTTTTTTTCAGGTTTTTTACCTAGCGATGAGTAGTATGAGAGTGATATCAACAAAGGGAATTTTAGGAGTTTGATTTTGGGAGCTCTAAGGCTGCATTCTTCCGGAGGAAGGACGGCTGTGTCATCCCCCACTCTGATCGGTTTTGGGGTGTGATAGATAACATGACCTACCACACATTGTTCTTTGGATTAATCAGATCAAAAGAAATAGACGGAGTAAGTGAGTTATATCATAATATGATGGAGAGAAACTTTGTGCCTAAAACTCATACGGTGGTCATACTGATAAAGTATTTTTGTATTAATGGACAAGTTGATTTGAGGTTGCATTTATTGGAATACCTGGTGTGTAAAGGGCATTGTCCTCATGGTCATGCACTAGATCTGTTGGTAATTGGATTATGTTCTCATGGAAGAGTACCGGAAGCTTTTGTGCTCTAAACAAATGCTGGAGAGGGGAACGCTAATGACTGACGCAACATTACAAATGTTAGGGGGCTTACTATTGTAGGCTAGTGAGGCTGACAAGTTAAGGCCTTGTTTGGTAACCATCATCGGAACAACTATTTATGTTCTTTTGTTCCCCAGAACAAAAAAGGAACAGAAATCTGTTTGATAAAATTTTTGTTCCCAATAACAAAAATCTATTTTTTTGTTCCCAGGAGTAGATTTGGAACAAAATCAAAAAGTAAAAAAAAGTAGCTTCTTGTTTCTGGGAATAATTTTTAGAATCAGTTCATATTTTTTTTTCTTTTCTCCTCTTTTCATTTCTTTTCTCTTCTTCTCTTCCCCTTTCTTCTTCCTCCTTTTGGCCGATTGTTGGCCTTGGCTATGGCCGACGACCTCGCTGAAGCGTCACCGACCCCTAGCGATGCCGAGGCTCGTCAGCCCAAGCCTCACTTTGGCTGGGCAAGGCTCGGCCTCACCTTGGCTAGGCGAGGTCGACCTTGCCCAGAGCCTTGCTAGTGGTTAGGCGAACTCGGCCTCGCTAGATCTCGGCAAGGTCGACCTCGGCCAGCCACGGTGAGGCTCGGCCTTGCCAGCCGACGTGGGGGTCGGCCTCGCCAAGCCAGGGTGAGGCCAACCTCACGCTACCTGGGCGAGGCCTCGTCTCGCCTTGGCCAAGCAAGCCTCCGGCGAGCTCGTTGGACCTCACCCCAGCCCAACGAGGCTCCGACGAGCTCACCAGAACTCACCCGGCCCGGTCGCCGCGCTACCACCGTGGCCAGCGACTCTCTACAAAGAAGAAGGAGGAAGAGGAGAAAAAGAAAAAGGAAAAAATAATAAAATAATAAAATTAAGAAACGAAATGATTTAAAAATCCTACCAAACATATTTTGTGGCATCCCAAAAATTCAGAGCCAAGCCATAAGGTGTGTTAAAGTCTCTAATTAGGTGATAAAATTTTCCATGGCTTATGCTTTAGCCATTAGTCTTTTTAATTAGATGATTTGTGCATGTGATTGTGAGAATTTAAATTTGATAGATTAATAACCTATGCTTGGCCATGTACTTTATAAATTAAATTTCAATAAACAAGATGTCCCAAGACTTTGGCCAAGATGAAAATTGAAATTTGAAAATATTTATAGAAAGGAATTTCAAAAAAAGAAAAGAAAAGGAAAATGTCAATTTTTAGGATGGGCCTTAGGCCCATTGGCCTAAGCTTTTAATGGGCCAAGTTGGCCGGCCCAATGGAGGCCCAAGAGGGAGTGGTCGACCGGCCACAAAGGAGCCCAAGCCCAAGCCCAAATTCAAGGCCCATGATGCATGCAATAGGACAAGTGGCACAAAGGAGAATGCCATGCATTGGCTAGTTTGAAGGCATGTGATGATTGCTAATGATGGGAATTAGGGGGGATAAAAGGGAAGAGAGAGAGAGGGTGGCCGTTTACCCCATTCGGCCGAGAGAGAGAGTGAGAGAGAGAGAGAGGTTTCGAGAGAGAGGGAGAGTGGCCGAGAGAGAGAGGAGGAGGAACCGCCGTCCGTCCGCCGTGTGCCGCCATGTTCGCCGCCCTACGCCGTCGACCGACTGGTCTAGAGGCAAGTGGGAGTCCTCTAGCTTCTCTTGCATGCTTGTATGTTGTTTGCATGTTAAATTTTTGGGTGTTTAAGTGAGAAAAACCGAGGTGTGATTGGCTTATTCTTGAATCGCATGACTGTTCTTGCTCGGATCATGTGAGTCAGAAAGTTGTTTGAGCCTGCATGTGTGTTTAGAGTCCTATTTTGGCTTCTATTTCTTCATGAGAGTTGTAGGTAACATCTTTAACTACAACATACTGAAATTTCGTGGAAAATTATGGAGATTTGAGAGGTTAAAGTCTCATCCTACGGAGACCTCAGATCTGGAAAGATTTTACTGACCTCTTGTTGGATGTGTGGTTGCATGTTGGTTTGTGTTAATAATCTCACTTCTATTTCTTCATGAAAGTTGTAGGGAACATCTTAAACTATAACATACTCAAATTTGAAGTGAAATGAACAAGTATAGCCTAGTAAATCGGCTAGATCTTGAAGACGGTAATTCTGGAAGTGTATTTTGGGACACCCGAGACTTCATGGACCTAAATGTCGACTATAATCTGGATATTTGACTTGGATCTCTTCATGAAAATTGTAGAGGATATCTTGATATATAACATATCCAAATTTCAGAGGAAACGAAAGAGAATAGGTAGGTGAAATCTCAATATTTCGGAGATGTGTACACTGGACGATGCGGTAATGGATCCAGAAGCTTCGTGAGACTGTATAAAATAATCTAAAAAGAATCTGGCTTAGAGTTCTTCATGAAAGTTGTACGAAAATGTCTTGGCTATAACTAAGTAAACTTTCATAATTTTTGGAGGCCGTATGGATATTTTAATTGAATTTATTCGGAAACCGTGCATTCTGGTTTCATCCGAGAATCATAGGATGTTTTGTGAAAATTGTGAGATTGTATAAAATTCAATTTGGCCATGAATTTTGCATGTAATTATCATCCTATTGGTTTGTTTAATGATTTCTTGAATTTTTATAATCTTGGGAATTTATAGATATTAAAAAAAAATAATAATGATAAATAAATAAATAAATAAATAAATAAATAAAATAAAATAAAATAAAATAAAATAAAATAAAATAGATTATTTTGGCCATAGATTCCATTTAATTAATTTATGTTGCATGTGTGATAAAGTCTTGGTATATGTATGACATTGAATCGAGATGCATGTGTGATAAAGTCTTGGTATATGTATGACATTGAATCGAAATGCATGTGTGAATTTCATGCCAAGTATGACTTGTTTGATGTCACGCCATGTGCCATGTTAAATTGAGATCAAAATAATGGTAAATGTGGATAACGATAAGTGAGGAGGTGGTTGTGGTGGAGGATGATGCTCGGAATGTATATAGATGCATTGCCGGATTTCCCTGGGAGATTCAGGATGCCCGGAATGTGGGGGGCCGGAAGCCTTGTCGGAGGTTTCTGCCCGAAGGGAATGCCTCGCGATGCCAGGATTTGGGGTGCGGGATGCCCGGCCAGGGAGTGTAAATGCCGGAAGCCCTGTCGGAGGTTTCTGCCCGAAGGGAATGCCTCGTGATGCCAGTTGGGATGCGAGATGCCCGGAATGTGGGGGGCCGGAAGCCTCGGAGGTCTTTGCCCGAGGGGATGATGAAATTGATGATTTGAGGAATGGGTGATGTGGTGATCAAATTGAATGCTAAAAGTGGAAATTAAACCATGGCATGACATGCATGATATGCATGATGATGATAATGATGATGATATATGATATGCATGATGATATGCATGATGATGATGATGATGATGATGATGATGATGATGATGATATGTGATGAGAAATAATGATGATCACCCATGGTATGATATGCATGATGATATGCATGATGATGATGATGATGATGATGATGATGATATGTGATGTGAAATAATGATGATCACCCATGGCATGATATGCATGATGATATGCATGATGATGATGATGATGATGATGATATGTGATGTGAAATAATGATGATCACCCATGGCATGATATGCATGATGATGATAATGATGATGATATATGATATGGCATGATAACATGAGCAATGTGATGATGTCATGATGATGATGACATGTATGATATAATGATGCCATGATAATAATGACTTGAGTAATGTGATGATGTCGTGATGATGATGACATGTATGATATAATGATGCCATGATGATGATGACATGTATAATATGATGATGCATAGTAGTATGTGCATGGCTTCAAGGTAAGTAACGCCTGCAATGCATGTATGATTTGTATGATGCATTGAGTTGTTATTGGATTCTTTATCTGCTGAGTGGTTGTACTCACCCCTTTTGGGGACCAACATTTCAGATTAGCAGCATGCCGCTTCCTGCCGTTACGCGGGGCGTATTTTACGGCATACCTTCGGACGTAGAGGTCGAGTGCGAAGAGTTTGATTGTCCTTTAGTTCCTGGTCTTGTGTATATTCGAGTGCGCTGTCTAGTTATGTACGACGTGGGTCTGGCTGGGGGCTCTGTTGTCCAAGAGTTTATATCTGTCCATGTTTGACGCGACGGGGTGATGCATGGGATGCTGCCGCCACCACCGCCTGATGCACCAGGATGGGTGTGAGGGCCGTGCGTGACAAGTAGGAGCTGAATCTTTTTGGGGATCGTTAGCCGACACTGATGATGGGGATTGTGCACGCGAGTTGTAGAGGGTCGAGGGTTCTTTTTGAGGTTTTAGGTTGGACATGGCAGAGTCCTAGCTTTTCCTTTTTGATGTACCGACCCAAAAGAAGTCCCATCTTGAAAATATATGTAAATAAAGTGTCGTGGCTTGACTATAAAAATTATGGTGATTAGTGGTGTGTATTGGTATCATGGATTTGTAGGGGGATAGATGGTGATGCTTTATTTTGCTTCCGCTAATGAGTCGTGCTGGGATCACTTTAAAAAAAAATGCCTGTGAATAACGATGCTTCTTCTAAGTATAAGTACAAGAGGGTATTAAGGTGTAACGTTGGTGCTTGTGGCGACCGCCGAAGGGTTCGGGGTGCTACATATTTCTATCTTGGGAATATAAATTTTAGATAGTTACCAAAGGCGTTCTTTTGTTCAGAAATTATTCCCGAGATTAGAATCAGAAAAAATCATTTTTGATAAAAAAAATTGTTCTTTAGAACAAAATCGTTACTAAATGTGCCCTAAGGAAGCTCAATAAAATAGTAAAGAAGTTGAGAGTTGTTCTGCCTATGTTAAAAGGGCATGTCATTGGTATAACTAATTCCTCAACATTTAATGTAGAAAGGATATTTTTGACCTAAACTTTGTTTGAGTACAACCTCTGTTTACTGGACATTGGCTGGCTTGTCATGTTGGTTCTCCTCAAAGTCTATAGGGCTGATACACGTGATGAGAAACTCTGATGGGTTGTGTTCACTGTGCAGTCTTGACTCAAGTTATTGCTGAGGCTTGTGCCATATTTATATGATCCACCTTGTATAGGGTGGTTGAAACAAACCCCGGAGGGAGGAAGGAATATGAGAGGCGCAACGTTTGCCTCGTGTTGTTGTTTTTGCCTTTTGTAGGTTGGTCAAAACAGAAACATTGAGATGGAGGACTTGACGAGAGGGTGAAAACTTACATACTCATTTGACTTGCAAAAGGAAATGTGTCACGCCCCAATCCTCGAGTGCGCATCCATCCCTCACTAGTCGATTAAATAGCGACGTCCCAGGATACATCGTCGACCCAATCATTTTAATGCACATGTGGAAGCAGATAAATAATCCCTAGACAACAACACAATGGGATAGGAAAGTAAGGCCATCATTTTGAAAAACTAACATCACACTTATATATATATACATAGCAAACCATGTCGTATATAATACAAGCTAGTCTATTTATAACCTCTACAAAACAAGGGTGGGGGCTTTACAAACTACGGGTCCTCGTCCTCCTCTTCATCATCCTCCACAATTTCACCCTCTTCCACACTCTAGCTAGAGCCTTGAGCATAATGCACCGAGGATGCCAGGACTTCAAGATTCGGGTCTGCAGCGTCTATGATCGAACCTCCTCGGGGATCCGCAATACCCTTCCCAAAGGCGACCTCCAGAATGTACAGAGGAATCTTAGACTCTTGTATGGGACCCTCTCTTTGGCCATCCTGAGCATGGCGATACCACGATCTGTATCAGTGGGGCACCTTATGGGTGAGACCCGCATTGACCCAGACTGTGGACCTCACCAGCTCATAGGTCCAGCCCCTAGGGCTCCCAGGTAAAGGAATAAAAGATGTATGCTCTGCAATCCACTTAGGCCGTCCAAAAAACTCTCGAGCTGCCATCTAAGGACCTGAAATGTTATCCCACAATAGTGTGAGTCGATGTCTCGGCGAGTTCTACCCCCTAAGACCCGACTAGGAAGAAAATACGCCCCTAGGGCTGCTTATGCACAAACATGAACTGAAAGTCTTACATTTGCCTCTGTTCCTTCCTGCAAGTCAGTATATCTCATAGATACACAAATCACATCAACCAATCAAGACAGATCGAATCATCAATCAATCGACTCAGTCGATTACATGTCAACGGGACCATTCCCTAGTCATCTCAATCAATACTACCTATAAGTCCAATCAAACCTAGGACTGCTTAATATAAGCCGATAATAGGTAGTATAGCTCGCTAGAAGCTGCTGGATATATCGATATAGTATACTAAATGTATGCTCGCCGGAAGCTGCCAGATAAACTGATAGTACATTATATATGCTCACCAGAAGCTGCCAGATAAACTAATAGTATAATGCCAGAAGCTGCCAGCAATACTTTCATAGTATGCTGAAAATAGTAATTTAATCAAATCATCATTTTTATCCTTCCCGATAAAAATACTCGTGTGTGGGTACACGGTTAGCCTTAGCCAAAATATAATATTTTCTCACTTTTAAACATCCCACTAGTTTTAGCAGTCCCAAAATATATTTTTGGCATTGTAAACTGACGCCCGGTAATTTTCCAATTAATTACTGAAATTAAACAAATTTAGGAATAATTACTATTGCTTGCGGTGGCTGCGGCAGGGCTGGCGACGGTTCTGTCTAAGCTGCTGGCTTCTCCGACAGCTTTTCTGGGCTGCTAGAATGTCGAGTGTTGGAGAAATCTTTCCAGAATATTTTGAAGCTGACAAAACGTTTCTATCAGTCTAGTCTGGATATCTACAGATCGTCGAGTTTAAAGTCTGAAGACTTTCTGATTACCAGACTCAAGATCCAAGACTCAAGATTCAAGACTCAAGACTCAAGACTATTCTCATTGACAGTCTTTCTGATCCAGTGACGAAGGAAATCCAGAGCCGAAGTATATGGTTGAGGATTTAATCCTACTCTTTGGAGAAGATCTTTTTGGTTGGATAAATATAACGGATTCTTTTGTTCGTATCTAGATCAATTAAAGATCCCATGGTCGACGAAATATTCTTGGAATGTTCTATTCTTGGAAACCAAGATCCTGATTGTATGGACGAACATGATTGATGGGCTATCGTCAGGTTCCTTTAATAGCTCGAATGATCTTCTTGATTGATTCCGTCCAACGGGTAGATTGGAGGAATTCCTTTGGAAAGTGCCAACGGGTATGATGGCATAAAAGAGTATAAAAAGGAAGACGTTCTAAGTTGTTTGAGTACGTGATCGATAGAGAAATTCCAGTCGAAGCATCTTGATTATTAGTCGATTCATTACGGCGAAATTGTATACACGAGAGTGTCCATACTTGGTGATACCTTGAGTGAGTGTGGTAGATCATCTACACCTAGAAATCAAGGAAGATCAACACTGTAACATCTCTTTGTTCATAGTGGAATCCAGCCAATTGGCTGTCAGTGCAGAAGAGTGGACGTAGGCTTGAATCAAGCCGAACCACTATAAACCGCGTGTTCAATTCTCTCTTTCCTTTACTTAGTTTTACGTTGATTATTACTTATCACAAATTCTTCAACTGTCTAAGTATTGCGCAATTATAAAGAAATTATCAAGAAATTTTTTTATATACCTATTCACCCCCCTCTAGGTACTCGTACTAGCTATATCAATTGGTATCGAGCCCGTGTTCTTACTTTATTTGAAGTGTTTTACTTGAGTAAAAGATCCATGGCTAGTATGCTAGCACCGGGGCTGGTGGAAGGGCAAAGCAATACCGAGACCACCCTACTTTGATGGAAAGGATTACAACATGCGGAAGAACAAGATGAAAGCTTTCCTACGATCAAAGGATCCTCTCGGAATGGGATATTGTGGAAAGATGAATCACTCCTACTGCTGCATCGAGTCTACGAAAGAGGGAAAGAAAGCTGTTGAGACCAGACGGAATGACTCGGAAGAGACAAACAAGAGACAAGCACTCGATGCAAAAGCAATTTACTCTTTATATTATGCCTTGTCTCCAATCGAATATAACAGAATATCTTCCTATGTTACAGCAAAAGAAGTATGGGACAGATTACATATCACCTATGAAGGAACAGTCGAGTGAAGGAGACCCGAGAATCAACATTCTCCTCGGTCAATATGAAGCCTTCAAAATGAAACCGGAGAATCTATAAGCGACATGTTTAGTCGTTTTACGAGATATTGTCAATGGTCTTGAGAACCAAGGACAAAAAATTTCTGATCCCATGAAGGTGAACAAGCTACTGCGTGGACTCTCCAAGGATTGGAATCATATAAAGACTTCAATAAGAGAGACGCAAAGAATTATGCCTCTATCGTCGTCGACGAGCTAATTAGAACTCTTCGGTCTTATGAAGTGGAACGAATTAATGAAGACGAAGATCCAAGAGGTAAGAAATCCATTGCATTAAAATCAAATGATGATTACGATGATACGATTCGGGAGATGATATGGACGACGAGGAGCTTGCTCTCATGATAAGAAGATTCAGAAAACTGAATAGAAAAGGAAGAAGGTTCAACTCAAAGAAACAAAGTTTCCGAGACAGCAGACCAAGTGCGGTGATGATGAGGAACCAAACAAAGATGTAGTCTCGCCGAATGTAAGAAAAAAGGGACACATCGGACCCAACTCCTCTTCGAAGAAGAAAAGAGGAAAAGCTGAGAAATTTCGAAAAGCTCTCAAAGCCGAAACACAGGTGATACGAATGTGAAGAAAGTGATAATGAATATGCCAACATATGTCGATGGCACATTCGGACTCGGACTTCAGTCTGGATCGGACTCGAACGATGAATTTGAGGTAAGTGATTTTAAAATTCCTGTCAAAGTTTCTAAATACATTGATGAACTGTGTTTTAGTCTTAAGACTTCTCTGAAAAGGATTTCCGAACTTAAAAAGGAAAACTCAGCTCTAAAACAAAAGGAAACCATTTTTTAAGAAAGAGTTAAAAGTTTAGACTTGAATGTTTCTGCTCTTAAAGAAAAAGAAGATAATCTTTTGAAAGAAAATGTTTTCTTAAAAACGGACTTATCAAATATTTCAAAGAAATTTTCGATAGGATCCGAAAAGCTTGAAAAAGTTCTTTCAGTTCAAAGACCTTACTTCAATAAGTCTGGTCTAGGCATGACAGCAGAAACAATTCCCTTGATTGATTTTCCTAAAGTAAAAGAAAGAATTAAGAAAAGACCGTTGAGAGAGGCTTACAAAAATCATTTCAAGAAAGTTTTTGTAAAGTCTGTAGGTCGAAATGCTCTAAGGTGTTCAAAGTGTAACAGTAAGGATCACTTTGAAAAAGAGTGTCCTATGGTTTGGAAGCCTGTTAAGAAAGTATGGCCTAATAATGTTTATCCTACTAACACCAAAGGACCCAAGAAAATTTGGGTACCAAAGAAAGCTTGAGACTCTATTTTAAATGCAGGTCTCCGTCAAGAAAAAAGTAAAGTGATATCTTGACAGCGGATGTTCAAGACACATGACAGGAGACGTGAAGAGTCTAGTGCTGTGGCTCTCATGTCTGAAATTGAACCAAAAAGCATAGAAGAAGCTTTATCTGATGAAAGCTGGATCGAAGCTATGCAAGAGGAGCTCAGACAGTTCAACATTAATGATGTCTGGGAATTGACATCTAAACCAAAAGGTAAAACTGTTATTGGAGCCAAATGGGTGTTCAGAAACAAGATGAATGAAAAAGGAAAAGTCGTACGAAATAAAGCAAGACTCGTGGCCAAAGGATACACGCAAGAAGAAGGAATAGACTATGATGAGACTTACGCTCCTGTAGCAAGGTTAGAAGCTATTCGTCTATTACTTGCGTTTGCTTGTTATAAAAATTTCAGGTTATTCAAAATGGACGTCAAAAGTACTTTCTTAAATGGATTTATCCAAGAGGAAGTTTATGTGGAATAACCGCCTGGGTTTGAAGACCCAAAGAAGCCAGATTCAGTCTTCAGACTAAAAAAGGCCTTGTATGGTTTAAAGCAAGCACCTCGAGCTTGGTACGATAGACTAAGTAAGTTCTTATTAAAAAATGGTTTTGTCAAAGGTAAAGTAGATACTACTTTATTTATCAAAAGGGAAAACAAAAGCCTTTTACTTGTTCAAATATATGTGGATGATATTATCTTTGGATCCTCTAATGAAAGTCTATGCAAGAAATTTTCTAAGTCTTTGCAGGATGAGTTTGAAATGAGTATGATGGGAGAATTAACATTCTTTCTTGGTCTTCAAATAAAGCAATTGAAGGAAGGAACTTTCATTTACCAAGAAAAATATGCTAATGATCCTGTCAAAAGGTTTGGATTGGAAAATTGCAAGAAGACTGATCAAAAGCTGTACGAAGCATCATCGGTTCACTTCTTTATCTTACGCTTCTAGACCGACATTTTGTTGAGTGTTTGCATCGTGCTAGGTTTCAATCGGATCCTAGAGAATCCCATCTCGGTGCTACAAAACGTATTATTAAATACATTGCTTCATCTTCAAGCATTGGTCTTTGGTATCCTAAGAAGGGAGACTTTAATCTTACGGGATATTCGAGCCTTGAGATCTAGCCGGCTGCGAGTCGATAGAAAGAGTACTTCAGGAACTTGCCGGTTCCTTGGAAGCAGGACAGTGTCTTGGTTTTCAAGGAAACAAAGCACTATAGCTCTCTCAACAACAGAAGCAGAGTATGTAGCCCTTGGAAGCTGCTGTTCACAAATTCTATGGATAAAACAACAATCAAATGTGACAACACCAGCGCAATCAATCTCACCAAAAATCCAATTCTTCATTCAAGAGCAAAGCATATAGAGATTCGACATCACTTCATTAGAGATCATATTCAAAATGGAGAAATCTCGATTCAATTTGTTGATTCAAAAAGTCAACTAACGGATATATTCACGAAGCCTTTGGAGAAAAATCAATTCGATTTTATTCGTTCCAGACTCAACATTTTGAAGCTCGAAGAAGTTAAAGTCTAGAGACTCTCCAACCTTCAGACTCAGAAAGTTGATGATCATCAGACTCTAATTTCTCAGACTCTAAATCCTCAGACTCAGACATTGATGATTATAGACTGTAAGTTGTTATTCGAAAAGGTATGATCTTTCGTTCAGTTATTTTATAGTCTTCGTGAAAAACGAAAACTTGTCTTTTCAAAAGAATTAATTTTGGCAGTTATTGATTTCGAAAAGAGGTATTCGTACACTTTCCTTGTGCCGATTGAACTTCCCTTTTCAAAACTGAGTTATACATACAGTTTTCATTTTCAATATTCAAAACCCTAAAAAGCATTCTCCTCCCAATCCGGTTTCTACTTCGTGTTCATCTTCGAGAAAGTTGTCATCTTTTCTTGGGAAAGCGAGTAAAGGAATCTTTCAGCGACAAAGAAGGATGTCTTCTTCGAGGAAGTCTTCAAGAATCGCGAATAGGGGACCACAGAGGATGAAGGAGGGACCTACCCACTTCGATCTCACAGAAGAGGAAGAATTATCGAGTCAGCAACAGAACCTGACTCATTCTCCACCACGTCACTCAACGCCATCTACCCCACATGATGCGGGTCAACAACTAGAGGAAGAGATAATCGAGGACGCGAGACCCGAAGAGTCCAAAAACCCTCGTTTATTTACAAACTTTACGTGCGTTGAAAAGTCGGGACTCCATTGAAATACGTGGATGATTTTCTTAAAGATAAGAATTATGGGAATGAGTATATCTTTCTGAAAAGAATGGAGGATTTGGGAATTGCTCCCAAGGGTAAAGCAGAGGAAGCACTTGTGAATATTCCCAGTGACCCTCGTATGTCGGGACCGAATCTGACTGATGGGAACGACGATGATAAAATGTTCACTGATTTTCAACCTAGAATGGGTATTGCTGCAAAGGTGAAGGGAAAGAGGTTGGAGTTATTCAAATCAAAGGAACAGGAGAATTTGTTTTTCAGACTGCTGAAACGAGGGGTGATAAACCCTAGGAGTGTTATTTTTCGATTTCTTGGATGCTATTAATGTGAACTTAAGGGAGAAGTTCAGTCTGCTTCAACTGGAACGTTTTTGCACTGATACCACAGATGGTTATGCACAACTGACTGCGTATTTCTATTCAAATCTCAGCTTTATAGATGCGAATAGAATATCATTCAGTGTTCGAGACCAGGATTATGTGTTAGATGTGGACATGTTGGCGGACATAATTGGAGTTGAACGAGGACGCTATCAACCAATCAAAGTCTCAGTTGCTCGTGCCCCATTGGAACTTGTCAAAGATAGAGATGTAGAGGGAAGAATCATCTATTCAAGGATGCGTGCCATCAATATTGTGCTGCACAAAATTGTGATCAATTGCATCAGGCCCAAGTCTACATCAAAGACTGATGTGTCGAAGGACAAGGGACAATTGTCTTACCCAGGTCTGGTGACCAAGATCTTCAGACACATGAATATTGAACCGCCACACACACTTTGTGTTCGACCGTGCGATAAGATGGTGGTAGGTTTGAAGATGTTAACGAAGATGCGTTTGCAAGAACTTTCCAAGGCAATGGAGAAATTCAGAGTGAAGACTCCGGTTCCGTGCCTTCAAAAGAGAAAAGGGAAGGAGGCCATTAGTGCCCCATCCAAAAAGAGGAGAACTCTCATCTTGGAGGATGAAGATGAGGAGGAAGATCTTACAATCACTGCCTTGATAAGGACCAGACGTTTTGTTCCCCAATCGACAGAACATCAGAAGAAACAGAGAGAAGAAGAGGAGCAAGCCAAGAACGAGAGAAGAAGAAGAGCGGCGAGAGAGGAAAAAGAAGCTGAAGAAGAAGGAGAAGAAGAGTAAGAAAAGTCTGCAGCTGAATGCGGAGAGAAGGGGAATCAAGATACGAAAGAGCATGATCATCACTCTTCCCCTTTTGATGTCCTAGAGACAGGGGGAGTTGGCGAGCAAAGGTCCACACCTCATGCTGCTAATAGTGAAGGTCTAAGACAATCTCCAGCAGACCCAGAAGAGTTTCAGGCTTCTCAATTGCCTGAAGAAGAACACGATACGTCAACACCAAATCTGTAAGACTATACAGAAGCGCCATCGTCTGCATTCACTCCATCTGAGAAAGCAAATGCAAGTACATAGACGGACAATTCTGCAGATTTTCGTCGTATTATGGATGTTCTTCTGGAAATGCGTGGCCAAATCTATACTCTGGACTGTGAGATTCAAGCCATAAAGAATGCTGGACAAGCATCTTCAGTTACCCTGGAGGACAAAATGAAAGACCTCGCTCTACAACTTCAAGCCAATGCCAAAGGAGAGGAGGTAGCTCAACTAAGAGAAGACTTGAAGAGGCTAGAAGGCGTAGTCTAGTCCATGGGAGATTTTCAGATCGTGCGCATTCCCAAGCAGACCTGACTTCTTTCTCACCTTTTTTAATGATGACAAAAAGGGGGAGAAGCAATTTGAACCAACCAACCTTCTTTGACTTTAAATTTATTTTTGTGATTGAATATGTTTGTTTTTGAGTATGACTTGAGTGAACTTGGGTGTGAACTTGAATTTGACTGAATTGGCTGTGGATTTAGATGCTTGACTGTTTGCATTTATATCAAGTGTTGTTATATGGTATTACTCATAAAAGACTAACCAATTTTCTGTAGATGCAGAGTGTGGTTGTTTTGTTAAATCTTTATGAGATAGCCATATTGCTTGAGAATTGTTTTTGCAGGTCAAAGTGGTTCAAATCTACAGAAAAGTTTTGTCACCATCAAAAAGGGGGAGATTGTTGGAGAAATCTTTCCAGAATATTTTGAAGCTGGCAAAACGTTTCTATCAGTCTAGTCTGGATATCTACAGATCGTCGAGTTTAAAGTCTGAAGACTTTCTGATTACCAGACTCAAGATCCAAGACTCAAGACTCAAGACTCAAGACTTAAGACTATTCTCATTGACAATCTTTCTGATCCAGTGACGAAGGAAATCCAAAGCCGAAGTATATGGTTGAGGATTTAATCCTACTCTTTGGAGAAGATCTTTTTGGTTGGATAAATATAACGGATTCTTTTGTTCGTATCTAGATCAATTGAAGATCCCATGGTCGACGAAATATTCTTGGAATGTTCTATTCTTGGAAACCAAGATCCTGATTGTATGGGCGAACAGGATTGATGGGCTATCGTCAGGTTCCTTTAATAGCTCGAATGATCTTCTTGATTGATTCCGTCCAACGGGTAGATTGGAGAAATTCCTTTGGAAAGTGCCAACGGGTATGATGGCATAAAGGAGTATAAAAAGGAAGACGTTCTAAGTTGTTTGAGTACGTGATCGATAGAGAAATTCCAGAGTCTGAAGCATCTTGATTATTAGTCGATTCATTCTGAGCGAAATTGTATACACAAAGAGTGTCCATAGTTGGTGATACCTTGAGTGAGTATGGTAGATCATCTACACCTAGAAATCAAGGAAGATCAACACTGTAACATCTCTTTGTTCATAGTGGAATCCAGCCAATTGGCTGTCGGTGCGAAAGAGTGGACGTAGGCTTGAATCAAGCCGAACCACTATAAACCGCGTGTTCAATTCTCTCTTTCCTTTACTTAGTTTTACGTTGATTATTACTTATCACAAATTCTTCAACTGTCTAAGTATTGCGCAATTATAAAGAAATTATCAAGAAATTTTTTTTATATACCTATTCACCCCCCTCTAGGTACTCGTACTAGCTATATCATCGAGCAACAAGAAGAGAGGAGGGAGAAGGAGTGTCGATAGGAGAGAGAGGAAGGAGAGAGGAGGGAACCGGTCTTGGCAAGGGGGCCACTAATGACTTCCAACCTCATCCTTTTGTCCCCTTGAGGGCTCCATAAATGCTCAGCTAGCTTGCACAACAATTCTCCAACACAAAATCCTTCTAGAAACTTTTGAAGTGGTCCAAAAGTCATGCCCATGGGGAGCATACGAATTTCACATATTTTCCCTCAAATTGGACCTTAATTCCTTTTTGAATCCAACCAATCCGACCCCTAAAAATTCAATCGTCGAGTCCTTGATCAAATTGGTATTTTTCCTCACCAATTGATCTCACTTGCATCCCAATTTCTCGATAAAAAACGGTCTTTGACATTTCCTGGACAAAAGCGACCCTACGACGACTTTTTCCCAAAACGTCTCGATTTGCAGAAAAAATCTTTGGAGACTAAGTTGACGTTCCTAAAATGACTCGTGACATGACAGAACTTTCAATTTCTGAAATCGGATTCAAATTCGCAATTACTTTCACTCCAGCGCGTTTTTAGCGTGACCTAGGCTACCGAGTAGCTTTTAGAAATTTTTAGTGCAAATGACCCATGGTCAATTTTCTTCGAGCCACAACAAATCTGTTCGACACATTGGCGACTCTTGGTTGTCGTGAAAATCTCGAGGATTCAAATACGAGTACAGGATACCAAAATGACAGAAAAATCAATGTAGTGCCGATCGACCGAATATCTCAATTTGGTGGAATCACCCGCGTTTAGTCACATATTTCAATTGAACTGACCTATCTCTAATTTTTAATCGATCTTACTATGCTGAAATGATCTCTGCAGATAAGCACAGTCGAGTAGTTGATTCCTGGTCGAATCCTCCAGTCTATTGTATTAAAATCTCTTAATAACTTCCCCATATAGTCTAGTTATCCTACGAGTGATCGGCTTTGAGAATAACACTATAGGCGCATTGATGAAAGGCCCGATTTAATTTAATAGAAAACAACATTGAAAATTTGGGATGTCACAAAATGCTTATGCTCAAATTACTTTGAGGATATAACATAAGTGCTATTCCTAAAGTGGAATGAGATTAGTTGATTTGTTTGCACGAAGATGGCTCTCAGACCCTACTCTTGATTTTTTTTGCCGTGTAGTAGGCCGCTTAGTATGATCAATGTAATGAATATACTGAGTACTTATATATGGATGGGTAAGGAATTCTAATTCTTTCTTGAAGAAATGTTGAAAGAAGTTACACGTTGTCCTGTCTCCATCAAAAGGTTGGTATGCTAGTGCTATCATGTCAATAATTGTTTGGCACCAAGTTGTATGTCTTATGGTCATAGATTAAGGATGTTTACAAACTGTTTATTTTTTGCGACTCTTCACCATAGTACTCAGAAAAGCTCTTGCTTCTTGCATACTCTAAAGGACGAGTTCTTCCTCAAGGAAAGAACCTTGCCACGCTGCACTTATGACTTGGTCGAAACAGATTTGGCAGTGGCAGAGGATATGGCGTAATAAGAATTATAAGCTAAATACCAGACTATGATATATTAAACCCTAAAGCACAGTTCTGCTTTTTGAAGGAGTTGTACTAATTGATTGTCATATATAAAAGTTGTTAAACAAACTCCAATGTTTTCTTAACTTTTATATGGGTTGATTGGACCATATCACCGATAAAAAATGAATGTGTTCCATGTGCAGGAGACCACAGGTGCTTGCTTTGAAGGAAAATGTTAGTAAAATGCCTCAGAAGACTTGTTAATACTTATTAAATAGTCTTTTGAAGTGCAACTTATTAAATAGTCTTTTGAAGTGCAACTTTGATGTTTGGTGCAATTAGTTCCTTAAAATGTCTACTTTTTCAATATCCAATGTGATTTGATAAGTACTTCTTTTTTTAGCTATTAAGAGCTGCCACTCGAATTTTGTCGACCGTTCAAGTGTCCATTTTTGGAAAAAGCATAAAAATACAAAAATAGTAATAATAAAAAATATAGTAATTAAAAAATGATATAATTAAAAAAAAAATCTCGACAAAATCGGTGAGGGGCTTAGCCCATTTATTTTTAGCAAGTTGTGGGCTAGAAGAACTTTTACGCCCAACCTTTTTTAATTCCCGCGGCCCATCCCTTCATTTCTTTTTTAGCCCATTCCTTCTATTTTTATTTTCTCCTTACCCCATCAGAGCTTAGAAAAGGCCCAGCCCAAGTCCCATGCTCCTTCTTTTTCGCATGCTCACCGCTGTGACCGAAGAAGACGCGTGCGGTAACCGAAGAGAGGACCGTGAGACGCCCCCGAGGGAACATTCACGAGCGAGCGTCTGTGATGAAGGATGAGGCGCAGCAACAATGACCGAAGCATGACCAAGAGCCTTCTAGAATCCTGAGCTGGTGAGGCTAACAAAAAGATTCCATACGGGGAAGGTGTGAACAGCGTGCTAGAGGAAAAAGAGAGGTCAGACGTAGAAGAGTTTTTCTAATATGAGTTACATTAATTGATATTATAATTTTCCATTTACAGAATTGGTCTAAGGTGATATAGAAGGTTTCTTAATTAGTTTAATATGAGGTTGACTAGTACAGGCTGAGTTGAGCCTGTTCGTAATAAGAGGACCTGGCTGGAAATTTTATAAATAGTGCTCAAGTCTCTCCTCTAATCCAAACACATAATCATTCTCACTGAAGAGCATTTACTAAATACTAAAGGTGAGATGCCGTCTCATTGAGCCAGTAATACAGAGGACAATAAAAAAGTTCATAAGTTTGAATCATCGCTATTCCACATTAAGAATGGTGGTCCAAATCAGGCGCGTATATCTCTTCACATAATTACATGTGTTTTTAGTTCTAGCTATGGAGATCTTAGATTATGCTTTCACATCTTACATTTGGTATCAAAGCATCCATAGTCTAGAACTCGAATGTACAGATTTTTTTCCCTATTTTCGTGATTTTTTGTTCCATATAAATCAATTTTAATTACAAAAATGGAAGCGGCTCATCAAGACGAACAAAACCCACTACCGGAGGAGGCCGCACGTGCCCCTACGCCTAGCCACGCATCGCTGGGAGTTGGTATGCGCCACCACGTGCTTCCATATGCCCTCACACGTGGCCACGCGTGGCAACGGCTAGAGTGTGTAATAGGGCTAACATCATAATGACGTCACCCACAAGGGTTGCAGGTTCAATTTGACCTGTTGACCCCAACCCAACTCAACTCGGTTGACTTGCCTGACTTGATTTTCTGACCGGTCAATCGATTGGACTATTTGTTGACTATTGACCGGTCAGATTGGTCATGTAGGTTAAATCGGCAGTCAAATCGGTTCAGGTGTGCGGCGTGTGCGCTACACGCGCTACACACTCCGAACACGCGTATGAGCACATCTGGATTTCAATTGGGGCATTCTTGGAATCTATGTACTGGTATGAAGATGTTCTACACTATGATATATTTATTTTTTTCATTTTAATTATTTTATGGATGTGAAAATATGTACAAAACTCGGAATACGCGTGTTTTTGGGGTATTTTTAGGTATTTTTGCGAATTTTTTTTGTATTTTCTATGATTTTGAAAATAAAGGTGCAAGCTCACATGTATATCATCACATAAAGATTGTGTAGAGTATGATTCATTGATAATATATATATAATTTAACTTGTATCAAATGAATAAAACGGTGTAATTAGCATGATATATGATTTTGATGATAAATTGCCCCTGTCACTAAAATTAAAGTCATATGTATATGATGTATGTGAGAAGTAAAGTGTATATCTCTAGTATGAAATAGTTTCGAGGATTCAATTGAATTATGACCGCCAAAGTGGCACACTTGATTGGGTTTGAGAAATATCGATCTCGTATAATGATGAGATGTCTATTGTTCTAATACGTAGTCATACTCCCAAAGGAGGTTATTGTGTATTAGTTCATTGAGGGATATATGACAATATAGTGGAGGAGTGACTATTCCTAGTGATTCATACACTCAAAGATGATGAATTCACGAAGGTTGAAATATATTCTCATAACTATTGTAATGTGGGGATTATACAATTACATGTCATGTATTCTACCCAAATGTAATTATGTAATGATGCATGTAACTCTCTGGATATGTATTTGTATGTCTTTAAGTTACACAGTACTCGCATGATGCTAATTATACATTGCTTGTTTTTTAGTCATATTGTCTGTAGTCAATAACTCCATAACTATTGAAGTTTTTACTGGTTTCAAATTTTAAGTAACAGAAAGAAAATTTTCAATTTGGGAAAAGAGCAATCAGATTTGCCTATTATCCATGAAGTGTTCCATTTAGGAACACTTGAAAAATGGTTTACCAGCTTACTACACTACTAAAAGGATATGGAAATCTTGGTGGCTTGAAATTATGTCTTGTCTAATACCGAGATTATAACATATCAGCAAGGACTCTTCAACATAAAATACGATGGTTTTGCCGAGGTTAGAGATCGTATTCATAAAGAAACTTATGAAACTACAAGTCATTATGACAATCTGGGTCTTAAGAAAGCATCCTTCAAGGGATGCAATCGTTGTTTTTTTTAAGAAGAAAGATCGCATAACAGTAAATAATAATAAAAAATTGTTATCCAAGCGTGAGCCTATAGAGAATGATTCTTTGGCATTGTTTATAAATCCAATACCTATTATAAACCCATCCAATTCATGGTGGGTAGATAGTGGTGCAACAAATTTGTTGTGTTTATCATAGGGGGATTCATAAATTTAAGGAAGTCAAATCAGGATAAATCATAGATCACCGTGGGAATCAATATTCTGTTTTTAATTTGATATCGAGAAACACATTTTATGTACTTTCCCTGGCAAGAAACTTAGTTTTCATATCATGTTTGAACATATGTAGCTATTTTTCTTTTAATAAGATGTTATTTTTATGTTCATTAATTCAAATAAGGTTGAGTGCTACATTATTTTCAATGGATTGTATAGATTATATTTAACTCCCAATAATATATACGTCACGTATACAACTGAAAATGTTGTTGTCAAAAGACTTCTAGTTAAGGGATAGTCTTATGCATTAATGTCTTGATCACATTTCTAGAGAAATAGTAGAAAGGCTGATAAAGTTAACATTCTGTCTACTTTTAAAAGTTACCTAACGACTTGTGCAGACTATTGTAGAAGTAAGACAACTAAGATAAATAATAAAACTGCAATATATAGTTCTAACCTGATAGAAGTCATTTACATTTATCTTCTTGGACCTTATATGACAACATTGTGTAGAAATTTTTTATTTCAACACAGTCAAACTATTTATTTTGTACTTAATTAAGGAAAATTCTGAATTTCTAGATAAATTTAAGATTTTTTCAAAGTAAAATTGAAAGACGGTTGGGGTAAGTCATAAAGATTGTCAAGTATTTTGGAAAATATGACAATACTATATAGCTTAAATGGTCATTTATCAAATACGTGGAAGATTCTGGGGTGGTGACTTAATTTACTATGTCCCAAAATCCTGAACAAAATGGTGTGGTTGAAAGGCGTAATCTCACCATAATGGACAAAGTGATGAGTATAATTAGTAGAACTAATTTATTCGATTTTCTATGAGCTAATGCTTTGAAAACAATCTTTTCACATACAAAACCATATTTCTACCAAAATTGTTCTACTAACTCTCTTTGAGTGATTGAATTGACGTAAACCTAATTTGAACCATCTTAAGCTTTGGGGTGTTCTATAGAAGTGAAGTTATATAATTCAACGTTAAGTAAGTTGGAATCTAGAACCACTCGATATAATTTCATATCTTACCCAAATTGTTCAAAAGGGGTATCGATTTTATGCCCCTAATAAAGGTACAAGAATTGTTGAATCACAAACAATAAATTTCTAGAGTTCAATGTTGTCGCAGAGGATAGCTACTCTAAGACAATGAAGGATAATAATACGGTGGAGATCACTTTGTCTTTGTCTTTACTTGTACAGACAATTGTAGAGCCTCCTACACCACCGACTAAGTTTATTGAGGTTCAAGGTACTGTTCTTAAGACAGTTCATGATTAAATTTCTCAAGCCTCTTAAGTGCAAAATGAAGTGATTTTAACTCTATTTAGGAGATCTATTAGGGAAAGATGATTAGTTATACCACCAAATTATATTGTCTATCCGTGATAGCATGACTATAATATTTGTTGCATAGTTGATCTAGTGACTTATACAAATGATGTTTCTTGTCCTCAATCAGATCTGTGGTTAGATGCAATGAGAGATGAGATATAATCTATGAAACAAAACAGTGTTTAGGAACTTGTTTAGTTGCCTGAAGGTCAAGAGCTCATTAGGTGCAAAAGGGTATATAAGACTAAAAAGGACTTTAAAAAAAAAAGAAGATTGGGAGTTTTGTTGGAGAAAACTTCCTTATCTGTTTTGAAGTTGACAAAACGTTTCCATCAGTCTAGTCTGAAGACTTGCAGACTCTATCGTCAAAGTCTGAAGACCTCCAAACTCAAGATTTAAAGTCTACCCTCATTGATAGTTTCCAGACCGACGAAGAAAAGATTTATCCGATGAAGAAGACTTATCCAGATGCAAGTATATCTTTAAGGATTTGGTTCGTACGGTTGAAGAAGATCTCACGGCTGGAGATAACATCTCGTGATCAATTATTCTTATTGAAATCAATTTGAATAATTAGATTTGATGATTGGCGAAGTATATTTGGAAGGTTCTACTTATGAAAACCTAGATCCTGGTTGTATGGGTGAGCAGGATTGGTGGGCTATTATCACATTTCTTAAATAACTCGAGATCTTCCTAATTGATTCTGTCCAACGGGTAGATTGGAAGAACTCCTTTGGAAGGTGCCAACGGTTATAATGGCATGGAGGAGTATATAAGGAGGATGCTCAAGTTATTCGAGTGTGTACATGAAAGAAAATTTCCAAAGTTTGAAGCTCTTAGTTCTTTGTTGTTTCAATTTGTCGAGCTTAAATTGTACTCAAAAGAGAGATTAAATACTTGTGTGACCTTGAGGAAGTGTAGTAGAGTCTCTACACTGTGGAATCAAGGACGTGAGACTGTAAAATCTCTTTTGGTTCTTAGTGGAATCTAGCCAGTGGGTTGTCAGTGCGGGAGAATGAACGTATGCTTGGTCTAAGCCGAACCACTATAAACCTTGTGTTTCAATTCTCTTTCCCTAAACTCTTTACTTTAATTCACAGTCTTATATAACTGTTTACAGTCTCTTACATCTTCAATATACTGTTTTCATAAAAGTCGAATTAAGTTGTTAAGTCTTGCAAAAACTTCTTTAACACCTATTCACCCCCCTCTAGGTGTTCATACTAGCATTATCAATTGGTATCAGAGCTTGTGTGCTCATTTAATTGAAGTGTTTTTACTTCAGAGTTAAAGATCTATGGCTAGTATGTTGGCTCTAGGTTTGGTTGAAGGCCAAAGCAACACCAGACCACCTTATTTCGAGGGAAAGGAATACAACATATGGAAAAACAAGATGAAGGGATTCCTAAGATCGAAAGATCCTCTAGAATGGGATGTAGTAGAAAAAGGAATTATTCCTAAAGCTACATCAATTTCAGAAAGGGGAAAAGAAGTTGCAGACGCTGGCGAATTAACTCACGAAGATATAACCAAGAGACAAGCTCTTGATGCTAAAGCAATTTACTCCTTGTATTGTGCATTATCTCTTACTGAGTATAACATAATATCTTCTTGTGAAACAACCAAAGAAGTCTAGGATAGGCTGCACATTACCTATGAAGGAACTGATCGAGTGAAAGAAACAAGGATCAATATTCTACTTGGACAGTATGAAGCCTTCAAGATGAAGCCAGGAGAATCTATCACTGAAATGTTTAGTCGTTTTACAGAAATTGGAAATGGTCTAGAGTATCAGGGACAACCAATCTTAGGACCCATGAAGGTTAACAAATTGCTGCGCGGACTCTCCAAAGACTGGAATCACGTAAAGACTTCAATAAGGGAAACACAAATGATCATGCCACTTTCTGTAGACGAATTGGTTGGCACACTTCAGTCCTATGAAGTGGAGAAAATTAACTAGGAAGAAGATCCCAAAGATTAGAAGTCAATTGCTTTGAGATCTAATGATGATTACGATGTTACAGATTCTGAAGATGATATGGATGATGAAGAGTTAGCTCTTATGATAAAAAGGTTCAAGAAATTGAACAAAAAGGGAAGAAGATTCAATTGGAAGAAACAAAGCACTCAAAAGTTTCAAAACAAATCAACTGAGGATGATGAAGCCAATAACGATGTGATCTATTTTGAATGCAAGAAAAAAGGACACATTAGACCTGTGGCACCCCTCGACGGCCCCCGAACCGTTAGGGTTGCCACAGTTCGATTACCATTCTCTTGCTTGACTTGAAGGTCTATCAATCCTGGGGGTTTATATCATTTAGATCGGTCCCAGCACAGTTTATATAACTGAAGCATATTCGACATCTCCCTAACCCGTACTCAAGCTAAATAATACAATGCAATACACATCAACTATACCTTTCATATATATATATGCGTTAGGGCCGAATCACTTTTTACTTACATAACTATGATGGACTTCACGAGTCGGTACAACAAAAGGCTAAGGCTTTAACTAAGCTTGGCTATACCCAAAAGTACCCGACTCTACATTAGACATGTACATCAACCCATCATTTAGTGTCGGCCATCCCAAAAAGTGTCATCCTCCACCAATCACACGCTCTAATCACACCCAGCTCGGTGCATCGGCCGGTGGCATCGGCAGCATCCCCACCATCATCCTGTCGCGCTGAACGTGTACAAATAGGAACTCCTGAACTACAGGGCCATCAGGTAGGCCCACACCTCCGACGGTATCATAATCATCACAATATATATTCACACACACACACACACACATATATATATATATTTATATATATCTCACTTTCAACATAGCATTCAATGCAATAGTGTCAAAGGTCTAAACCAGCCTTTTGATGCTATATGACATGCTAAATGTCACCACATAGGCAGCACGATTAACCACCCAAGACATCATATCTCATAGAGCAATTTATTTGTTCTTGAAAATACAGCAATTTTTCGGATAAAACAGAATGCACTCCTTTAGTTAAAATTCTGGAAAAATTAGTAAATGATCTTAATAAATTCTGAAAATTTAACATGATATAAAGAGATCTAGAGAAGAAGATTTCATGAAGATCACCATGTCAAAAGAGCTTCATATAAATCGCTACAGTCCATGCATCACAGCCTTAAAATTTCGGAACATCACCATTGCACAGTTTCATTCACAAATTCGGTATAAACCGTAAATCAGCTCCGAAAATTCTGAAATTTTGATATGGTATAGAAAAAACCTAGAGGTAAAATTTTTGTGAAGAACGCAAAGTCATATTCGTGATAGATCAAAAGCTATGGTCACCATACTCTTCCTAACCCTCGGTGACGATTTCCAGATCTAACCATTTCAGAGAAAAATCATTTCACCGACCAATACCTGTCCATTTCTTCTCCAATTTTGGTATGTTACTTCCAAAGATGTTATCTACAACTTTCATCAAGAACATGAGATTAAATTTCAACTGGATAATTTTATAAAATTCACGGAATCACGAAGGGTCGGACGGTCCTTACATGCAACAGCTTGCTTGTTCTATATCAACTACCACCATTCACTCGAATTTCAGCATCTAACATCACATCTCAAGCATCTCCAACACCCATTACACTTCACACACAACCACATCAAGCAAAATTTAGATCAAGGGACTTCACTTACCTTAAGTTCACAGCAAGCTAACGGCAACACGAGGCTTTCGGCGGGCTTGATCGACGGCGGGACTAGGCGCATGCACGACGGGCCGGTCTTCTTCTTCCCTTCCTCTCTCGTACGCTCACTTTCTCTCGGCTTTCTCTCTCTCCCTCTCGCATGACACCCTCTCTATCTCTCGGTTTCAATCCCTTGAGCAATCCGCCCCTCTCTCTCTCTTTTTCTTCCTTCATGATTAGCTAGGTAATCATTAGATTTCCAGGGCATTAGACACTTGGAGCACCCTTCATGCCACTTGTCATTTTTCATGCAAGTTGATGGGCCTCCCTTGGGCCGGGCTTCTCCCTCCTTCGGTCAACTACTTCATGGGCTCCTTGGGCCGGGCTTGGTCGGCCGAATGGTGGGGTTGTGGGCCTCCTTTGGGCTGTCTTGGGCCTTAACTAAATCAGCCCACATTTGCTCCTTAATCCACCTTAATTCCCCACTTAATTTCATAATCTCAAATACTCACTTGGTTATATAAAATTGCAACATTCATCAAATAAAAATCCAACTTATAAAGTATCATGGCCAAGAACAAAAATTTTCATCAATTTGTCCCTTAGTACAATCCTTGATCACTCATGGACATTATCCATTAAATAATTGTCCATTAAAATGCTCGGCCTTAATCTATTGTAATTCATCGGTCTAATGGCTATAATATAATCCGATGGCGCTTCCATCACCTATTCATGGTTCATGGTATGTCCAGGGGTTGTCATGAAATTTTAAGATGCCACAATTCTCCCCTCCTTAGAGAATTTCGTCATTGAAATTAGACATTGCCTATGTCTCGTCAAACAAGTGAGGGTACTTTTCCCTCATCTCATTTTCACTTGCCCCGGTGGCTTCCTCCACATCATGATGTCGCCATAACATCTTAACCAATGGAATTTTCTTGGTCCTAAGAATTTGCTCTTTTCGATCCAATACTTGCACAGGCTCCTCAATGTACCTCACCCTCTCATCCACTTTGATGGCTTCATGATTGAGTATGTGACCAGGATTCGGCTGATACTTCCTTAGCATCGACACATGGAACACATCATGTAAATTTCCCAATTTAGGAGGCAGCGCCAAACGATAAGCTACATCTCCTAATTTTTCAAGTATCTCAAAAGGTCCAACAAATCTAGGGCTCAACTTACCCTTCATTCCAAATCGAGATATTCCTTTCATAGGGACACTTTAAGGAATACATGATCTCCCACATTGAACTCTAATGGTCTTCTATGCTTATCTGCGTTGTCTTTTTGCCTACTCTGGGCAGTTTTAAGTCTTTTCCTGATAATTTCAACAGCCTCAGTAGTAATTTGTACTAATTCAGGTCCTGTCAAACTCCTTTCACCTACTTCATTCCAACAAATAGGGGTCATGCACCTTCTTCCATGTAATGCTTCAAACAGAGCCATGCCTATACTTTTCTGAAAACTATTGTTATAGGCAAATTCTATCAAGTGCAACTTTTCATCCCAACTTCCCTTAAAATCAATAATACAAGCTCTCAGCATATCTTCCAAAGTTTGGATCACTCTTTCCGTTTGTCCATCTGTTTGAGGATGAAAAGCAGAACTAAATTGAAGCTTTGTCCCTAAAGCATTTTGGAGACTTCGCCAAAAATTTGAAGTAATCCTAGAGTCTCGATCCGATGTGATCGTTACAGGAATACCATGTAAGCGTATCACTTGGCTTACATATATCTCAGCAAGTTCATTCATCGAGTAGTCTACGCGGACCGCTAGGAAATGAGCAGACTTAGTCAAACGATCTACTATCACCCAAATAGAGTCGTGACCATTTGATGTCCTTGGCAATCCTTGCACAAAGTCCATCGTCACATGCTCCCATTTCCATTTTGGTACGTCCAATGGTCTCAATAGTCCTGCGGGTTTGCGGTGTTCCGCTTTCACTTGCTGGCATGTTAAACACTGAGAAACGTGTTTAGCTACATCCGTTTTCATACCATTCCACCAAAATTGCTGGCATAAATTTCTATACATTTTTGCTTCCCAGATGAATACTATAATTACTCTTATGTGCTTCTGATAAAATTTCCCTTTTTACTTCTTCATTATCAGGAACACAAAGCCGTCCTTGGCATCTTACTACTCCATCATCAGAGACTTGAAACTCTGGTCTTTTCCCTAAAGACACATCATCTCGTATTTCCACAATCTCCGGGTCAGATTTTTGTAGAATCTTAACTTTCTGAATAACTTCGGGCTCAATCCTTAATGCAGTGAGCATACTAGTAAGGTGGTCCATTTCCAACTTGAAGTTTGAATCCACAATTGATTTTAACAGATTCCACTATGTTATTCTTAGACTAGCCATGTCCATAGCCGACTTTCGATTAAGGGCATCTGCCACCTTATTTGCCTTTCCTGGATGGTATCGTATTTCACAGTCATAATCTTTTAATAATTCCATTCACCTTCTCTATCTCATGTTCAACTCTTTTTGCAAAAACAAGTACTTCAAACTCTTATGATCTGTATAGATTTCAAACTTCTCTCCATACAGATAATGTCTCCATATTTTCAAAGCAAATAATATAGCTACAAATTCTAAATCATGGGTTAGGTAATTTAACTCATGAGGTTTTAACTGCCTTGAGGCATAGGCTATGACCTTGCCATGCTGCATCAAAACACATCCCAGTCCTTTATGAGAAGCATCACTATACACCGTGAATCCATCAGGACCTAGATGGTATAGTTAGGATTGGAGGCTGTAGTCAACTTCCTTTTAAGTTCCTGAAAACTTCTTTCACATTCTCCACTCCATTCAAATCTTACATTTTTCGGGTCAATTTCGTTAAAGGGCATGCCATGTGAGAAAATCCTTCGATAAACCTCCTATAATAGCCAGCCAACCCTAAGAAACTCCGTATCTCAGTTGGTGTCGTTGGTCTCGGCCAATTCACTACCATCTCAACCTTTGTAGGGTCCACTACAATTCCATTTCCCGACACCACGTGCCCTAAAAATATTATCTGGTCTAGCCAGAATTCACACTTACGGAATTTGGCGTATAACTCATGATCTCTTAATGTTTGCAATGCTATCCTCAGGTGTCGTTCATGTTCTTCAGGTCCTTTATAATATATCAGGATATCTTCAATGAAGACAATTACAAACTAATCCAGATAAGGCTTAAATATCCTATTCATTAAATCCATGAATGTGGCTGGTGCATTCGTTAATCCAAAAGGCATAACTAAGAACTCATAATGTCCATAACGAGTCCTAAATGCAATCTTAGGAATGTCTTCTTTCTTTATCCTTAACTGATGGTACCCTGACCTTAAGTCAATTTTAGAGAAGACTGAACTTCCTTGCAACTGATCAAATAAATCATCAATTCTAGGCAAAGGATACTTATTCTTTATAGTCATTTGGTTCAGCTGTCTATAGTCAATACATAGACGCATCGACCAGTCCTTCTTTTTCACAAACAGAACTGGTGTGCCCCAAGGTGAAGCACTTGGCCTAATAAATCCCTTATCAAGCAATTCTTGTAGTTGCACCTTTAACTCCTTCAGCTCCACCAAGGCCATTCTATACGGGGCTTTCGATATTGGTCCTGTTCCAGGCACTAGTTCAATTTCAAACTCAATCTCTCATTCCGGTGGTAATCCAGGCAACTCCTCAGGAAACACATCCTAAAATTCCCTGACTATTTGAATCTCACCAATTTCAGCCTCTTTCTTAGTAAGATCTCTTACTACTGCTAGGTATCCTTGACATCCTTCGTCAAGTAGTTCATGAGCTTCTACCATTGAGATGATGGCTACAAAGGGGTTTGTCTAACCTCCAAAAGATTCAAAACTAGACCGGTCAGGTAACGTGAACTGGATCACTTTCCTATGGCAATCTACCTTAGCCCGATACTTATGGAGCCAGTCCATTCCTATGATAACATCAAAGTCATACATAGCCATCTCAACTAGGTCTATTTCCATATCCTGTCCTTCTATAGTTATCTTACATTGTGCACACATCATTGTAGATAATACCATATTCTTTAAAGGTGTGGAAACACAAAGAGGCATCTCAAGAGGTGTAGTATCTATTTCACTCAATTGCCTATATCTTTCATATACAAATGAATGCGTAGCACCTGTGTCAAACAATGCATATGCCTTCTTGCCATTTATGAAAATAGTACCTAATATAACATTTTTGTAAGCTTCCGCTTCCTCTTGGGTGACCGCATACACCCTTCCTTGTGCTAGTGGCCTCTGTTGATTCCTTGGTAGATTTGGTCTAACAGTACTTTGTTGTACCCGTCACACCGAGCCGACACTCAGTTGCGACCTCTCTTGTGGATAGTCTCTCTTGAGGTGACCTATCTGTCCATAACCATAGCATTTCAGCCGTCCATTGCAAGGTCCTGGGCCATGTTGCCCATCACACCTTCGACAAACATCATGTTGATAGGGTGCTTTCCCTATATTCAGGCCATCCCTGGCTTTTCCAAAATTTCTAAAATTACTCTTTTTCTTAGAATCCCAGGTTTGACCTTCACCAGGATAGGGTCTGTTATCCCTTCTGATATCACTAAAGGTCAATTGCCTCTAAGACTTTGATTGCTTCCTCACCAATTCTTGTTCCACCAACTGTGCTATTTCATAAATCTCATTATAATCCCTTATATTCAAAGGCACCAGTTGTTTCCTGATATTAGTCCTCAACCCTTTTAGAAATCTCTTAGTTTTTTCCTCTTGATCCTTAATCAATGAGGGAGCATACCTAGACAATTCAGAAAATTTTGCCTCATACTGATCTACTGTCAGCTCCCATTGTTCTAACTGAACAAATTCAGTGATCTTCTTATCCTTGGCACAATCATAGAAATGCTTTCTATTGAAAGCTCTAACAAATTCATCCCAGTTTATGTCAGTACCTGGTGGAAAGATCGTGTCTCTTGAACCTCTTCACCAAAACTTTGCATTTCCTTCCAATTGGTACTCTGCCAAAATTATTTTCTCAGCATCACTGCAGTCCATCAACCGGAAAATCTGTTCTATCCCTTCAATCCAATGTTCCGCCTCCTCAGGACTTCCCATTCCACTAAACTTAGGTGGCTTCAGCTTCATAAATTGTTCCACCTGTCCTTGAGGGCGACGTTCCACTCCGGGTTGTTGCTGCGCTTGTCTTTCCATCAGATTTCCTATATTGGCCAATGCCTGCATGATGTCTTCCATTCGGGGTTCAGCCTTTGCAGCAGAGGCTTTAGCCCTCGATGGATGAGTACTTCCAGCTCGCACCATGACTTTCCTGCAGTTTCCAAGCAATTGCTTCAGGAATAATATGTGACTTAATGTCTCCATTTTATAAGCAACTACAGCTATATAAGTAACATAGACATGTTACTGGCACCTAAAGACAACTCATAAAAATCACTAGGGATCTACGAGTGAATACCCATCACCCGTCATTCAAAGTTAACCAACTATTCCAGTTAGTATCCTATGGTGTGCATTGTCATCATATTTCTCAATTTCCCAAATGAGGCTCCTTATCACTCCGCATATAACCATTGCTCTGATACCAATAGATGTGGCGCCCTTCGACGGCCCCCGAACTGTTAGGGTCGCCACAGTTCGATTACCACTCTCTTGCTTGACCTGAAGGTCTATCAATCCTGGGGGTTTATATCATTTAGATCGGTCCCAGCGCAGTTTATATAACGGAAGTATATTCGACATTTCCCTAACCCGTACGCAAGCTAAATAATACAATGCAATACACACCAATTATACCTTTCATATATATATATATATATGCGTTAGAGCCGAATCACTTTTTATTTACATAACTATGATGGACTTCACGAGTCGGTACAACAAAAGGCCAAGGCTTTAACTAAGCTCGGCTATACCCAAAAGTACTCGACTCTACATCATACATGTACATCAACCCATCATCTAGTGTCGGCCATCCCAAAAAGTGTCACCCTCCACCAGTCACACGCTCTAATCACACCTAGCCCGGTGCATCGGCCTGTGGAGGCGGCAGCATCCCCATCATCATCCCGTCACGTCAAACGTGTATAGACAGGAATTCCTGAACTACAGGGCCATTAGGTAGGCCCACATCATACATGACCAAAACACGGACTCGGATGAACACCAGACCATGAACACCAACACGGGGGTGCTCCGAGCACTCAGCCTCAACATCAGATGGTAAGCCATATAATGTACCACGTGTGACAGGTGCTAGAGGCATCTCTCAATCTGAAATGTTAGTCCCCAAAAGGGGTGAGTACAACCACTCAGCAGTAAAGATCCATCAAACTACATAATGCAACTGGCAAGACAACAACAATTTCATGTGGAGATGCACATATCATCCATGCTATTGTACATATGTCTCCATGAGATCCATTCATAGCCTTAATAATCACACTTCCCATGCCAAGCAATACCAATTCAAGAATCATGGACAATTATATCTCATGCCATATGCACACACCCACACCCATACGCATGATTCATGTCATCCACACAATCATGTATATATCCTCATGAGATCCATTCAATGCATTCATGATCGCATTCTCAATGCCAAATAGTACCAATTCAATTTCATAGGCAATTCGTGCACCATGCCATATGCACACACATGTGCATGATTTAGTTCCCAATTTTAATTCTCAAAAGGATCTCATTTTCTTCCAGGGACCAGTATTTGCATCCCTCATATATCGCTCGCACCCAACCTGGCGTCGCGAGGAACCTCCGGTACACAACTCCGGACATCCGGCACACGCACTCCGGGTATCCCGTACCCCAACTGGCATCACGAGGAACTTCCGGCACACACACTCCGGGAATCCCGACACTCCCGGGGCATCGTTGGCTCACACCTCCGACGGTATCATCATCATCACAATATATATTCACATATATATATATATCTCACTTTCAACATAGCATTCGATGCGATAGTGTCAAAGGTCTAAACCAGCCTTTTGATGCTATATGACATGCTAAATGTCACCACATATGCAGCACAATTAACCACCCAAGACATCATATCTCATAGAGCAATTTATTTGTTCTTGAAAATACAGCAATTTTTCGGATAAAACAGAATGCACTCCTTTAGTTAAAATTCTGGAAAAATTAGTAAATGATCTTAATAAATTCTGAAAATTTAACATAATATAAAAGAGATATAGGGAAGAAGATTTTATCAAGAACACCATGTCAAAAGAGCTTCATATAAATCGCTACAGTCCATGCATCACAGCCTTAAAATTTCGGAACATCACCATTGCACAGTTTCATTCACAAATTCGGTATAAACCATAAATCAACTCCGAAAATTCTGAAATTTTGATATGTTATATTAAAAACCTAGAGGTGAAATTTTTGAGAAGAACTAGAAGTCAGATTCGTGATATGTCAAAAGCTATGGTCACCATACTCTTCCTAACCCTCGGTGACGATTTCTAGATCTAACCATTTCAGAGAAAAATCATTTTACCGACCAATACTTGTCCATTTCTTCTCAAATTTTGGTATGTTACTGCCCAAGATGTCATCTACAAATTTCATCAAGAACACGAGATTAAATTTCATCTGGATAATTTTATAAAATTCACGAAATCACGAAGGGTCGGATGGTCCTTACATGCAACAGCTTGCTTGTTCTAGATCAACTACCACCATTCACTCAAATTTCGGCATCCAACATCACAACTCAAGCATCTCCAACACCCATTACACTTCACACACAACCACAGCAAGCAAAATGTAGATCGAGGGACTTCACTTGCCTTAAGTTCACAGCAAGCTAACAGTAACACGAGGCTTTTGGCAGGCTTGATCGACAGCGGGACTAGGCGCATGCACGATAGGCCGGTCTTCTTCTTCCCTTCCTCTCTCATACGCTCACTTTCTCTCGGCTTTCTCTCTCTCCCTCTCGCGCGACACCCTCTCTATCTCTCGGTTTCAATCCCTTGAGCAATCCGCCCCTCTCTCTCTCTTTTTCTTCCTTCATGATTAGCTAGGGAATCATTAGATTTGCATGGCATTAGACACTTGGAGCACCCTTCACGCGACTTGTCATTTTTCATGCAAGTTGATGGGCCTCCCTTGGGCCGGGCTTCTCTCTCCTTTGGTCGACTACTTCATGGGCTCCTTGGGCTAGGCTTGGTCGGCCGAATGGTGGGGTTGTGGGCCTCCTTTGGGCTGTCTTGGGCCTTAACTAAATCAGCCCACATTTGCTCCTTAATCCACCTTAATACCCCACTTAATTTCATAATCTCAAATACTCACTTGGTTATATAAAATTGCAACATTCATCAAATGACAATCCAACTTATAAAGTATACTGCCAAGAACAAAAATTTTCCTATCAATTTGTCCCTTAGTACAATCCTTGATCACTCATGGACATAGGATATATTTCCAACCAAATAATTGTTCATTAAAATGCTCGGCCTTAATCTATTGTAATTCATCGGTCTAATGGCTATAATATAATCCAATGGCGCTTCCATCACCTATTCATGGTTCATGGTATATCCAGGGGTTGTCATGAAATTTTATGATGCCACAAGACGCAACTGTCCCGTGTTGAAGAAAAAGAAAGGAAAAGCTGAGAAATACAGGAAGGCTCTCAAGGCAGAGACATGGAGTGATACTGAATGTGAAGAAAGTGATGAAGATTATGCTAATATTTGTCTAATAGCAAAATCAGAATCAGACTCAGACTCCGAAGTAGATACAGACTCAGACTCGGATAGTGAAATCGAGGTAAGTAATTCATAAATCCTTAATAAAGTCTTGAAATAAATTGATGAACTTTGTCTTAGTCTCAAAACCTCTCTCAAGAGGATTTCCGAGCTCAAAAGGGAGAATTCTACATTGAAGTAATAGGAATTTTTTGGAAAGAAAAGTTTGAAAATTTAGATAAAAGTTTTGTTACTTTAAAAGAAAATGCAAACTCTCTTTCAAAAGAAAATACTTTTCTGAAAAATGACATTTCAAATATTTCAAAAAGGTTTTCAACGGGATCGAGAAGTTGGAAAAGATTCTTTGAGTACAAAGACCCTACTTTAACAAATCGGGCTTGGGAATGACTTCGAAACTATTCCTCTAATTGATTTTCCAAAAGTAAATGAAAGAATCAAACAAAGGTCTACAAAAACCTTTTACATAAATCATTTTCGAAAAGTTTTTGTAAAACCTGTTGGGCGAAGTGCTCTAAAATGTTCTAAGTGCAACAGCTCAAAACACTTTGAGAAAGAATGTCCTATGGTTTGGAGACCTGTTAAGAAGGAATGGGTAAAAAAAGACTGCTTATTGCACTAACTCCTCTGGACCAAAGAAAATGTGGGTACCAAAGAAAGCTTGAGTTTCTTTTTTAATTGCAGATCACTATCAAAAAGAAGGTTAAATGGTATTTGGATAGTGGCTGTTCAAGGCATATGACTGGAGATTCAAGTTGTTTTATAAAACTTATGCAAATAAATGGTGGAAAAGTCTCTTTTGATGGAAACGGCAAAGGAAGAATTGTTGGGTGTGGAACTGTAAAAATTGGAAGTCTCACAATCAACAACGTTTCCTTGGTGGAAGGACTCAATTACAATTTGCTTAGCATTAGCCAATTGTGCGACATTGGATTCAAAATCAATTTTCAAGAATGAATATTTTCAAGAATGAATATGGACGAAGACATGGGAACATCTATCTTCTGGATATAAAACCAGAAAAAATCTCAATATCTAATTTCAATTCAAGATGAAGCAAATCTTTGGCATTGAAAGCTTGGCCATGTCAATATGAAGCAGATTGCCAAGATCTCTTCTAAGAACCTTGTTCGAGGGTTGCCCAATCTGAAATTTCAAAAATCTGACTTATGCACACCATGTGTATTGGGAAAACAGGTTAAAAGTTCTTTTAAATCAATAAATCAAGTTTCTACTAATCTTGTTTTGCAGCTTCTGCATATGGATCTCTTTGGGCCAACCAGAACTAAAAGTATAGGCGGAAAGAGATATTGTCTAATTCACGATTCACTTGGGTTTACTTTCTAGCAAGTAAGTCTGAAACATTTTCTTACTTTTCAAAGTTTGCTAAGAAAGTTCAGAACGAGAAAGGATATACTATTTCAAGCATACGAACAGACCATGGAGGTGAGTTTGAAAATCAAGACTTTGCAAAATTTTATGATGAATCAGGCTTTCAGTATGTTTTCTCCTCTCCATACACACTAGAACAAAATTGAGTTGTGGAAAGAAAGAATAGATCTTTGCAAGAGATGGCAAGAACTCTTTTAATAGAATGTAGTATTTCCTCTCATTTTTGGGCCGAAGCAGCTTCTACAACATGTTATATTATTAACAAAGTCTTTTTCAAGCCTATTATGGAGAAAACTCTGATGTGAATCGTTATATATATATATATAAATTCTTGTTTAAGAATACTCTAGAATGTGGCATCCTAAAAATTTCATGACAACCCTTGGATACGCTATGAACCATCAATAGGTGATGGAAATGCCATTGGATTATGAATCAGCCATTGAATTAATGAATTTCAATTAATTTAAGGCCAAGCATTATAGTGGACAATTTTTGGATGGAGATGTGTCTTCAAGGATTTTATTAAGGTGCAATTGATATAGAAATCTTATTATTGGTGGTGCGCTTTATAAGTAGAATTTTATTGATTTAAATTGTAAAGTTTTGTGGGCTTATAAGTTGAAATTAGGTGTTTATTAAAATAAGGGTTAAATGGAATAGGAATACGAGAGGGTGGGCTGATTTTTAGGCCCAAAGACCATCCAACCAGCCCACGCCAGCCCCCTATTCGATCGGCCCATGAAGGCCCAAGACCGGCCCAACACTTGACGCCCATCAACCTTGCATGTGAGCTGCCAAGTGGCAAGAAAAGCTTGCCAAGTGTTGCCCCTTTGTAACCAAGTGTCCCTCCATGCAAGAAGTAAAGCATGCAAGGGTTTTAATTCAACTAAAAGGAAAAGGGGGAGGGGGATTTCGACCGGAAGAGAGAGAGGAGAGAGAGAGTTACCGTCCAAAAGAGGGAGAGCGAGCGAGCGTGCGAGAGAAGAAGAGGAGGTTCATTCACCGCCGCTCGTTCGCCGCCGTTCCTTCGCCGCTTTGCCCGCCATTTGTTGCTGTTTTGTGCTTAAATTCGAGGCAAGTGAAGTCATAAAACCTACTCTTTGCATTGCTGTGTGTATGTGTAGTAGATGGTAAGTCTTGGTTGTGGTAGATGGGATGAAATTTCGGAGCTATGGAGAGAGATTCGTTGGTCATGCATGCTGCTTCTGGAAAGACCAGTTTGACCATCTTTGAGTTTGTGTGTTGCATGTGACTTTTTAGTCGGAATCTTGTTTCAATTTTTTCATGAAAGTTGTAGAGAACACCTTGAAGAACAACATACTAAAATTTGAGGCAGAACGAACAAGAAATGGTTAGTGAAATGATTTTTCTTTGGAGAGACTAGATCTGGAATTCGTCGTGATGACCTTCAGTGGTTTCGTGGTCTGTAAAGTAACCTTCTTGTGAAGATATCACTTTTATCTCTTAACAAAAGTTGTAGTGTACTTCTTGAGGTTTAACATATCAAAAATTTAGAGAAAAAAAACAAGAATAAGTAGGTGAAATCGTGGTCCTTTGGAGATGGTTAGATCTAGAAATTTTGGTACTAGGAACAGAAGCCTTAACCGCCTATATTTAATTACCTAGGACGAATCTGACTTCGATGTCTTCATGAAGTATTTACCTTATGGTCTTGGCTATCACATAGTATAATTTCATAGGTTTTGAATGTCATTTGTGTATTTAATCGAAAATGTTTCTAAAACTGTATGATCTGATGTGATCAGACTTGGTAATGTTGCAATGCGTGGTCTATACCGTTTTTATGAGATTCTTTTGGAAAAGTGTTCTGCATGAAATATCTTTTTTTATGTCTTGCCTACAACATATTCAAATTTCATAATTTTTGAAGTTCATTTTCCTATTTAACCAAAAATGTGTCAAAAACTGTGCAAGTGGAATGGACAGAATTAGTAGTGCTGTGATGCGTGGTCTGTATTGAACTATATGGGGATCTTTTGGTGTAGTGTTCTTCATGAAATATCTTCCTTTATGTTTTGACTATCACATGTTCGAATTTCATAATTTTTTAAGGTCATTTGGGTATTTAATTAAAATGTTTTCTAAAACTGTGCAAGCTGGATTGTGCGAATTTCAAAAGCTGTAATGCATGGACTATTCTGTTTGTATGAAATTCTGGTGGTGTTGTATTCTTCATGAGATAAATGCCTCTAGAGCTTGTCTATGATGTATTAAATTCTTAGAAATTATTAGGGTCAATCACTAATCTTTAAGAAGTGCAAATTAAAAGAACGCATTCCGTTTCTAAAATAATAGCAATAATCCATGAGTTTGCCCCATGAATTATATTGTTTTTAAGTGATTGAATCTTGCTGCACATGTGATGATATTTGGCATTTCATATAAAATCAAAAGCTGAAATTGACCTTGTTGCCATCACATCATGTGCCATGTTGATATTGAGACACAAATGTGAATATGAATTATGATAAATGAGGATACCGTTGGAGGTGTGAGCCAACGATGCCCCGGGAGTGTTGGGATGCCAGGAATGTGGGGGTGCCGGATGTCCTCGGGAGTTTCGAGATGCCCGGTGGTATACGGTACGTAATTCTAGGGGGAATTCCTAGTGGTATGTCGGTACGTAATCCCGGAAGCCCTTGAGGTATGTGCCAAGGGGATTCCTCGTGATGCCAGTTAGGATGCGAGATGCCCGGAATGTGGGGGTGCTGGAAGCCTCAGAGGTGTGTGCCGGGGGGATACCTCGTGATGCCAGTTGGGGTACGAGATGCCCGGAATGTGGGGGTGCCGGATGCCTGGAGGTGTGTGCCGGAGGTTCCTCGTGATGCCAGGTTGGACACGAGCGATAAATTGTGGGATGCAAACGTTGGTCCCTGGAAAGAAAAACTGATGAGATCCTTGTGAAAGATAAGAAATGAAAATGAATCATGTGCATGGGTGTATGCATATGGCATGATGCATGATCTGCTTATGAAAGTAAATTAATGCTATTTGATATTGAAAATGCGATCATGAAGGCATAAATGGATCTCATGGTTATGTATGCTTGATAGTATGGATGATATGAATCATGGTGGTATATGCACGATGGCATGGTGAGATATGCATGACTGCATGGTGGTATATGCACATATGGCATGGTGATATATGCATGAATGCTTGATGATGAGTGCATGGTGGTATATGCACATATGGCATGGTGATATATGCATGAATGCTTGATGATGAGTGCATGATGGTATATGCACATATGGTATGATGACATATGTATGGCTGCAAGGTAAGTTATGCTTGAATGCATGAATGATATGTGCTTTGTTATGATGCCTTGATTGTTCTGTTTGACACAATGAGTAGTTTGGTGGATCTTTACTGCTGAGTGGTTATACTCACCCCTTTTGGGGAATAACATTTCAGACTAGATAAGATACCTCTGCTGCCACTACCATCGGTAGATGGATCGAGTGGTTAGATATGATCGCAAGGAGGAGGATAGTAAAGGAAGGAACTTTTGGACGCCGACACTGATTGATGGACTTTAAGTATACGACTATTGGAGGAGATGTCGGTCATCTTTTGAAGTATAGCCGAGTATAGAAGACTACGGCATTTTGATGTACCGATGAATGATGTCCATCTGATTTAAGTAAATAAAAGTGTTTGGCTTTTACCTATAAATGTTTAGTTGGTGTGCATCGTTTTCTGAATATAGGGAAGGGAGTTGTTGGATATGCTTCCGTTATATGAATTGCGCAAGGGACCGATCTAAAAAATGTAAACCCCCAGGTTGTATGGACCCGCTGCAATAAAAATGGTATCGGAGTGACATGTTATTAGGAAAAGTGAAAGGTAAGCGAATTGTGGCGACCCTAATGGATCGGAGGCTGTGTCGAGGAGTGCCACATAGAATATGACGCATTAGATTTTTAGGGTTGGTTTTTAGGGTTTGTGTGGCTGCTAGAAAGCCTATATAAAGGCTGATGTGAATCGTTGTGGAAAGATCATTCTACGAAGGCCCGGATGGTACGAATTGCGAACCTCGACCTCTAATCAAACATGTGATTGGCAATCTCGGTATGAACGTGACTTGTTGACGAACGTGTGTCAACCAACCAACATTATAGACGCCACGAGCGAAAAGAATTCACTATCTCACTCGATAAGTCGAATTGACTGCCACAAGAGAATCTTGATAAGGTGAAGTCCTTAAAAGAGCAGTAGAAGATAACCTCTCAATTCTTTTCCTTAAATATATATATATATCTGTCCCCAAAAAAATTTGGCAAATCCTTTATATAGGCTTTCTAGCAACCACACAAACCCTAAAAACCAATCCTAAAAATCTAATGCGTCATATTCTAGAATATTCTTAAACAAGAATATATATATATATAAATTGACTTGGTCAATTATTTGGTGACCAGATAATCAAATTGTGCCAAGATTTCCAAGATTCTTCAAGATTTGATCCAAAGTCATCTCCACGCCAAAGATCACAAACCATGACGCCAATAGCTTGCCTGAATTGCTTGGCCCGCGCTCGAGTAATCGAATCAGTAGGAATAGACAATGGGTCCTCAGCACCTCCTCCTCAATATGGCTCGATGTCCACATCATTCCCTCCCCCGTGCAAAGGATTTGCCCTCAAATCATCACTGGCATCGAAAAGAGTCAAGTCAGAAACATTAAATGTGGCACTAACGTCATACTTACCTAGAGGATCAAGCTTGTAGGCATTATTGTTAACTCTTTCCAAAACCATGAATGGTCAATCCCCTCACGGTAATAACTTAGAATATCACTGCTCAGGAAATCTCTCTTTGTGCATATGAACCCAAACTTAATCACCGGGTTCAAACACCACTTCCTTCACCCTTTGTTGGCTTGCTTCGCATATTGCTCAGTCTTGTGCTCAATATTTGTCCGCGTCTTCTCATGCAACGCCTTGACAAATTCAGCTTTCTTTGCTCCATCTAAATCCACACGCTCATCAACAGGTAAAGGGGTTAAATCTAACGGAGTTAATGGATTAAAACCATAGACAACCCCAAATGGTGTAAATTTAGTAGCAGAATGCATGCTCCTATTAAATGCAAATTCAACATGTGGCAGACAATCTTCCCAAGATTTTATGTTCTTTTTAATAATAGCATGCAATAATACCCCTAAAGTTGTGTTAACTACCTCGGTTTGAACATCGGTTTGTGGATGACAAGTAGTAGAAAATAACAACCGTGTTCCTAGTTTTTTCCACAATGTTTTCCAAAAGTAGCTAAGAAATTTAGAATCTCGATCTGAAAAAATCGATCTAGGCATGCCATGCAAACGTACAACCTCCTTAAAGAACAAATTAGCAACATGAGATGCATCATCATTTTTATGACAAGGTATAAAATGAGCCATCTTTGAAAACCGATCAACAAACACATAAATAGAATCTCTACCATACTTAGACCTAGGCAATCCTAACACAAAATCCATAAAAATATCAATCCAAGGATGCGTTGGAATAGGTAATGGTGTATACAAGCCATGCAGTTTAGTTGTAGACGTCAATTGCTTACAAGCAATGCATCTCTCACAGACACGTGTGACATCTCTCTTCATATGTGGGCAATAAAAATGTTCATGCAGCACTTAAGTCTTATTAATGCCAAAATGCCCCATTAAACCACCATTATGTGCTTCTCGCACCAACAATCCTCATGCCATTCCCCATCATTCGGCCTCTAAGCTCCTCCACTACGGCCCTCAATTGCTGGATGCTTTCCACGAGCACTTCATCCCTTCGTATGGAGTCAACCTCTCCTTGATTCACGCTTTCTTCACAAGACATATTTTAGACCTGCAAATAAACGTTAGTCACAAAAATCCTCACCAATCGCTCCCTCACGTGTTTCTCTCAAGGTGTTTGTTACTCCTCTCGTGTTTAACTCAAGTCTAGGCTTTTTCCACCCTCAATTAAGCTTACACACTCTTGACTTTTTCCTCTCGTATTCTCTTTTCACAAGCTCTTTATTGGACTTAAAACCTGTCTCTCAACCCTCTTACGACAATCAATCAAACTAATCAAACAAGATTAGATCACTATTGATTTTGTTTCAGCAAGTAACAATTTCAAACCAACAAGTACAACTTTCAAAATTCCAATTGAAATACAAATCACTACTGATTTTGTTTCAATTCAGTCTACTAACAAACGAGTCACCTTCTTTATTTATTTTTTTCCGTTCGGCTAATTTTTTTTTTTTTGCCGAATCTATTTTTTTCTTGCACACTTTTTTTTGACGAATTTTCTCCTTTTTTTTTTACCTTTTTTTTCTTTTCTTTTTTTGACAAACTCAGATACAAGTTAAGGCGCTAGAAAAAAATTAAAACTAACAGCAAACAACTACGTATGGAAGCACAAAAGCAATCGGATCCCTAAATTAGCTAGAACTGAAACCCTAGCTCAATAAATATCAAATTGTTGAATATCAACAAAATGTTAAAGATAAATAGACCTTGTAAAAGCAAGCTCTGATACCAAACTGATGTGAATCGTTGCGGAAAGATTGTTCTACAAAGGCCCAGATGGTGCGAATTGCGAACCTCGACCTCCAATCAAACCTGTGATTGGCAATCTCGGTATGAACGTGACTTGTTGACGAACGTGTGTCAACCAACCAACATTATAGACGCCACTGTTGACACCTGAAATTTTTTGTCGACATTTTAATCATCCATTTTTGCAAAAAAAATAAAAATAAATAAAGAACCAAAAAATGAATAAAAAGAAAACAAGAAAAAAAAGAAAACAAAAAAAAATGAAATGAAATGAAATGAAATGAAAAGAAAAAAAAGAAGAAAAGAAGAAAACGAACAAAAAAGAGAGAAAAGAAAAAAAGAAAAAAAGAAAAAAATATATATAAAAGGGACGCTTGTGAAGCAAAAGGGGGAAGGCCATTTACACGATCGATTCTCTCTTTCCCGCTCGCCCGTAGGCTCTCTCTCGTTGGCTCTTTCTCTCTGGGGATTCTCTCCCTCTCTTTGGCCGTAACAACCTCCTCTCTCTCTCGATTTCTTCCCCATCTCGAAGGCCGACGAAGAACCCTCCGGCACCGGCCATGGCTCCGCTCCCTCCCTCGATGATTGCCTCCAAGTCTCGCGGTGCTCCTCTTGAGAAGTAGCGCGCCGGATCCGGCATCCTCACGATCGAAGACTCTCTCTCTCCCGATCAACTCTAGAAGACGGAACAACTGTTGATCGAGGAACTCGTGGTGCGAGACTTGGAATCGCACCAAGTTGTCGGAGATATTAGTTCGGTTCCGAAGGTAGGGATCCGAAGGCGGTGACATCGGCGGTCGGAGATCAATGTTTTCTCTCGGTTGGAGCTCGATCAGTTAGGGTTTTCCTTTATTGGCGCGATCGAAGGTGCGGGAGCTTGCCGGATCGAACTCACTCTCGATCGATCGCTCTCAAGCGCTCGATTGGAAGTTCTCGCTCTCTCTGCAAAACGGCCGAATGATCTTGGAGTTTTACACGATCCTCCTCGATCCCCTGGTTGATTGATCTATCAATTGTCATCACCTCATCACTGCCAGGTTGTTTCTTTTCAATTAAGTGGTAAGAATTGCTTATACGCACAGATTTTCTACTCTGATGTCTCTGTTCTGTATTACTCTGCCATTCTAGTGTTAATAGTACTTCACACTACATGCTTACAACCTGTTCGATAGAAAGCCTGACTCCATTGCCGATAGTTCTTATTTCATTCGGTTTACCAACGTCTTGATATTCAATTGAAATTGCGTTGGTTGTGTCTTTGCTGGATTTCCTGCACATAGTTGATTGAAATGTGAACTAATTAGATGTATAGATGATGTAGGTCGAATACTGTTCATGATTGTTTGCGTGGATTGAATCCTGTTCATATGTGATTTTATATATCAAATGGTGCTCCTGCATGTTACTTTGAGATGTTGAGTCTGCCGAGGAGAAGGAGGAGACTGTTCTGTACGTTCTTCTGCTTTGCTTGGTTCATTGAGTATTTCAATGTCGATGTATACAGTTTTGTAGCTCTGTTCTATATGGGTTAGGTTGTTGTGAGCCCTTTTGTCTACCTCCTCATGTGGTACAAGAACGTGCACTTTGTAATGTGTTCTTTTGATGAAGTTCTGCTAATTTCAATCCGTAGACATTGTGATTGTGTCAACATGTGGGCATGTCTGGATAGATTTTGCTTCTTTCTTGATATTTTGTAATGGATGCCGAGAGCTCTTGGATTTGGTCAGCATTTACTAGATTCAACAATTGTTAAAAGCGGAGCTACAGTTTGTAAATGATTAAGTGTTCTGTTTTCATGCCTTTAATGACCTGTGCTGATTGCCATTTTCACATGATTTTTTGTGATTAGATTCTAAAGTTGATGCCTAAATGAAAGTTATTCATTAGGTTCCAATCCATATCAAATAACAATTTCGTGATAATTGAAGATCATTTACCCAAGTCGAGTATGTCTAGAATATCCCTGACCTTGTTTGAAATTTTGTTGTTCTGATTGATTCTCTGTTTCGGATGACCTTTTGTGTAAATAACCTGATACGAACTGGTTGCTGTGGTTCTCTGTGTTTGATGCCTTCATGAGAGCTGAAGATGGTTCGATTAGCTTTCCAACGAGCTATAATACACCCTGATCCGATATCATTAGCCACATGAAATTTTCTTTAAAAGCTAGGAAGTAATTCTGGAAAATTGTTGTGTTCTGCTCTGATGTGGAAATTCGTATGCCTGACAAGTCACTTTCTGTTTTAACTGGAACGAGCCAGTAGATAATGTTATTAGGACTTAATGTCTTCTAGAGATTTGTAATAGACTTCTCAAGCTTTCCATAGACATATTATATGTGCGATTTGGCCATCATTTGCCCTGCCTGATGCTTCTTGCAAAGAGCACTAATCTGCTGATGTGTTCTGCTTGTTTTGATCTGATCTGACCACTTATACAAATGGCTTTACTTGAGCTAGAAAAAGACCTAAATTGCAATTGTCACCTTATAGGAATTCGTAAAGGACACCTTGAGCTTTCTAACAATGCCTAGTTTGTCCAATTTGCCCATCATTTTCCCTGCTTTTCTTTTTTTTTAGATCAAGTTTTGAAGTCTGAATTTGTCTTGACCTGCGGTGCTGTCTTGTCTCTATGAATTTGACTGTCTACCAATTTTGTGTGATCTTATACATAATGATCTTGAGGATAAATTCTCAATGAAAGCTGTCCATAATATCCATATCCATCCCATGCTAAAATTTGAGAATTTTTAAGGTCAAGTAACCTTAGAATTCAAGTTGACATGTAGCAATTTAAATCGTTATGCATTTTGCTCCTAATGACAAGTCACATATCAATGTTAATGGATTTGTGTGGCCTTTTGCATATGGATTTAGGGTTAAATGTCAAAATCAAACCTTTTCTTCACATTTAACCCTACGTCATGTTCAAATTTCATGATTTTCATGCATTGATTAGGTGGCTTAACAAATAAGTTATCATACATCATTCTCTGATTTGCTTATGATTGATTTGCATGCTTTAGCGGTTGTTGCTTTCCGGCCATGAATTTGACTTTACTTGAAATTGATACGCCTTAGGAAATTCCATTCATGAAAGTTGCTCTTTATAAAGTGCTTAATTTCTGTGCTTTTTCTTAGGGCCAAATCATCCATGGGTTCTACCCCAATTGCTTTGATCTTAGTTGTGATGATTGTTTCTTTCACTTGTATGCACCTAGTCATAAATTTCTTAGATTAGTTTTAGATTAGGACCTTGAAGATGGAGAAGCCGTGAAGATGGTGGAGGTCGATGTCCATTTCGACCATTTTCATGTAATACCCATTTTCCCGACATATGTTTCGGGCTCCATTTGTTGTATAAAACCCGACGAGTTGCGGGTTTTTCTCTCTTTTTCCCATATATTTCTCTTTTATACTTTCTTTTAGGTTTGCATGATAGATTTACTGCTTTTTTTGATTGTTTACTTCATGTCTTGCAATTTCAATTTCATTGATTGTTTTTTTTTTTCATTTTCATTTTTTAGAAATAGAATAGAATGAAAGTAATCCACCATGCATGATCATTTAGTATAGAATTGAAGATCCTGAAAATATAAAAAGAAATGCGTGAACATGTTAGGAAAAACACAACATACTGTTTAGGTACCGAAAGGGCGCTAATAGCAATATTAGCGTAACCCAAGTCCCCGAATCTAGATATCTGGTTACATAGGAATCGAGGGAACACTCCCGACCCTCGATTGGGTTTCTAGCCGACCCCCAAAATGAGGCTAGTGGCGACTCCTGTATATTTTTTTAGGTTGTTAAATACCTAGATCGTATAAATAAATCCGATGTCACGTGGGGTACGAGCTTGGGAGAGCTCGTGATCTCGAGAGGAAACTCTCGTGATCAAAGTACCCCTAAACCCGACCTTTCCCCTCCTTGGACATCTCGAGGGGCGGCGAGATCGGGTTGTGACAGCCACGAGCGAAAAGAATTCGCTATCTCGCTCGATAAGTCGAATTGATCGCTACAAGAGAATCTTGATAAGGTCAAGTCCTCAAAAAAGCAGTAGAAGAGAACCTCTCAATTCTTTTCCTTAAATATATATATTTGTCCCCAAAGAAATTTGGCAAATCCTTTATATAGGCTTTCTAGCAGCCACACAAACCCTAAAAACCAACCTTAAAAATCTAATGCATCATATTCTAGAATATTCCTATTCTAGAATATTCTTAAACAAGAAGATATATATATAGACTCGGTCAATTATTTGGTGACTAGATAATCAAATTGTGCCAAGATTTCCAAGATTCTTCAAGATTTGATCCAAGGTCATCTCCACGCCAAAGATCACGAACCATGACGCCAACAGCTTGCCTGAATTGCTTGGCCCGCGCTCGAATAATCGAATCAGTAAGAATAGACAATGGGTCCCTAGCACCTCCTCCTCAATATGGCTCGATGTCCACATCAAACTCCTTATGAGTTATTCAAAGGAAAGAAGCCAATTGTTTCTTACTTTCATGTATTTGGTTGCAAAAGTTTTGTTTTAAAAAATGCAAATGATTGAACTGGTAAGTTTGAAAAGAAATCAGACGAAGGAATCTTCCTTGGATATATAACCACCAGTAAAGCTTACAGAATATTCAACAAAAAGAGTTAGTCTGTGGAAGAATCTACAAATGTCAAATTCCAAAACTCTTTGCAGAATCAACTGATTCAGACTCAGCCTGAAGAATCTGAAGTTACTCTAGACTTTACAAAGTCTAACTCCCCTGAAGTAACTCAGATTTCTAGAGAAAATCAATGAACGGAAGTTGAAGAACAACGTTCTGCCAGACCAACAAGCAACTGGAAGCACAAGTCTAGTCATCCCAAAGAACTCATTATCGGTAACATTGATGAAGGGATTCACACCAGATCCAAAAGGCAAGAAGAGTCTAGCGCCGTGGCACTTATTTCTAAAATAGAACCCAAGAGCATAGAAGAAGCTTTAGCTGACGAAAGCTGGATTGAAGCAATGCAAGAAGAACTCAGACAGTTCAACATTAACGATGTATGGGAATTAACTCCTAAACCAAAAGGAACAAAGCAAGACTCGTGGCCAAAGGATATACGCAAGAAGAAGGGATAGATTATGATGAAACTTACACACCGGTAGCCAGGTTAGAAGCAATTAGATTATTACTTGCTTTTGCCTATTGTAAAAATTTCAGGTTATTCCAAATAGACGTTAAGAGTGCATTCCTAAATGGATTTATCCAAGAAGAAGTCTATGTGGAACAACCTCCTGGATTTGAAGATCCAAAGAGACTAGACTCAGTTTTCAAACTGAAAAAGGCTCTATATGGTATAAAGCAAGCACTTCGAGCATGGTACGACAGGTTAAGTAAGTTTTTAATTCAAAATGGCTTTGTCAAAGGAAAAGTGGATACTACTTTGTTTATTAAAAGAGAAGGTAAAAACTTTCTACTTGTTCAAATTTATGTTGATGATATTATATTTGGATCGCCTAACGAAAATCTGTACAAGAAGTTTTCTAAGTCTATGCAGGATGAATTTGAGATGAGCATGATGGGTGAACTATCATTCTTTCTCGGATTACAAGTAAAAAAATTGAAGGAAGGAATTTTCATTCACCAAGAAAATATGTGAAAGAACTTGTTAGAAAGTTCGGATTGGAGAATTGCAAAAAGATTAAGATACCAATGTCTACTTCTTCGAAGCTGGATAAAGATGATGGAGGAAAGAAAGTTGACCAAAAGCTTTACATGAGTATTATTGGTTCACTTCTTTATCTTACTGCTTCTAGACCTGACATTTTGTTTAGTGTTTGCATTTGTGCTAGATTTCAATCTGATCCAAAAGAGTCTCATCTAAGTGCTGCAAAACGCATCATCAAATACATTGCAACTACTTCAAATTTAGGTCTGTGGTATCCCAAAAAATGAGACTTTACCCTCCTTGGATATTCAGATGCAGATTTAGCAGGTTGTAGAATTGATAGAAAGAGTACATTTGGTACATGCCAATTGCTGGGAAACAGGACAGTATCTTGGTTTTCAAGGAAGCAAAGCATTGTAGCTCTTTCAATAGTTGAAGCAGAGTATGTGGCTCTTGGAAATTGTTGTTCTAAAATCTTATAGATAAAACAACAACTGAGAGACTTTGGAATCAAAGACTCATGCACCAAGATCAAATATGACAATACCAGCGCAATTAATCTCACAAAGAATCTAATTCTTCATTCAAGAGCAAAGCATATAGAGATTCAACATCACTTTATTAGAGATCATGTTCAAAATGGAGAAGTTATGATTCAATTCATTGACTCAAAGAATCAACTGGCAGACATATTTACAAAGCCTCTGAAGAAAAGCCTATTTGAGTCTATTCACACCAGACTGAACATCTTATCTTTTATCCAGTAAAGTCTGGAAGTGCTCAAGACTCAGAGGTAAAGTTTGAAGTTGTTCAAACTCAAAAGACCAAGAGTTATGACTGTAAGTTATTTTTATTTTAGTATTTTTTAAAATGGTACGGTTACTTATTAATTGCTAATTGATTGAAATTATCTTTCCAAGTTTTTCTTTTTCAAAAAGGAAGTTATTTTTTTCGAAAATGTATTTTTATTTTTCCTTTTATGTTGTTTCGATTACCTCGCTTCACTTGCTTTATATACAGCCGAGATTCGTCTTCTTTGTTTTTACATTAAAACCCTAGAATACAAAATTCCCACTTGCTTTCACTTTCACTCTCGATTTCTTCAAAAGTTTTCACCTTTTTCGAGCAAGCTTGAGAATCTCTCCCTTGAAGCGACAATGTCTTCAAGAAAGTCTTCAAGGATTGCAAGCAGGGGACCACGACATATGCCTGAGGGTCCTACACATTTCGACTTGACCGAGGAAGAAGATTCTTCTCCACCACTGCGTCCGAGTCAGCAACAACCTTCTCAGCAACGTCAGTCTTCTCATTTGACTCAACCAAATGAAGAAGTTATAGAAGAGGCTGAACCTGTAAGAACGCTAACTCCCAAGGTTGCTTTCAAACTTTACTCTAATTTGAAGAAAGGAGGAACACCGATGTTTTTGATCGATGAATTTTTAAGAGATAGAGGATACAAGAATGAAACCTTGTTCTTGCGGGAGTTGGAAAGGTTAAGAGTTGTAGAGAGAGGGACAGCTGAAAGGACTTTCGCAAATTTCCCAAGTGACCCATTCTATGGTACTGCAAATCAACCTCAAAGTCTGGATGACAATGAACGGATGTTTACCCATTTTCAGCCTAGAACGGGAGTGGCTGCAAATATTGCTGATGGTTCCAATCTGTTTAGATCAAAGAACCACAAGAGGGTTTATTCGAATCTGCTGAAGAGAGGGGTTATGCACCCTAGGAACGTCGATTTTGATTTCCTTAATTCGGTAAAAGTCAATCTGCGAGAGAAGCTTGCTCTATTGTAATTAAAGCGCTTTTGTTCTGAATCCATGATAGTACTAGTATGAATACCTAGAGGGGGGTGAATAGGTGTAAAAACAAAATTTTCTAAACTTAACAACTTAATTCAACTTATACGAAAACGATAGACAGAAGATGCATGAGATTATAAGCCAAAATATAAGACTATGAATTGAGTTAAGAGATAAGGGAAAGAGAATTGAAACACAAGCTTTTATAGTGGTTCGGCTTAGACCAAGTCTACGTCCACTCTCCCGCACTGACAGCCCATCGGCTGGATTTCACTATGAATCAAAAGAGATGTTACAGTCTACGTCCTTGATTCCACAGTGTAGAGACTCTGCTACACTTCCTCAAGGTCTCACAAGTATCTAGTCTCTCTTTTGAATACAAATTTACGCTTAACAAATGAACCAACAAAGAATAAGGAGCTTCAAACTTTGGAATTTTTCTATCTTGCACTCTCTCGAATAACTAGAGCATCTTCCTTATATACTCCTCCACGCCTTCATAACCGTTGGCACCTTCCAAAGGAGTTCTTCCAATCTACCCATTGGACAGAGTCAATTAAGGAGATCTCTAGCTACTTAAGGAATATGAAGATAGCCCACCAATCCTGCTCACCCATACAATCAGGATCTAGGTTTCCATAAGTAGAATCTTCCAAGTATACTTCACCAATCAACAGATCTAAATTACTCTAATTAATTGTGATACGAATAATAGATCTCAAGTTGCTATCTCCAGCCATGAGATAATCTTCAACCAACCGAATTAAGTCCTTAGAGATATACTTGCATCTGGATAAGACTTCTTCTTCAGTCTAGAAACTGTTAATGAGGGTAGACTTTAAATCTTGAATTTGGTGGTCTTTAGACTTTGATAGAAGGAAACATTTTGTCAACTTCAAGACAAATATGGATGTTTTCTCCAACATTCTCTCCATTTTTGATGGTGATAAAACTTTCCCGCAGATTTGAACACTACACTTAAGCAAACCAATATTTCTTATAAATGAAAATTAGAGATTATGGTAAGGATAGTGACAATTCTGCAACCACAGAAAAACGTGTTAGTCCTGTAAACACAACTGTCTTTACCATAATTAATAATAGCTTAAGTCACTTGCAAGCATCATCAGTCCAAATCAATCTGAATATCAAAACCACACCACACGAGAAGATAAAGTAAAGTCCAAAACAAAAAGTAAAGTCATCAAATCTGCATAAAATCACTCGCCCTTTTTGTCAATAGCAAAAAGTGGCGAAAAGATTAAAAAGAGATGGGTTGAAAATGGAGTCAAAATCAAGGCTATTTGGGAAGGCGAACAAGCTCGAATTCTCCCATAGAATGCATTGTCTTCTCAAGCCTTTCGAAACTCTGCTTCAGTGATTGAAAATCTTCACCATGCACATTAGACTGTACTTGAATCTTCAAGGCGTTCAACTGTTCATGCAAAGACACTGAAGTGGCCTTAAAAACATTCTTGAGATCCTGCATCTCAAATCCCAGAGCATATTGCTGTTTTCTAACGTCCAATAGGATTTCCAGCAGTCTTGAAAAGTCTGCTGTTTGAGCTGTTGCATCACTTGGACCAACCGAATCAAATTCAGGGAATTTGAGAAACGATGGAGCTTCAGCAGATTGTCCACCATGACTTTCTTCCGGATAGTGCGAGGTATACACATCCCCTGGGTCTGCTGTAGAATGACTTACATCACTAGCAAATAAAGGTGAGGAAATACCTTTTGGTCGGGATAAGTACACTAATGGTGCCATAAGTTGTGTATGGCGCTCACTTTGGTGCCAAAAGTTTCCACCGGATCACTTAGGGCGCATTTGGTAACGATTCTGTTCCCGGGAACTGATTCTGAGTAAAAAAAACGCGTTTGGTAACAAATAAAATTTCCGATTCTAGAATAGAAAAAGAATAGAAACGCATTTGGTAACTATATAAAATTTCTATTCCAATTCTTTTTCAATTACCTTTTTAGATTAAAATAAATTTGATATTGAATTTTCATAAACCATTCACTGATTAATTATATTTTTATACTAAGTAATAAAAATATTAACTAATCAATTTTTATTATATAGTAAATAATAAACCATAGTATAAACTATACTAATATCCCTACAATATGTAATAAATAAAAATACTAAATTATAACATAAAATTAAATATGTATTCTATATACAACAAATATATATTTCATACTAGGAAGAAATAAAAATAAAATATATAAATAAATTTTTTTTTTGATTCGGCACTTTTGATTCTCTTTTTTTGATTCTCGGACGGAGAATCATATTTTTTCTGATTCTGAATTCTTGTCCAAAACTGATTAAGGGAGTAAATTTGTTCCCGAATCGTTTTGGACAAAAAATTTACCAAACGCGATTCGTTCCCAAACCGATTCTCGGGAACAAAAAATCAGAATCGGACACTTTTTTGGATGGTTGCCAAACAGGGCCTTAAGTGCCAAATCGGAGAAAAAACACTCACTTTGGTGCCACCGGCGAGAAATTCCGGCTAAAATGATTACGTGGCATTTATATTTTAAAAAAATTCGACAACTCTTAATATTGTCCACGGTGGATGGCATAAAACGACGCCATTTCCTTTTCTTCGTAAAAAGCAATGTCGTTTTACCATTCCACGTGGATTACCTACAAAATGATCGTCGTATAGTGGATTCAATACGGTAAAAAATGACGTGGGCCAAAAACGGTGTTCGTATAGGGTTCTCGCTCGACGCCGCCGGGCGTAGCTCGCTAACCCACCGTCATTCACTCGCCTGCCGTCGCTCGGCCACCGCTGTAGTTGCGCCGTCGTTCACGTTCGTTCATTGGCTACGTCCTCAACTCTCACTCACTCAGGTTTGTCATGTTCTGTACGTGGGTCAATTTACTAAAAAAATTTAGGGTTCCGACGGGCAAGTTAGGGCGTGGAGGGCAAATTGAGGGCTCGGCTCAGGGGAAAAGTCGTGGGGAAAGTCGTGGGGAAAGTCGTGGGGACTGAATAGAAAATTTGAGGGTTTCGTCGTTCGTTCCCTTTCTTTTGTGAGGACCAAATAGAAAAATAGGGCGCGGAGGGGAAAGCGGGGCTCGACTCGGGGGGAAACTGTGGTGGGACCGAATTTATTTAATTAATTGGACTGCTTATGTGGGGGAAACAGAGGGACCGAATGTGATTGAATTGAAAAATGGGTGATGGGACCTCACTTTGTTTATTCAATTCGGTTTCTTTTGTTTTTGTAAAAGCACTGAATTGGGGAGATTAGTTGCATTTGTTTCTTGACAACAAAATGACAAGGACCTCCATGTGAAGTTGCTGATTCTGTCATGTGGTCCCAACAAGTAATGACATTTGTTTTTTTTTTTTTTTTTCATTGGGTGCAGCATCGACATGGACGCAAATCAGGGAGGCATCATTGTTTGCTATGGTGGAGAGTTTCTTATTGGCACCGATGATTGGGAATATACTGGTGGAAATGAAGGTACTATTTATGTCAATGTTCGAAAGCCATCATATATTGATTTTCTAAGGGATTTTGTGTATTTTTTATGATGCAAAGTGCAAAAACTATATTACTGTGTTCTTGGGAAGGAATTGAAGGATGGGTTGAGATTTTTTAATGACGATAATGGTATTAAGGATATCATTTACTATTATCTTCACGGCGAAGAAACTAAGGTATATGTTGAGTATTATAGTGATGGTGAGGATGAGGATGAGGATGGGGAAGAGCAAACCACCACTGAAAGAGGAGAAGTGAGGGATCATATTCAAGCGAGTAATTAGGTCGGGGATGAAAGGGAGAGAACTCACATTGATAGAGATGAACAAACAGTGACATGTCTTGAAAGCTTGGGTGAAGATTTGGGCAATGAGGACTTCATTGGATTAGAATGGGAAATTGTTTTAGTAAATTTCCCAAGTGATGAAGATGATGATGAACTCGGACAATCAAGACAAAAGCAAAGGGAATTTCTGAGAAAAAACTTGCACCTTCAGCAAAGAGGCCTGAGCCAGTAAATGGGGATGGAGCCAGTGAAGATGAAGAAAGTTGCGGTGATGAAGTTGCTGGTTCGGAGAATGAGCTTGACAATGATGATGAAGAACCTGCTCATTGAAGAAAAGGTAAGTACCCTTGCTATGATCCAACTGTTGATAAACCTATTTTGTCTGTGGGCATGAGATTTGACGATACCAAACAGTTCAAGGAAGCTGTTGTGAAGAACTCCATTTGTGAACAGAGGAGTGTTAAATTCATTAGAAACACGAAGGAATTTGTGAGAGCTAAGTGCTCACAACCCAATTGTCCATGGAAGCTCTATGGCGCGCTGAGTAAGAATAGATCATTCCAGATTAAGTCCTTGCAAGAGGAACATACTTGTCCAATTATTTTTAACAATAAAAGGATAACGAGTGTGTGGTTATCGAAGCATTTTTTCAACACTATCAAAGCAATGCCCGGGATCAAGAGTTCTCAATTTCAACAGTTAGTGAATGAGCAAGTAGGGGTTAATGTGTCAAGGAATCAATGCAAGAGAGCTAAGATGAGGGTGATGAAAATACTGATGGGTAGGTAAAAGGAAGAATATGCTCAGGTATGGGACTATGCTGGTGAATGCATGTTTCAAAACCCATCTAGTATTCATGAGATTATTCAAAATCAGGATAAGGTGTTGTCAACCTAGATAGAAGAAAGTATTCATGCCGAGCCTGGCAACTAAATGGAATTCCTTGTGCCCATGCAATTTGTGCTATTCAGATGAAGCAAGAAAACCCAGATGATTACCTACATGATTGGTACAAAAAAAGCTCATACCTTGCTTCATACCAATTCATGATGCAGCCTATCAGAAGCAGCAAATTTTGGGAGCCAACAAATCATGAAAGCCCTCTACCTTTGCTGCTGAAGAAGCAAATTGGAAGGCCAAAAAAGAAAAGAAGAATGCAGCAGGAAGAGGCATCAAGTCAGAGGATGAGTAGGACTGGCTCAAAGATGAAATGCTCATATTGCCGTAAGGAAGGGCACAAGAAGAAAGGTTGTGAGCTAAAAAGGCCCTTCAGTAGTGCCTATTAAAGGGCAAACAGAAAGCCCTGCTGTAAGGTAAGTATTCTCTTTACCTCAGTAACTTTACATTTCCTATTCGATAGAGTTTGATGGTTGACCATGTGTATTGGCTTCTCTTGTGCTTTTCCTCTATCATGCACTTGTAATTTGATAAGTTTTCTCCATTTGTTTCTACCATGAAAATGAGTAGATGTCTAATTTTTCATTGTAGTTGGTCATGATCCTGATATAGAATATTGTTGTAAGGCCTTCTAAAGGGCCAGAAAAAGGCCCTATTGTAAGCTCAAGTGTAGGGACAGGGACTGGAATAGGCAGGACAGTCCACCGTTGAGCAAACGAGAAGAAAAAAAGTTCATGTAAGTTGTACATCGCTGTGTTTGTTTGTCTTTTATGGGCTGAATTTTAAATTTGTTATGCGTTTCTCAGGTGAGAAGACGAGCAACTGCACAAGTTGCAGAGGCTGCTCCCCCATCTGTTGCTGCTGAAAATGATGCACCACAGCGAACAAGAGGGGCTATTGGAAAAATATTAAGGCAATATGGTTATGGGATTTACACAGATGAACAAACCGGAATGACTATTTTGAATGTAAGATTTGTAGGCCTCATGCATTTAATTTGTTGTACTTCAATTCATTTGGTTGACAATATCGCTATGTTCTTGCAGCCTGGGAGAACTTCGGAGGTACTTCTCTCTCAAGGTGGGCCAACTCAAGAATCAAGGGCGCAGCCAAAGAATAGTACTCCAAAGAAGAAGACAGTGGGAATAGCTGCAAAACAGCCATCCAAACAGAACCCAGCACTAGTTCCATCTCAACCAACGATTGGGCGCGATAGTGATGATATGGACCAACACATGACACGTGCTAGAATAAGAATAGCCATCGTCAAAAACAAGGAAAAGGAGGTGGTAGAACGCCCAGTTAAAGAACCTGCACATCCAGTTCGAAAGAGTGCTCGGATTATGAATCAATTCAAAGCCCCAAGAAGAAAAGGGGATCAGGGTGTTGTCCATATTGACTGATGGGAGGGTGCTGGACATAGTTTATGTTTATTTTTATGTGGTGCTGGACATGGTCGCATCTTTTTATGTTTTCTTTCTTCAGGAGGGTGCTGGATATTATATCACTGATGGTAGTTGCTGCCTCCATATTGCCATTAGTTTTTTTTTTAAGAGGGTGTTAAACCGTCAGTGATAGGGGAGTGAAGTTCATGTTTTTCTTTTCTTTTGTAAACAATCAATCAATATCAATGACAATAGCTGTTTATGTATATTTTGCTGTTGGTGCAATGTTCTTATGAGGTTGCTATTATTTTTAGATTTAAATGTGTGCATATAGTGTTGCTGGTTGAAGTCGTTGAGGCGTTGATGCTATATGTGGGGTTTTGGTTGTATATGCTGGGATAGGATGCAGTTGATGCGTTGATGCTATCTGTGGGGTTCTGGTTGTATGTGTTAGAATAAGATACAGTTTTGGGTGCTGGTGCATCTCATTGCAGGGTTGTTGTGTTGCAAGAAAATACACCAGCAAGCCAACTGGTGCATGAACAAGATGCAGGATGCACCACGACTGGTGCAAGTTTGAAATTGGCACTCAAGCGATCACTATTTACAACTTGTGCAACAGAAGTAATCACTATGTAATCATGACTGGCACTTAAATGATCACTTTTATAAAAACTTAGCACTCAAGCAATCACTATTTACAACTTTTGGCACTGAAATGGTCAATCGTTAATTTGCCACCATCCCTTAATATTGCCATGGTTTGCAGTTGCAACAAACCAGCAAACCAGCAAACCATTACAACGATAAAAATGCAGCAACCATTCTATTTGAAGCAAAAACTAACCAAAACAAGTATTGCCAATACACAACTAAACAATAAAAAGTGCTCAGAACTAATGCGTTCCAACTCCAACCTTCCATTTCGCCATGGTTTGCAGTTGCAGCAAACCAACAAACCAGCAAATCAGGAGGGCAAATAAAAAATGCAGCAAGCAAACATTGCATTTCTGAAGTGCTCACAATTAATGCATTCCAACTCCAACCTTGCATTTCTACCATGGATTACAACAAAACCTTCTGCTTCATACAAAAATGGTAGACATGCAAACTTCCACTATGGTAGACATACAAACTTCTTCTCATTACTTAACTTCACATTTGAATAAACTACACAAGAGAATAAGAACACAATCAACGCTCGATAAAAGTTTCTTTTAATTTTCAGCCTTGAAACCTCCCTCTTCAAATGGCCGACTAGGGATGTTAAACCCTTCATTTGAGCTTGCATTGAGTCGACATCCTCCAGCTCGTCCATTACCGCAGGTGGAGGTTGATTCGGCCTTCAAGTAACTCCAGGATCACCTCTGTTGCTCGATCAGAGAATTTCCTATCAACCCATTTGAAATATTTCCACTTCGAGCCTTCTCTATATCTGCCGCACCCATGGAATCTTCTCCCGGGATTCCATCGAGTCCGAGATGTTCTTCTCGGACTCGGTAACCCACAATAACAGTAACACTCACCATCTAATTCGTTTTTTTTTTTAATAGGAATGTGAGCCGCTGCTGAAGTTTCTGCCCTCCATTCGCAAGAGTGAGCTAATAACTTTGAGAGAAAATCAAAATATGCACTCGAATTGGTCCAATTGGGGATTTAGGGTTTTCAATTTCGGATTCTACTCGAATTTGGGGATTTAGGGTTTCTTATTTGGGGAAAAAGACGCTAAACGACGTCATTTTGTTATTTGCATGCTGATTGTATTCTCCGGCGATCCACGTAGGCTTCAAATATTAATAAAAAAAAATGCCACGTCGGATTTCCAGCCAACCAGAACGGAGTTGGCACTAAAGTGAGCGTTTTTCAAAATTTTTGGCACTTAAGTGATCCGGTGGAAACTTTTGGCACCAAAGTGAGCGCCGTACACAACTTATGGCACCATTAGTGTACTTATCCCCCTTTTGGTCCATCAGCTCCCCCTGTTTTGGTGCCCTCAGGTGGAGTAGGTAAGGTTTCCTCATCTTCAGAATGATGAGCATCAACAGATCCAGTTCCTCTTATCTCAGATGCACTAGACAGAGAGATAGCCAAGGTTGGCTCGAAAGAGTCGTCTTGACCTTGATCTTGTTCTCCTTCTCTCTCTTCTTCTTCCTCTTCTTCTCTTCCTTCATCTTCTTCTTCCTCTTCTTCTCTTCTTTCCTCTATCCTTCTCTATTCTTCTTCCTTCTCTGTGTCTTCTCTTCCTCTTTCCTCTTATCCTAGTTCTTCTCTAGTCTCATGAAAGTTGACAAAACTCTTTAAGTTTCTTAAGGCTGATAGAGTTAGTTCATCCTCATCTTCTTCATCTTGCAAGATGAGAGTTCTTTTATTCCTCACTGGAGCAACCATGGGCTCCTTGCCTTTTCTCTTCGCAGCAGCAGAGTCTTGTTTTGCTTTGGAGGGAGACTTCTCCTTCATATGCTCCAGCACTTTGTTCAGCTCCTTCAAACTCATCTTTATGACCATTTTTAAACCAATCACCATTGGAGAGATAGTTGACAGGCATAATGGTGCAGAGATGTGAATTTTAAAGTGTCGAAAGAGACACGAGATAAGAGCAGAGTAAGGGAGTTGTCCCTTATCTTTCACCACAGTGCGGTACATATGAAACAATATGGTGTGAGGCAAAGAGAATTTAAATCCAGTATTGATGGCACACATCAATTTAGCTTCAGATCGAGAGACATCAGTCTTAGATGTCGATTTGGGACGAATGCAGTTTATCACAATCTTGTGCAGCAAAATGTTAGAGGCACTCATCCTTGAGTAAGAAATCTTTCCTTCAACATCCCTATCTCTCACCAACGACAGGATAGCATGAGCAATAGACACACTAATTGGTTGGGAACTCGTTCTTTCCACCCCAATTATATCAGCCAATGTGTCTGTATTCACCAAAAATTCCTTATCCTTCACAGTGAAAGAAAAATTGTTTGCATCCAAGAAGGATAAGTTCGAGTAAAAGTATGCGGTGAGTTCAGGAAAAGTGGCATTGGATTCAGAACAGAACCGTTCCAGTTGCAGTAAAGCAAACTTCTCACGCAGATTGACCTTTATCGAATCAAGGAAATCAAAGTCAATAGTTCTAGGCTTCATTACCCCTCTCTTCAAAAGATTCGAATAAACCTTCTTTACTTCATAGAACAGATTTGAGCCATCAGTAATGTTTGCAGCCACTCCCAATTGTGGCATCCCAAAAATTCAGAGCCAAGCCATAAGGTGTGTTAAAGTCTCTAATTAGGTGATAAAATTTTCCATGGCTTATGCTTTAGCCATTAGTCTTTTTAATTAGATGATTTGTGCATGTGATTGTGAGAATTTAAATTTGATAGATTAATAACCTATGCTTGGCCATGTACTTTATAAATTAAATTTCAATAAACAAGATGTCCCAAGACTTTGGCCAAGATGAAAATTGAAATTTGAAAATATTTATAGAAAGGAATTTCAAAAAAAAAAAAAAAAAAAAAAAAAAAAAAGGAAAGGGTCAATTTTTAGGATGGGCCTTAGGCCCATTGGCCTAAGCTTTTAATGGGCCAAGTTGGCCGGCCCAATAGAGGCCCAAGAGGAAGTGGTCGACCGGCCACAAGGAAGCCCAACTCCAAGGCCCATGATGCATGCAATAGGACAAGTGGCACAAGACTCTCATGTATTGGCTTAGGGAAGAAGGCCATGCATTGGCCATGGTTAAGGCAAGTAATGATTATCAATGATGAGAGTTTGGGGGTATAAGAGGGAAGAGAGAGAGGGAGTGGCCGGATTCCCATTCGGCCGAGAGAGAGGGTGAGAGAGAGAGAGAGATATCGAGAGAGAGGGAGAGGCCGAGAGAGAGAGAGGAGGAGGAGGAGCCGTCGTGTGCCGCCGTGTTCGCCGCCCTACGCCGTCGACCGACCGGTCTAGAGGCAAGTGGGAGTCCTCTAGCTTCTCTTGCATGCTCGTATGTTGTTTGCATGTTAAATTTTTGGGTGTTTAAGTGAGAAAAACCGAGGTGTGATTGGCTTATTCTTGAATCGCATGACTGTTCTTGCTCGGATCATGTGAGTCAGAAATTTTTTTGAGCTTGCATGTGTGCTTAGAGTCCGATTTTGGCTTCGATTTCTTCATAAAAGTTGTAGCTAACATCTTTTACTACAACATACTAAAATTTCGTGGAAAATGATGGAGATTTGAGGGGTTAAAGTCTCATCCTACGGAGACCTCAGATCTGGAGAGTTTTTACTGACCTCTTGCTGAATTCGTGATTGCATGTTGGTTTGTGATGAGAATCTCACTTCAATTTCTTCATGAAAGTTGTAGGAGATATCTTAAAATACAACATACTCAAATTTTAAGTGAAATTAACAAGTATAGCCTAGTAAATCAACTAGATCTTGAAGACGATGATTCTGGTGATGTATTCCGAGACACCCGAGACTTCAAGGACCTAAATGATGACTATATTCTGGTTATTTGACCTAGATCTCTTCATGAAACTTGTAAAGGACATCTTGATATATAACATATCCAAATTTCAGAGAAAACGAAAGAGAATAGGTAGGTGAAATCTCAATATTTCGGAGATGTGTACACTGGACGATGCGGTAATGGATCCAGAAGGTTCGTGAGATTGTATAAACTAATGTAAAAATAATATGGCTTGGAGTGCTTCATGAAAGTTGTACGAAAATGTCTTGGTTATAACCCAGTAAAATTTCATAATTTTTGGAGGCCATATAGATATTGTAATTGAATTTATTCGGAAACCGTGCATTCTGGTTTCATCCGAGAATCATAGGATGTTTTGTGAAAATTGTGAGATTGTGTAAAATTCAATTTGGCCATGAATTTTGCATATAATTATCATCCTATTCGTTTGTTTAATGATTTATTGAATTTTTATAATCTTGGGAATTTATAGATGTTAAAAAATAATAATAACAAATAAATAAAATAGAATAAAATAGATTATTTTGGCCATAGATTCCATTTAATTAATTTATGTTGCATGTGTGATAAAGTCTTGGTATATGTATGACATTGAATCGAGATGCATGTGGGAATTTCATGCCAAGTATGACTTGTTTGATGTCACGCCATGTGCCATGTTAAATTGAGATCAAAATAATGGTAAATGTGGATAATGATAAGTGAGGAGGTGGTTGTGGTGGAGGTTAATGCCCGGAATGTATACAGATGCATTGCCGGATGGCCCTGGGAGATTCAGCATGCTCGGAACGTGGGCGTCCCGGAAGCCCTGTCGGACGTTTCTGCCCGAAGGGAATACCTCGCGATGCCAGGATTTGGGGTGCGGGATGCCCGGCCAGGGAGTGTAAATGCAGGAAGCCCTGTCGGAGGTTTCTGCCCGAAGGGAATGCCTCGTGATGCCAGTTGGGATGCGAGATGCCCGGAATGTGGGGGGCCGGATGCTCGGTGGCCTGGGATGGCTGAATGCCGGAAGCCTCGGAGGTCTTTGCCCGAGGGGATGATGAAATTGATGATTTGAGGAATGGGTGATGTGGTGATCAAATTGAAAGCTGAAAGTGGAAATTAAACCCATGGCATGATATGCATGATGATATGCATGATGATGATGATGATGATGATGATGATGATATGTGATGTGAAATAGTGATGATCACCCATGGCATGATATGCGTGATGATATGCATGATGATGATGATATGTGATGTGAAATAGTGATGATCACCCATGGCATGATATGCATGATGATATGCACGATGATGATGATGATGATGATGATATGTGATGTGAAATAGTGATGATCACCCATGGCATGATATGCATGCTGACATGCATGATGATGATGATGATATGTGATGTAAAATAGTGATGATCACCTATGGCATGATATGCATGATGATATGCATGATGATGATGACGATGATGATGATGATATGTGATGTGAAAGAGTGATGATCACCCATGCCATGATATGCATGAGGACATGCATGATGATGATGAAGATGATGATATGTGATGTGAAATAGTGATAAACACCCATGGCACAATATACATGATGATATGTATGATGATGATGATGATGATAACGATGATGATATATGATATGCATGATGATATGCATGATGATGATAATGATAATGAAATATGATATAGCATGATGACATGTGTAATGTGAAGATGTCATGATGATGATGACATGTATGATGTAATGATGCCATGATGATGACGACCTGTATAATATGATGATGCATGATAGTATGAGCATGGCTTCAAGGTAAGTAACGCTTGCAATGCATGTATGATGGCCTTGGGAGATTCAGGATGCCCGGAACGTGGGGGTGCCGGAAGCCCTGTCGGAGGTTTCTGCCCGAAGGGAATACCTCGCGATGCCAGGATTTGGGGTGCGGGATGCCCAGCCAGGGAGTGTAAATGCCGAAAGCCCTGTCGGAAGTTTCTGCCTGAAGGAAATACCTCGTGATGCCAGTTGGGATGCGAGATGCCGGGAATGTGAGGGGTCGGATGCCTGGTGGCCTGGGATGGCTGAATGCTGGAAGCCTCAGAGGTCTTTGCCCGAGGGGATGATGAAATTGATGATTTGAGGAATGGGTGATGTGGTGATCAAATTGAAAGTTGAAAGTGGAAATTAAACCCATGGCATGATATGCATGATGATGATGATGATGATGATGATGATGATAATGATGATATGTGATGTGAAATAGTGATGATCACCCATGGCATGATATGCATGATGACATGCATGATGATGATGATGATGATGATATGTGATGTGAAATAGTGATGATCACCCATGGCATGATATGCATGATGATATGCATGATGATGATGATGATATGTGATGTGAAATAGTGATGATCACCCATGGCATGATATGCATGATGATATGCATGATGATGATGATGATATGTGATGTGAAATAGTGATGATCACCCATGGCATGATATGCATGATGACATGCATGATGATGATGATGATGATGATATGTGATGTGAAATAGTGATAAACACCCATGGCACGATATGCATGATGATATGCATGATGATGATGATGATGATGATACCGATGATGATATATGATATGCATGATGATATGCATGATGATGATAATGATAATGAAATATGATATGGCATGATGACATGTGTAATGTGATGATGTCATGATGACGATGACATGTATGATGTAATGATGCCATGATGATGACGACGTGTATAATATGATGATGCATGATAGTATGCGCATGGCTTCAAGGTAAGTAACGCCTGCAATGCATGTACGATGGCCCTGGGAGATTCAGGATGCCCGGAACGTGGGGGTGCCGGAAGCCCTGTCGGAGGTTTCTGCCCGAAGGGAATACCTTGCAATGCCAGGATTTGGGGTGCGGGATGCCCAACCAGGGAGTGTAAATGCCGGAAGCCCTATCGGAGGTTTTTACCCGAAGGGAATGCCTCGTGGTGCTAGTTGGGATGCGAGATGCCGGGAATGGGAGGGGCCGGATGACCGGTGGCCTGGGATGGCTGAATGCTGGAAGCCTCGGAGGCCTTTGCCCGAGGGGATGATGAAATTGATGATTTGTGGAATGGGTGATGTGGTGATCAAATTGAAAGCTGAAAGTGGAAATTAAACCCATGGCATGATATTCATGATGATATGCATGATGATGATGATGATGATGATGATGATGATGATATGTGATGTGAAATAGTGATGATCACCAATGGCATGATATGCACGATGATATGCATGATGATGATGATGATGATAATGATGATGATGATATGTGATGTGAAATAGTGATGATCACCTATGGCATGATATGCATGATGACATGCATGATGATGATGATGATGATGATGATGATATGTGATGTGAAATAGTGATAAACACCCATGGCACGATATACATGATGATATGCATGATGATGATGATGATAACGATGATGATATATGATATGCATGATGATATGCATGATGATGATAATGATAATGAAATATGATATGGCATGATGACATGTGTAATGTGATGATGTCATGATGATGATGACATGTATGATGTAATGATGCCATGATGATGACGACGTGTATAATATGATGATGCATGATAGTATGCGCGTGGCTTCAAGGTAAGTAACGCTTGCAATGCATGTATGATGGCCCTGGGAGATTCAGGATGCCCGGAACGTGGGGGTGTCGGAAGCCCTGTCGGAGGTTTCTGCCCGAAGGGAATACCTCGCGATGCCAGGATTTGGGGTGCGGGATGCCCGGCCAGGGAGTGAAAATGCCAGAAGCCCTCTCGGGGATTTCTGCTCGAAGGGAATGCCTCGTGATGTCAGTTGAGATGCGAGATGCCCGGAATGTGGGGGGCCGGATGCCCGGTGGCCTGGGATGGCTGAATGCCGGAAGCATCGGAGGTCTTTGCCCGAGGGGATGATGAAATTGATGATTTGAGGAATGGGTGATGTGGTGATCAAATTGAAAGCTGAAAGTGGAAATTAAACCCATGGCATGATATGCATGATGATATGCATGATGATGATGATGATGATGATGATATGTGATGTGAAATAGTGATGATCACCCATGGCATGATATGCATGATGATATGCATGATGATGATGATGATGATATGTGATGTGAAATAGTGATGATCACCCATGGCATGATATGCACGATGATATGCATGATGATGATGATGATGATAATGATGATAATGATATGTGATGTGAAATAGTGATAATCACCCATGGCATGATATGCATGATGACATGCATGATGATGATGATGATGATGATGATGATGATGATGATGATATGTGATGTGAAATAGTGATAAACACCCATGGCACGATATGCATGATGATATGCATGATGATGATGATGATAACGATGATGATAAATGATATGCTTGATGATATGCATGATGATGATAATGATAATGAACTATGATATGGCATGATGACATGTGTAATGTGATGATGTCATGATGATGATGACATGTATGATGTAATGATGCCATGATGATGACGACGTGTATAATATGATGATGCATGATAGTATGCGCATGCCTTCAAGGTAAGTAACACCTGCAATGCATGTATAGTGGCCTTGAGAGATTCAGGATGCTCGGATCGTGGGGGTGCCGGAAGCCCTGTCGGAGGTTTCTGCCCGAAGGGAATACCTCGCGATGCCAGGATTTGGGGTGCGAGATGCCCGGCCAGGGAGTGTAAATGCCAGAAGCCCTGTCGGAGGTTTCTGCCCGAAGGGAATGCCTCGTGATGCTAGTTGGGATGCGAGATGCTCGGAATGTGGGGGTCCGGTTGCCCGGTGGCCTGGGATTGCTGAATGCCGGAAGCCTCGGAGGTCTTTGCTCGAGGGGATGATGAAATTGATGATTTGAGGAATGGGTGATGTGGTGATCAAATTGAAAGCTGAAAGTGGAAATTAAACCCATGGCATGATATGCATAATGCATGATGATGATGATGATGATGATGATGATGATGATGATGATGATATGTGATGTGAAATAGTGATGATCACCCATGGCATGATATGCATGATGATATGCATGATGATGATGATGATGATGATGATGATGATATGTGATGTGAAATAGTTATGATCACCCATGGCATGATATGCATGATGATATGCATGATGATCACCCATGGCATGATATGCACGATGATATGCATGATGATGATGATGATGATAATGATGATAATGATATGTGATGTGAAATAGTGATGATCACCCATGGCATGATATGCATGATGACATGCATGATGATGATGATGATGATGATGATGATGATATGTGATGTGAAATAGTGATAAACACCCATTGCACGATATGCATGATGATGATAACGATGATGATATATGATATGCTTGATGATATGCATGATGATGATAATGATAATGAAATATGATATGGCATGATGACATGTGTAATGTGATGATGTCATGATGATGATGACATGTATCATGTATTGATGCCATGATGATGACGACGTGTATAATATGATGATGCATGATAGTATGCGCATGGCTTCAAGGTAAGTAACGCCTGCAATGCATGTATGATGGCCCTGGGAGATTCAGGATGCTCGGAACGTGGGGGTGCCGGAAGCCCTGTCGGAGGTTTCTGCCCGAAGGGAGTACCTCGCGATGATTTGGGGTGCGAGATGCCCGGCCAGGGAGTGTAAATGCCAGAAGCCCTGTCAGAGGTTTCTGCCTGAAGGGAATGCCTCGTGATGCCAGTTGGGATGCGAGATGCTCGGAATGTGGGGGGCCGGATGCCCGGTGGCCTGGGATGGCTGAATGCCGGAAGCCTCGTAGGTCTTTGCTCGAGGGGATGATGAAATTGATGATTTGAGGAATGGGTGATGTGGTGATCAAATTGAAAGCTGAAAGTGGAAATTAAACCCATGGCATGATATGCATAATGCATGGTGATGATGATGATGATGATGATGATGATATGTGATGTGAAATAGTGATGATCACCCATGGCATGATATGCATGATGATGATGATGATGATGATGATGATGATGATGATGATGATGATGATGATGATGGTGATATGTGATGTGAAATAGTGATGATCACCCATGGCATGATATGCATGATGATATGCATGATGATGATGATGATGATGATGATGATATGTGATGTGAAATAGTGATGATCACCCATGGCATGATATGCATGATGACATGCATGATGATGATGATGATGATGATGATGATGATGATGATATGTGATGTGAAATAGTGATGATCACCCATGGCATGATATGCATGATAATATGCATGATGATGATGATGATGATGATGATGATGATATGTGATGTGAAATAGTGATGATCACCCATGGCATGATATGCATGATGACATGCATGATGATGATGATGATGATGATGATGATGATATGTGATGTGAAATAGTGATAAACACCCATTGCACGATATGCATGATGATGATAACGATGATGATATATGATATGCTTGATGATATGCATGATGATGATAATGATAATGAAATATGATATGGCATGATGACATGTGTAATGTGATGATGTCATGATGATGATGACATGTATCATGTATTGATGCCATGATGATGACGACGTGTATAATATGATGATGCATGATAGTATGCGCATGGCTTCAAGGTAAGTAACGCGCCGCAATGCATGTATGATGGCCCTGGAGATTCGGGATGCTCGGACGTGGGGGTGCCGGAAGCCTGTCGGAGGTTTCTCGCCGAAGGAGTACCTCGCGATGCCGGATTTGGGGTGCGAGATGCCCGCCAGGGAGTGTAAATGCCGAAGCCCCGCGGAGGTTTCGCTCAAAGGAATGCCTCGTGATGCCGCTTGGGATGTGAGATGCTCGGAATGTGGGGGGCGGATGCCCGGTGGCCTGGGATGGTGAATGCCTAAGCCTCGGAGGTCTTTGCTCGAAGGGATGATGAAATTGATGATTTGAGGAATGGGTGATGTGGTGATCAAATTGAAAGCTGAAAGTGGAAATTAAACCCATGGCATGATATGCATAATGCATGATGATGATGATGATGATGATGATGATGATATGTGATGTGAAATAGTGATGATCACCCATGGCATGATGATGATGATGATGATGATGATGATGATGATGATGATGATGATGATGATGATGATGATGGTGGTGATATGTGATGTGAAATAGTGATGATTACCCATGGCATGATATGCATGATGATATGCATGATGATGATGATGATGATGATGATATGTGATGTGAAATAGTGATGATCACCCATGGCATGATATGCATGATGACATGCATGATGATGATGATGATGATGATGATATGTGATGTGAAATAGTGATGATCACCCATGGCATGATATGCATGATGATATGCATGATGATGACGATGATGATGATGATGATGATGATGATGATGATGATGATGATGATGATGATGATATGTGATGTGAAATAGTGATGATCACCCATGGCATGATATGCATGATGACATGCATGATGATGATGATGATATGTGATGTGAAATAGTGATGATCACCCATGGCACGATATGCATGATGATGATGATGATAACGATGATGATATATGATCTGCATGAAGATATGCATGATGATGATAATGATAATGAAATATGATATGGCATGATGACATGTGTAATGTGATGATGTCATGATGATTATGACATGTATGATGTAATGATGCCGTGATGATGACGAAATGTATAATATGATGATGCATGATAGTATGCGCATGGCTTCAAGGTAAGTAACGCCTGCAATGCATGTATGATTTGTATGATGCATTGAGTTGTTATTGGATTCCTTATCTGCTGAGTGGTTGTGCTCACCCCTTTTGGGGACCAACATTTTAGATTAGCAGCATGCCGCTTCCTGCCGTTACGCGGGGCGTATTTTACGGCATACCTTCGGACGTAGAGGTTGAATGCGAGGAGTTTGATTGTCCTTCAGTTCCTGGTCTTGTGTATATTCGAGTGCGCTGTCTAGTTATGTATGACGTGGGTCTGGCTGGGGGACCTGTTGTCCAAGAGTTCATATCTGTCCATGTTCGACGCGACGGAGTGATGCGTGGAATGCTGCCGCCGCCACCGCCTGATGCACCAGGATGGGTGTGAGGGCCGTGCGTGACGAGTAGGAGCTAGATCTTTTTGGGGATCGTTAGCCGACACTGATGATGGGGATTGTGCACGTGTGATGTAGAGGGTCGAGGGTTCTTTTTGGGATTTTAGGCTGGACATGGCAGAGTCCTAGCTTTTCCTTTTTATGTATCGACCCAAAAATGAGTCCCATCTTGAAAGTATATGTAAATAAGGTGTCGTGGCTTGTTTATAAAATCATGGTGATTAGTGGTGTGTATTGGTATCATGGATTAGTAGGGGGATAGATGGTGATGCTTTATTTTGCTTCCGCTAATGAGTCGCGCTGGGACCGCTTTTAAAAAAAAAAAAATGCCTATGAATAACGACGCTTCTTCTAAGTATAAGTACAAGAGGGTATTAAGGTGTAACATTGGTGCTTGTGGCGACCGCCGAAGGGTTCGGGGTGCTACACCAATCTAGGCTGAAAATGAGTAAACATTCGTTCATTGTCGTCCAGAACTTGTTGTTGATTTGCAGTGCCATAGAATGGGTCACTCGGAATGTTCGCATAAGTCCTTTCAGCCGACCCTTTCTCTACAACTCCTAGTTTTTCTAACTCTCGCAAAAACAGGGTTTCATTCTTGAATCCTCTATCTTTTAAGAATTCATCGATCAAAGACATCGGCGTACCTCCTTTCTTCAGATTAGAGTAGAGTTTGAAAGCAACCTTGGGAGTTAGAGTTCTTACAGGTTCAGCCTCCTCTATAACCTCATTGTCTGGTTGAGTCGGTGGAGAAGGTTGACATTAGTGAGAAGGTTGTTGCTGACTCGGACGTAATGGTGGAGAGGAATCTTTTTCCTCGATCAAGTCAAAAAGGCTAGGACCCTGGGGCATATGTCGTGGTCCCCTGCTTGCAATCCTTGAAGACTTTCTCGAAGACATTGTCGCTTCAAGGGAGGAATTCACCAACTTGCTCAAAAATGCGATAACTTATGGATAGATTGAGAGTGAAAGTGAAAGCAAATAGGAATTTTGTATTCTAGGGTTTCGGAGTAAAAACGAAGAAGACAAGTCTCGGCAATATATAAAGCAAGTGAAGCGAGGTAAACGAAACGTCGTAAAAGGAAAATAAAAAATACCTTTTCGAAAAGAATAACTTCCCTTTTTGAAATAACTGTCTTTTCAAAATTGATAACTGCCTTTGTGAAAAGGTAAAGTAAACTTGGAAAGATAATTTCAATTTATTAGCAATTAATAAATAACCGTACCTTTTCAAATTTAAAACATAGAGACATCTTACTGTCGCCACTTTTGGTCTTCTGAGTTTGAGCACCTTTAGACTTTACCTTTTGAGTCGTAAGCACATCCAAACTCTACTAAGTAATTGATATGATATTCAGTCTGGTGCGAATAGACTCAAATAGACTTTTCTCCAAGGGCTTTGTAAAGATCTCCGCCAGTTGATTCTTTGAGTCAATAAATTGGATCATTACTTCTCCATTTTGAACATGATCTCTAATAAAATGATGTCAAATCTCTATATGCTTTGCTTTTGAGTGAAGAATTGGATTCTTGGTGAGATTAATTGCGCTGGTGTTGTCGCACTTGATCTCAATACATGAGTATTCGATTCCAAAGTCTCGTAGTTGTTACTTTATCCATAAGATTTAAGAACAGCAACTTCCAAGAGCCACATATTCTGTTTCTACTGTTGAAAGAGCTACTGTACATTGCTTTCTTGAAAACCAAGATACTGTCCTGTTACCAAGCGGTTGACAAGTGTCGGAAGTACTCTTTCTTTCAACTCTGCAACCTGCTAGATCTGCATCTGAATATCCAAGAAGAGTAAAGTCTCCTTCCTTGGGATACCATAGACCTAACTTCGAGGTTGTTGCAACATATTGATGATGTGTTTTGCAGCACTCAGATGAGATTCTTTTGGATCTGATTGAAATCTGGCACAAATGCAAACACCTAATAGAATGTCAGGTTTAGAAGCAGTAAGATAAAGAAGTAAACCAATAATACTCCTGTAAAGTTTTTGGTCAACTTTCTTTCCTCCTTAATCTTTACCTAGCTTCGAAGAACTAGACATAGGTGTTTCAGTCTTTTCGCAATTGTTTAACCCAAACTTTTTAACAAGTTCTTTTGCATATTTTTCTTGGTGAATGAAAATCCCTTCCTCCAATTGCTTTACTTATCGTCTGAGAAAGAAAGATAATTCACCCATCATGCTCATCTCAAATTCATCATGCATAGACTGAGAGAATTTCTTGTATAGATTTACGTTAGATGATCCAAATATTATATCATCAACATAAATTTGAACAAGTAAAAAGTTTTTACTTTCCTTTTTAATAAAAAGAGTAGTGTCCACTTTACTTTTGACAAAACCATTTTGGATTAAAAACTTACTTAACATGTCGTACCAAGCTCGAGGTGCTTGCTTTAAGCCATATGAAGCATTTTTCAGTCCGAATACAGAGTCTGGTTTCCTTGGGTCTTCGAAACCAGGAGGTTGTTCCACATAGACTTCCTTTTAGATAAATCCATTCAAGAATACACTTTTGACGTCCATTTGGAATAACCAGAAATTCTTATAACAAGCAAAATCAAGTAATAATCTAATTACTTCTAACCTTGCTATTGGTGCGTAAGTCTTATCATAGTCTATCCCTTCTTCTTGCGTATAACATTTGGCCACGAGTCTTGCTTTGTTCTTTACAACTTTTCTTTTTTCGTCCATCTTGTTCCTAAAAACCCATTTAGCTCCAATAATAGATTTACCTTTTGGTTTATGAGTTAGTTCCCAAACATCGTTAACATTGAACTGCTTAAGCTCTTCTTGCATAGTTTCAATCCAGCTTTCATCAGTTAAAGTTTCTTCTATGCTTTTGGGTTCTATTTCAGAAATAAGAGCCACATCGCTAGACTCTTCATGCCTTTTAGATCTTGTACGAATCCCTTCATCAATGTTACCAATGATGAGTTCTTTGGGATGACTAGACTTATGCTTCCAGTTGCTGATTGGTCTGACAGATTGCTGAACTTCTTCTTCAGTTGATTCTTTAATATTCGATTGTTGTTGTCCTTTTGTAGTCTAAGCTGCTTCAGGGGAAGTAGACTTTGTAGAGTCTGGAGCAGGTTCAAATTCTTTAGGTTGAGTCTGGATCAATTGATTTTATATAAGGTCTTGAAATTTGACATTCATCGATTCTTCCACAGACTGAGTCTTCTTGTTGTAAACTCTGTAAGCTTTGCTAGATGTTGAATATCAAAGGAAGATTCCTTCGTCTGATTTTTCTTCAAACTTACCAATTCAATCATTTGCATTTTTCAAGACAAAACGTTTGCAACCAAACACATGAAAATAAGAAACAATTGGCTTCTTTCCTTTGAACAACTCATAGGGAGTTTTCTCCAGGATAGGCTTTAGGAACACTCTGTTAATAATATAACATGCTGTCAAAAAGAGTTCTAGCTATTTATTGCAACGATCTATTCTTCCTTTCCACAACTCCATTCTGTTCAGGAGTGTATGGAGAGGAGAACATATGCTGAAAACCCGATTCATCACAAAATTTAGCAAAGTCTTGATTTTCAAACTCACCTCCATGGTCTATCCGTATGCTTGAAATGATATACCCTTTCTCATTTTGCACTTTCTTGGCAAACTTAGTAAAATAAGAGAAGGTTTCAGACTTACTTGGCAAAAAGTAGACCCAAGTAAATCATGAATAATCATCCACTATTACTAGGTAATATCTCTTTCCACCAATGCTTTGAGTTTTAGTTGGTCCAAAGAGATCCATATGCAGAAGTTGCAACACACGATTAGTGGAAACTTGATTTATTGGTTTGAAAGAATTTCTAACCTGTTTTCCCAACACACATGGTGTGCACAAGTCAGATTTTTTGTACTTCAGGTTGGGTAGTCCATGAACAAGCTTCTTTGAAGAGATCTTGACAATTTGCTTCATATTGATATAGCCAAGCTTTCGACACCAGAGATTTGCTTCATCTTGAATTGAAATTAGACATTGAGAACGTTCTGGATTGATATCAAAGAGATAGATATTTCCATGTCTTCGTCCAGTAAAGAATTGTGAGAGATCTTTACTAGTCCTGAACATATTCCTTCTTGAAAATTGATCTTGAATCCAGTGTCGCACAATTGGTTGATGCTGAGTAAGTTGTAATTGAGTCCTTCCACTAAGGAGGCGTTGTTGATTGTGAGACTTCCAATTTTCACAATTTCACATCCAACAATTCTTCCCTTGGTGTTTCCGCCAAAGGAGACTTTTCCACCAATTACTTGCTTTAGTTTAATAAAACAACTTGAATCTCCAGTTATATGCCTTGAATAGCCACAATCCAAATACCATTTCACATTTTCCTTGATAGTGACCTATAATTAAAAAAGAGACTCAAGCTTTCTTTGGTACCCACACTTTCTTGGGTCCAGTGGAGTTAGTACAATATATAGTCTTTGCTCAATCCTTCTTAACTGGCTTCCAAACAATAGGACATTCTTTCTCAAAGTGTTATGAGCTGTTACACTTAGAACATCTAAGAGTACTTCGGCCAACAGGTTTTACAAATACTTTTTGAAAATGATTTCTGTAAAAAGCTTTTGTAGGTCTTTGTTTGATTCTTTCATTTACTTTTGAAAAATCAATTAGGGAAATGGTTTCAGAAGTCATTCCCAAGCCTGATTTGTTAAAGTAAGGTCTTTGTACTGAAAGAATATTTTCCAATTTCTCATATCCTATAGAAAACCTTTTTGAAATACTTGAAATATCATTTTTCAAAAGTGTATTTTCTTTTGAAAGAGAATCTGCATTTTCCTTTAAAGTAATAAAACTTTTATCTAGATTTTCAAACTTTTCTTTCCATAAAATTTCATGTTGCTTCAGTGTGGAATTCTCCCTTTTTAGCTCGGAAATCCTCTTGAGAGAGGTTTTGAGACTAAGACACGGTTCATCAATGTATTTCGAGACTTTAATAGGGATTTTATAATTGCTTACCTCAATTTCACTATATGAGCCTAAGTCTGTATTGATTTCGGAGTCTGAGTCTAATTCTGATTTTGCCATTTAACAAATATTGGCATAATCATCATCACTTTCTTCGCATTCTGTATCACTCCAAGTTTCTGCTTTGAGTGCCTTTCTATATTTCTCAGCTTTTCCTTTCTTTTTCTTCACCAAGGGACAGTTGGGTTTAATGTGTCCCTTTTTCTTGCATTCAAAGCAAATCACATCTTTGTTGGATTCATCATCCTCAGCTGATTTGTTTTGAAATCTTTGAGGTTTTTGTATCTTCCAATTGAATCTTCTTCCCTTTTTGTTCAGTTTCCTGAATCTTCTTATCATGAGAGCAAGTTCTTCATCATCCATGTCGTCTTCAGAATCTGTAACATCAGAATCGTCGTTAGATTTTAAGGTAATAGACTTCTTACCTTTGGGATCTTCTTCTTCATTGATTTGCTCCACTTCATAGGACTGAAGTGTGCCAACCAATTCGTCAACGAAGAGTGGCATGATCCTTTGTGTTTCCCTTATTGAAGTTTTTACGTGATTCCACTCTTTGGAGAGTCCACACAACAATTTGTTAACCTTCATGGGTCTTGAGATTGGTTGACCCTGATACTCAAGGCCATTTACGACTTCTATAAAACGGCTAAACATGTCAGTAACGTATTCTCCTAGCTTCATCTTGAAGGCTTCATATTGACCGAGCAGAATATTGATTCTGGTTTCTTTCACTCGATCTGTTTCTTCATAGGTGATGTGCAATCTATCCCAGACTTCTTTAGCTGTTTCACAAGAAGATATTATGTTATATTCAGTAAGAGATAATGCACAATATAAGGAGTAAATTACTTTTGCATCAAGAGCTTGTCTTTTAGTTATATCTTCTTGAGTCATCTCACTAGCCTCTGCAACTTCTTTCCTCCTTTTTGAGACTGTTGTGGCTTTAGGAATGATTCATTTGTCTACCACATCCCATTCCAGAGGATCTTTTGATCTTAGGAATGCTTTAATCTTGTTTTTCCATATGCTGTATTCCTTTCCACCGGCTGGATTTCACTATGAATCAAAAGAGATGTTACAGTCTATGTCCTTGATTCTACAGTGTAGAGACTCTGCTACACTTTCTCAAGGTTTCACAAGCATCTAGTTTCTCTTTTGAGTACAAATTTACGCTCAACAAATGAACCGGCAAAGAATAAGGAGCTTCAGACTTTGGAATTTTTCTATCTTGCACTCTCTCGAATAACTAGAGCATCTTCTTTACATACTCCTCCATGCCTTCATAACCGTTGGCACCTTCCAAAGGAGTTCTTCCAATCTACCCATTGGATATAATCAATTAAGGAGATCTCTAGCTACTTAAGGAATATGAAGATAGCCCATCAATCCTGCTCGCCCATACAATCAGGATCTAGGTTTCCATAAGTAGAACCTTCCAAGTATAATTCACCAATCAACGGATCTAAATTACTCGAATTAATTGTGATACGAATAATAGATCTCAAGTTGCTATCTCCAGCCATGAGATAATGTTCAACCAACCGAATTAAGTCCTTAGAGATATACTTGCATTTGGATAAGACTTCTTTGTCAGTTTAGAAACTGTTAATGAGGGCAGACTTTAAATCTTGAGTCTGGCGGTCTTTAGACTTTGATAGAAGGAAACGTTTTGTCAACTTCAAAACAAATAAGGAAGTTTTCTCCAACAATCCATTGTTGCCTATCCTGAACTCACAGTTTTCTTTTACTCGAACTTATCTTTCGTGGATGCAAACAGCTTTTCTTTCACAGTGAGAGATAAGGAGTTCTTTGTGAATATGGACACGTTGGTCGACATAATTAGGGTGGAAAGAACGAGTTTCCAACCAATTAGCGTGTCTATTGCTCATGCTGCTCTGTCATTGGTGAAAGATAGGAATGTTGAAGGCAAGATTTTCTACTCAAGGATGAATGCCTCTAACATCTTGCTACACAAGATCGTAATCAACTGCATTTGTCCCAAGTCGACATCCCAGACTGATGTCTCTCGATTTGAAGCGAAATTGATGTATGCCATTAATGATGGATTTAAATTCTCTCTGCCTCACACCATCTTGTTTCACATGTACCGAACAGTGGTGAAAGATAAGGGACAACTCCCTTATTCTGCTCTTATCATGCGTCTCTTTAGACATTTTAAAATTCACATCTCTGCTCCTTTATGTTCGTCAACTATTTCACCAATGATGATTGGTTTTAAAATTGTCACAAAGATGCATTTGAAAGAGCTGAACAAGATGTTGGAGCGTATGAAGGAGAAGTCTCCCGTCAAAGCAAAACAAGACTCTACTGCAGCGAAGAGGAAAGGCAAGGAGCCCATGGCTGCTCCAGTAAATAAGAAAAGAATTCTCATCTTGCAGGATGAAGAGGATGAGGATGAAATGACTCTTTCAACCTTAAGAAATTTGAAGAGTTTTGTTAGCTTTCAAGGGACTCGAGAAGAGCCAAAAGAAGGAGAAACAGAGAGAGAAGAGATAGAGAAGGAAGCTGAAGAATAGAGGAGGACAGAGGAAAGAAGAGAAGAAAGAGAAGAAGAGGAAGAAGAGGAAAGAAGAGAAGAGGAAGAAGAAGCAAGAAGAAGAGAGAGAGGATAAGAAGAAGAGAGAGATCGGGGTCAAGATGACTCTTTTGAGCCAACTTTGGCTATCTCTTTGTCCATTGAATCTGAAATGGCTGAAACTGGGATTGCTGGAGCACTTGACACAGCTAAACATCACACTGAAGTTGAAGCTGCAGTTGAAGAAGTTGTTTCTACTCCTCTTAAAAGCAAACAAATAGGGGGAGCTGTTGAACAAAAATGTACTTCTTCACCTTTATTTACTAGTGATGTAAGTCACTCCGCTGTAGATCCAGAAGATGTATATGCTTCACATTACCTAGAAGATAGTCATGGTGGACAATCTGCTGAAGATCCTTCGGCTCTCAAAATCCCTGGAAATGACTCAGTTGGACCTAGTGTTGTGATAGAACAAACAACAGACTTTTCGAGGCTGTTAGAGATTCTATTGGATGTAAAGAAGCAGCAATATGCTCTGGGATATGAGATGCAGGATCTCAAAAATGCTCTCATGGCTACTTCAGTGTCTTTGCACGATCAGTTGAATGCCATAAAGAATCAAGTGTAGTCTACAGTGCAGCGTGCAAATTTCCAATCACTAAAGCAGAGTTTTGCAAGACTTGAGAAGACTGTGGATTCTATGGGAGAATTCAAGCTTGTTCGCCTTCCAAAACAGCCATGATTCTGACTCTATTTTCAAAAACTCTTTTTATCTCGTTCTCCACTTTTTGCTGTTGACAAAAATGGGGAGAAGTTGATGCAAATTTGATTTTTTTTTTTTGATTTTCGGACTTATCTTTTGTTTGGTTATGGCATGGACTGGTTTGGACTGATGATGCTTGCAAGTATCTTAAGCTTTTATAAGAAATCTTGGTTTGCTTTTACAGGACTAACACGTTTTATGTGGTTGCAGAATTGCTACTATCCTTATCCTAATCTTTACTTATCTTTTATAGGAAATCTTGGTTTGCTTAAGTGTTGTTTTGCAGATCAAAGTGTTCAAATCTGCGGAAAAGTTTTGTCACCATCAAAAATGGGGAGATTGTTGGAGAAAACTTCCTTATCTGTTTTGAAGTTGACAAAACGTTTCCATCAGTCTAGTCTGAACACTTGCAGACTCTATCGTCAAAGTCTAAAGACCTCTAGACTCAAGATTTAAAGTCTACCCTCACTGATAGTTTCCAGACCGACGAAGAAAAGATTTATCCGATGAAGAAGACTTATCCAGATGCAAGTATATCTTTAAGGATTTGGTTCGTATGGTTGAAGAAGATCTCACGGCTGGAGATAACATCTCATGATCAATTATTCTTGTTGAAATCAATTTGAATAATTAGATCTGATGATTGGTAAAGTATACTTGGAAGGTTTTACTTATGGAAACCTAGATCCTGATTGTATGGGCGAGCAAGATTGGTGGGCTATCATCACATTCCTTAAATAACTCAAAATCTTCCTAATTGATTGTCCAACGGGTAGATTGGAAGAACTCCTTTGGAATGTGCCAACGGTTATAATGGCATGAAGGAGTATATAAGGAGGACACTCAAGTTATTCGAGTATGTGCATGAAAGAAAAATTCCAAAGTCTGAAGCTCTTAGTTCTTTGCTGTTTCAATTTGTCGAGCTTAAATTGTACTCAAAAGAGAGATTAAATACTTGTGTGACCTTGAGGAAGTGTAATAGAGTCTCTACACTGTGGAATCAAGGACGTGAGACTGTAAAATCTCTTTTGATTCTTAGTGGAATCCAGCTAGTGGGCTGTCAATGCGTAAGAGTAGACGTAGGCTTGGTCTAAGCTGAACCACTATAAACCTTGTGTTTCAATTCTCTTTCCCTAAACTCTTTACTTTAATTCGCAGCCTTATATAACTGTTTACAGCGTTTTACATCTTCAGTCTATTGCTTTCATAAAAGTCAAATTAAGTTGTTAAGTCTTGCAAAAACTTCTTTAACACCTATTCACCCCCCTCTAGGTGTTCATACTAGCATTATCAAGTTTAACATCAAATTGGTAGCCAAGGGTTTCACTCTAAAAGAGTGGTGGACAGTGAAGAAATAATTTTTCATTGAAAACGAACATGGCATTAGTAGTTCATTTTGATATAGAGTTACGTTGGATGGATATTAAAACTGTCTTTCTAAATGGATACCTTGATAAAGAAGTCTATATAGTGCAACTTGAAGGTTTTGCAACAAATGATTTGGGTAAGCTTGTGTATAGACTAAAAAGTCTTATTCATGAGCTTAAGCAAATTTCCAGACAATGTTATTAAAGTTTCATAGTGTTGTCACTTCATTCAGTTGAGAACAAAGTAAATCAATGTATATACTATAAGGTCAATAGGAGAAATTTTATTTTCCTCACACTCTATATACAAAATATCTTGCTTGTAAGTAGTGTCTTGAATTACTACATGAGACAAAGTAGATATTATCAAAAAAATTTGACATGGAGGACCTTGATGAGGCATATTTTGTCCGTGACATTAAGATTTGTAAGGTCGCTCTCGCCGTATACTAGGTTTATCTTAGAGGACATTTATTAATCGTATTTTAGAAAGATTCAATATACATCACTGCAAGCGAGGAATTGATCCTATCATTAATGGTGATAAATCGAATCTGTCATATTAGCCTCATGCAGATATTGAGAAAATCCAGTTGAAGCATGTACCTAGTGTTAGTGCACTTGTAAGTATCATGCATGCTCAAATTTGCACTATACCAAACATCGCTTTTTCAATAGGACTTCTAGGCAGATATTAGTTAAACCTAGGACACGATCATTGAGTTACTATCAAAGAGCTACTTAAAGATGACAAAAGACTACATGCTGATTTATAGCCATGTTCAGGTCCTGCAGCTAGTAGGGTATTTGGATCCAAATTTTGCTAGCTATTAAGATAACATGAAGTCGACAGCAGAATACATCTTTATGTTAATAGGAGGTGTAGTAAATAGAAATTTATATCATCCTCTACATGTAAGCAGAGTTTGTAGCATGTTTCTCCGCTGTTACTTAGGCTTCGAAATCTCATTAGGGAGTTGACCATATTTCACTTTATAGATAGACTCGTAGGTTATATTAAGCCAATAATTTTGTAGTGTTATTTACTAACAACATTAGAAGTCTCAAGGGGTCTAAACATATATTGATCAAGTTTTTAACCATAAAAAAACGGTACAAAATTGTGACGTTACAATAGAACAAACTTCTACAAATGATATTGTTGTAAATCCACTAACTGAAGGCCTTTGCCCTTGTGTTCTTCAACAACATGTCATTTACATGAGTTTAGGAGCACCATGAGATACTATTGTTTAGTGGGAGCTGTTTCAATTTGAATCTAATAAAGTTCCATCTGTACTTGCTACATTTGGTAACGTTTTGATATGTATCAACTTGTGCATTCAATAAAGTATTTATGAATGTATAGTTATTATGTTGAATACATATTGATAAAATCTCAAGGTATTATATAAATCTTGAGTGAAGGCTAGGGGCATTAAGTTATTAGCTTTATGCATATGTTTTATTACACATAAAGAAAGATTAACCATAACAACAAGATATATGTGGGTTCATTGGAATCATAAATATATTCTCTAGTGGCACATGCTTTTGTGACACTTAAGGTAAGCGAATAGTGACTGACAAATGGAATGACACATAAGGTATTACAATCTATAAGAGGTGTTATCCATTTGTCACACTACCATATTAAATCCATATCAATAGAGTTAAGAGCACTTGCGACCATTGAAGGTTCTGTGTGTATATATAATTACTGCAATGTTTTGGTGTTTGAGACTTTATGAGATATGATTGACTATTAAGAATTATCTTTAGACCAAGGTACGCACATACAGTATAATTTTAATTAATATAGCCCAAGTGGGAGAATGTAGGAATTTTTCTAATGTGGGCTAAATTAATTGATATTGTAATTTGTTGTTTTATAGGGTTGGTCTAAGGTGAAATAAATTGTTTCTTACTTAGGCTAATATGGGGCTAGCTAGTGTGAGCCAAGTTGAGCTCGATCCATAGCGAGAGGTGTCACGCCTCGATCCTCCAAGCGTATGCCCATCCCTCTGCGGTCGATTAAATAGCGACATCCTAGGACACATCGCCGACCCATTCATTTTAGTATGCATGCGGAAGTAAATAAATAATCCCCAGACAACAACAAGATGGGATAAAAAAGCAGGGTCATAAATCACAACCAAAACAAGCCTTTTATAAACAAATAGGTTTATATACAATACCAGGCTGTTTACAAAATATCGACTTAACAAAAAGGGAACTATCCTAAGACCCACTAGTCAAACACGTATGCCGATTCTTCAGTCTCCACCTTCCCAGACTCCAGGGCTTTCAGTCCTCCATGACCACCATCTAAGGACTTGAAAATGTTATCCCACAATAGGGTGAGATGATGTCTTAGCAAGTTCAACCCCCTGAGACCTGATTAGGAAGAACATATGCCCCAAGGCTGCCTAAGCACAAATACAAGCACAAGTCAGAGGACTTACCTTTGCATCAGTCCCTTCCTGCAAGCCAATATCATTCAAATAACCAATCAATCATTTCAATCAATCAGATCGAGTCATCGATCAATCGACTCAGTCGATTCCATGTCATCACAACCTTCCCTCGGTCAGCCAAATCAAAACTATCTATGAAGTCTGATCATATCAAGACTGCTCCCTTTAAGCTGATAAATAGATAGTATAGCTTGCGCTAAGCTGATAAATAGTATACTGCCCCCTTACAAAGCTGTCATATTAGAGCTCATAGGTTGATATAGTATACGAATAATACTCACTCTAAGATGATAGTAATATTGCTCCATCTAAGCTGATATTTAATATTGCTTACTCTAAGCTGATAAGGTATACAACTTGCAATCTAACCTAACATATCAGAGTCCGTAGGTTGATATAATATACTGGTATACTGCTTACAATCGAAGCTGACATATCAAAACCCGTAGGTTGATATAGTATACCACATTGACCATCTATTCATTTTATCATTTTTATCATACCCAATAAAAATACTCGTGTGTGGGTACACGGTTGGCCTTAACCAAAATACAAGATTTTCACTTTTGAACATCCCACCATTTCAACAGTCCCAAAATAGATTTTTGGCACTGTACCTCGACGCCCGGTAATTTTTTTATTAATTACCAAAATGATCAATTCTTGGGATAATTACAATCACTAATCACACTCAATTTACACAAAATAACAATCAATTAAATAAATAGATCACACCACTACAATCAGCATAAAATTTTAATCATCGACTATCCCGATCTAATTTCCGAAAAATAAATAATTAATTAAATAATTACGGAAATTAATTATTAAATGCTAAAAATAGCAACTTAGGCCCGTAAAGCCTAATTGAAAGCCGATTCGAGTTCGGAAAATTTCCAAACCACTCTAGATAAATACTAGAGCTTGTCTAGGCTCTAATTACACTACTCTAACCACCTAACATGCAATAACAATTAATTAAATTGCTAATCTAATCTAACTATCCGCCTAATCCATACTTAGCCTAAACTAAACAACCCTTAAGCATCATTAACCTACTAAGCAAGGATTAGTGAGTTAAACTCACTTGATTTGCGATCTGCTCAGACCAAAACGATGGGGACACGACGAGGATCAACAAACTCCAAAGCGGGACTGCCAACGAGGGCCCGGATTGGGCCGAAATCGGCCCCACAAGCCTCGGTCACGAACTGGAAAAATCGGTTCTATTTTGGCCTGATTCTGGAGCTGCTGGTCAGCTCAGCTTGGGCTAGTTTCAGCTGCCGAGAAACGCCGGAACGGTGGCTGCGGGTCGGGCTCGACTTCGTGGCAGCTTCAGTGGTTGGTGGGCTGCACAAAGGAGAGAGCTGCTTCTGTTGAGACGCAGCTGCGGACGTGGCTTCGACGACACAGGTGGAGCAGCGAACAAATGAGACAGACGTGGTAGTAGCAATTGAGGGAGTACGGGGCTGACTTCGTTGGAGATGGGAGGGCTTCAATGGCTTGCTGGGGTATTCAACAGAACATAAATTAAAAGAAGATAAAGCTGCTAAGGACGGGCAGAGGGGATGGTCAATTGGCGTGCGAGACAACCAAAGAAGAGAAGGGATAAGGGAGTGTCGGCTGGTGGTGGGGCCTTCACATGCGGGTGTTCGAGAGAGATGAGAGGGACATGCGAGAGACAGAGAGAGACGTGCTAAGGGGGAAAAACAGCTGGTGGGTGAGAGAGAAAGAAGCTTGCAGATAGGGGCCAAAGTCAAAGGATGAAACCAAGAAGGAAGACTGCCGCAGGGGTTGTCGGCTGAAGGGGAGGGATTCGTGAAAATAAGAAAAAGAAAAAGAGAGAGACATGCGAGAATAGAGGGGCTGAAGGAGAGAGGAAAATTAAATAAAAAGTCCTATATTTATCCATCCTTGGTCCCACAAGTTCTCACACAAACTCTTTTTGTCCCTTAACACAATCTTGATCAATAATCCCACAAATAGCCAAGTTGATGTCCACAAGTCGCAGCCTTCGCGCTGACCCTTGAATTTTACAAATAAAGCTTCAATTCCATCATCACTTCTCCAATTTGACGTCCAAATGGAGACCAAAATAAGACAGTCCCTCAAACCTACGAATTTTCCTCAATTTCGAATTCCATTTCCTTTTCCTCGGAATCCGATTTCTGAACAAACCTGTTCAATTGAGGTCTAATTTTGTTAAAGAAAAAGCCCACACAACTTCCTTTCACCAAGCAGTTCCCACAGGAGGCCAAAAATCCCTTCGATTTGGCCAATCCGAATTTCCATTCGTTTTCCGAAACATCCAAACCGATTTTTCATAAAAATCCCGAACTCGTCGAAAATTCCTCGAAAGATGAGTCGATGTTCCTAAAATGACTCGTGACATGACAGAACTTTTAATTTCTGAAATCGGGTTCAAATTCGTGGTTAATTTCAATTTGGCTCGATTTTAGCGTGACCTAGCCTACCGAGTAGTTTTTAGAAATTTTTGGTGCAATTGACCCGTGGTTAATTTTCTTTGAGCCACACGTACCTCTTCAACACATTGGTGACTCTCGGTGGTTGTGAAAATCTCGAGATTTCAAATACGGACACAAGGTACCCAAAACGACAGAAAATCGGTCTAGTGCTGATTGACGAGAATTTTGCAATCAGGTAGAATCACTCATACTTGATCACACATCTCAGTTAAATCGACCTATCTCCGGTCTCTAATTGATTTTTAATTGTGCTATAATGACCCCTGCAGACTAACACGGTTGAGCCGTCAATTCCTGGTTGAATTCTCAAATCTATTGCATTAAAATCCCTTAATGGTTTCACCGGATGGGTCAATTATCTCATGAGTGGCCATCTAAGAGAAAAACATTATAGGCGCGTCGATGAAAGGCCCGACTTATCCAATCGAAATCAAAACTTGAAATTCAAGATGTCACAAGAGGCATCACTGGAAACTCTATAAGTAGTGTTCAAGTCTCTCACCTAACCTGAACACACATAATTATCCTCACAAAAGAGCGTTTACTAAGCATTAACGGTAAGGGGTTATCTCATTGAGTTAGTGATATATAAGGCAATAGAAGAGAAGTTCTTGAGTTTGGATCATCGCTATTTCGCATCAAGAACAGTAGTCCAAATTAGGTGCGTAAATCTCTTTACATGATTATATATGTGCTCTTGGTTCTAGTTATATAGATTTTGGGTTGCGTTTTTGCATCTTACAGGATGCTCGCTCAACAAAAAGAGGGGCATCATTCGGCCATAAAAAAGAGGGCGGTTTGTTTTTGAGGATTGGTCGGCTAGGAAGGAGCGAGAGAAAAGCTCCACCGAAGAAGAACGGCTGGCTAGAGAGAGGTCACTGTGGAGAAACTAGAGAAAGTTGAGAGAGCAAGAACAAAGAAATTTCCTATTCATCAAATAAATACCATTCGTAAATTATTCTCATTTTTCCAAAATATGAAAAGAATTATAACTTTAGTATACACATACATTTATGTGAGGATTTGTTTTTAGCTACTGAATATTAAGAGAGGCATGTGATAGGAGTATGTTATAAAAATACATATTGCATGGAAAACTACATGACTACAAAATTCGACATAGTTTAGACAAAAAATAAATCAATATGGGCTTAGAAATTATGATTACTTTCTTTCAGATCTTGAAACTAAAAGAGTTGAAAGGCATTTTCATCTATTTTTACATCTCCTAATTTATTCTTTACCTATACATATAAATACAACAACCGAGAGATGCGGTGGTGCTTGAAATCAACTCATGCCCGATCGATATTTGATATTTTGTCTTGTCAGAGCGACATTTATTGGCGAAGTACATGTCTATTTCATATATAAAAGCTGTGTCCTTCCGAATTATAACATGAACAATTCGATAATGTGTTTTTACTCCTTGGGTGGATTAGGGGCTATTTGGGAACGTTTCTATTCCTTGGCTTTTCTGTTCTTTTGCTCCCCCTGAATAAAAAATGAACAAAAATCCGTTTAGTAACATCAACTAATTTTTTTATTCCTCGAAATAAAATAGTGGCGGGGATTAGATTTGGAATAGAAACAAGAAGTAAAAAAAAAAAAGGTAGTGTTTCGCTCCTAGGAACAATTTCTAGAAATAATTTATTTTTTCTTTCTTTTTTCTTGTTGCCCTTCGCCCCTTGCTACTGCCCTCTGCTGTCTAGCCACCGTCATTGGCTGGCCACCTCTTGCTTTTCTACCACCTATTTCCATAGCCACATGCCGCCCGCCTCCTATTGCTCGACGCCGCTCGCCACTCGCCGCTCGTTAGCCTACCGCCGACCACCGCTACTGGCCAATTGCTATCGCCACTCTCCTCCGTCCACCGTCCACCGGTCACCCATTAGGCAATGGTCGATGGGTGATCGGCAATCAATGGGCAGCGGTCGTTGGTGGCCAGCAAGGAAGAATAAGAAAATAAAAGAAATAAAAAATCTTAAAATATCCAAAGAAATAAAAATTTTGTGAATTGTACCAAACATATTCCTATTCTTTTTCAATACCAAGAATAGAAATTTTGTGTTGTTACCAAACATGTTCTTTTATTCATAAATTGTTCCGGGGGATAGAAATAGAAGAAAACTATCTCTAAAAAGAAATTGTTCTTATAGGAACCGAAACTGGAACCAAGTTTAGGTTCCTAAACCTAGAAATCCTAATAATTTGAATTTTGAAGGCTTCAATCGTTATCCTCCTCTGCCCAACTGAAACCCTTGTCCCTCAACTGAGACTTCTCCATGCCGCTCGCCCAGCCGCCCCCTGACACCGCTCGCCCCGCCACTCTCGACGCCACTTGCCTCCCTGCTTTCCGCCCTCAACGATGCCTCACCGCTTCATCTTCTTCTCCTCTCTCTCTCTCTCTCTCTCTCTCTCTCTCTCTCTCTCTCTCTCTCTCTGGCGTGCATGTTGTGTCTTCTATGCTTTCACGCGGGTTTTGATTTCTCTTTCTCGTTCTGTTTGATTCGGCTCTCTCTCTCTCTCTCTCTCTCTCTCTGGCGTGCATGTTGTGTCTTCTATGCTTTCACGCGGGTTTTGATTTCTCTTTCTCGTTCTGTTTCTTGTGAAGTGCATAATTCAGGTTTCAGGGACTCAAGGAGCTTCTCTCAGTTGCCTTTCGTGCCGGTAATCTCTGCTGCCCCTCCCTCCGTGTTTTTGCAAAGTGCGTCTACATTCAATGTTGCTTTTTTACGAGCCCTGTGCATTTCGTTTAGAAGAGATTAGTGTGAAGCTGGGATTGCGTTGGCAAGCTTGGATATGGTTTTCTTGAATTGCTTAAAAGAGGTGACTGCAGTGTTATGATTTTTTTCTTGCTTTATCTCTCTTATGCTGGTGGCTGAAATAATTGGTGTTGATCAGTAAAATATTCTCGTAGAATTTACCTTATAGTCTTTGAAGGTATAGATATAAATTTGTCGCAGGTGCTAGACCAAAATTCTCGTTTTTTTTTTTTTTACGTAATTGTGTGAAAAAAGAAGAAGTTTTGCACATGTTTGTTTGTGGTATGCCAATTTAGAAATTCATGTCTTGAAATATTCAAGACATCGTGCCGTATTGGAATTTGAAATTTTCGAGCATATATCTTTCTTTTCCTCCAAGTTCGCTAGAATTTTCATTTTCCTTTGAAGGTATGAGTCTTTTCCTAAATCTAGCTTTGATCCTCCTGCTTAATTGCTGGTAATGTTAGCTACGTCAGGCCTCCATGAACTCTTCATTTTTTAGAAAAACTATTTTATTACATTCTTCCCAATTCTCCACATGAACTCACGTCCACACAATTTCTTTATCAACAAGCTATTGAGGAAATATACAGTTTGACCATACATTCTGTTCGTCTTTATCTGGGTTGATAATTTTATTTTTCTCTGATTCTTTTTGTAGTTTTGTGTATAAACGAGCTAATTGTGGGCACTCTCTTTATAGACGTTTGATTCTTAGAAGTTCCAGTAATTGTAAGTATTCATGTTACAGTAAGAGTAGCAATGAACTAAACTATCGGTATCATTATATGAGTTGCATTGAAATAAATGGGTTCATTGTGGTGTTTCATTTCTAGTTTGCTCTTTATTTTGAAATTTCTAACTACATTTTATTATTGTTGTGTAGTGCAAAGTTAATGTATCAAGATAACACGTCAATGGAGGTGGAGGGATGTGAGGAGATGACTCCGATCACGGAATTGAAATTTTTTGGTGATGAAAATGAAGAAGAGCCATCTCCTGTCATGAGTGCCACAAATAAGGTACTTGTTTCTTGTCTTCCTCCTCATGATAAGAAATATACATTCGAATGTTGGAACCGTTATGCGAGAATCAATGATAAGGATGGAAAAACATATCAAGTGAAGTGCATTCATTGTGGGTCTATGCTTAAGTATCGTGTTGCTAACAATACTTCTGCAATGAGGAAGCACTTGACCATGTGCAAGAAGTTTCCTCGTAATATAGATAAGAGGCAGAAATTCTTTGCATCACAGAATGTAGACATGGCTAGCAAGGTAGGGGGATATTCTAATATTGATAGCGTCTTATCGACATGGTCATTTAATTAAGAACGTTGTGAGCAAATGCTTACTTAGTTCATCATCCTTGATAAACAACATTTTTCCTTGGTCGAGCGTGTTGGATTTCGTGACTTGTCAGTGGGTTACAACCTCTCTTCAAACATTTATCACGTTTTATAATGGCAAAAGATTGCATGAATTTGTATTTCTATGAAAGAACTTGTTTAAAGACTTATTTTGGAAAGATTAATTCTAGGATCGCACTCACGATTGACACATGGAGTTCCATTCAAAATTTGAATTATTTGTGTCTCACTGCACATTTAATTGATGAAAATTAGAAGTTGCATAAAAAAAATCATTAATTTTGTGGTGATGCATAGTCATAGGGGTAGGGAGATTGGGAAAATGGTGAAGAAATGCATTCAGGAATGGGGAATAGAAAAAACATGTGTCTACAATCATCGAAGACAATGCTAGTTCGAATGATGTTGCAATTGACTATTTGATGGAAAAACTTTCCAAAGAAAGGTTATTGATATTAGATGGTAGTGCTTTGCACATGAGGTGCACAGCTCATATATTAAATTTGATTGTGAGAAATGGCTTGATTACGGTACGTGACTCTATTACACGTATTCGAAATGTGGTTAGGTATGTGAAGAGTTCTCCCACGAGAGTCAAAGCATTTCAATCTTTTATTGGAAGTGAACAAATAACTTATAAGGGTTCGGTTATTCTTGACGTTGCCACTAGATGGAACTCCATTTACTTCATGTTAGACACCGCTATCGGAAAAGCTTTAGAAATGATGAAAGAAGACGATCTATCTTTTGCAAGTGAGCTTAATCATGAAATTCCTAAAGATGATGACTGGGAAAATGCTATTATTCTTTCAAAATTTCTAAAAGTATTCTATAATGTCACCAATCGGATGTTGAGGACTTCATATGTTACTTCAAATTATTATTTTGAAGGATAGCTCTTTTGTATAGATCTTTGAAAGATGATCCTAAGCTTTAAGCTATGGGTACGAAAATGAAAGAAAATTTTGACAAATATTATGGAAGCTTGGATAAAGTGAATATGATGGTGTTGATTGTGGTTGTGTTAGATCCTAGAGTTAAGTTGAATTATGTGAGTTTCTAATATAAATAAATTTATGATGATAAATCAAAAATTAAAGAGATGCTTTATAAGGTGAAGGACACATTGGAGTGTTTGTATAAATTTTATGAGTAATATTTTCTTGTTTCAACTGATCGAAATTTTGATGGCCACAATTTGAGTGCAAGTAGCAGTGATTTCAATGCCGATGTGGGTGGTAATGAAGCTATAAAGAAGCATGACACCCAAGCTTGAAAGAAAATATTTTTATACTCGAATGAACAACGGTGCGATGACAACAAATCCGAGCTTGATAAGTATCTTCAAGAAAAAAATGAAAAATTTCTTGATCTTGACCTTTTGATGTGGCGGAAGACTACTAACTCAAAATATAAGATCATTTCTTTGATGGCTTGGGATATTTTGTCTATTCTCGTAATTTTTGTTGCTTTGGAGTCAACTTTTAGTACATTGGGCCATGTGCTTGATGGCTTTCGAAGTTTTTTGACTCCTAAAATAGTAGAAGTTTTGATTTGCACTCAAGATTGGTTGAGAGCCGTTCGTATGCCGATTAATGTTGAAGAGTGCATCGAGAACGTAGAAAAAATTGAGTTGGGTAAGTGATATTTATATTTTTATATATTGTAATTCATTTTATATATCTAATAAGTGAATCTTTTATTTAATCTTTTTTTTTTATATGGATTGTTTTAATGAGGAGATTGTCGTCGATAAATAGAGTTTACCAGTTAAAGCGGAATGAATATATGTGGTAAGGCATCTAATACTTATTTTACACTTCCATTCAATGGCTTTAGTTCTCATGTATGATTGATATATAGTCAAGTTGAGCATTATGGTATGTTCTATTATGTAGGCTCTAGAAGATGTTAGTTTTCATCATGTCCAAGGAGTATTTACACAAATTGCAATGCCAGGCTAACCTACATATGGTGAACTTTCAGTTGCAAAGAAAACGTTGTAATTATAATTGCAAATAACCAATACGCGACACTTCAATTTTAAATTTAAAGCTATTATTAAGTTATTAACTATAATTGTTGTTTCTTTTGATTTCCAATGATCAATTTTGGAATAAATTTTCATGGATGTTTGAGGACCAAAAACTCATATTTCTTTTAATGCTCATACCCGCAATTTTAATGCTCTTGTTTTTATGGTCTAGTTGGTTCTGTGGTGTTATAAATTCCCTGATATAAAGTTCCAAAACAAAATTTATGGTTTAGTGAATTTTGTTCCATTTCAATGCAGATTTTTGCTCCATTTTCTCTCTTTTATCTAGTTGAATTCCTTGTCAAGAATTCCTTTTCCTCTGTTGTTGGTTTTCTTCATTTTGTATTCTATTTGATGAATGACAAGCTTATTTATTGTTGTTGCATTCATTTCCATTTTTTTAAACTAAAAATGAACCTAAAAATAAAGAATCTGTTAGAACTTAGAACCGACCGTAGAACTCGTGATAGGGTAGGTTCCACATTCTTGATTCCGATGGATAGGTTCCGGGTTTTAAATGATGAACTTATATCGGAGGATAGCTTTTAAATTTTAGGCATAACTTATAAGGAACTTAGAACTGCTGACTCTTAGGAACTACAGCTTTCCAAGCCCGCCACTTCAATTTGTTTTTTTTTTTTTTTGGTTGGACGAGCCCGGCACTCGGAGAGAGAGAGAGAGGGAGGTTGTGGTTTTTTCCTTTTGGCTGCTGAAAATCCAAAAGGAATTGGTGAATCTTCGCTTCCCAAACGCACTGAAATTCCCAGTCCGGACACTCATTCTCATCGGCTCTCGCAGTTTTCGTCCGGTAAACCATCTCCTCTCTCCCTCTCGCTCAGTCGCTCGTAGCTCGCAACTTTCCGAGGTGGGTATGGTGGACCCGATCCCGAGTCAGCTGGAAATGATGGGCAGGGAGCTCCAGTGTCCTATCTGGTGAGCCATCCGTACCCGGATGGAAAAGATGAGAACGTGTCTCCGTTTTTGCCCAACAGCAGCTTCTGATGGTCCTGTTCTGTTCGGTTGATTCGAAATTGATAGGATGGATCGACTCGAGACGGATTCATTTCTTTATCTTTGTTTTCTTTTCTTTTTTTTGGGGGTTCGTTCGCATTTGTTTAGCGAGCCTGTCGCATTTGAATTTGAATCAGTGCCAGATGAACTCGTTGAAATGTTTAAAAAAAATGTAGTATGATGAACCCTTTACTTCTTGCTGTTCGGTGATTGGGTTTGCCTATTGGGAGTGCTGATTGCAGTGCTGTCAATCTCTTGCGGGTTGAGCCTGTTTAATTCTGCGGTTTCGCTCCTATGTAATCACGTGTTCTGCAAGTAAGCCAACTATGCCTTGTTTCTCGTCATTGGTTCCTTGGATGAAATGTAGTCATAGATGCATGTTTGGATACTTGACAACCATCTCTCATTGCTCTTGTCCAGCTCAGGCATCATGAAATCGATGAAATCTGGCTCTAATCGTCTGGTTTGTAAGGTGCCCTATCATTGTGGAGTTATGTTTTAATGTTTTCCCTTAATCATATGACATCAATAAATTTTCCAGTCAAGGCGTTTTTGGTCCAACCAGTTTTGCTCTTCATGGTTTTTGATTTCTTTGTGCACAGATTACCAATTTTGTGCAAACCCTTGGGTCAAGTTTCATCTGCCTCTTGGTCTGGACTAAACCAATTCATGGGTGTCGTAGGGGGTTCTGATGTGGACATCGAGCCATATAGAGGAGGAGGTGCTAGGGACCCATTGTCTATTCCTACTGGTTGATTACTCGAGCGCGGGCCAAGCAATTCAGGCAAGTTGTTGGCGTCATGGTTCGTGATCTTTGGCATGGAAATGACCTTGGATCAAATTTTGAAGAATCTTGGAAATCTTGGCGCAATTTGATTATCTGGTCACTAAATAATTGACAAAGTCAATTTATATATATATTTCTTGTTTAAGAATATTTTAGAATATGACGCATTAGATTTTTAGGGTTGGTTTTTAGGGTTTGTGTGGTTGCTAGAAAGTCTATATAAAGGATTTGCCAAATTTCTTTGGGGACAGAGATATATTTTTATTTTTTTTAAGGAAAAGAATTGAAAGGTTCTCTTCTACTGCTCTTTTGAGGATTTGACCTTATCAAGATTCTCTTGTGGCGGTCAATTCGACTTATCGAGCGAGATAGCAAATTCTTTCGCCCGTGGCGTCTATAACGTTGGTTGGTTGACACGCGTTCGTCAACCGGTCACGTTCATACCGAGGTTGCCAATCACAGGTTTGATTGGAGGTCGAGGTTCGCAATTCGCACCATTTGAGCTTTTGTAGAACGATCTTTCCGCAACGATTTACATTAGTTTGGTATCAGAATTTGCTTCTACAAGGTCTATTTATCTTTAATATTCTGTTGATTTTCAGCAATTTGAGATTTATTGAGCTAGGGTTTCGGTTCTAGCTAATTTAGGGATCCGATTACTTTTGTGCTTCCATACGTAGTTGTTTGCTGTTAGTTTTAATTTTTTTTCTAGCACCTTAAATTGTATCTGAGCTCGTCAAAAAAAAGAAAAAAAAAAAGAGAAAGAAAACGCACACAAAAATAAAAAGTGCGCAAGAAAAAAATAGATTCGGCAAAAAAAGAATTAGCCGAACGAAAAAAAAAAAATATCAAGAAGGCGACTCGTTTATTAGTAGACTGAATTGAAACAAAATTAGTAGTGATTTGCATTTCAATTGAAATTTTGAAAGTTGTACTTGTTGGTTTGAAATTGTTACTTGCTGAAACAAAATCAATAGTGATCTAATATTGTCTGATTAGTTTGATTGATTGTCATTAAGGAGTTGAGAGACAGGTTTTAAGTCCAATAAAGAGCTTGTGAAAAGAGAATACGAGAGGAAAAAGGCTAGAGTGTGTAAGCTTAATTGAGGGTGGAAAAAGCCTAGACTTGAGTTAAACACGAGAGGAGTGACAAACACCTTGAGAGTAACACGTGAGGGAGCGATTGGTGAGGATTTTTGTGACTAACGTTTATTTGCAGGTCTAAAATATGTTGCGCGAAGAAAGAGTGAATCAAAGGGAGGTTGACTCCATACGAAGGGATGAAGCGCTCGTGGAAAGCATCCAGCAATTGAGGGCCGTAGTGGAGGAGCTTAGTGGCCGAATGATGGGGAATGTCATGAGGGTTGATGGTGACCGAGAGCTACCCTAGGGAAGGCCACAACATCAGCGAGATGCCTCTAGAATACAACCTAGAAGGCAGCATGATGATGAGGCCGACATGAAGGATGATCGAGATGCTTAATTTGGAAGGTGGACTGGAGCCCGAGGGTTTAAACACCGAGAAGATAATGAACTTGGTAATATTAAGATGAAGATTCCTTCTTTCCAAGGGAAGAATGATCCCAATACTTATCTAGAATGGGAGAAACGTATGGAGATGGTATTTGATTGTCAACGATACTCCGAGCTCAAAAAGGTAAAAATTGCAGCTGTTGAATTTACTGATTATGCTATAATTTGGTGGGATCAACTTGTGACTAGTAGGAGGAGCAATGGTGAAAGACCGATAGAGACGTGGGATGAGATGAAAGCAGTGATGAGGAGGCATTTTGTACCAAGTCATTACCACTGAGATTTGTTTTAAAAGTTACAAAATCTCACACAAGGCAATAAGAGCGTGGAAGAGTATCACAAGGAGATGGAGATTGCCATGATCCGTGCTAATGTGATGGAGGATCGTGAGGCCACAATGTCAAGATTTTTGAGTGGTTTGAGCCGAGACATAGCAAGGGTGGTGGAATTGCAACACTATGTTGAATTGGAGGAATTGATGGACAAAGCCATCAAAGTTGAGCGGCAATTGAAGTTGGACTGAAATTATAAAAGTGGAGGAGGTTCAAATCAGAATTGGAGATTTAATTGGAAGAGAGATGATAAGCCAAATTGGAGAGGAAATAACACCAAAACTGAAACCTCAAAGGAGAAGGAGAGAGACGGTAAAGTTGGAACGAATCCGGCTTCAGATAAAACCGAAAACCCTAACACTAGAACTCGTGAGATTAAATGTTTTAAGTGTTTGGGCAGAGGTCATATGGCAAATCAATGTCCTAATAGGAGGGTGATGATCATGACTGGACATGGTGTTATTGAGTCCGAAAGTGAAAGGGAAGAAGATGATGATGAGATGCCACCATTGGAGGATTGTAGTGATGGAGAAGTGGCTATAAAATGAGACTTATTGGTGGTTAGGCGTTCTCTGAGTGTGCAAGTAAAGGAGGAGGAGCATCACCAACAAAGAGATAACTTGTTTCATACAAGATGTGTGGTGAATGGTAAGATTTCATACAAGATGTGTGGTGAATGGTAAGATCTGTAGTATGATAATTGATGGAGGTAGTTGTGCGAATGTGGCAAGTTGTACTACGGTGGATAAGTTGGGTTTGAAAACGACAAAGCACCCTAGGCCTTATAGACTTCAATAGTTAAATGATAGTGGTGAGGTGAAAGTATCGAAGCAAGTTCGAATTCCATTTGAGATGGGGAGATACAAGGACGAGGTAGAGTGTGATGTTGTACCTATAAAAGTGGGTCATATCTTACTTGGAAGACCATAGCAATATGATCAAAAGGTACATCATGATGGGTCTACTAATCGTTATTCATTGGTGATGAATCAAAGACTTATACCTTGGTACCAATGACACCTAGTGAGGTGTATCAAGATCAATTAAAGTTACAACAAGAAGCCGAGAGAGAGAGAGAGAAAATGTGAGAAATCCGAGGGCTTGCGTGGTGTGTTTGAGACGCAAGGAAAAGGAGAGGCCGAGAGAAAGATTGTGGTAAAAAACGAGGGAAAAGAAGAGAGGAAAGAAAATAGGCAAAATAATTTTTATGCAAAATCAAGTGAAGTGAGGAGAGCTTTAATTCTAGATCAACCAATGCTTGTACTTGTGTACAAGGAGGTTTTGTTTTCTACTAACAATCTTGACCCAAGTTTGCCTAGTCCTATTGTGTCTTTATTGCAGGAATTTGAAGATGTCTTTCTTGATGAATTTCCTGAAGAGATACCACCGATTCGAGGCATAGAACATCAAATTGATTTGATTCATAGTGCGCCATTACCTAACCGACCCGCATATTGAAGCAATCCTGAGGAGACAAATGAACTTTAACGGCGAGTTAGCGAACTATTGGAAGAGGGTATGTGAGAGAGAGTCTTAGCTCGTGCACTGTCCCTATTTTGTTGGTGCCAAAGAAGGATGGAACTTGGCGAATGTGTATCGATTGCCGAGCAATCAATAATATTACGGTAAAGTATCGACATCCTATTCCTAGGTTAGATGACATGTTGGATGAGTTGCATGGTTCTTGCATTTTCACTAAGATTGATTTGAAAAGTGGCTATCATCAAATTAGGATGAAAGAAGGTGATGAATGGAAAACTGCATTTAAGACCAAGTATGGTATATATGATTGGTTAGTCATGCCATTTGGATTAACTAATGCACCAAGCACGTTTATGAGATTTATGAATCATGTTTTGCGTGCTTTCATTGGTCGATTTGTGGTTGTCTATTTCGATGACATCTTGATATATAGCCGAAGTCCTGATGACCATATTGAGCATGTGCAAGCTATCTTGCAGGTTTTAAGGGCCGAGCAATTATACGCTAATCTAAAGAAGTACTCTTTTGTTACTAACAAATTAGTATTTTTAGGATTTGTTGTTAGTGCTGATGGTATATAGGTTGATGAAGAAAAGGTCAAAGCAATCCGTGAATGGCCAATGCCTAAGACCATAGGAGAGGTGCGAAGCTTTCATGGATTGGCGAGTTTTTATCGACGATTTGTGAGAAATTTCAGCACCATTGCCGCACCTTTAACTGAGGTTATCAAGAAGCACATGGATTTCACGTGGGGAGAAGAGCAAGAGAAAGCATTTAATCTGCTAAAAGATAAGTTAACTAATGCTCATTTGTTATCTATGCCGAATTTCAGTGCTACTTTTGAGATAGAGTGCGATGCTTCTGGTACAGGAATTGGAACCGTGTTGATGCAAGGAGGGCGTCCCATAGCTTATTTCAGCGAAAAATTGTGTGGAGCAACATTGAATTATCCTACCTATGATAAGGAGATGTATGCTTTAGTGCGAGCTTTGGAGACTTGGCAACATTATTTATGGCCTAAGGAGTTTGTGATCCACACTGACCATGAGACCTTGAAGTACTTGAAAGGGCTACACAAGTTGAATAAAAGACATGCCAAATGGCTGGAGTTCATCGAGACTTTTCCATATGTGATCAAGTACAAGAAAGGTAAGGAGAATGTGGTAGCCGATGCACTTTCTCGAAGGTATGCGATTCTAATTAATTTAGAAGCAAAGTGTTTAGGTTTTGAGCATATGACTTATATACTAATGATGATGACTTTGAGAGTATTTGAAGCATGTGAACATACTGCATTTGATAAATTCTATAGGCGTGAAGGTTATCTTTTCCGTGAAAATAAACTATGTTTGCCTAAGTGTTCTTTGCATGAATTGTTGGTGCGAGAAGTGCATAGTGGTGGTTTAATGGGGCATTTTGGCATTAATAAGACTTATGAAGTGCCGCATGAACATTTTTATTGGCCACATATGAAGAGAGATGTCACACGTGTCTGTGAGAGATGCATTGCTTGTAAGCAATCGAAGTCTACAACTAAACATCATGGCTTGTATACACCATTACCTATTCCAACGTATCCTTGGACTGATATTTCTTTGGATTTTGTGTTAGGATTTCCTAGGTCTAAGTATGGTAGAGATTCTATTTATGTGGTTGTTGATCGGTTTTCAAAGATGCCTCATTTTATACCTTGTCATAAAACCGATGATGCATCTCATGTTGCTAATTTGTTCTTTAAGGAGGTTGTACGTTTGCATGGCATGCCTAGATCGATTGTTTTAGATCGAGATTCTAAATTTCTTAGCTACTTTTGGAAAACATTGTGGAAAAAACTAGGAACACGGTAGTTATTTTCTACTACTTGTCATCCACAGACCAATGGTCAAACCGAGTTAGTTAATAGAACTTTAGGGGTATTGTTGCGTACTATTATTAAAAAGAACATAAAATCTTGGGAAGATTGTCTGCTACATGTTGAATTTGCATATAATAGGAGTATGCATTCTGCTACTAAATTTACACCATTTGAGGTTGTCTATGGTTTTAATCCATTAACTCCATTAAATTTAACCCCTTTACCTGTTGATGAGCGTGTGGATTTAGATGGAGCAAAGAAAGCTGAATTTGTCAAGGCATTGCATGAGAAGACACGCACAAATATTAAGCGCAAGACTGAGCAATATGCAAGGCAAGCCAACAAAGGGCGCAAGGAAGTAGTGTTTGAACCCGGCGATTGGGTTTGGGTTCATATGCACAAAGAGAGATTTCCTGAGCAGCGACATTCTAAGTTATTACCGTGAGGGGATGGACCATTCGTGGTTTTAGAAAGAGTTAACAATAATGCCTACAAGCTTGATCTTCCAGGTAAGTATGACGTTAGTGCCACATTTAATGTTTCTGACTTGACTCTTTTCGATGCCGGTGATGATTTGAGGGCAAATCCTTTGCACAGGGGAGGGAATGATGTGGACATCGAGCCATATCGAGGAGGAGGTGCTAGGGACCCATTGTCTATTCCTACTGGTTCGATTAGTCGAGCGCGGGCCAAGCAAGTCAGGCAAGCTGTTGACGTCATGGTTCGTGATCTTTGGCGTAGAGATGACCTTGGATCAAATCTTAAAGAATCTTGGAAATCTTTGCACAATTTGATTATCTGGTCACCAAATAATTGACAAAGTCAATTTATATATATATATATATATATATATATATATATATATATATATATATATATTTCTTGTTTAAGAATATTCTAGAATAGGAATATTCTAGAATATGACGCATTAGATTTTTAGGGTTCGTTTTTAGGATTTGTTTGGCTGCTAGAAAGCCTATATAAAGGATTTACCAAATTTCTTTGGGGACAAAGATATTTTTTTATTTTTTTTAAGGAAAAGAATTGAGAGGTTTTCTTCTACTGCTCTTTTGAGGACTTGACCTTATCAAGATTCTCTTGTGGCGGTCAATTCGACTTATTGAGCGAGATAGCGAATTCTTTCGCTCGTGGTGTCTATAACGTTGGTTGGTTGACACACGCTCGTCAACAGGTCACGTTCATACCGAGGTTGCCAATCACAGATTTGATTGGAGGTTGAGGTTCGTAATTCGCACCATCTAGGCTTTCGTAGAACGATCTTTCCGCAACGATTCACATCAGGTTCTGTGGGCCTCTAGGGAGCAGGGTTCCAATGTACGTGCCCCTGGATCATAAAAAAATAAAAACAAAGAAAAATCTTAGCGACTCCTAAATTTGATGAGAGAAGGGACTGTTCTCGACTTATAAATTGTTCAACATATTACAAAGTTTTGTGAGAACTAACCCTTCAAATTTCCCAAATCAAAAGTGCTGCACCTTTGGATTCCCTGAGAAGGCTATAATAGCAATGGAGAAAATTGGAGTATTTGAACTGTTAAAGTGTATGCAGTAAGAGGAATGAGGTACTTAGCCATGCAAAGATTCTTAGATCCCAAACTTTGGTCAATATTTTGCAGTTCATTAATAAACAAGCACATTCTGAATTGTAAAACTATGACCTTTTTATGTCTCAAAATCTGGAAATTCATGATGCATAGGCTGTCTTCCTTCTTTTGTTGCATTTGATGTTCTCTTATGCTAAATTTGTCTTGTTCCAATGTATGTGCCCCTGGATCATAAAAAAAAAAAAAAAAAGAAAAATCTTAGAGACTTCTAAATTTGATGAGAGAAGTGACTGCTCTCGACTTATAAATTGTTCTACATACTACAAAGAGTTGTGAGAACTAACCCTTCGAATTTCCCAAATCAAAAGTGCTGCACCTTTGGATTCCCTGAGAAGGCTATAATGGCAATGGAGAAAATTGGAGTACTTGAACTGTTAAAGTATCTGCAGTAAGAGGAATGAGGTACTTAGCCATGCAAAGATTCTTAGATCTCAAATTTTGGTCAATATGTTGCAGTTCATAGATAAACAAGCACATTCTGAATTGTAAAACTATGACTTTTTTTATGTCTCAAAATCTGGAAATACATGATGCATAGGCTGTCTTCCCTCTAGAGTTGCATTTGACGTTCTCTTATGCTAAATTTGTCTGGTTATACAGAGGTTCACCCAGCTCCGCACATGGACAGCTTGGTAAGCATATACAAGAACATTGAAGTGGCTTCAGGAATAAACGTTTTTGTCAGCCAAAATGCAGCGCCCGATAAATTATCAGGTGATGTTTCTTTTTGGTGATTCATTCTTGACACAAATGATTAAACTGTGTAATCTTGGACAATGCAAAAGAGTTTAATGCATGTTTGACATAAATAGCATTTCTAATCAGCTTCTTTTGGAGGCTGCTGTAGAGTAAATTTATGACATCTTATAGATAAAGGTTGTATTCTTGTGCTGATACTTTTTGCATCATGCTTGTTCTCCTGATTTATTATATATTCATTCATGTCAAACTACAGATGGGGAAAACCAACTAGAGCATTGTGATGTTAGGGTTAATGGAGATGTTGAAGTGTCTGGTTACGAAGCATCAGAGGGCAAAAGGACATCCAAAAAGAAAGCACCAATAAAAACAAAAAGAAGAGTCCAACGTGATAATATCCAGTCCTAGTTGTGTATGACCTTCCTTTCCAAAAAAGAAGAGGGTCCAGGTGCCGCAATATCCTTCTGCTAAATCTTCGCTGTGTCTGCCAAATCCTAAAGCTGGATTATGTGAAACTAAAGACAATGAGAAGAACACTTTGGCTTCAGCAAAGCAGAAGCTAGCACTGAATGAAAAGGGAGAGCCGTCAGTTTTGCCCTTTTTCTGGTTGAGGGAGGAAGAAGATGCTGAGAAGCTGACTCAATCTTCTGACAATGAATGGCTCACGGGCATGTCACCTCCTGATGTTCCTTCTTTCAGTGATATGAAGGACTCAGATGATGAGTTGTCCTTTAAGTTGACTATTGAGGTTAGTTTCCATCACTCTATTAAAATTCATCTAACTTATCAAATGTTTTATCTCATCGTAGCAGGACATTTGGTGAATGTGGTTCTTGATCATAATTAGAACTGTATGTGTAATCATCTTTTAAGTTGCTGACTGCAAATAAACTTATATCTCAACATTTTGCACGAACTTCACTAGTTATGGAAAACTCTTAGTGATATCACCTTCTGATTTTACTACAACCTCTATGTTTAACAACTCAAACTCATTCTTGCAGGAGGCGCAGTTGCCTCGATTCCAGAGTTAATATCATTTGAACAATAGATTATTGGACTTAAGACTTTCTCAATTACCTCACCCTTAGACACAAATTTTGCAGGGAAACAATAATGGTAATCCTGTGGCCAGAGAATTTTACGACAGTGAGATGTTTGAATGGACACAAAGACCTTGCTCCCCTGAACTTTGTTCAAGTCCCAATAAAGTTCAGGTATCGATCAGGCCATGTTTTGTGTGCTAATTAGATTCATGATTTCTCTGTGTTTATTTTGTAGATTGTGACATTTTCGGTTTGGTGCAGGTAACTGGTAGTAAGAAAGATTTCAAGGAAGCCTCACAACAAAAAGTTGTTATTCAAACAAATAGAAATTTAGATAATCGAATCGGTACTGATGATGTGCAATCCCCAAATTTCCCTTCTGCATCAATGACTGAGAATAATCATATGAGGAAAGTTGCATCCAAAAAGAGATGCAGAAATAGGAGTGGAAAGTCCCAGATGAACTCTAGACAGGCAATACCAAACACAGTCCTGCAGCTCGTCTTAGTTCAAATGAAACATTTGAAACCTGTTATGAACAGCTATCATGGCATAGTGATGAAGATATGTTGACCGAAAAAAACAAATTGAAAAAAAGTAAGAAATCGGGTTCTGTTAGTGGTCAAATTAAGACAACAGATGGAGATGGCTCTGCTGAGATTCCAGGCAAGGGCTGCAGTGTCACTGAAGTAGCTGAGACTCCAGCTTCGAAACAGGATAATGATGACGATACTAGCTCTTTTAAGACTGGAAACAACCACAGCCTTGACCTTCCATTCCAGAAAGGTCATCTTATGATGTTGAATGAAAGAAAGCCGATATCTGCAGGAGAGAGAATCAATTTTGAAGGGCCCGCCATCCAAGACCTAGCCAGCGAAAACTTGGTGCACAACTCATCCCTTTCAACTTCTCCGTTGGTGAATCTCAAAGAGTCGTCTACAGTGAGAAATAAGGATGACAACAATGAGGGAATGAAGTCTGGAATGTTGCTAACAGAGGATCGAGGATTGAGACCAATGGATAGTGAGAAATGTAATTCTTTGGTAATCTTAGATGCTGGGGTGGATGATGGGAATCCAGAGGTTGGTGATAATGCCCAGGTTGAGGAAGCTCAAACAAATCATGACGTGAGAGCTGCAGCTGAGTTTCCAATAGCTGAGAAACTTCAAGATTCAGATGAAATGGTTTTGCGAAAATGTGGGACCATTCCCTGGGACGTCCAGTGTGCTTTCTGCCAGTCATCAGAATGCTCAGAGGTCCATTTGCTTTATTTTTCATGCAACTTTTATTTTGTGGGTTGATCTGGAATGGAATGCCTTAGACTCGGAAGCTCAAAATGCTACATATGCAATGTACAATGGCAGGCTTCAGGGGAGGTGGTCCACTACGGTAATCGGAGCCTGTTCCTGCAGATCTAGGATCATACATTTTACACAAGAATTGCACTGAATGGTAAGAAACACTTGAAATATGACAAAAATGCAATCACCTTCCAGTTTACATTTATATAACGAGCCAAAAAATCTGGTTAATGGATGTCAAAAGGAACGTCTTGATGGTGATCATATCATATGTTTCTGCATCCTTCCATCTTTAAATTATATTAAAACAGCTGTTGCACAAGCCTCAAACTTCAAAATTGTGACTGTCTTGTATCAAAGATGGCTATTAGTTTTGATGTGGCTGAGCTTAAAGAGGAGGAACTATACATGTGCAGGGCTCCTAACGTCTATTTTGTGGATGGTAAAGCTATTAATCTTGAAGCTGAAGTACTCAGGAGTCAAAGAATAAAATGTTGGTGCCGTGGAATCAAAGGGGCAGCTCTTGGATGCTGCACGAGTTTTCATCTCACTTGTGCCATGAAGATCCCCCAATGTAGATGGGATATTGTAAGTTTCACAGATGCACTCATAATTTGTATACAACATTTGGTTGGGGACAACTTATATCTTAACACAAATGTTCTTATTTTTCTGAAATTCTTATTGAAACAGGTTAATTTTGTTCTATTGTGCCCGCTTCACTTTTCCTTCTAGATTACCTATTGAAATTCCTAGACCTCTAGAGATGAAGAGTTCTTCAGAAGAAGAGTATGCTAACATTCTTAACAAGTTTGATTTAATGACCTATTTTTGGGTAACATTATGAGCCTGATGAGATGGCTTATGCATAACTTTGACAGGTAATCACAACTTCTTCATGATGAAAATGACGAGAAGCATCAGCATGGCCCAATCTCGAAGCAGATCTATCATGGATCTCAGGACAAAATAGTTCTGTGTTGTTCATCTTTAACAAAAGCTGAGAGGGTAATAAATTATTGATGGATTTGAGGCTTTTGATAATTGAATGTATCATTTAGGATTATTGAAAGTCATTGATCCATGAACTTCAGTAAGCGGTTTCTCAATTTGGGAGGGCATCCAGAGCAACGGTAGTGCAAAAATGGAATCCAACTGTGACCTATGTGATTGCATCAACAGATGAAAATGGAGCTTGCAAAAGGATGGGGCAAGTGGACACTGAGTGTTGAATGTCAGTATAGAACTGTAAACATTAAATATAGTATTCAGATTCTAGTATATCAGTCCGTGGTGTGTTTATGTTGCTAAGGCTAGTGTCTTTTGCGTTCATGTGTGCAGGGATAAAAGCTTGCATGGAAACTAGTGTCTTTTGTGTTCATGTGTCCAGGGATAGAAGCTTGCATGGAAGCAATGGAACATGTAAATGAGGAGTGATATGAAATTAATGTTGACATTCACGGAATGAGGAATGGTCCTCGACTCGGAAGACAGAGTCAATAACATGGTGGGCTTCTATTTCACTCAACTGCATCATCTGTTTGACTATTTTTAGTCATCTAATATTCTCAGACATTACATTATAAAATTTTTGTTGGCTCTTCCATTGATATTCCCCTCAACTATATTTGAATACTTCTCTGATGAAATCTGGCATTCTATAGTAAGAGGAGTTGCATGTGTCATAATGCAATCCGCCTGAAGTAGCTGCCACTGTAAACTGTCATGGTAGCATAACTGCGCAGCGCAGTATCGAAGGGTGTCACATGTTTGTCTTGCAGTGAGCATTTCAATGAAAAGTCATCGGGCTTGAAAGTCCCATCATCCAATTTGATTATCTAACCTAGTAATCGAAATGACTTGAACAATTCAGTTCCCACGTGAACTTTCACTATTAATGTGCTCATTTTATGCATGCTCATGCTATGCTATGGAATTCAAATATAGCATCTTATCATTCATGCATGTGGATTGTGGATTGGCATCTAATTTTGGTTGGTTTTCTCCTATGCAGCAACCAAAACTATTTGACGGGCTTAAGTTCTATTTCATTGGAGATTTTGATCCTTCATACAAATGATAGCCCCCTGATCTTGTAGTTGCCACCGGAGGCACTATGCTTCACAGAAAGCCCACTCCTTGCGATGAGCTAGCCCCCTTACCACCATCCATCCCTTCAACTTTCATAATATACAGCCTTGAGATGCCAGATAAGTGTGGTCTGAGCAGGGATATTATCATCAAGCACAGGCTCTCTAGTACAGAGGCTTTCACTAGATCATCAGGAGCAAAAGTGGCCAGCAACTCATGGCTTTTGGATTCCATTGCAGCTTGCAAGTTAGAAGATTTCTGATGAAAATACTCCTTGTTTGTAACTTAAAGAGCTTGCCCAATCCTCATAGCTCTTTCTTTTCATCATAAACAACAAAGCGAATGGATCAGGGCTCTTTTGTAGAACTCATTTTCGAAATGAAAGGTCCATATTTTTCGGCATTGATATGATAGACGAGCACTTTCGCCATTTTATATTCTTTAACTTCCTTTTTATGCTCTTTAACTTGTTAAATTTGCAATTCCCCCCTTTGATTATCTTAACTTCTTGTATACTAGTGATTGCTAAACTTGGTGAATTTGCAAGAATCCTTCTCTTTGGGTATCTTTAAGTTCCTGTAAAGTGCTGCTCTCAGAAGGATATCTAGTCAGGCTGTCTAAGGACTACAGATCCATGTGGATGGGAAGTTCTTTTGATTGATCGCGACTTGATTTGCAACAATTTCTATTGTGGGTACTGCCTCAGGTTAGTACACTGATATTTTAGCTTGACAAGAGGATTCCCATGAATCCGTACCCCAAACTGAGCTTAAGCTGGTTTGATTGTTGGTCTAATTCCCAAGTTTCTTGGTTGAATAATCAGGATACTTGCCCTCGGGACATTCAGCTTGCTTCACATCTTTTCTGGAAAAGAGCTCAACCAATTGATGCAAGGCAAGATTTCCTCAACCACCTTGTTTAAACTAGTTTTTGACATTTTCTTGGATTCAGGATACGTTTTTATTTAGGTTCTTTATTCATCATTGGTAGGGGTGGAAAATGGATGGGTCGGGTTGGGTATGTGTCGGGTCAAAAATGGGTCGATCTATATTTGACCCATTTAACCTGTTTTGACCCATACTCTTGTAGTGTAAATCTAGTGACCCATACTCGACCCGACCCATACCCAACCCAACTTGTATTGCTAAAACCTATTAATATTCTAGGAAAACCCACTTCTACTATTGTTAACTAGATTAAAACTTCAAATTAAATTAAAAATAGTAAATAAAATTAAAAAAGTTAAAAAAATCTATAAATTGAAATATTTATAAAAAATTAGACTATGCACATGCTTCTCTTATTTGAAGTGAATTTATCATTGAATAACTAAAAACTATAAAATGAAGCAATTTTAACTAAACCTAAAAAAGCTCATTTTTATGATTTTTTAATTAAAAAAAAAAGTATTGTTTAAACATTTTATGCAATACAAATTTTTTAACAATTTTTATGCAATACAAATTTAATGGAAATTTTTTATAATTCTTTTATAAATATTTTTTAAAAAATCGAAATTTTAATTTTTAAATATAATTTGTAATTATTTTAATTTTTAAAAATATAATTTTTATAATTTTATTTTTAAAAATATAATTTTTAATTTTTAATAATTATTTTTTCTTTTTCTCTTTTCTTTTTTCTTCTTCTTCGACCGGCCGCCAGCCACGACGATGGTGACGGCCGGCCACAGCAAAGATCGAGCTCGCCGGCGTCAGGCAAGGCTCGATCTCGCCGATTTGGTGAGGCTGACACCCACCTGACGCCGGCGAGCTCGAGTCTCGCCAAATCCAACCTCGTCGGTCATCGGCGAGGCCGAGCCTTGCCGGGCCGGCGTGGCCGAGCCTCACAGGATCTAGTGAGACTCGAGCTTGCCGGCTTCGAGCAAGGCTCGATCTCGAGCTCGCCGGCCGAGCAAGGCTCGATCTCGTCGATTTGGCGAGGCCGAGGCCCCGCCCGACGCCGACGAGCTCGAGTCTCGCAAGATCCGGCGAGGCTCGAGCCTCGCCAGTCGTCGGCGACACCCCGGCGAGCTTGAGCCTCGCTTGGCTTGTCGCTAGAAAAGAAAAAAAAAATTGAAATATGAAAAATAATTATAATTTTGATTTTTTATAAAAAAACATTTTTATAAAGTTAAAAAAGACTATGGGTTTAAACTTTAAAGTGGGTTTCCTAATAACTCATTTAGACCCATTTCTTTTTGTAATTTACTTTCTTAGACCAATTTCTTACTCATATTTAACTTTCACTTGATCCATATATGACCCATTTAACTAAAAATGGGTCATAATATGGGTTTATGACCCATTTTGCCAGCTCTAATCATTGGTAGGTATTTTCCTGGTAGGAGTCTTATTAGGTCTTGCCAAAAAATAAGGCCCAGGGCAAGAGTTTTTTTTATAAGTATGATCGATTTGATTATTAAATATTGCCTATCTAGCGTTTCTTCCTTCTCATTTGGATTTGGTATCTTTTTTCTTTCGGCTTTCTCTACATTACTATATGATTTTTCCTTACATCTCATCCATTTTGGACCCATCTTGCTACGCGCTTCTATTTTACCATATTTGGTATCAAAGCCTTGTTTAATGTGCAACCCATCGCAAAATGACTATCTCAGAAATTTGAAGATTTATTTTCCATGGCTCTTTCAATATTCATGAAATTTGATTGGAAGTTGTGATTATTACGATTTTGTTATTTATCAAGTTTATTACTGTAACTTCAATTGTCAAAGTTGTTGTGAATATCATGACAATTACTTACATCGCAATTCTCAAGAAAATCAACCATGTCAGGATGTTGAATTTCAAGATCTCTGTTCTAAAGCCCTTAATGTGTGTCACAATGTCCAATACAAATTTAGAAGATTTTCATAGTGGTTATCAAAGAAAATATTTGTACTATTTTAATTCCTCTTTAGAGACAGACCAAAAAAAATAAAAATCCTCTTTAGATCCTTTTGTCTCCTAGATTTCAACTCAGACTTGAAAAATTGTAAATAAATTGGTCATATTTGCGAAAATTGATAAACGATTCCCCTAAGATTGCACAGGGTCTTGAGGCTTGAATCTTCAAACTCGATTGGCCCGAATCAAGTCGTAGCGACCAAAATAAGTAGTCAAGTTTTTGGCTCTCAACGCGGAGCCTAAATAAGAAAATTAAATGAAAAAAAAAAAAAAGTATGCCAAATCCTCGATATTGTCAAGTAACCAGATTGAAATAGGAAACAAACTGGTAAGGTGGTCGGGACGATCTTGTCCTGCATCCGTCTAACCTTGTGTTTTTTCGATTCATTTTCTGGCTGAATAGTTGGCTTGGAGGCCCTCTAGTTTATACTTTTGATGCCACATCATTTCCCCATGGGCACCACCACGTCAGCATATCTCACGTGGAAATTGGCTGGCTCATTTTCGAGCATTTTTTAAGACTTGATTATATTTTTTAATATTTTAGAACTCAATTACACTTTTGTTATAAGTTTTAGGACATTTGGCACACTTATTTTCAAGTTCTCTTTTGATTGATCATTGTCAATTTAAAAGTCCATGAGTGGATTTTTTAGAGTATAGGGGTGCTAATGAAAGCTATAATAAAAGTATATGGTCGTAAACAAATGTGATGACCAATCTAAGTCAGAGGTAGTTATAGATGCTTTAACAAAATTTCACAAGAAAATAGTTGGAAAAATCTTTGAAGATTGAATCAGGTCCCAAGAAGAAATTTCATGTTTGAAATTTGAAATTGCTTCATATCTCAAATTTGATGATGCTTTGATCCAAAAATACAACTGTAAGAGATGGTTGTGAATACATAATTCTAAAATATTGTAAATATAAGGTCGTTATATCACTATAACATACATAATTAGTTTTTAATCAATCGTATCATTTTTCCACAAAGTTTAGTACCATGTACAATAATTTATGAAGTTAAGCTAACAAATTTCAATTAATTAACATTGAGAAATATATATATAAGAAGACATTAAATAAATTATGCCATTAAATTTCGATGATTTTTTCTCCAGAAAAACGTATAATTTTAAAGAATCATTTAATTTTTAACTTTTGCAATCCTTACCGCATATATGTCCACTCGTTTAGGGGTAATTGGTTCACTCTTGGAACTAGGAATAGACCTTGTGACTCCTGCTTCCGATATTGGATTGGGAGCTGGCCCATTTTATGTTTTCGTATAAAAAATCAATTCTTATAGTAAAATATAAAAATTGTACCATTGCACCAGAAAAATAGATTTTGATTAAATGGTTATATTGTTGTTTGTTCATCTTGAAAATGATGGTCGATTCCTAATAGATGCAAAAATATGTATATTTTCTCCAAGAGGTTTCAAAACTAGCTTAGGAAAGTGGTAGTTCTTGCCTTGAAACTAGGAACCAAATTAGTCCTAAGCCGGTTCTGGGTTCACGTAGCAGTGAATCAAATCGATTCTCCCTCAAAATGGCCTCGAACCGGTTGATCCAGGCCGATTTAGTCTATTTTTTGAGTTAAACTGGACCTGCCTACACTCATTACCTTGGAAAGTTTCGGTGAATCTTTCTTTACAATCTACTCGGGTGGGCTTCTTTTGACGAAGCGGGTCACAAGTTGATCCTAAGAAAGCTCCAACAATAAAAACTGTATTTCTCAATAATGTTTTATTCTTTTATAAATTTCCTAAAGAATGTTTGACAAGTAGCTATTAATACATGCTGATAAATTGAGTTTTGATTGGGGGTAAGCATGGTCCGAGTTGGGCCGGTTCACCCCCTAACCCTAGGAGCAACCTGCATAGTGTTGCTCCTCAATTTTCAAGACCAAGGACCGACCCTATTGATCCTTGGACCGAGGACCAGACTGACCCAATGCTTTTGGTCTGGTTCTAGGGTTAACCCGAAATCAACCAATAATTTTTTTGTTTCCTTTTTGTACTTCTTAAAAGGCGACCGAGGATAGGACCGATCTAATGGGTTTGGCGACGAGCAAGGTCAATGAAGAGCGGCAAGCAAGGCAAGCATTAAGCGGCGAGCGGTGTGAGCAACCAGAAGTGAGTGAGGCGAGTGTCGGGCGGTGAGCAAGGAAGTTATTTCTTTCGATATTGGCAAATTAAAGACTAAGAGGACAAAGAAGACAAAAGAGAACGAGTACCGGAGGCTAGAGGAGGATACCATAAGGAGTTGTTTATACTATTTTAGATACCGTGAGGACTCCTCACAAAGAAATATATGTAAATTATAGCTATTGATGCTTTGTAAAAGACATTAAAAGTCTAAACTATTAAATAATAGTGTAAAATTACTTAAATTCCTCACTAAGGAGCCGTTTAATGCTGTTGACGCCTTTTGACTTAGAGAAAAATATAAAAAAATTATAAATAATATATTATATATAATATAAAATATATTATATATATTATATATAATATATACGGTTAGGGTCCGCGAGTTGGACTGACCTTAAACTTTCAGGACCGAGGACCAATTCGCACAATACTAGTTAAGGGATCCTAGGACCAAGGGCCAACCTAGTCCTCCTAGTTACTGGACTAGGACAAGTAGGGTTGGGCTGGTCTAAGGTCAATCTAGGATCGGTCCAGGGTTGACCCTAGACTAATGCTCACCCCTAGGTAAAATTCTATCTTATAATGGACATCTTTTATTAATTTATAACTATTTCTAAAACTTGGTCATTAGATTTTGTAGCTTTATTAGTAAGCATTCACCAATTTTTCAAACGAAAGATAAGTAGTCTCTTGTTATGAAGTATGAAATATCGGAAGATACATTCTGTTGCCAAACTCATGGGAATTAACATTCTTCATATATTTGTATGAAATTCTTCCCTTCAAGAATAAAATTTATTTTCAACAGTAAATTTCATATTTGCACAAATATATATTTCTCTTCTAGACAACATGTTAAACATACCTCTGTTCAAATATTTAATGGTATTTTATGTTACATTTAGTGAAAATAGCCTCTTTCTTATGCTACTCCTGATTTCTAATATTCCTCCACTCATAGACACAAAAAAAAAAAAAAAAAGAAGTACAACATAATGTTTGAGTTGTAAGTTTAAGCAATAGCGAGAGGTTAGTTTATTTCATTGAAATAATACGTGTGTTTTAGATAGTGCCAGTAATTAGTGTTTTTTTCACATTGCATGAGCTAACACCTCTTTACAAAATATTGTGTTTGAATTTCAAACAGACATATCTCTCCAAATTAAATGCTAGCTTAGATTACATTTGTTATGCCAATGACAAATACATATTCCTCCAATCCTAGACAAAATTAGCCCCATCAATCAGCATTATTTAACAAGGTTTGATAGAATATTTTAAATATTAAACCACATCATCATTTAACAGCTTAAACTTTTGGAACAGTTGAAACAGTTGATTCCATTGAATCTCACATTGTATTAGAGCTGGAACTCATGAGTTCAAATCTTTTTAGGCTCATTTGCTTCTCTACTTAAATGTGTCCGTGAAAAAACACATTCTTCATACTTGGAAGGACAAACATAAGTAACTTAAGACTATTTTTCTTTTTAAAGATTAAACGTTGGCAATTATTGTCAAAACAGTAACATAAAAGGGGCTTTTGATATATCAATAATAATTTACATCCATACGTGCTTAGTGTTGGAGAAATCTCCGTGAAGTGTTTTGAAGCTGACAAAATGTTTCCATCCGTCTAGTCTAAAGATTTGCAGACTCTGACATTTAAAGTCTGAAGACCTCCGGACTGCCAGACTCAAGACTCAAAGTCTATCCTCATTGACAGTTTCTAATCCGTTGAAGAAGGTCTATCTAGAACTGGATGCTTCATTAAGGATGTGACCTTATCGACTGGAAAAGATCTCTTGGCTGGATATGACATAATGGAATCATTTATTTGATCATGATTGATTCGGAGATTAAGGATCCGATGATTGGCGAAATATTCTTGGAATGTTCTACTTATGGAAACCAAGATCCTGATTGTATGGGCGAACATGATTGATGGGCTATCGACATGTTCCTTTAATAGCTCGAATGATCTTCCTAATTGATTCCGTCCAACGGGTAGATTGGAGGAATTCCTTTGGTAAGTGCCAACGAGTATGATGGCATAAAGGAGTATATAAGGAAGACGTTCTAGTTGTTCGAGAGTGTGCACGATAGAAGAATTCCAAAGTCTGAAGCTCCTTGTTCTTAGTCAATTCATTTGAGCAAAATCTTGTATGCAAAAGAGAGTCTATATTCGTGAGAAACCTTAAGGTAGTGTAGTAGAATATCTACACTGTGGAATCAAGGGAAAGCTGTGCTGTAACATCTCTTTTGTTCATAGTGAAATCCAGCCGGTGGGCTGTCAATGCGGAAGAGTGGACGTAAGCTTGGAATAAGCCGAACCACTATAAACCTTGCGTTCAATTTTCTCTTCCCTACTCTTTGCTTTACTTTGATCGTAATTCATTTTGTTAATCAAAAGAGAACTTCCTTTCTATTGTCTGCTTAATATTGCTTGCATATCACGAAAAGTTATTATACACCTATTCACCCCCCTCTAGGTGCTTATACTAGCTATCACAATTGGTATCAGAGCTCGTGTACTCACCTTGTTTGAAGTGTTTTACTTCAGAGTTAAAGATCCATGGCTAATATGTTGGCTCCAGGGCTGGTAGAAGGGCAAAGCAATACTAGATCGCCTTACTTTGATAGAAAGGATTACAACATATGGAAAAACAAGATGAATGCGTTCCTAAGATCAAAGGATCCTCTAGAATGGGACGTTGTAGAAAAAGGAGTCATTCCTAAAGCTGCACCTGTCTCAGAGAGAGGAAAAGATATTGTTGAGTCTAGTGAAATGACTCAGGAAGAGATAATCAAGAGACAAGCTCTTGATGCAAATGCAATTTATTCTTTATATTGTGCTTTATCACCTACTGAATATAACAAAATATCTTCTTGTGTTACAGCTAAAGAAGTCTGGGATAGATTACATATTACCTATGAATGAACCGATCGAGTGAAAGACACTAGAATCAACATTCTCCTCGGTCAATACGAAGCCTTCAAAATGAAATCAGGAGAATCTATAACTGACATGTTTAGTCGTTTTACAGAAATCATTAATGGTCTTGAAAATTAAGGTCAACCAATTTCTGATCCGATGAAGGTAAACAAGCTTCTGCGTGGACTCTCTAAGGATTGGAATCACATAAAAACCTCAATCAGAGAGACCAAAGAATCATGCCACTATCTCGTTGATGAGTTGGTTGGGACTCTTCAGTCTTATGAAGTGGAACGAATCAATGAAGATGAAGATCTTAAAGGTAATAAATCCATTGCATTAAAATCCAATGATGATTGTGATGTTACAGATTCTAAAGACAATATGGATGATGAGGAGCTTGCTCTCATGATAAGAAGATTTAGAAAGCTGAACAAAAAAAGAAGAAGATTCAATCCAAAGAAACAAAGTTTTCAAAAGCAATAGACTAAGTCTGTTGAGGATGATGAATCAAACAAAGATGTAGTCTACTTTGAATGTAAGAAAAAGGGACACATCAGACCCAACTGTCCTCTTTTGAGGAATGAGAAAGGAAAGGCTTAAAAGTATCGAAAGGCTCTCAAAGCAGAAACCTGGAGTGATATAGAGTGTGAAGAAAGTGATGATGATTATGCCAATATATGTCTAATGACACAATCGGATTCAGATTCAAACTCTGAGGCAGACTCAGATTCAGATAGTGAATTTAAGGTAAGTAACTTCAAAATCCCTATTAAAGTTTCTAAATACATTGATGAGTTGTGTTTTAGTCTTAAGACTTCTCTTAAAAAGATTTCCGAACTCAAAAGAGAAAATTCTGCTATAAAACAACAGGAAAATGTTTTGAAAGAAAAGGTGAAATGTTTAGACATGAATGTTTCTTCTCTTAGAGAAAGAGAAGATAATCTTTCAAAAGAAAATGCATTATTAAAAAATGATATCTCAAATGTTTCTAAAAAATTTTCTATAGGATCTGAGAAACTGGAAAAAATTCTTTATGTTCAAAGACCTTATTTCAATAAATCTGGTTTGGGAATGACTGCTGAAACCATTCCTTTAATTGATTTTCCAAAAGCGAAAGAAAGAATTAAGCAAAAACCCATAAGAGATGCTTACAAAAATCATTTTAAAAGAATCTTTGTAAAACCAGTAGGTCGCAATGTTCTCAGATGTTCAAAGTGCAATAGTGCAGATCATTTTGAAAAATAATGTCCTATGGTTTGGAAACATATTAAGAAAGTATGGGCAAAAACCGCATATCATACTAACACCAATGGACCCAAGAAAATATGGGTACCAAAGAAAGTTTGAGTTTCCATTTTAAATGCAAGTCACTATCAAGAAAAAGGTAAAATAGTATCTGGATAGTGGATGCTCAAGACATATGACAGGAGATTCAAATTGCTTCATAAAGCTTGTTCAAGTGAATGGTGGAAAAGTCTCATTTGGAGGAAATAGCAAATGAAGAATTGTGGGATTTGGAACTGTAAAGATTGGAAACCTCACAATAAGCAATGTTTCTTTAGTTGAAGGACTCAACTACAATCTGCTCAGTATCAGTTAGCTGTGTGATACCGATTTCAAAATCAACTTTCAAGAGGGAATATGTTCAGGAACTAGTAAAGATTCTACTCAGTCATTCATGGGTCGAATGGAAATATCTACCTCTTGGATGTGAAACCAGATTAATCACAATGTCTAATCTCAATTCAAGATGAAGCAAGCTTATGGCATAGAAAGTTTGGGCACATCAATATGAAGCAGATAGCCAAAATTTCAGCAAAGAAGCTTGTTCGTGGTCTACCAATTTTATCATACCAAAAGTCTGATCTATGCACACCATGCGTATTGGGAAAGCATGTAAGAAATTCCTTTAAACCAATAAATCAAGTTTCCACTAAACGTGTACTGCAACTTCTGCATATGGATCTCTTCGGACCAACCAGAACACAGGGCATTGGAGATAAGAAATATTGCCTAGTAATTGTGGATGACTACTCACGATTTACTTGGGTATATTTCCTGGCAAGTAAGTCTAAAACCTTCTCTTATTTTGAAAAATTTGCTAAAAAGGTTCAAAATGAAAAGGGGTATATTATTTCAAGTATAAGAACAGATCATGGAGGTGAATTTGAAAATCAAAATTTTACAAAATTTTGTGATGAATTTGGTTTTCAGCATGTGTTCTCCTCTCCATATACTCTAGAGCAAAATGGAGTTGTGGAAAGAAAGAATAGATCGCTTCAAGAAATGGCTAGAACTCTTTTAATTGAAAGTAACATCTCTTCACGATTTTGGGCTGAAGCAGTTTCTACAGCTTGTTATATTATCAATAGAGTTTTTCTAAGGCATATTCTAGAAAAAAACCCCCATGAGTTATTCAAAGAAAAGAAGCCTATTGTTTCATATTTTCATATGTTTTGATGCAAATGCTTTATATTGAAAAATGCAAATGATCGAGTTGGTAAGTTTAAAGAAAAATTAGACGAAGGCATCTTATTTGGATATTCTATCTCAAGCAAAGCTTACAGAGTCTATAACAAGAAAAGTCAATCTGTTGAGGAATCAATGAATGTCAAATTCCAGGATTCTATGCAAAATGAATCTGTTCAGACTCATCTTAAAGAATCTGAACCTGCTCCAGACTCTACAAAGTCTAAATCTCATGAAGCAGCTCAGACTCTGAAAGACCAGCAACAAGTGGTTATTGAAGATTCAAATAAAGGAAGTGATCATCAACCTAACAAATCAACCAGTAACTGGAAGCATAAGTCCAGTCATCCCAAAGATCTCATTATTTGCGACATTAATGAAGGAATTCGAACAAGATCCAAAAGGAGCGAAGAGTCTAGTGCTGTGGCTCTTATTTCTGAAATAGAACCCAAAAGCATAGAAGAAGCTTTATCTGATGAAAGCTGGATTGAAGTTATGCAAGAAGAACTTAGACAATTCAGCATTAATGATGTCTGGGAGTTGACTCCTAAACCAAAAGGTAAATCTATTATTGGAGCTAAATGGGTTTTCAGGAACAAGATGAACAAGAAAGGAAAAGTCGTAAGAAACAAAGCAAGACTCGTGGCCAAGGGATATACACAAGAAGAAGAGATAGACTATGACGAGACTTACGCACTAGTAACAAAGTTAGAAGCAATTCGATTATTACTTGCTTTTGCTTGTTATAAGAATTTCAGGTTATTCCAAATGGACGTCAAAAGTGCTTTCATGAATGGATTTATCCATGAGGAAATCTATGTGGAACAACCACCTGGGTTTGAAGACCCAAGGAAGCCAGACTTAGTATTCAAACTGAAAAATGCCTTGTATGGTTTAAAGCAAGCACCTCGAGCTTGGTACGATAGGCTGAGTAAGTTTTTAATTCAAAATGGCTTTGTCAAAGGTAAAGTAGACACTACTCTGTTTATTAAAAGAGAAAGCAAAAGTTGTATGCTTGTTCAAATATATGTTGATGATATTATTTTTAGATCCTCTAATGAAAGTCTGTGCAAGAAATTCTCTAAGACTATGCAAGATGAATTTGAAATTAGCATGATGGGTGAGTTAACCTTTTTTCTTGGACTTCAAGTGAAACAATTGAAGGAAGGGACTTTTATTCATCAAGAAAAATATGCTAATGATCTTGTCAAAAAGTTCGGACTGAAAAATTGCAAAAATGTTGATATACCAAGTCAAGTTCCTTGAAGATAGACAAAGATGGAGGAAAGAAAGTTGATCAAAAGTTATATAGGAGTATCATTGGCTCACTTCTTTATCTTACTGCTTCTAGACCTGACATTTTGTTTAGTGTTTGCATTTGTGCCAGATTTCAAGCAGACCCTAAAGAATCTCATTTTAAGTGCTGCAAAGCGTATTATCAAATACATTGCTTCAACTTCAAGTTTTGGTCTTTGGTATCCTAGAAAGGGAGACTTTACTCTTCTCGGATACTCAGACGCGGACCTAGCCGGATGCAGAGTTGATAGAAAGAGCACCTCGGGTACCTGTCAACTACTTGGAAGCGGGACGATGTGTCTTGGTTTTCAAGGAAGCAAAATACGGTAGCTCTTTCTATAGCGAAGCGAGTATGTAGCTCTCGGAAGTTGCTGTTCACAAATTTTGTGGATAAAACAACAACTAAGAGACTTTGGAATTGAAGATTCATGCACAAAGATTAAATGTGACAACACCGGTGCAATCAATCTCACCAAAAATCCAATTCTTCACTCAAAAGCAAAGTATATAGAGATTCAACATCACTTCATTAGAGATCATGTTCAAAATGAAGAAGTTTCGATTCAGTTTGTTGACTCAAAGAACCAACTGGCTAATATATTTACAAAGCCTTTGGAGAAAAATCAATTTGAAATCATCCGTTCCAGACTCAACATCTTGAAGCTTGAAGAAGTTAAAGTCTAGAGACTCTCAGACTCAGAAAATCATGGATCTTGACTGTAGGTTATTTTATTTTCTCTTATATTAAAACTCGGAAAGGTACGATCATTTATCTATTATTGATTTATGCTATCTTCAATTTCCGTGAAAAGTGCAATTTTTCCTTTTCAAAAAGAGTTAATTTCTCTTTAAAAATGGCAGTTATCTATTTTTGAAAAAGGCAGTTATTTTTAAAAGAGGCATCTTTTCACTTTCCTTTACGACGTTTAGTGTTACCCCCTTTTTTGACTGAGCTATATACAGTCGGTTCCTCTTCACTTAACTCCAAAACCCTAAAAAGCATCAATCTTCCATTCCTATCTTCCTCCCTTGTTTAATCTTCGAAAAAGTTGTCATCTTTCTTGGGAAAAGTCAAGCAAGGAATCTTTCAAAGACTGAGAAAGATGTCGTCTTCAAGAAAGTCTTTGAGAATCGCAAGTAGGGGACCATGGCGAATGAGTGAGGGGCCTACGCACTTCGATCTCACCGAGGAAGAAGAGTCTCCAAGTCAGCAGCAGAGCCCACAACATTCTCAGCAGTGTCATTCTCCACCAACTAGTCCACAGGGTGTTGGTCATCAACAAGAGGAAGAAATCGTTGAAGACGCGAATCCTGTAAGAATTCAAAGGCCCTCTTTTATTTATAAGCTTTACCGTGCTTTTAAAGAGGACTGGTACTCCATTGAACTACATCGATGAGTTTCTTAAGGATAAGGGATATGGGAATGAGTACATCTTTTTGCGAAAAATGGAGTGTTTGGGAATTGCTCCTAAAGGGTTGGCAGAAGAAACCCTTGCAAATATCCCAAGTGATCCGCGTGTTGGGGGATTTAATCCAATAGATAGGAATGATGATGACAAATTGTATAGCCAATTTCAACTGAGAATGGGTGTTGCGGCGAAAATTCGAGGAAAAAGGACAGAGTTGTTTAGATTGAAGGAACATAAGGTTCTATACTCCAAATTGTTGAAGCGTGGGGTGATAAACCCTAGGAGTGTGGATTTTGATTTCCTTGATGCTGTAAATGTCAATTTAAGGGAAAAGTTCAGTTTTCTTCAACTTGAGCAGTTTTGTTCTGACACCACGAAGCCCATGCTTGAATTAACGCATACTTCTATTCGAATCTTAGCTTCTTGGATGCGAATAGAATCTCTTTCGATGTCCGAGATCGGGACTTTGTAGTGGATATGGATATGTTTGGGATGTGATTGGGGTTGAGAAAGGAAGATATCAACCCATCAATGTTTCTGTTGCTCGTGCTACATTAGAACTTGTTAAGGATAAAAGAACAGAGGAAAAGATTTCCTACTTGAGGATGAGTGCGTTTAACATTCTGCTTCACAAGATTGTGATCAATTGCCTCAGACCGAAATCAACTTCCAAGACTGATGTTTCAAGTTCAGAGGCAAAGCTAATGTATGCCATCATCACTAGGAAAAAGTTTTCTCTTCCTCACACTGTTATGTTCCACATGTATAGAGCAGTGGTGAAGGACAGAGGTCAACTTCCTTATCCAAGTCTTGTGACGAAGTTATTCAAACATCTGTATATTCAGCCTCCACAAATTCTCTGTGTTCGATCGTGTGATCATATGGTGGTAGGACTGAAAATGGTGACTAAAATGCGTCTGAAGGAACTAAGCAAGGCGTTGGAGAAATTCAAGGAGAAGACTCATGTCAAAACTCATCAAATCTCTTCTGCAGCAAAAAGAAAAGGGAAGGAGCCCATGGTTGCTCCATCCAAGAAAAGAACAGCTCTCATCGTTGAGGATGAAGATGATGAGGAAAACATCACCATTTTTGCAATGGCATTGAAGAATCTGAGTCGTTCTGTTCCAGAAAAAGACTCAGAACAGAGGACTAGAGAAAGACAAGAGAAAGAAGCAGAGGAGAAAGAAACAGAGGAGAGAGAAGCTAAAGAAAGAGATGCTGAGAAGCAAAGAGTTGAAAAAGAAGAAGAAGAAGAAACAAGAAATCAAGAGGAAAGAGAACATGATGAACACTCTTCTCCACATGGAGGCATGGAAACGGGGGGAGACCAAGAGAGAAGAGGAATGTCCTCATATCCTGCTACTAGTGAGGGAGTCAGTCGCTCTCCAGCAGATCATTTATGCCTCTCAATTTCCTGAGGAAGGACATGATGTTTCTTCGCCAAATCTACGTGATTATGCTGACTTGCCATCGTCTGCCTTTACTCCATCAGATCGTGCTGAAGCTAGTACGTAGACCGATAATTCAGCAGATTTTCGCAGAATTCTGGATGTTCTCTTGGAAATGCAAGGTCAGATATATGCTCTGGGATGCGAAGTTCAGAATTTGCAGAATGCAGGTCAAGCTTCTTTAGGTTCCTTGAATGATCAGATCCAAGCCATTTCTCTTCAGATTCAGGCTAATGCTAAGGGTGAGGATGTTGCACAACTGAAGGAGGAATTGAAAAAGCTGGAAGGCATCATCTAGTCAATGGGAGATTTCCAGCTTGTTCGCGTTCCCAAGCCATCTTGACTCCATTCTATTCCCATCTCAACCTCTTTTTTTTTAATGACAAAAAGGGGGAGAGATGCGAGATTTGAAAACTTTGAACCTTTGAACCTTACAACTTTTGATGTTTGAAGATTGTTTTGATGTTTGACTTTACTTTTGTGTCTGGATGTGGACTGAATTTGGATTTGGATTTGACTGCTTATATCAACTACTATTGATATCTTATGGATGGTTTTATCACATGCAAGACTAACCTATTTTTCTGTGGTTGCGGATTCTAGTGTTATCATTCATTAAGCCATTTATCTCTATAAGATATCCATATTTGGTTGAGTAATATTTTGCAGGTCAAAGTTATCCAAATTTGCAGGAAAGTTTTGTCACCATCAAAAAGGGGGAGATTGTTGAAGAAATCTTCGTGAAGTGTTTTGAAGCTAACAAAACGTTTCCATCAATCTAGTCTGAAGATTTGCGAGACTCGACATTTAAAGTCGAAGACCTCCGGACAGCCGACTCAAGACTCAAAGTCTATCCTCATTGACAGTTTCTAATCCATTGAAGAAAGGTCTATCTAGAACTGGATGTTCATTAAGGATGTGACCTTATCGATTGGAAAAGATCTCTTGGCTGGATATGACATAATGGAATCATTTATTTGATCATGATTGATTCGGAGATTAAGGATCCGATGATTGGCGAAATATTCTTGGAAGGTTCTACTTATGGAAACCGAGATCTTGATTGTATGGGCGAACAAGATTGATGGGCTATCGACATGTTCCTTTAATAGCTCGAATGATCTTCCTAATTGATTCCATCCAACGGGTAGATTGGAGGAATTCCTTTGGTAAGTGCCAATGGGTATGATGGCATAAAGGAGTATATAAGGAAAACTTCTAGTTGTTCGAGAGTATACACGATAGAAGAATTCCAAAGTCTGAAGCTCCTTGTTCTTAGTCAATTCATTTGAGCAAAATCTTGTATGCAAAAGAGAGTCTATATTCGTGAGAAATCTTGAGGTAGTGTAGTAGAATATCTACACTGTGGAATCAAGGGAAAACTGTCTAACATCTCTTTTGTTCATAGTAAAATCCAGCTGGTGGGCTGTCAGTGCGGAAGAATGGACGTAGGCTTGAAATAAGCCGAACCACTATAAACCTTGGTGTTCAATTTTCTCTTCCCTTACTTTTTGCTTTACTTTGATCGTAATTCATTTTGTTAATCAAAAGAGAACTTCCTTTCTATTGTCTGCCTAATATTGCTTTCATATCTCGAAAATTGTTTTATACACCTATTCACCCCCCCTCTAGGTGCTTATACTAGCTATCACACTTAGCGCTTGTCAAAAAACACGTGATTAACAACTTTCTTGAAATGCTAGAACAAGATAATTATAGTAAGCTTCAGAAATAGCAGTGCTGGAGAATTTGCACTAACACCCCTAAAGAAACCCAACACACAGAGAGCTACATTATTGGAATTGAAGGAGACTGATTCTACTGAAGAATTCTTCAATCTTGCTACGCGCACTGAGCATCGATACGTTTCCTCGGATCGCCGCATACTACGGGGATGAATCTGAAAGCTACAAGTCCTAATTCATCCACCAGAGCAAACATAACTCTAGGAACCGAGGGCAATCCCAGACATTTAAGTACTTTCCTGTCAAGCTGCAGAACCAAGCTTTTCTTTGAATCAATCCAGTAGCTAACCGATTGCAATCCGTACAAGAAACAATAAAAAATAAGAAGAAGCAATTCGATTTAATTTGGATTCATTTTAATATACTATATCACCAATACAGAGTTTTAGCAAATTGACAGTACTCAAGAATGTATTGCAGGCCATATGCTATTTTAACATATATACAGATACGGATGGTGGAATATAACGACTATCATCGTTAAAGAAAGATCTTCAGTTATGTATTTTACCTGTACTTTTGCGATTGCATAAACAATACAGAATGTATAGCAACGAGAGAAGAGAAAAGTTCTAATAAAATTTATGCTATAAACCTGTTGTTCATTTTTGTCCGTGTAAATCCCTTGCGAAGAGTTTCTCTCTAATCTTTTGCAGCTGATTTGCAGCTCCTTTAATGCTCATCCGTCTTCCAGGCACTTCACTGGAGCAAGCGACTCCAACATTATATACTATAAACAAGCACTCTTGAAATATGCCATCGCTTTCAGAGAGCCAATGTTGAGGGCTATTGGGGCTTAAATGATTCTCTCTTTCTTGAAGCAGAACATGATCTGTAATTTCCAGCACTTGTTCAGGTAAAGCTTTTGCCACAAAATTATGCAGAGTCAAATTGTCTCTTAATGTGTCATCGGTGGGACTCAACCCTGTGAACATCTCCAATAAGAGAATGTCGTAACTATAGACATCGCCTTCTCTTGAAACCTTGCATCCCATTGCATATTTTGCCACAAATATAGATCATAGTGCGGGTGAAATAGAGTTCAATGGGCATAAGAGGTATCATGTAGCTACCAAACCCAGACCCAACAACATTTTTTACCTAGATAAACTTTCTCGGTTTGAAAGAGAGATTACCTAGTGGAACATAACCAATTGTTCCTCTTATTCCAATTGAGCTCATCTGATTAGCCACAGTATCAGGGGATGATCCAAGAAGGAACTTTGCCAATCCAAAGTCACCAACATGAGCAACCATCTCAGCATCTAAGAGGATATTGCTTGGCTTTAGATCACAATGAACAATTGGGATGTGGCATTGGTGATGAAGATAATCCAGTGTGAAAGCAACACCAATAGCAATGTTTATCCTTTGAAAGAAATTCAATTTCTGGGTAGGCTCATTGTTGGGAGATGGTTTTGGGTTTGGATGTAGCCACCTTTCGAGGCTTCCATTTTCCATGTACTCGAAAACTAAGGCCTTAAAATCATTATGGTGATAATCAACACCTGAACAAGCTGTCATTATATTTAGAAGATTTCGATGTTTGATGTTCTTTAATGCCCTACACTCCACCACGAAGCTCTTTAGAGCACCAAGATGCACTAAATTGAGCACCTTCACCGCAACGAATGTACCATTCTCCTCAAGTATGACCTTGTAGACAGAACCAAAGCTTCCAATACCAATCAAATTCATTGAAGAAAAACCATCGGTTGCTTTTAGGAGTGTTTGATAAGATATGTTTGGCCATAAATCCTCCATGGAAGTTGAAATCGGTTCTTTTACTTTCTTCTTCAACAAAAAAAAAAAAAAAAAAATATAGAAAAGCGAGAGTAAGAGCTATTTCAAGAATGCAAAAAATAACACAAGCTAACACTACCAATATATGGATTTTTCTTTTCTTGGAGCTTTTGGAGGTGCATCTGGGGAGGTGAAATGCTGGCAATCCCCCACAGAGGGCATTGTTTCCAATAACAGAAGTCATGGTAGCATCCTTAAAGACTCCTTCTCGCGGTAGCATGCCTTCAAAGCTATTGTAAGACAAATTCAAAAGTTTCAAGGAATGAAATAACGTTAAGAATTTTGGAATCTGACCTGACAAATTGTTTTGTGAAAGGTCAAGTTCTTCAATGCCTCCTAACGATCCGATTGATTGAGGAATGGACCCATGGAAGAAGTTTCCCTCCATCCTCAGTGTTGTCAATCCAATGCAATCCCCTAAACTATTTGGGATTTCACCTCCCAACATATTGTTGGAGATGTCCATCGTGGTTAGAGTTCTCAAGTTCCCCACTTCTGTGGGTAGAACCCCGCTCAGATGGTTGTGAGACAAGGCTAGAGTGATTGTTATTGATGAGAGACCTATAAGCCGTGGGGGTATGGCACCATTGAGATTATTGTAAGAAAGATAAAGCTGTTGGAGAGATTGACACCGTGATAGATGTGAAGGAATGTGCCCATGGAAATTGTTTTGATCAAGACTTAGTTCGATCAACTTAGTAAGATTTCCTAAAGAAGTAGGGATGATCCCTCTTAGGTTGTTACGATGCAATTGCAATACCATTAGATTTTGTAAATTCCCAATATTTGAGGGGACCTCGCCTGAAAACTTGTTATAACATAGAGATATAATCTACAAGTTGACTAGATTTCCAATCTCTTCAGGAATCTCACCAAACATTAGGTTTTCGTCCACACCAAAGGACTTTAGAGTGCTCGAGAAATTACCTTTGCATTTGGGTAATGCTCCACCGAGTCTGTTCGAACCAATTCTGAAGATCTCTAATCTTGTGGAGTTTGTCAACGAGCATATGAAGCTCGAGTCTTTAGATTTTCCACTTCCTAGGTGGTTATCAAAGATGGAAAAATGCCGAAGCTTAGGCATATTTTCGAAAGAAGGCACTTTCCCTGAAAGCTTGTTTCGTCCGGATTGAAAAAACCCTAGCTTTGTCCAATTGGACATTGAGGGAGGAATTAGTCCCTCAAATTGGTTTTGGGCTATGCTAAAACATTGAATATTTGGAAGCGTCAAGCCTAAGTCTGTAGGAAGACTCCCCTGCATCTGGTTAAGTGCACCGTCAAACCAAATTAGAGAAGAAAGATTGAGCATTGAGTATGGAATTTTGCCGGACAATCTGTTTTCTAGCAAAGAGATAACTTTTAAATTTGTTAGGCGGCCCAAACCTTTGGGAATGCTCCCGCCCAAGTTAATTAGCCCAAGTTCAAGAACCTGCAATGAAGACAAGTTTCCAAAGGAGGAAGGCAAATTCCCAGATAATGCATTTTTATACAAAGACAAATATTGTAGCTTCGACAATGAACCGAGTTCCGTGGGAATTACTCCAGTTAGTTGGTTGTTCGCAATGCTGAGGACTACAAGTTTTGAGCAACTTGACACGTTTCTAGAAATTTCTCCGGCCAATAAATTGTTGTTTAGCCATAGCCAACGTAGGCGGTGCAATCGCCCGACTTGCAGGGGGATTTCTCCAATGAGACTATTATTTTGGAGATAAATTTCACTCAAGAAGCTTAGGTTTCCGATATGAGGAGAGATGGAACCCGAGAGTCCTAATGACTTCAAGTTCAGGACGGTGACCCTCTGGTGTCTTCGACCGCACGTGACACCGTACCAATGGCAAAATCCAATGGTGTCGTTCCATGAGTCAAGCACCCCGTAAGGGTCATTGACTGTAGCCTTAAATGCAAGGAGTGCGAGTTTGTTGGTTTCATTTGTGGTGGAGGAGACTAGGGCAAGGCACGACGCAAGCACAAGTGAGAGAAGGAAACAGCACGGCTGTAACTGTGCAAATATGAAGTGCGCTAGCTCCATAGCTCAAGTAGAAGTGAGTGGATATGAAAGGAGGGATCGTAAAAGGAAAGAGAGTTGTGGCGAGTGCTAATGCAAAATGTGAAGAGATTTATAAAGAGGGGTGGAGTCTGATGGAGAGCATTTTGAGGAGCCTTTTGGGTTTTCCTTTTTCCATGTTGCAGGCAAAGCCAAAACAATGGCGAACGAGCAACTATCAATTGTCAAACCCCCCGACCTTGGCTCAAGCACTCAACATGATTGAGAAGTTGCACTACTTTTTCCTCTAGACTGTCACAAGCACTCAACACGATTGAGAAGTTGCACTACTTTTTCCTCTAGACTGTCACAAGCACTCAACACAATTGAGAAGTTGCACTACTTTTTCCTCCAGACCGTCACAAGTAAATGATATTGACTCGGTAGCCAGTGTTCCAAACCATCCATTGGTTTTCGCTCAATACCCCGTAATGATAATACATAAAAATCATAGTAAAAATCCTATATGGTTGATCCTTTAAGTTTAACCCACTTCAAGTTAGGATGACTAATCCAGTCAATCTTGTTTTTTTTTTTTTTTTTGGGGGGGGGTTGAGTCTTGCTTATATTTACTTTTGGATTGAACTCGTTTTATGGGTTGGATCAATCACAGTAGTCGAGTGGAAAACCAAGGTGGGATGGGGCAAAAGTCTTGCTTATATTTACTTTTGGATTGAACCCGTTTTATGGTTGAATCAATCACATGGAAAATCAGGGCGGGATGGGGCAAAAGTCTTGCTCATATTTACTTTGGGTTGAGCCCATTTTACGGGTTAGATCAATCATAGCAGTTGAGTGGAAAATGGGGAGTCTTGCTTATATTTTACTTTTGGTTTGAGCCTGTTTTACAGGTTGGATCAATCACAGTAGTCGGGTGGAAAATTGGCGGAAGCTCGATGGTTGGGATATTGACTTCAAGTCAATCGGTTTTTTGACTTGAGTCCATCGGTAATACTTTAAATTATCCCCCTGAGAAAGTGATCATTTAATGCGGGAGCTAGGATGTCACCCCACTACCAAGACAGTGGCTTCTTCTCCAACACTCCTATTACGTATTTCATTTTCCTTTCCTCTGGATTTCTTATTTTCCGAATTTTGGAACACACTTATTCTAAATTATATTCTTTTTAAACTTTTCTCTATTTTCCACATAGGACGCCATTGTAGCGCTTCACAATAATTTCTTCATGGCCACATCGACATTTTCATTTAAGGAAAAAAAGAGAGTATATGACTCGAGAGCCCAATCTCCTGAAAAAATATATAGGGACCTAATTGCACAGATATGTTTTGGGATTACCTTACATTTTTTTCCTCACGAATTAATGAAAATAGCAAGTCTCATAAAGAGTAGCGCAGAAGAATTTGCACCTGCACCCACTAGAGAAATCTAATACACACAGGTTACTTGATTGGAATTAAGTTAGACTAATTATATTGAGGCATATAAGGATAGTACCTACTACGCACATTGAGCATTAATATATATCCTCATATTGCTGCATTCTAGAAGGCCAAACTTGAAAGCTACATCACTTTGTTCACCCACCAAAGCGATAGTGTTGCCTCTATCTGACTGAACATAGCCCACCAAAGTGACAATGTTGCCTCTATCTGACTGAACATAGCTCTAGGAAGAGAGCAATTCGTGACATCCAATTATTTTGTGCTTTGACTAAGCTGACAGAGAGCCATTGTTCCTAGTCACATTACAAAACCCAAGCGTTTGTTGAATTAGATTTCCAATAGCTCATTAATTGCAATTTGTCTTAATGAGCGTCATCCAAGTCAAAGGAAAAAAAGAAGCAAGGGAATTTTATTTGGATTTAAGTAAATTGATAGTAGTCAATAATGTGTGCGCATCATTGGCTTATGCTAGTTGGAAATACGTATAGATACGGATGAGAAATGATAATCAACTATCATCTTTAAGCAAAAGATCTCCGCTCATATATATTCCTTGTAAATTTGCATTTGGGTAAATTAGCAAAATATATAAAAATGAGAGAAGAGAAAACTTAATAAAGGAAAAAAAGAAGCAAGGGAATTTTATTTGGATTTAAGTAAATTGATAGTAGTCAAGAATGTGTGCGCATCATTGGCTTATGCTAGTTGGAAATATGTATAGATTGGGATGAGAAATGATAATCAACTATCATCTTTAAGCAAAAGATCTCCGCTCATATATATTCCTTGTAAATTTGCATTTGGGTAAATTAGAATAAATATATAAAAACGAGAGAAGAGAAAACTTAATAAATTTTATCATACAACGTGTGGAAACCCAATGCAAAGGGTTTCTCCCCAATTTCTTACAATTGGTTTACGTGCACATAGAGAGAGAGAGAGAGAGAGAGAGAGAGAGAGAGAGAGAGAGAGAGAGTATGTGACATCCTTGATTTCGACCCTTATTTTGGTCCCAACTAGGAGGCTTATGTATCCTAAATCTTTCAGATAAATTATCACCGCAGATTGAGGAGGAGGAGGAGCATATGTCCCGTGTTCCTTATTCTAGTGCCATGAGTAGTTCTATGTAAGCTATGGTAGAGAGAGAGTATATAGCATCCTTGATTTCGACCCTTATTTTGGTCCCAACTAGTAGGCTTATGTGTCCTAAATCTTTTAGATAAATTATCACCGCCGATTGAGGAGGAGGAGGAGCATATGTCCCGTGTTCCTTATTCTAGTGTTGTGAGTAGTACTATGGATGCTATGGTGGAGAGAGAGTATGTAACATCCTTGATTTCGACCCTTATTTTGGTCCCAACTAGGAGGCTTATGTGTCCTAAATCTTTCAGATAAATTATCACCGTAGATTGAGGAGGAAGATGAGCATATATCCCATGTTCCTTATTCTAGTGTCGTGAGTAGTACTATGTATGCTATGGTGTGCACTAAGCTTGATATTTCACAAGTTGTTAGCGTGGTTAGTTGTTATATAAAGCGTCCTAGTAAAGCTCATTGGGAAGTTATGAAGTGGATCCTCATATATTTGAATGGGACAATAGACGTGGGTATAGTGTACCGGAAAGACAACAATGGCAATGTGACTACTAGTTTTGTGGATTCGGATCCGCGCCGGTGACTTGGATGACTGCATATCTTTAGCAGAGTACGTGTTTACGCTAGCAAGTGGTGCAGTTAGTTGGAAAGCGTCATTACAAGATCACATTGCCTTATCTTCGACTGAGACAAAGTACATGGCATTAACCTTTATAGCAAAGCAGGCGATATAGTTACAAAGTTTGCTCTTGGACTTTGGGTTAGAACAGAAAAGTGTGAATATACAATGTGATAACCAATTTGAGATATATTTGGCGTATAATCCAGTTTATCGCGAGCAAACAAAGTATATTAACATCGGGTATCACTTCATCCAAGACGTATTAATTAAAGGTAATGTTATTGTTAAAAAGATTGCTACAACAGATAATCCGGCAGACATGATGACTAAGTTTGTTCTTTTGGCGAAGCTTGAGCTTTATTAGCGTTTGTGGAGAGTGAGTGCCCATTAGGGCATTGGGAGAGTAGCATAGATGATGATCACTATAATTTGATTTCAAACATCGAGCCAAGATGGAGAATTTTTAAATTAATATCTCGAATTTGAATTCAGATAATGATTTGTTAAACCGAATTTTATTGAGGAAGATTTTCCAAGCGGATTACAAATTAGATGAAGAAGTCTTTCTTATTGGATTTTCTTTTGGACGTGCAAGATAAGTAAGGAAACAAAAGAAGGAATTTAACCTATCACTACAAGATAAAAGAGGAAATAAAAAATAAAGATATAGCAAATGTTTTCTTTTCTTCTTTGTGCAGAGGCCTTGTTATGTTGAAGACTAAAGTTGGTGGGCCCAAGTCAAATTGTTGACCGTGGGCACACACTTACTTTTAGCTAGAAAGTGATGTGAAGCCCTAAAAAGTAGAAGAAGCAGCACATCTAGAGAGCACCGCTTGAGAGAGGAGCCATCCACGCGATCAAGAAAAAGGAGAACGTGAAGCAGTACACACATGGACCAAGAAAAAAAAAATATAAGCTAGAGTTCTTGTTTTCGGCGTATGTAGAGTGTTTTGTTTTGAGCTTGAATGCGTGGTAATTTTATGACGTGAGTTTATGTCTAAGTGAGTTGTTTATTTATAAATATTTTGAATTTAGGCTTAAATCTAGGTGTGGGAAACACTCGAGCATGTGAGCAATTGTAAACTCTGATTCTCCAATTATAGTGGATTATTTGCTGCTAACTCTCCCTGTTGACGTAAGTACCGATACTTCAACTAAACCACGTAAATATATAGTGTCTTTATTATTTCTCGTTTATCTCTTTAGAGTTTGCACGTTGATATAAATTACAAGATCTTGTCGTTTCCGTGTATTTTATTCCAATAATTATTCACTTTCTTCCCCTTTATCACTATCATGGCATCTCAAGAGATCTTTAGTACTCCACCTTTAGTGGTGTACTTACAACTGATGTCATCAAGTGTCCCCAGAGAAATAAGGTTCTTTTTTAGCTCTGGTACATACTTTACATTTGTTAATGTGTGCATCATTCCATCGTGTATCCAAATTCGAATTGTCCCTATCCCCACAGCCTTACAGACTGCATTATTCCTTGAAAAAAACTTTACCACCATATGCTGTCCGGTAAGTAGTAAATCAGTTCTTTTGGGATGTTATATGATAAGAACACCTTGAATCTAGCATCCATTCGTCTCCTGACAAAGTAGTAGTTACACATAAAACAACTTATGCATCACTAGTGCTCCTTTGACAACGTTCGCTATACTGCTTGTGGCATTCTGCCTATCATCTTTATTCTTCTGCTTTGGACAATCTCTCCTGATGTGTCCTTATCGTGACACTAAAAGCACTTCACGCATCTCTTGGACTTTCTATGATGTGATTTTGATATGCTTTTACCTTTATTGCTACTAGGCCCTCAATGTTATTCTCTACTCCGAATCGTCAATGCTTGTGCTACTTCTTGTGTCAGACCGTCATCTCGCAACTTTTGTTGCCACTCCTTAGAGAAAAATGCGGATTTTACCTCTTTTGAGGTAATTGTAGTACGCCCCTACAACAGTGAATCGGTAAAGCACTTCCATGACTCTGGTAAAGAGGCTAACAACATTATGACATGTTCTTCATCATCAAGTATCTTACTGACATTCTTCAAATCCATCATGAGTTTATTAAATTCATTTAGGTGAATTCTGATAGACGTACTTTCAGTATATCTAAATTGAAACATTCTATTCAACATGTATAGGCGATTGTTCAAACCTTTCTTTACATAGAGTACCTGAAGTTTTGCCCATAATACTGCGGCATCCTTCTCCTCAGCAACCTCTTGACTTGGGCCCACCAACTTTAGTCTTCAACGTAACAAGGCTTCTACACAAAAAGAAAAGAAAACCTTTGCTATATCTTTACTTTTTATTTCCTCTTTTGTCTTGTAGTGATAAGTTAACTTCATTCTTTTGTTTCCTTACTTATTTTGCACGTTTGAAAGAAAATCCAATAAGAAAGACTTCTTCATCCGATTTGTAATTCGCTTGGGAAAATCTTCCTCAATAAAATTTGGTATAATAAATTGTTATCCGAATTCAAACTCGAGACATTAATTTAACGCAAACAATATTAATAAGTTTGCCTTTCCTCCATTTCGCCTCTTTTATGCTACAAAAACTCTCTCTAGGAATTTATAATGTTAGCCATCTCTCGAACAATGTGACGAATGTCCATTTTACATTCAAAATTTCATGGCCTTCATATTAATTATGCTCATGGATTTTTTTTTTTTTCAAGATAATCTATAAACAATTAAGACATTCCATTTTGAATTTGCGCTACATGGAAATCGGAGATGTATCTTATCAACTTGCTTTACCACGTGTCCTAGCAGGAGTACCCAACGCTTTCCATGTATTTATGCTGCAAAAGTATACTCCCAGACCGAATAATGTCATTCATTATAGGACCCTGCAAAATTCAAGAAAACATTACTTAAAGGTTGCAAGGCCAAGTATTGAGGCATGCCACCATTCCTTATGTGAAGGGGCAATGACAAAATCATAGTGAAAGACAAGTGACATGAGAGCTAGAGAAAGATATGAAACAAAAGTATCTCCGTTATTTGAAGTTTCTGAGGACGAAATTTTTAAGGGGGTAGATTCTAATATTCTAAAAAAGGGGAATTTTGGGAAAAAAAAAAAGAACAATGGAGTGCAACATTTGGATTTATTTTGAGAAGGCAAGAAGAGAGAGAGAGAGAGAGAGAGAGAGAGAGAGAGAGAGAGAGAGAGAGAGAGAGAGAGAGAGAGAGAGAGAGAGAGAGAGAGAGAGAGAGAGAGAGAGAGTCTAGGAGAGTGTAAGGCTAAGTACATGGCCTAGATGACCGAACATGCTTTAAAGCTTCTAGAGGTCTAGGATTTTGAAGTATTATCAAATATTCCTGGGACAATATTGGAAACGTATACTTATATTTTGGAGAATATTACTATTTAATAAGGTTAACGGTAGATAGGGAAATTGGATTTCCACCATTAGATTAAAGGGAGATTCACGGTTGTAATTAGAAGGACTTATGTTCACATAGGCATAATTTTTCCTTCATTTGGATCATCCCACAAGTCCAACACAATAAGAGTAATAGAGCAGCAAAAGAACACCCCAAGTGTCAAAACTTGGCACAAAGGGACACCTAAGTGTCAAAAGTTACAAAAGAACCACTTAAGTGACATTTTTTTTTTTTTTTGAAAAATAAGACATTTGAGTGCTATATCTCGACGAATCCCACCCGAAATCTTACGTGGCAATTTTTTTATTAATTTTTCTTGTTTACGTGACTCATTGGAAGGCTAACTCACCAAATAAACACAAAAATGATGCCGTTTTGGCATAATTAAAATTTTAATATAAAAATTAATTAAATCAAATTTAAAACTAAATTTAAAAAAAGGGAAGGGAGGAGGAAGATGAACATGCTGCGGCTGCACCTGTTCATCTTCCTCCTCCCTTCCTTTTTTTAAAAAATTTGGTTTTGAATTTCATTTAATTAATTTTTTTATATTAATTATTTATCACATCAACACCGAAACAATGTCGCTTTGGCACTGTCTAGCCACATTAGCATGCAAAATGACATCGTTTTGCATTAGGCTCTCCGGAAAATTGTCACATCAGCATTTTGACTGGATTTTCTTGCCGCTAGCACTTAACTAATCTATTTTGCTTCGATTTTGGCACTTAAGTGTAACATTCCTAACTTTTGGCACTTAAATGTTGATTTGTGCCAAGTTTTGGCACTCCAGGTATCCTTATGTCATAATAAAACATTCTCTCCCAAAACACTTCTCTCTTTTGAGTTTCTCTCTATGATCCTAGGTGGGCCAAGTGAATGAGTGAGCAATCGAAGACTGAGCTTAGGTAGCAACTACAAGAAGGGGCGAATGAGTTGAAGGAAGCCTAAGTGATACATATAATCTCAAGTATTGGCCCATGACAAATGATATTAGGATAAGTTGTACACAATGTGAGTGAGAGAGTTGGTGGTGCATACCATGTCACGCCCCGATCCTCGAGCGCGTGCGCATCCTTTCGTGGTCGATAAAATTTTGCGACTTCTCAAGACGAGTCACCGACTCTTTCATTTTATTACACATGCAGAAGTGAATAATAAATCCCCTGACAGTAACCATCTCGGGATAGAAAAGAAGGACAACATATTCACAAACAAAACATGTTTTTATAAACATAATGAGTCATGTACAAAAGTCAACAACCAAAAAACTTCAAAAGACCAGCTCTCAAAAGAAACTGTCCTATCTGACTCACACCTTAGATCCCCTCAGCTCGGCTCCAGGTCCTCCACCCTATGGTCCTGAAAAGTTAAAGCCCATGACGGGGTGCGATATAAATCTCAGCGAGTTTACCCCGATTAGGAGGGTAATACGCCTAGAGGTGTCCTAACCACACAATCACACAACCATTGAGATTTACCTCGCCTTAGTTCCCTCCTGCACATCAATACAATTCATATAACACATAAGTGCAGTAATAACATTCAATTCGATGGAGTGCCTCCAATCACATCTCTGTCAATCACCATTTCTCAATCAATCAATCCGTCCATCAAGTCTACCATAGAGGTCCCGATTATGAGATCAAATCGCTATGACACATTCCATTCCATGTCACACAATTTCATCCCATAATCCGACGTGTTTTACTCATTCAATAATTCACTCCAATTGATCACAGTCACACAGGCACAACCTATCATGCGTTTAATTGATTACGGCCACACAGGCACGATCTAGCCGTCACACAGTGGTTCTATCTATCACATAGCAGATTTATCCATCACACAGCGGATTTATCTGTCACATAGTGGATCCATCCGTCACACAGCTAGGCGTCATCTCGTCTCATCGAGCACAACAACGTCTACCTCAAGACAACTTTTCACATAAAAGCATCTTTCACCCGACACACAGTGGAGGATGAATTCTCTTAACCAACACATAATTATTCAATCATGACCAAGGACATTGTGCTTTGCTCTTAAATTCCTCAATTAAAATAATGTCTCGACCTATTTTCTTCGTGTTAAAAATACCCAATTAAAATAAATGTGTGTGAGTACACGGTCGGCTTGAGCAACAAATATAATATATTTCTTTTGGAAAATCCCACTATTTAATATAGTCTATAAGAACATTTTTGGCGTTGTAAACCGACGCTCGGTATTTTCTAATTAATTGCCAAAATTAATAAATTTTGGGATAAATACCCAAAATTACAATCACACCCAAATTGCACAAAATAGCACTCAATTAAGTAATCAAACCACACCATCGCGATCGGCATAAAATTCCGATCACCGACTATCCCGGTCTAATTTCCAAAAAATAATAATTAATTAAATAATTCCAAAAATTAATTAATAAATACCAATAAATATCAAAAATGCACACTTAGGCCGGAAAAGCCTAATTAAAAGCCGAGATAGGCCCGGAAAATTTCCAAACCTATCGAAATAAATAATACGGCTTATCTATTTGTTAATTGCACTACTCTAACCACCTAACATGCAATATCGAACGATTAAATCACTAATTCGTTCTAAATAACTACCTAATTCCTAATTAACTTAAACTAAACACTTCTTAAACATCATTAGTCTACTAAGTAGAGTTTAGTGCATAAACTTACCGGTTTAGTGTGAAAACCGATTCACCACGACGGTGGCGCAACGGCAGCTAATAAACTCTGAAGCGGTGACACCAACGGCGCTCGGACCGAGCTAAAACCGGCCCAACAAAGCTCAGCGAGCTTTGGCCTTGGCTTCTGCAGCTGAGATGTGGGTTTGGCTTGGCTGTGGAACCGGGCTGAAGATGTGGGCTTCAAATGGGCTCGTCTGCTGGGCTGGTCGGGAAGAAGCTGCTGGGCCGAAACTCAAGGCCGAGAGGAGCTGCTTCGGTCGAGTAAATGGAAGATGGAAGTGGGACAAGCGGAGTCAACCATGGGGGAAATCTCGCTGGGTTGTTGACTCGGTGGGGGGTGATGATCGAGCGGTAGAGAGGGCAGAACGTGAAGTTGTCTCGGTGGGAAAGTGGGCTGACATGGGCTGGCAAAGACGCAGGGAAAACGAAGCAGAGATGGAGAGGAATCGTGGGCTAGCGTCGCTGCTGGGGTTGACGGTGGAGAGAACAGGAAATAGCGGAGCAGCTTCGGGCTTGGCAGAGGAGTCAACACCGACTTTGCTAGGTTGACTAGTGGAGACGCGCGGCCATTGAAAGAGTGGCAGCTGCAGCATAGACATGAAGCAGCAAACTCGGTGGAGAAGGCAGCAAATGGGAGGGGGAAAAAGACGCGTACAAAGAGAGGGAAATTCGGTGGATGAAATGAAGGAGAAATGAAAAGCAAAGCAGAAACCGATGGAGATGGAGTCGGCAAGGCCAACTTGCTCGAGAAGATTGAACAAGAAAGGAGCAAAGTCAACAAGATTATGCAACCAATTAATTCCACCAATTAATCCAATTTTAATACTAAAAATCCAGCCCCCTCTACAAAGCTCCGAATTTCAAATTTTGGATTTCAATTTCTTAACGAAATTCCCAATTCAACGTTCAATTTTGTTGAAGAAAAGGCCCATACAATTTCTGCAAGTCCCCCTTCGCCAAGTAGCTCGATAAGGAGGCCAAAAATCCTTTCGATTTAGCCCATCCGAATTTCCGTTATTTTCTAAATCGTCCGAATCGATTTTCCGTAAAAATCCCGGAATCGCTCAAAATTCTTCGGAGGATGAGTCGACGTTGCTAAAATAAATCGTGACATGACAAAAATTTCAATTTCTGAAATCAAGTTCAATTTCGCGGTTAATTTCAATCCAACGTGATTTTAGCGTGAACTAACCTACCGGGCAGCTTTTATGAATTTTTAGTACAATTGACCAATGGTCAATTATTTTCGAGCTACATTATACATCTTTGACACATTGGTAACTATCGGTTGTCGTAAAAATCTCAAGATTTCAGTTACGGATACAAGGTACCCAAAATGACAAAAAATCGGTCTAGTGCCGACGAGAATTTTGAAATCAGGTGGAATCACCCACACTTAATCACACACCTCTATTGAGTCGACCTATCTCCGATCTCTTATCGATTTTTAATTATGCCGTAATGACCCTTGCAGATTAGCACGGTCGAGCAGTCATTTCCTAGTCGAAGTCTCAAGTCTATTGCGTTAAAATCCCTTAATGACTTCCCCAGATAGTCTAGTCATCTCATGAGTAATCGGCTCAGAGAATAGCACTATAGTCGCGTCAATGAAAAGCCTGATTCATTAAATTGAAAACATAAATGGAAATTCATGATGTCACACACCAAGTGGTCAAGAGAATGTTGAAATTGGTTGTTACTGCTATTGCTATTATTGGAGACGAGGCTCAAGATAAGTAGTTTCATGCCAAGGGGACTCGATCGATAGATATCACATTCTCGTTCGAGGATAATCTCACTAAGATTATGGTGGTCATGCGCAAACAGAAGGATACTTTCGAAGATTTGAAAAAGCTTATCAACAAGGTTGGGGAGACGCTTCGCAATCATTTCTTAGCAGCTTTGAATCATCTTGCCAGCCAACTGCATGAGTGGAATGTTGCTCTTGAGTACATTATAAATGAACTTTTAGAGGAGCTGGAGATGGTCAAAGGGGAACTTAGGGATTTCAAGATGGTTGTGTTGAGTGAAATGTTCACCATAATGCCAAGTCTAGAGGTGGATGTTCACAGGCCAAAGGAGTTCAAGGGTGATAAGTCTACCAATGAGGTGGAGAACTTCATATGGGGCATGAAGTGATACTTCAGTACCATGGAAATCAAGGACGAGACACAAGTATGGGTTGTTGTCATGTACTTATCTGATGTTGTCATGCTTTGGTGGCGACGTAGCTGAGACACTGAAAGGTGGGGTGCCAAGATGATCAAGTATTGGGTCGTGTTGGTTATCATCTTTGGGGACCAGTTCTTCTTAGAGTTTGCTAAGGATGAAGCGCGGATTAAGATATGCCATCTCATGTAGAAGGGTAATGTTTGTGAGTATGTATAGGACTTTACTAAGCTCTTGTTGGAGATTCCGAATATAAGTGAGTTTAATGCTCCATTCACATTCATGAATGGGCTCACGTCTTGGATGAGGTTGGAGTTGCAATAGCAAGGAGTGCAAGAGCTATCCAAGGCACCAGCCACGGTTTACACGTTGATTGATCTCCATTAGCTTGACTCTTCTAAGTTCAGGGAAAAGGTGGGGAAGCATATCACCACCATGACAAAAAGAGGGAAGACGAAGTTATTCATGATCAAAGGGACAAATGGGAGAAGCCTCCTAATGGCAAATGAAAGAAGCCACAAGGAGACATGTCTAAAGATCATGAGAGGAAGCCAATCAAACTAATATTGGTAACTAGAAGCATATATCTTACAACCAACTTATAAATTTGGCTGCAATAATTTCATCTCTAGAGGCCAAATTTATCATCTTTCTTGTAGCTTAGATTATATAGGTCCTAAGGTAGGTGAGATTTAAGCAGAAAATACAAGTCATAAGGTGGGTCAGATTATAGTAATTTACCCACTAATTATCTTTTCATATCAATTCATAATATGACGTAACTTAATATAAGATAAATTTATCACAAATATATTAGTTTGAATTTTGGGTAAATTTGTCACGTATATACTAATTTGAAGTTTTTGGTGAGTAAAAAAATTAGTCTGTGATAAATTTACTGTAAATATACCAGTTTGGTGTTTTCAAGATATTGACCCTAACTTTTTTGAATTCATAGTTTGATTCCTATGGATTGTAATTTTTTTATGGGAAATAATAAATATTCCTACGAAAATAGTAAATTTCTTTATTTGTAACGTTAATAAGATACCTAGTTGTGCGAATCTTTCCCTTATCATTTGTAAATATGTTCAGCCTATCAGTAAATAATTTTCTTTACTTTTCGTAATTTTCCTAAATGCAGCAGGTTAACAGTAGAGTACATGCTGCAGGAGCAAGACCGTGTCCCAAAGCAGACGAACGCGCAAGTTTCCAGATTTCGAGCGCCGTGAACATCCACATTCTTGGCCAACCGTGGACTGTACCTGCAAATCGACCGAGATTCAGGCTCCAGAGTGCCGCCGCGATCGTGAAGAAGACGAGGACGGGAGCGTGTTCCTTTCTCGTTCCAATTTTCGGAAAACAGTGTCGCTTGATCAAATCGTTTCACGAGGGTGCTCGAATGCGAAATTTCTGGTGATGGGTGGCCGTAGATAGCCGAGCATTCGACTCCTGGTTGACGTGGTTTTAGATTCCGGAAGAACCCACATGAGAATTGATTGCTTTTTTCATCAGAAATCCTATTGATCATGAGCCGTTCGATGAAATTACTGACCCAGAATCAGTTCGCTGGAGTTCCGCACCGGCGCTTCTTGTCCCGACTTCTCTGCGCCGCTGCTCCTTTGGAAAGGGATAACGAGATTGACAGAATCACCAAGATCATAAATGACCACCCATTTCCCTATAGCCCGCTTCAACCCGTCCTCCGGAAGCACATCCCGCCGCATACTCTTTCCACTGGCTTGGTAGAGGACGTGCTTGTCATTTCTTTGGGGCTCATTCCAATGGTCTCAAAGCTCTAGAGTTCTTCAGATACACTGTCCACCGTTCGCCATGCGGTCCAACTTCAGTGGCATTTGAAAGAACTCTCCACATTCTTGCAAGGATGCGGTACTTTGAGAAAGCTCAGGAATTGATGGATGAGATGCGGGTAATGCACCCGTTGGTGCTCATGCTGAAGGCGATGAGCATCATGATATTGAAGATTGCGAAATTCAAGTCGTATGAGGATACTCTCCTGGCATTTGAAAGGATGGAGCATGATGTGTTTGTTGGTAGGCAATTTGGTACAGATGAGTTCAATATACTTCTTCGGGCATTTTGCACACAGAGGCAGATGAAGGAAGCACAATCCGTGTTCAATAAGATGCATTCGCGATTCTCTCCCGATACGAAGACCATGAATATACTGCTCTTGGGATTTAAAGAGTCAGGCGATGTGACCTCAGTGGAGTTGTTTTACCACGAGATGGTTAGAAGAGGTTTTAAACCTAACACAGTGACATATAATATCAGGATTGATGCTTACTGTAAGAGAGGTTGTGTAGGTGATGGTTTAAGGCTTCTTGAAGAGATGGAATGGGTTGATTGCTTGCCCACTGTTGAGACAGTTACTACTTTGATTCATGGTGCGGGGGTTGCTCGCAATCTAACAAAGGCAAATGAATTGTTTGATGGGATTTTTACAAGAAATATGCAACCAGATACAGCAGCCTATACTGATAAAAGCAAAATATGTAAAAGCCGCCATTGCCTTGATGGATGAGATGGAGTTGAAGCAAGTTGGGCACGATAATATGACCTACCACACGTTGTTCTTTGGATTAATCAGATAAAAAAAAGATGGAGTATGTGAGTTATATCATGAAATGGTGGGCAAAGGGCGTTATCCTCATGGTCATGCACTGGATCTTTTGGTGATTGGATTATGTTCTCGTGGAAGAGTACTAGAAGCTTTTGAGTGCTCTGTACAAATGCTGGAGAGAGGAAGGCTAATGACTGAGGCAACATTTAGGATGTTAGGTGGCTTACTGCTGCAGGCTGGTGAGGCTAACAAGTTAAGGAAGCTCAGCGAACTGTTAAAGAAGTTGAAAGCTGTTCTGCCTCTGTCAACAGGGCATGCTGATGGTGCAACTAATTCCTCAGTATTTAATGCAGAAAGGATGTTTTCAACTTGACTTTGTTTGAGTACAGCCTGGACATTAGATGGTATGTCATTTTTGGTTCTCCTCAAAGTCTATAGGGCTGATTCACATGTGATGAGAAACTCAGATGGGGTGTTCACTGTGTGGTCTTGACTAAAGTTATTGCTGAGGCTTGGGCCATGTCTATACAACCCAACTTCTATAGGGTGACTGAAACAGATCCTGGAGGGAGAAAAGGAATATGAGAGGCACAGCGTTTGCCTCATGCGGTTGCTTTTGCCCTTTGTAGGTTGGTCAAAACAGAAACATTGAGATTGAGGACTTGACAAGATGGTGAAAACTTACATACTCATTTGACTTGCAAATGGAAATGCTGCTGCTCAAATTACTGGATGGATATATAAGTAAGTGCTATGCCTAAAGTGGAATGAGATTAGTTGATTGGTTTGTACAAAGATGGCTCTCAGACCCTGCTTTTGATTTTTTTTGCTGTGCAGTAGGCCGCTAGTATTATCAACGTAATGAATGTACTGAGTATCTATGGATAGGTGAGGCATTCTAATTCTTTCTTGAAGAAATGTTGAAAGAAGTTACATGCTGTCCTGTCTCCATCTAAAGGGTTGTATGCTAGTGCTATCATGTTGATAGTTGCTTGGCACTGAGTTGTATGTCTTATGGTCATAAATTATAAATGTTCACAAACTGTCTTTATTTATTGCAACTCTTCACTATTGTACTCAGAAAAGCTCCTGCTTCTTCTTGCACACTCTGAAGGACGAGTTCTTTCTCTGAGAAAGAACCTTGCCACGCTACACTTTTGACTTGGTCAAAACAGATTCGGCAGTGCCAAAGGATGTGGCGAAATAAGAATTGTAAGTTAAATACTAAAGTATGATATATTAAACCCTAAAGCACGATTCTGCTTTTTGAAGGAGTTGTACTAGTTGATTGTCATATATGAAAGTTGTTGAACGAACTCCAATGTTTTGTTAACTTTTATATGGGTTGATTGGACTGTATTACCGGTCAAAAATAAATGTTTACCATGTGCAGGAGACTACAGGTGCTTGCTTAGAAGGAAAATGTCGGTAAAGTGTCTCGGAAGACTTGTTAAAACTTATCAAATATTCTTTCGAAATACAACTTTGATGTTCGGTGGAATTAGTTCCTTAAAATGTGTACTTTTTCGGTATCCAATGTGATTTTACAACACTTTTTTTTTTTAGGGCTTTTAACTGGTGCTATTAAGTGTTGACATCCGAATTTTGTCGACCGTTCAGGTGTCTATTTTTGGCAAAAGCATAAAAGTACAAATAATAGTAATAATAAAAAGAGACAGTAATTAAAGAAAAGCTTGACAACAGCGGGTGAGGGGCTTGACCCATTTATTTTCAGCAAGTTGTGGGCCAGAAGAACTCTTGCACCCAGCCCCTTTTTTTTTAAAAAATTCCTGCGGCCCATCCATTTATTTCTTTATGAGCCCATTCCTTCTTTTTTTATTTTATCCTTAGCCCATCGGAGCTTAGAGAAGGCCCAGCCCAACGGCTGGCTAGAGAGAGGTCGCTGTGGAGAAACCAGAGAAAGCTGAGAGAGCAAGGAAATTGAGGGGAAAGCAACGTTCGGGATTTAGAAAATCGGTGAGAACGTCGGCCATTGGAGCTCCGGTTGAAGAAGATGGAGAAGCAGAACCAGTCACGACCGAGAATATCCCCGCTGTGAGAAAACGGGGTGTCATCGGCCATAGAAAGAACGTGGGTTTTGAGGAGAAGAAAGGCGGGTGGAGAAGCTTCCTTCGAGAGATAGAGAAGAGTTTCTCGCCCGCCGGAGCCAAATTACCGATCGCGTTCACTGCAGCTCCATTCTCGATCAGGTAAGCACCTTTTCTCGGACGCTCTGTTTTGTTTTCTTCATGCTATTCAGGAACCGAGAATGTGGATTTCAAGTCGATGAACTCTCGGTTCAATCTCGTAAAACTGAGATTAGTCTGTGAGATTTGAGGTTGGTCTGAACTTGATGCATCACGTTTAAGCCGAGAGTAACACTAAACTCGTCCTTGAAATCTGTACTAAAGGACGCCCGCTACCTGTTCGATGATTTGTTTGTGAGAGGTGTCGAATCTGATTGTGTATGACCAAGAGTTCAGCAAAGGTTTAGTCTCGTATGGCTTCGTGCCTGTGATGTTCATGTCTGGATTTAATATTCCTGCCCCGTTTTGCTTGGTTTCATGGCAGATGGTGGTGTCTAGTTGTATGGGTTTGACAAAAAAGAGAGAAGAAGATGAAGTTGCAGAGAAGAAAAATGCTTCGGGGAAGAAGATGGGTTGAAGAAGAAGATGAAGGCGTAAAAGACAAAATAGGGAAAAGGACAAAAAAATTAAAAAAAAAATTGAAAAAATTGAAAAAATAGAAAATCAATAAAAATACTCAAAAGAATATTAAAAATTGGTTTAACGAAATTTGTGACATTCGGGTTTTCGCTGGACGGAATCGTAAGTTTCAAATGCTTAACGGTCTCGCGCCATTAGGATCGCCATTGAATCCCGCTGCCAACCGAGCCTCACCCTACCATTGCAAAGACCGCGACACCTTAGCTACACTACCACATCACTGAGCCACCTCGGTGACTCCTCAGTTGACTAGGTCACGCCACCTCAGCACCGACGCCACCGTGCGTTTCCGCCTCACCGATCACAGGATCTTCATCTGCGGCCACGTCCCCTAGCTGCTGTCGTCCGTCAGAGACGAGTCAACAACGCAAGGAAGGAGACCACCGCTTCCCTTCTTCCCATCGCACGCAATTTTCCAACTCAATGGACACATCCCCACCCAGCTGTCACAAGACAGGCTGATAAGTCAACGATAAATGCACGGAGAGGGAGAGAAGACCAGAGCCAGGCGGTGAAGGACAGAAGAACCATAAAGCACGACAAGCCATTTCTCTTTCTTCTTCTTCGCGTGATCCCGCTTCCTTTTTCCTGTTTTGCTCGTTTCTCTGCGTGACCAACTCCCTCCCAGATCCCACGAGCAGCCCCAATCACACCGTGCAACCACAGAAGATGCCCTCAACTCAGCTGCTCGCCTCGCCGCCCCTTAGCCGCACCGTCGCCTCAGCTCGGACAGCAGTAGCTTGGGATTTCTGAGAGTTCGCCGAACCACGACCACACCTCATTTAGGATAAGAGGCATATGAATTACTGCCGGTTTATGCTACGTAGGTTCATTTCCGTACGTCAAGGTCGATTCCCTTAGTTTTAATTGCCAAGATCATGCTTAATTATGTTCATCGATAGTTTCAGGATATACGTGTTGTAAGTAATGTTAATAATTTAGTACATTGAATATATTAATATGTTGTCGGAATGCTGGATATTTGAAAGGTGCTTTGATTTGAGCTTAACTGACACGAGTCATGGACGAATATGAGGGTTATGCTGTTTTTCGGGTCTATTTACTATAGACCAATTTTGCTAATTTTGTGCAGGCTTTTGTGGTACAAATTTGATTTTTCATACTTTGTATGTGCAAAATATATTTCAAAAACTGTGCGGCTCCAAAATTATTTTATAAGCTGTTTCCAAACCTTTGCTCGTTTTCCATTTTCTACCGGATTTTTGACAAACAATCTGGACTAGTGTCCTCATGAAAGTTTTAGACCACATCTTAAGCTATAATGTGGAATTTTTCCATGATTTTTGGAGTTCATTTAGGGTCCAAAATGCAATTTCCTGAACCTGTTGCAATCTGGTTTTGTGTCCTATTTTGATCCGAACTTCAGAAAATTATTGGGGCCTGTACAAGCTAAACTAGACCTTGAGTCCCCACGAAAAACCTTCCTCGGAATCTCATTCACGTCATGCTAAATTTTCGTGATTTTTCAAATGGATCTGCTTGGTGAATGCCACTAATTTCTAAGGGTAGGCGAACTGCCTTTTTGATTGATTTTGGGAATTTGGAGTTTCCCTTTTTGCACGTGTCTTTTGGCGGATATTGATAACCAACAGTCCTACATCATTTTTCGGGTTTCAAATGAACAAAGGATTGATGATCGTGAAATTGAGTTGGTCGCTATGTTTTAACTCATTGGATGATATGTTTAAATTGAATTATGGAATTCATTTCATCATATGAAATGAGTCTGTGATTTTGGAATGCTATCAATCCTTAGGATGACGATGTCCCGGGTGTTAGAAGAGATGCCTGGAGGGGTAATTGGATTCCTTTGGATGCTTGGGAATGTAACATGGTTTCCCTACATGTCTTTATGATGTCGGATAGGTGCAAGATGCCCAAGGGATAATGGTCTTCCTTGAAAGATGATGTAGTCAATTCACAATAAATATGGTCAGTTGCATTTCCCGATTTCATTCAAGTTTCACTAGGTTACGATTTTTAGAGAAAATGTTTTCCACTAGTTATCTTGATTTTAGTAAAGGTTCTCAAGCGAGTTGATAAGTAAGTTGATATTATAATGATCCTTTGTTTTTCCTCGCATGTAGTGTTATTGACTTTTGTTGTATAGGCTGGTTAGTAATTTTCTTATTGGGTGTTATCCTCACTTTTGGTGGATTGTTGCCTTTCAGATCAGTAGACATGTCTTTCCCACCCCCATGATCCCATACGGTGCCCCAGTGGATTTTACGTGGCACCAGACCAAGATTGCTGAACTTGACCTCCCAAATGTCGTGTTTTACCTACGGGACCCGTGCTCCTTAGCTTCGTCGCACTGTGCGCTCGAGTGAGTGGGCGTGTCATGGGTCCCCTCCCACTTTACGATAAGACAATGGGTCAAGGGGACAGCAGTAGTACGGTTGAGTGATGGAGGCAGGTGGATAGAGGAGTTTTTGGGAAGTGGATGATTTTTGATGGAGCCGGGGCAAGGATTAGGTGACTATGTGTTAGGTTGGGACGGGAAGGCAAATGTTTAGCCGGATGTCGTGGGAAGTACTAACTCCTTTGTTTTCCCCGGTGTACCCAACCCCATCATCTAATATACATAAATAAGGGTAAAAGAACACTTGTAGTGCCAAAACTTGGCATGGAAATATTTAAGTGTCAAAAGTTATTAAATGTAAGCTTAAATATCACTATTTTTGAAAAATGAGATACTTGAATGCCAAATCGACAAACTTTGCGGAAACAGAAATCTTATGTGACAATTTTTTATTAATATTGCTCACCTACTTGGCCCATCAGAGAGTTAACTCAGCAAAGAAAAGCCAAAACAGCGTTGTTTTGTCTTGGATTTGGATTTTAATTTATTAATTAAATTAAATTTAAAACCAAATTATTATATTAAAAAAAAAAACAGAGTTGATTGCGAGAATGGTGAGGGCTCAGCCCTTGCCATAGCCTCCCTCACATCGTTGGGAAGGATCGGCAATGGTGGAGAGGCGGCGGTGAGGGCTGAGTCCTTGCCTTCTGCAAACTTCATCTTCTTCCTTTTTTTAAATATAATTTTAAATATAATTTAATTAATATTTATATTAATTATCTAACCATGTTAGCAAAATGACCTTATTTTTACACTTGTCTAGCCACGTCAGCATGCGAAACGATGTCGTTTTGTACTTGTTTCGTCGGAAAAACACCACATATGCAAGTTGAGTAAATTTTCTTGCTATTGGCACTTAACTGATCTATTTTGATTTGATTTCGGCATTTAAGTGTCATTTTCCTAACTTTTAACACTTAAGTCTCTTCCGTGTTAAGTTTTGGCCCTCCAAGCATTCGAGTGTCTTTTTCATTCATGTCAAGCTACAAATGGGGAAAACCAACTAGGGCATTGTGATGTTAGGGGTAATTGAGATGTTGAAGTGTTTGGTTATGAAGTATTATAGGGCAAAAGGACATCCAAAAAGAAAGTACCGAGAAAAACAAAAGAAGAGTCCAACACGATAATAGCCAGTCCTAGTTGTGTAAAACCTTCCTTTCCAAAAAAGAAGAGGGTCCAGGTGCCGCAATATCCTTCTGCTGAATCATCGCTATGTCCTCCAAATCCTAAAGCTGGATTATGTGAGACTTAAGACAATGAGAAGAACACTTTGGCTTCAGTAAGGCAGAAGCCAGCACTTGAATGAAAAGGGAGAGCCATCATTTTTGCCCGTTTTTTGGTTGAGGGAGGAAGAAGATGCTGAGAAGCTGACTCAATCTTCCGACAATGAACAGCTCACAGGCATGTCACCTCCTGATGTTCCTTCTTTCAGTGACATGAAGGACTCAGATGATGAATTGCCCTTAAGTTGACTACTGAGGTTTGTTTCCATCACTCATTAAAATCCATCTAACTTATCAAATGTTTTATCTCATAGTGGAAGGACATTTGGTGAATGTGGTTCTTGATCATAATTAGAACTGTATGTGTAATCATCTTTTAAGTTGCTGACTGCAAAAAAACTTATATCTCAACATCTTGCATGAACTTCACTAGTATTGGAAAATTACTAGTAAAATCACCTTCTGATTTTACTGTGACCTCTATGTTTAACAACTCAAAACTCATTCTTGTAGTAGGCGCAGTTGCCTTGATTCTAGAGTTAATATCAGTTGAACAATAGATTATTGGACTTAAGACTTTCTCAATTACCTCACCCTTAAACACAAAATTTGCAGGGAAACAATAATGGTAATCCTGGGCCAGAGAATTTTACGACAGTGAGATGTTTGAATGGACCAAAGACTTTGGTTCCCTGAATTGTGTTCAAGTCCCATCAAAGTTCAGATATCGATCAGGCCATGTTTTGTGTGCTAATCAGATTCATGATTTCTTTTTGTGCTTATTTTGTAGATTTTGACATTTTCGGTGCGGTGCAGGTAACTGGTAGTAAGAAAGATTTCAAGGAAGCCTCGCAACAAAAAATTGTTATACAAACAATTAGAAATTTGGATAATCAAATTGATACTGATGATGTGCAATCCCCAGATTTCCCTTCTGTGTCAATGATTGAGAATAATCATGTGAGGAAAGTTGCATCCGAAAAGAGAAGCAGACATAGAAGTGTAAAGGCCCAGATGAACCCTATGACAGGCAATACCAAGCACAGTCCTGCAGTTCGTCTTAGTTCAAATGAAACATTTGAAACCTCTCATGAGCAGCCATTATGGCATAGTGATGAAAATATGTTGACCGATTGAAAAAGAGTAAGAAATCGGGCTCTGTTATTGGTCAAATTAAGACAACAGATGGAGATGGTTCTGCTGAGATTCGAGGCAAGGGCTGCAGTGTCACTGAAGTAGCTGAAACTCCAGCTTCGAAACAGGATAATGATGACGATACTAGCTTCTTCAAGACAAGAAATAATCACAGCCTTGACCTTCCATTCCAGAAAGATCATCTTACAATGTTGAATGAAAGAAAGCCGATATCTGCAGAAGAGAGAATCAATTGTGAAGGGCCTGTCATCCAAGACCTAACCAGCGAAAACTTGGTGCACAACTCATCCCTTTCAACTTCTCCGTCGGTGAATCTCGAAGAGTCGTCTACAGTGAGAAATAAGGATGACAACAACGAGGGAATGAAGTCTGGAAAGTTGCTAACAGAGGATCGAGGATTGAGACTAAAGGAAAGTGAGAAATGTAATTCTTTGGTAATCTCAGATGCTGGGGTGGGTGATGGGAATCCAGAGGTTGGTGATAATGCCCAGGTTGAGGAAGCTCAGACAAATCATGACGTAAGAGCTGCAACTGAGTTTCTAATAGCTGAGAAACTTCAAGATTCAGATGAAATGGTTTTGCAAAGATGTGGGACCATTCCCGGGGCGTCCAATGTGCTTTCTGCCAGTCATCAGAATGCTCGGAGGTCCATTGCTTTATTTTCATGCAACTTTTATTTTCTGGGTTGATCTGGAATGTAATGCCTTAGACTCGGAAGCTCAAAATGCTACATATGCAATGTACAATGGCAGGCGTCAGGAGGGATGGCCCACCACAGTAATGGGAGCCTGTTCCTGCAGATTACAATGGAGGATCTAGGATCATACATTTTACACAAGAATTGCACTGAATGGTAAGAAACACTTGAAATATGACAAAAATGCAACCTCCTTCTAGTTTACATTTATATAACGAGCCAAAAAATCTGGTTAGTAGATGTCAAAAGGAATTTCTTGATGGTGATCATATCATATGTTTCTGCATCCTTCCATCTTTAAATTATATTAAAACAGTGGTTGCAGAAGCCTCAAACTTCAAATTGTGACTGTCTTGTATCAAATACGGCTATTAGTTTTGATGTGGCTGAGCTTAAAGAGGAGGAACTATACATGTGCAGGGCTCCTAACGTCTATTTTGTGGATGGTAAAGCTATTAATCTTGAAGCTGAAGTACTCAGGAGTCGAAGAATAAAATGTTGCTGCTGTCGAATCAAAGGGGCAGCTCTTGGATGCTATGAGAAAAGTTGTGGCAAGAGTTTTCATCTCACTTGTGCCATGAAGATCCCCCAATGTAGATGGGATACTGTAAGTTTCACAGATGCACTCGTAATTTGTATACAACATTTGGTTGGGGACAACTTATATCTTAACACAAAAGTTTTTATTTTTCTGAAATTCTTATTGAAAGAGGTTAATTTTGTTCTATTGTGCGCACTTCACTTTTCCTCTAGATTACCTATTGAATTTCCCAGACCTCTAGAGATGAAGAGTTCTTCAGAAGAAGAGTATGCTAACATCCTTAACAAGTTTGATTTAATGACCTATTTTTGGGTAACATTATGAGCCTGATGAGATGGCTTACGCATAACTTTGACCAGCGATCACAACTTGTTCACGATGAAAATGACGAGAAACATCAGCATGGCACAAGCTCGAAGTGGATCTATCATGGATCTCAGGACAAAATAGTTCTGTGTCGTTCAGCTTTAGCAAAAGCTGAGAGGGTAATAAATTATTGATGGATTTGAGGCTTTTGATATTTGAATGTATCATTTAGGATTATTGAAAGTCATTGATCCATGAACTTCAGGAAGCGGTTTCTCAATTTGGGAGGGCATCCAGAGCAACAGTAGTGCAAAAATGGAATCCTAGTATATCGGTCCGTGGTGTGTTTATGTTGCTAAGGCTAGTGTCTTTTGCGTTCATGTGTCCAGGGATAAAAGCTTGCACGGAAGCAATGGAACATGTAAATGAGGAGTGATATGAAATTAATATAGACATTCGTGGAATGAGGAGCGGTCCTCGACTTGGAAGACAAAGAGTCATTAACATGGTGGGCATCTGTTTCACTCAATTGCAACATCTGCATGACTATTTTTAGTTATCTAATACTCTCAGACATTAAATTGTAAAATTTCTGTTGGCTCTTCCATTGATGTGCCCCTCAACTATATTTGAGTACTTCTCTGATGAAATCTGGCATTCTATAGTAAGAGGACTTGCATGTGTCATAATGCAATCCGATTGAAGTAGTTGCCACTGTACACTGTCATGGTAGCATTGTTATAGATGAAGCCAAATATTTGTTTTTAGGGATTTTTTTTTTTTTTGTCTTTTCTATCAAATTTGCTTTTAGGTTAAAAGTGATATCTTTATATTAACGATGGCAAACACTAGCCTTTAAGACGCTGAAAAAGAAAATAAAGAGACAAGAAAAAGAGAGAAGAAAAAAGTGAGTTTTTTCTTTACGAGGGTTCTCAATCTCTTTGTACCCTAATCTTAAGAGAAGATCATCATTGTATTCCAACTTTTTCAAAGTCTAGTGGATTCGCAGAGTGCCTCTGTATGGAGATGTAGCCCAGATTTGGGTGAACTTTGATAACAAATTTTCTGGCGAGTTATTTTGATACTGTTATTTTATTATTATATTCTACCTGGTGAATTGTTTGCGAGCATTATTTTTCTGAAATGGACGTGCGATTTTGTAACAACTGGTATCGAGCCTGGGTTGGCTAATTGAGAACTTTGAGGGTTTTTCGGTGACGTTCGATTGAAAGCAAGCATTATGGCAAAAGATAAAATCAGAATTAATAAGTTCGATGGGGAGGATTTTGGATGGTGGAAACTACAAATCGAGGATTATCTTTATTAAAAAGATCTCTATTCACCACTTGAGGGTTGGAAACTCGAGATGGCGGAAGTAGATCCGACAGTAGAAGCCGGATGGAAAATTCTTGATCGAAAGGCATTATGTGCGATTCGTCTAGGGTTGACGAAAAAGATAGGGTACCACATCGCGAAAGCAAAAACTGCAAAAGAAGCCATGGATATTCTAACGAATATTTATGAGAAGCCATCCACATCAAATCAGGTATTTTTGCTGAAGAAATTGGTTAATATGAAATTATCTGATAGAGGTTCTGTGGCAAAGTATATTAATAGTTTCACGCAAGTCACTGGTCAATTGGAATCCGTAGGCATAAATTTAGATATGAAGCTTCAAGCTTTATTATTTTTTTTGTTCTCTTCCAAAAAGCTACAATACTGCAGTGCAGGGAATTTCGAGCACCATGAAGGATGATTTAACTCTTGATGATGCTGTGAGTAGTATCATGGATGAAGAGATGCGAATGAAAGTCTCAAGTGGAGATAATTTTTCTGCATCCACATCTTCAACGGCACTCATGGTGGAGAACCGTGGAAGAAGTAAAAGTAGAGGAAAATTCAGTGGGCGTGGCAGATCACAATCAAGGGGTAAGAGATAGATTACAAAAGATAAGTGTTGGTTTTGTCACAAAACCGGACACCGGAGGTTTTAGTGTGAAGCTTACAAAAACAAGCAGCAAGATGAGAATCAATGAGCTAATGTGGTTAGCGATGAATTTTTGCTAGATAACTTATGTTTGTTTGCAGGGTTTGATTTGACAACAGATAAATGGTTTATTGATTTCGGTGCTTCTTTTCACTGCACCTCGCAAAGAGACATATTTGATGATTATGCCAGTGGAGATTTCGGATAAGTGGTTGTGGGAAATGGCCACATGTGTCCCATTGTTGAGAAAGGAACCGTGACTATGAACATCTCAGGTGGAGGATGTTTAGTTTTGCGTGAAACTAGGCATATTTCGGAATTAAAGAAAAATCTGATTTCAACTAGTAAACTTGACCAAGAAGGTTTGGTAATAACCTTTGGATGCAAAGAGTGGAAGATAACCTTAGGGGCAAGAGTAGTAGCAAAGGGAAAGTGTACGGGTACACTTTACCTTCTCCAATGAGACAATATCAATGATATGGTTGCAACTACAATGGCTACAGGTAATTTGTCTACTCTTTGGCATTATTGTTTGGGACATCTTGGTGAAAAATGTGTAAAGCAGTTATATTCGAGGAAATTACTTCTAGATTTGCAAAAAGTTAAGTTAGATTTTTCTGAAAGTTGCATTTATGGAAAATAAAAAGTTGTTAGTTTTCAATTGAATGGGCGACAAAATAAAGGCTAAAAGCTAGAGTTGGTTCATACTTGATTCAAAAAGTTGAGTTAGATTTTTGTGAGAGTTGCATTTATGGAAAACAAAAAGTTGTTAGTTTTCAATTGAATGGGCGACAAAATAAAGACTAGAAGCTAAAGTTGGTTCATACTAATGTATGGGGACCTACTCAAGAACTCTCTTATGGTGGTAAGAGATATTTTGTTACCTTCATTGATGATGCGACAAGGAAGACTTAGGTCTATGCTCTTAGAAAAAAGTCAGAAGTTTTCAGGATGTTCAAAATGTGGAAGACCATGGTAGAAAAAGAGACAGGTTATCAAATTAAAACTTTGAAGTTTGATAATGGTGGTGAATACACAAGTAAGGAATTTACATAATATTTGAGTTGAGAAGGCATACACGGGTTAAAGATTGTTCCTAGAACTCCTCAAGAGAACGGTGTAGCTGAAAGGATGAACATGACTATTCTAGAACGTGCGAAATGCATGAGGTTACAAGTGGGTCTCCCGCTACACTTATGGACTGCCACAATCGATGCAGCTGTTTATCTTATCAACAAAAGTTCATCTAGTGCGTTGGATGGAGAAATACCACAAGAATGGTGGTAAGGTAAAAAGATTAATTATTTACATCTAAAAGTATTTGGTTGTATTGCATATGCTTTGATTGACAGGGAGGATAAAAAAAAAAGCTTGATTCTAAGTCCCAGAAGTGCGTCTTTATCGGATACGGTGGTAACGAGTATGGCTATAAGCTTTGGGAATATGAGAATAACAAAGTTATCCGCAGTCGCAATGTGGTATTCCATGAAGAAAAGATGTACAAAGATCGTTAGACAAAGCATGAGAAGGTAGTAGAACCAGAATATGTTGAATTAGACACAAGGCCCGTGAAGATATTTCCGGTAGATCAAAGTACATTTGAAAGAGAGGTTCAAGATAAGCCTATTATCAGTGAGGAGATAGTTCAAGAGAAACACACTGATTCGGAGCAAACTAATGACCTTGAAGTATTTGTATTGAGGAGATCTACACATGTGAGAAAGCCAAAGGTAATTTTTGATCCATTAGCTAATATTGTTCTAAGCCATGTCTTATATACAAATTCAAGAGAACCGGAGACTTACGATGAGGTAAAGGTAGATACGTCTCACTTGCAGTGGGAGTGTGCTATGAAAGACGAGATGAGTTCATTACTTCATAACAAAACTTGGGAGTTGACCAAGTTGCCCACAGGTAAAAAAGCTTTATTAAACAAATAAGTGTACATGATTAAGAATGAAGGAGATGGTAGTATTAGATACAAGGTGAGGCTTGTAGTTAAGGGCTTTTCTAAAAAAGAATGGATTGACTACTCCGAGATATTTTCATATGTAGTGAAAATGACATCAATTAGAATTCTGCTGAGTATAGTTGCATCGGAGGATCTTCATCTTGAGCAATTAGACGTAAAAACAATGTTTTTACATGGTGACTTAGATAAAGAACTATACATGACACAACCTAGGGATTTTGAAGTCAAAGGTAATGAGCACATGGTATGTCGCTTGACGAAAAGCTTGTATGGCTTGAAACAAGCTCCGTGACAATGGTACCTAAAATTTAATGGTTTCATGAAAGAAAAATGATTTGCACACTGTGAGTCTGATCACTGTGTTAACTTTCGCAAGTATGATGATTGTGACATTGTGTATCTCTCTTTATATGTAGATGACATGCTGGTGGCTAGTTCTAATATGAAGAGAATCGTAGAAGTGAAGAAAATGTTATCATCACAGTTTGCTATGAGAGACTTATGAGAAGCCAAGAATATTTTAGACATGAAAATCATCAAGGATAGGAAAAATAAGAAATTATGGCTATCGTGGGAAGATTATGTGAATAAGGTGTTAAAGAGATTTAACATGGATAAGGCAAAACTAGTTGCAACTCCTCTAGCGAGTCACTTCAAACTTTCAAAGGATATGTGTCCGAGCACTCAGGTTTTAAAAGATGAGATTGCGGTAGTTCCATATGCATCATCAATGGGGAGTTTGATGTATGCCATGGTGAGCACGAGACCAGACATTGCGCATGCAGTGGGAGTTGTGAGTCAATATATGCAGAACCCAGGCAGAGAACATTGAAATGTAGTAAAATGGATATTGAGATATCTAGCAGGTACTTCCAATTACTCACTTTGTTATGGTGGTACATATCTAGAGTTGCAGGGTTATGTAGATACAAATCATTCGAGTGATTGAGATAGTGATAAGAGTACCATTGGATATGTCTTTACAGTTGTAGATACAGTAGTGAGTTTGGTATCTTAACTACAAAAAGCTGTGGCTTTATCAATGACAGAGGCAGAATACGTGGCGATTACAGAAGCCTCCAAGAAAATCATATAATTACAAGATTACATGGAGGAGCTATATCGCAAACAGCCAGTCAATATATTGTGAAGTGATAGTCAAAGTGCAGTGCATTTAGCAAAGAATGCAGCTTATCACTCAAGGACCAGACATATTAAGAAGCGTTATCACTTTATCAAGTTAGCATTGAAAGATAATGAGTTAAAGTTATAGAAGATTGATGGCTTGAAGAATCCAACTGACATGTTGACCAAGGTAGTAGACAGAGAGAAGCATATTTTATGTACTACTACCATTGGTATTACTCCATGTTGATTGATGAGGAGTATCGCAGAGACACAAGTTTTTTAACTACTATTTTTTGAAGAAGATGGATGAAAAATTGCTTGGTGCTTGGGGATATTTGTCTTCAAGTGGAAGATTATTATAGATGAAGCCAAATATTTGTTTTTATGGGCTTTTTTCATCTTTTCTATCAGATTTGCTTTTAGATTAAAAGTGATATCTTTATATTAGCAATGGCAAAACGCTAGCCATCAAGACGCTGAAAAAGAAAATAGAGAGACAAGAAAAAGAGAGAAGAAAAAAGTGAGTTTTTTCTTTACGAGGGTTCTCAATCTCTTTGTGCCCTAATCTTGAGAGAAGATCATCGTTGTATTCCAACTTTTTTCAAAGTCTAGTGGATTCGCAAAGTGCCTCTACACGAAGACGTAGCCCAGGTTTGGGTGAACTTCGACAACAAATTTTCTAGCGAGTTCTTCCGATTTTGTTATTTTATTATTATATTCTACTTGGTGAATTATTTGTGAGCGTTATTTTTCTGAAATCGACATGCGATTTCATAACAAGCATAACTGCGCAGTATAGTATCGAAGGGCTTCACACGTTTGTCTTGCAGTGAGCATTTCACTAAAAAGTCATTGGGGGTTGAAAGTCCCATCATCCAATTTGATTATCTAACCTAGTAATCGAAATGACTTGAACAATTCAGTTCCCACGTAAACTTTCACTCTTAACGTGCTCATTTTATGCATACTCATGCTATGCTATGGAATTCAAATATAGCGTCTTATCATTCATGCATGTGGATTGTGGACTGGCATCTAATTTTGGTTGGTTTCCTCCTATGCAGCAACCGATACTATTTGACGGGCTTAAGTTGTATTTCATTGGAGATTTTGATTCTTCATACAAAGGATACTTACAAGATCTTGTAATTGCCACCGGAGGCACTGTGCTTCATAGAAAGCCCATTCCTTACAATGAGCTAGCCCCCTTACCTCCATCCATCCCTTCAACTTTCATAATATAGAGCCTTGAGATGCCAGGCAAGTGTGGTCTGAGCAGGGATATTATCATCAAGCATAGGCTCTCTAGTACAGAGGCTTTCGCTAGATCAACAGGAGCAAAAGTGGCCAGCCACTCATGGCTTTTGGATTCTATTGCAGCTTGCAAGTTGGAAGATTTCTGATGAAAATATTCCTTGTTTGTAATTTAAAGAGCTTGGCCAATCCTCATAGCTCTTTCTTTTCATCATAAACAACAAAGCGAATGGATCAAGGCTCTTTTGTAGAACAGATTTTCGAAATGAAAGGTCCATATTGCTCGGTTTTGATATGATAGACGAGCACTTTCACCATTTTGTACTCTTTTAACTTCCTTTTTATGCTCTTTAACTTATTAAATTTGCAATTCCCCCCTTTGATTATCTTAACTTCTTGTAAACTAGTGCTTGCTAAACTTGGTGAATTTGCAAGAATCCTTCTCTTTGGGTAACTTTAAGTTCCTATAAAGTGCTGCTCTCGGAAGGATATCTAGTCAGGCTGTCTAAGGACTACAGATCCATGTGGATGGGAAGTTCTTTCGATTGGTCGCGACTTTATTTGCAACAATTTCTATTGTGTGTACCGCCTCAGGTTAGTACTGATATTTTGGCTTGACAAGAGGATTCCCATGAATCCTTACCCCAAACTGATCTTATGCTGGTTTGATTGCTGATCTAATTCCCAAGTGTCTTGGTTGAATAATCAGGATACTTGCCCTCGGGACATTCAGCTTGCTTCACATCTTTTCTGGAAAAGAGCTCAACCAATTGATGCAGGCCAAGATTTCCTCGACCACCTTGTTTAAACTAGTTTTTGACATTTTCTTGGATTCAGGATACATTTTTATTTAGGTTCTCTATTCATCATTGGTAGGTATTTTCCTGGTAGGAGTCTTATTAGGTCTTGCCAAAAAATAAGGCCCAAGGCAAGAGTTTTTCTAAGTTTGATCAATTTGATTATTAAATATTGCCTATCTATCATTTCTTCTCTCTCATTTGGATTTGGTATCCTTTTTCTTTCGGCTTTCTCTACATTCTTCCCCTTTCTTACTATATGATTTTTCCTTACGTCTCATCCATTCGGAACCCATCTTGCTACGCGCTTCTGTTTTACCATATTTGGTATCAAAGCCTTGTTTAATGTGCAACCTATTGCAAAATGACTATCTCAGAAATTTGAAGATTTATTTTCTATGGCTCTTTCAATATTCATGAAATTTGATTGGAAGTTGCGATTATTACGATTATATTAATTGTCAAGTTAATTATTGTAACTTCAATTGTCAAAGTAGCTATGAATATCATGACAATTATTTACATCGCAATTCTCAAGAAAATTGACCGTGTCAAGATGTTGAATTTCAAGATCTTTGTTCTAAAGCCCTTAACGTGTCACAATTTCCAATATGAATTTAGAAGATTTTCGTAATGGTTATCAAATAAAATATTTGTACTCTTTTAATTCCTCTTTAGAGACAGACCAAAAAAAAAAAAAAAAAAACCTCTTTAGAGCCTTTTGTCTCCTAGATTTAAATTCAGACCTGAAAACTTGTAAATAAATTTGTCATATTTGCGAAAATTGATAAACGATTCCCCTAAGATTGCACAGTGTCTCGAGGCTTGAATCTTTAAACTCGATTTGCCCGACCAAAGTCATAGCGACCAAAATAAGTAGTTGGCTTTTTGGCTCTCAACGCGGAGCCTACATAAGAAAATCAAATGAAAAAAAGTATGCCAAATGCTCGATATTGTCAAGTAACCAGATTGAAATAGGAAACAAACTGGTAAGGTGGTCGGGACGACCTTGTCCTGCATCCGTCTAACTTTGTGTTTTTTCGATTCATTTTCTGGCTGAATAGTTGGCTTGGAGGCTCTCTGGTCTATATTTTTTATGCCACATCATTTCCCTGTGGGCACCACCACGTCATCATATCTCACGTGGAAATTGGCTGGCTCATTTTCGAGCCTTCTTTAAGACTTGATTTTATTTTTTTGATATTTTAGAACTCGATTACACTTCCGTTACAAGTTTTAAGACCTTTGACACAATTATTTTCAAGTTCTCTTTTGATTGATTATTGTCAATTTTAAAAATCCATGAGTGTATTTTTTAGAGTATAGGGATGCTAATGAAAGCTATTATGAAAGTATATAGTTGTAAAACTAATGTGATGACCAATCTAAGCCAGAGGTAGTTATAGATGCTTTAACAAAACTTCATAAGAAAATAGTTAAAAAAATCTCTGAAGATTGAATCAGGTCCCAAGAAGAATTTTCATGTTTGAAATTTGAAATTGCTTCGTATCTCAAATTTGATGATGCTTTGATCCAAAAATACAATTGTAAGAGATGGTTGTGAATACATAATTCTACAAGATTGTAAATATAAGGTCGTTTTATCACTATAACATACATAATTAGTTTTTAATCAATCGTATCATTTTCCCACAAAGTTTGGTACCATGTACACTAATTTATGAAGTCAAGCTAACGAAATTCAATTAATTAACACATATATATAAGAAAACATTAAATCACTTCTGCCATTAAATTTTGATGATTTTTTGTCCAGAAAAACTTATAATTATAATAAATTATTTAACTTTTAACTTTTGCAATCCTTACTCCATATATGTCCACTCATTTAGGGGTAATCGGTTCTCACTTGGAACTAGGAATAGACCTTGTGACTGCTGCTTTCAATATTGGATTGGAAGCTGGTCCATTTCATGTTTTTGGATTAAAAAAATCAATTCTTATAGTAAAATATAAAAATTGTACCATTGCACTTGAAAAATATTTTTGATTTAATGGTTATATTGTTGTTTGTTCATCTTGAAAATGATGGTCGATTCCTAATGGATGCAAAAATATGCATATTTTCCCAAAGAGGTTTTCTTGCCTTGAAACTAGGAACCGAATTAGTCCTAAGCCGGTTCTGGGTTCACGTAGCAATGAATCAAATTGATTCTCCCTCAAAATGGCCTCAAACTGGTTGATCCAAGCCGATTTAGTCTAATTTTTGAGTTGAACCGGACCCGCCTACACTCATTACCTTGGAAAGTTTTGGTGAATCTTTATTTACAGTCTACTCGGGTGGGCTTCTTTTGACGGAGCCGGTCACAAGTTGATCCTAAGATTATGTTTCACATGAAAAATATTATTTACTTTAAATTATAAAGCTCCAACAATAAAAACTGTATTTCTCAATAATGTTTATTCTTTTATAACTTTCCTAAAGAATGTTTGACAAGTAGCTATTGATACATGCTAATAAATTGAGTTTTGATTAGGGGTAAGCATGGTTCGGGTTGGGCTAGTCCACCCCTAACCCTATAACCAAACCGCACAGTGTTGGTTCTCAATTTTCGGAACCAAGGACCGACCCTATTGAGGCTGGGACCAAGGATCGGACCAACCTAATAGGTTCGATCCGGTTCTAGGGTCAATCTAGGACCAACCGATAATTTTTTTGTTTCATTTTTTGTACTTCTTAAAAAGGCAATCGAGGACCGGACCGATCTAATAGGTTCGATGAAGAGCAAGGGCAATGAAGAGCGGTGAGCGGGGCAAGTGTTGAGTGGTGAGCGGGGCAAGTGTCGAGCGACCAGAAGTAAGTAAGGTGAGTGTCGAGCAGCGAGTGAGGAAGTTGTTTCTTTCAATATTGGCAAATTATGATGCGTTTGGTAATGTTTTTGTTAAAAAAATTGTTCCCAGAGAACAGAAATAGAAAAAACTATTTCTGTTTCAGGGAATAATTTTTTAATAGAAGAACGTGTTTGGTAATTGCAAAAATTTCTATTCCTGGAATAGAAAAAGAATAGAAACAAATTTGGTAAACTTATATAATTTTTTTGTTTCTTTTAATTTTTTATATTTTTATTTATTTTTCCTTTTTCATTTTTCCTTTTTTCTTTTTTTCTTTTTTTCTTCCTTTTGGCAGTCGCCGGCCATGGCCGAGGCCGGCAACTGGCCAAAGAAAAAAGAAGAAGAAAAGAAAGAGAAGGAAAAAATAGAAGAGAGAAAAATTGTTTCTCGAAAGTGTTCCAGGAACAAGAAACAAGTTTTTCTTGTTTCTTGTTTCTATTTCAAATTTGTTCCAGGAAATGATGCATTTCTATTCTTTTTTTTGTTCCCTAGAACAAAAGAACATAAATTCTTGTTCCGAGGAATAGAAACAAAAGTAAACAAACGCACCCTTAAAGACTAAGATGACAAAAAATAGAAGAGAATGAGTACTGGAAGAGGATACCGTGATGAGCTATTTACGACATTTTGGATGCTGTGAGGACTCTCATAAAGATATTTTACTCCTTTGTAAATTATGGTTGTTGATACCGTAAAAAACATTAAAAATCTAAGCTATTAAAGAATAGTGTAATATTACTTAGACTTCTCACTAATGAGATGTTTCATGATATTGACGCTGTTTGATTTAGGGTTTTCTTTATATAAAAAAATTATAAATAATATATTAGATATGTAATATATAATATATCTTAGATATGTAATATATATATATATATATAATTAGGGTGGGTTCGGGTAGGACTAACCCTAAACTCCCTTAGGACCGAAAACCTAGTTCCCTTGGGAACTGGACTAGGACATATATGGTTGGGCTGGTCTAAGGTCGGTCTAAGGTAGGTTTAGAGTTGACCCTAGACCGATGCTCACCCCTAGATAAAATTCTACTTGATTATGGACATCTTTTATTAATTTATAACTATTTCTAAAACTTGGTCATTAGATTTTGTATCTTTATTAGTAAGCATCCACCAATTTTTCAAATGAAAGATAGATAGTCTCTTATTATAAAGTATGAAATATCGGAAGACACATTCTGTTGCCAAACTCATTGCAATTAACATTCTTCATATATTTGTATGAAATACTTCCCTTCAAGAATAAAATTTATTTTCAACAGTAAATTTCATATTTGCACAAATATATATTTCTCTTCTAGACAACACGTTAAACATACCTCTGTTAAAAATAACGGTATTTTATGTTACATTTATTGAAACTAGCTTCTTTCTTATGCTACTCCAGATTTCTAATATTCCTCCACTCATAGACACAAAAAAAAAAAAAAAAAATGTACAACATAATGTCTGAGTTAAGTTTAAGCAATAGCGAGAGGTTAGTTTATTTCATTGAAATAATACGTGCGTTTTAGATAGTGCCAATAATTAGTGTTTTTTCACATTGCATGAGCTAACACCTCTATACAAAATAATGTGTTTGAATTTCAAACAGACATATCTCTCCAAATTAAATGCTAGTTTAGATTATATTTGCTTTTGAAACTATACATTTGTTATGCCAGTGACAAATACATATTCCTCCAATCCTAGACAAAATTATCCCCATCAATCAATATTATTTAACAAGGTTTGATAGAATAGTTTAAATATTAAACCACACCATCATTTAACAGTTTAAACTTTTGGAACAATTAAAACAGATGATTTCATCAAATCTCACATTGTATTAGAGTTGGAACTCATGAGTTCAAATATTCTAAGGTCTCATTTGCTTCTCTAATTAAATATGTCTGTGAAAAAACACCTTCTTCATACTTGGAAGGACAGACATAAGTAACTTAGACCATTTTTCTTTTTAAAGATTAAACGTTGGCAATTCTCATCAAAAAAGTAACATAAAAGGGGCTTTTGATATATCAATAATAAGTTACATCCATACGTGCTTAGCGCTTGTCAAAAAACACGTGATTAACGACTTTCTTGAAATGCTAGAACAAGATAATTATAGTAAGCTTCAGAAATAGCAGTGCTGGAGAATTTGCACTTGCACCCTTAAAAAACCCAATACACACAGAGCTACATTATTGGAATTGAGGGAGACTGATTCTCTTGAATAATTCTTCAATCTTGCTACGCGCACTGAGCATCGATACGTTTCCTCGGATCGCCGCATACTACGGGGCTGAATCTGAAAGCTACGAGTCCTAATTCATCCACCAGAACAAACTCTAGGACCGAGGGCAATCCCAGACATCCAAGTACTTTCCTGTCAAGCTGCAGAAACCAAGCTTTTCTTTGAATCAATCCAGTAGCTAACCGATTGCAATTCGTACAAGAAACAATAAAAAAAATAAGAAGAAGCAATTCGATTTAATTTGGATTCATTTTAATATACTATATCACCAATACAGAGTTTTAGTAAATTGACAATACTCAAGAATGTATTGCAGGCCCTATGCTAGTTTAACATATATACAGATACGGATGGTGGAATATAACAACTATCATCGTTAAAGAAAGATCTTCAGTTTTGTATTTTACCTGTACGTTTGCGATTGCATAAACAATAAAGAATGTATAGCAACGAGAGAAGAGAAAAGTTCTAATAAAATTTATGCTATAAACCTGTTGTTCATTTTTGTCCGTGTAAACCCCTTGCAAAGAGTTTCTCTCTAATCTTTTGCAGCCAATTTGCAGCTCCACTAATGCTCATCCGTCTTCCAGGCACTTCATTGGAGCAAGCGACTCCAACATTATATACTATAAACAAGCACTCTTGAAATATGCCATCACTTTCGGAGAGCCAATGCTGAGGGCTATTTGGGCTTAAATGATTCTCTCTTTCTTGAAGCAGAATGTGATCTGTAATTTCCAGCACTTGTTCAGGCAAAGCTTCTGCCACAAAATTATGCAGAGTCAAATTGTCTCTTAATGTGTCATCGGTGGGACTCAACCCTGTGAACATCTCCAATAAGAGGATGCCATAACTATAGACATCGCCTTCTCTTGAAACCTCACATCCCATTGCATATTCTGCCATAAATATAGATCATAGTTCGGGTGAAACAGAGTTCAATGGGCATAAGAGGTATCATGTAGCTACCAAACCCAGACCCAACAACATTTTTCACCTAGATAAAATTTCTCAGTTTGAAAGAGAGATTACCTGGTGGAACATAACCAATTGTTCCTCTTATTCCAATTGAGCTCATCTGATTAGCCACAGTATCAAGGGATAATCCAGGAAGGAACTTTGCCAATCCAAAGTCACCAACATGAGCAACCATCTCAGCATCTAAGAGGATATTGCTCGGCTTTAGATCACAATGAACGATGGGGATGTGGCATTGGTGATGAAGATAATCCAATGCGGAAGCAACATCAATAGCAATGTGTATCCTTTGAAAGAAATTCAATTTCTGGGTAGGCTCATTGTTGGGAGATGGTTTTGGGTTTGGATGTAGCCACCTTTCGAGGCTTCCATTTTCCATATACTCGAAAACTAAGGCCTTAAAATCATTCTGGTGATAATCAATACCTGAACAAGTTGTCATTATCTTTAGAAGATTTCGATGTTTGATGTTCTTTAATGCCCCGCACTCCACCACGAAGCTCTTTAGAGCACCAAGATGCACTAAATTGAGCACCTTCACCGCAACGAATGTACCATTCTCCTCAAGTATCCCCTTGTAGACAGAACCAAAGCTTCCAACACCGATCAAATTCATTGAAGAAAAACCATCGGTTGCTTTTAGGAGTGTTTGATAAGATATGTTTGGCCATAAATCCTCCATGGAAGTTGAAATCGGTTCTTTTACTTTCTTCTTCAGCCAACAAAAATATAGAAAAGCCAGAGTAAGAGCTATTCCAAGAATGCAAAAAATAACACAAGCTAACAATACCAATATATGGATTTTTCTTTTCTTGGAGCTTTTGGAGGTGCATTTAGGGAGGTGAAATGCTGGCAATCCCCCACAAAGGGCATTGTTTCCAGTAATAGAAGTCATGGTAGCATCCTTAAAGACTCCTTCTCGCGGTAGCATGCCTTCAAAGCTATTGTAAGACAAATTCAAAAGTTTCAAGGAATGAAATAACGTTAAGAATTCTGGAATCTGACCCGACAAATTGTTGCGTGAAAGGTCAAGTTCTTCAATGCCTCCTAACGATTTGATCGATTGAGGAATGGACCCATGGAAGAAGTTTTTCCCCATCCTCAATGATGTCAATCCAGTGCAATCCCCTAAACTATTTGGGATTTCACCTCCCAACATATTGTTGGAGATGTCCAACGTGGTTAGAGTTCTCAAGTTCCCTACTTCTGTGGGTAGAACCCCACTCAAACGGTTGTGAGACAAGGCTAGTATGATTGTTATCGATGAGAGACCTATGAGCCGTGGGGGTATGGTTCCGCTGAGATTATTGTAAGAAAGATAAAGCCACTGGAGAGATTGACACTGAGACAGATGTGAAGGAATTTGCCCATGAAAATTGTTTTGACCAAGACTTAGGTTGATCAACTTGGTTAGATTTCCTAAAGAAGTGGGGATTGTCCCTCCCAAGTTGTTACTATATAAATACAATAACACTAGATTTTGTAAATTCCCAATATTTGGGGGAACCTCACCTGAAAACTTGTTATAATATAGAGATATAATCTGCAGGTTGACTAAATTTCCAATCTCTCCGGGAATCTCGCCAAACATTAGGTTATTGCCTATACCAAAGGACTTCAGAGCGTTCGAGAAATTACCTATGCATTTGGGTAATGCCCCACCGAGTTTGTTCACACCAATTCTGAAGATCTCTAATCTAGTGGAGTTTGTCAACGAGCATACAAAGCTCAAGTCTTCAGATTTTCCACTTCCCAACTGGTTTTTAGAGACAGAAAAATGCCGAAGCTTAGGCATATTTCCGAAAGAAGGTACTTTACCTGAAAGCTTGTTTTGTCCGGATTGAAAAAGCCTTAGCTCTGTCCAATTGGACACTGAGGGAGGAATTGGTCCCCCAAATTGGTTTTGGGTGATGCTAAAAAATTGAATATTTGGAAGCGTCAAGCCTAAGTCTGTAGGAAGACTCCCCTGCATCTGGTTAAGTGCAATGTCAAACCAAATTAGAGAAGAAAGATTGAGCATTGAGGATGGAATTGTACCGAACAATCTGTTTCCTAGCAAAGAGATAACTTTTAAATTTTTCAGGCGGCCCAGATCTTTGGGAATGCTCCCGCCCAAGTTAATTAGCCCGAGTTCAAGAACCTGCAATGAAGACAAGTTTCCAAAGGAGGAAGGCAAATTCCCATATAGTGCATTTTCATACAAAGACAAATATTGTAGCTCCGACAATGAACCGAGTTCCGTGGGAATTACTCCAGTTAGTTGGTTGTTCGCAATGCCGAGGGCTATGAGTTTTGAGCAAGCAGACACATTTCTAGGAATTTCTCCGACCAATGAATTGTTGTTTAGCCGCAGCCAACTTAGGCGGTGCAACTGCTCGACTTGCCAGGGGATTTCTCCAACGAGACTATTATTTTGGAGATAAATTTCACTCAAGAAGCTTAGGTTTCCAATATGAGGAGAGATGGACCCCAAGAGTCCTAGTGACTTCAAGTTCAGGACGGTGACCCTCCGGTGTCTTAGGCGCACGTGATGCACCGTACCAATGGCAAAATCCAATGGTGTCGTTCCATGAGTCAAGCACCCCATAAGGGTCTTTGACTGCAGCCTTAAATGCGAGGAGTGCGAGTTTGTCGGTTTCATTTGTGGTGGAGGAGACTAGGACAAGGCATGATGCAAGCACAAGCAAGAGAAGGAAACGGTATGATTGTAACTGTGCAAAAATGAAGTGCACCAGCTCCATAGCTCGAGTAGAAGTGGGTAGATATGAAGGAGGGATCGTAAGAGGAAATGAGAGGTGTGGCGAGTGTTGATGCAAACTGTGAAGAGATTTATAAGGAAGGGTGGAGTCTAGTGGAGAGCATTTTGAAGAGCCTTTATGGTTTTCCTTTTTCCATGTCGCAGACAAAGCCAAAACAATGGTGAATGAGCAGCTGTCAACTGTCAAACCCCTTGACCTTGGCTCTAGCACTCAACACGTTGGAGAAGTTGCACTACTTTTTCCTCCAGACCATCACAAGTAAATGATATTGACTCAGTAGCTAGTGTTCCAAACCATCCATTGGTTTTTGCTCAGTACCTCGTAATGATAATACATAAAAATCATAGTGAAAATCTTATATGGTTGATCCTTTAAGTTTAACCAATCTTGGATGACTAATCTTTCTTGTTTTGGGGGGGGGGGGGGGGGAGTCTTGCTTATATTTACTTTTGGATTGAACCCGTTTTACGGGTTGGATCAATCACAGCAATCGAGTGGAAAACTAGGGCGGGATGGGGCAAAAGTTTTGCTCATATTTACTTTGGGTTGAGCCCATTTTACGGGTTGGATCAATCATAACAGTCGAGCGAGAAAACTAGGGGGCAGCCGAGTGGAAAACGCGAGGGGGTTTAAGTCTTGCTTATATTTACTTTTGGGTTGAGCCCGTTTTTGACTTGAGTCCATCGATAATCCCGCTCATAAATTAGTTGGATCAATCACAGCAATCAAGTGGAAAACTAGGGCGGGATGGGGCAAAAGTTTTGCTCATATTTACTTTGGGTTGAGCCCATTTTACGGGTTGGATCAATCATAACAGGTAGGGGGCAGCCTAAGGGGTAGTGGAAAACGCAGGGGGGGGAAGTCTTGCTTATATTTACTTTTGGGTTGAACCCGTTTTAGGGGTTGGATCAATCACAATAGTCGGGTGGAAAACTGGCGGAAGCTTGGTGGTTGGGATGTTGACTTCAAGTGAATTGCTTTTTGGACTTGAGTCCATCGGTAATACTCTAAATTATCCCCATGAGAAAGTGACCATTTGATGTGGGAGCTAGGATGTCACCCCACTACCAAGACAGTTGCTTTTCCTCCAACACTCCTATTACGTATTTCATTTTCCTTTCCTCTAGATTTCTTATATTCCGAATTTTGGAACACACTCATTCTAATTTATATTCTTTTTAACCTTTTCTCTATTTTGCCAATTGGAATGCCACATAGGACGCCATTGCAGTGCTTCAAAATAATTTCTTCACGGCCACATCGACATTTTCATTTAAGGAAAAAAAGAGAGAGTATATGACTCAAGAGCCCAATTGCTTGAAAAACATATTCAGGGACCTAATTGCACATATTCAAAATGTTCTAGGATTGCCTCACTTTTTTTCCTCACGAATTAATGAAAATAGCAAGTCTCATAAAGCATAGCACAGAAGAATTTGCACTTGCAGTCACTAGAGAAATCCAATACTCACAGGTTACCTAATTGGAATTAAGTGAGACTAATTATACTGAGGCGTATAAGGATAGTACCTACTACGCACATTGAGCATTGATACATATCCTCATATTGCCGCATTCTAGAAGGCTGAACTTGAAAGCTATATCACCTTGTTCACCCACCAAAGCAACAGTGCTGCCTCTATCTGACTAAACATAGCTCTAGGAAGAGAGCAATTCATGACATCCAATTATTTTGTGCTTCGACTAAGCTAACGGAGAGCCATTGTTCCTAGTCACATTATAGAACCCAAGCTTTCGTTGAATCAGATTTCCAATAGCTCATTGATTGCAATTCGTCTTAATGAGCATCATACAAGTCAAAAGAAAAAAGAAGCAAGGAAATTTTATTTGGATTTAAGTAAACTGATAGTAGTCAAGAACGTGTGCGCATCACTGGCTTATGCTAGTTTAAAATACGTATAGATACGGATGGTAAATGATAATCACCCATCATCTTTAAGCAAAAGATCTCCGCTCATATATTTTCCCTGTAAATTTGCATTTGGGTAAATAAGAATAAATATATAGCAACGAGAGAAGAGAAAACTTAATTTATTTTATCATATATCGTGTGGAAACCCAATGCAAAGAGTTTCTCCCCAATTTTTTACAGTTGATTTACTTGGAGAGAGAGAGAGAGAGAGTAATTTGGTCAAAAGATGTGCTTTAACTAAAATTGGTGTGGAAATAACCCCACCTTGTTGTTATCCTGTAAAAATAAGGTATATGATCAAAGGGACAAACGAGAGAAGCCTCCTAACAGCAAATGAAAGAAGCCACAAGGAGACAAGGAGACATGTCTAAAGATCGTGAGAGGAAGCCAATCAAACTAATATTGGTAGCTAGAAGCATATTTCTTGCAACCAAATTATGAATTTGGCCACGAGAATTTCATCTCTAGAGGCCAAATTTAGCATATTTCTTGTAGCTTAGATTATACAAGTCCTAAGGTGGGTCAGATTATAATAATTTACCTACTAACTATCTTTTCATATTAATTCATAAGATGACGTAATTTCCCTTTCATTATAGTAACATTTTGTGTTAATATCACGAAGAACCCTAAACTGGATACTTATGATAAATTTATCATTTATTAGTTTTTATTAAATTTTACAGCAAAAGTATTAAGCTGAATACATATGACAGTTAACAGTGTGTGTAATTTTTCATGATATTAATCTAATTTAACGAAAACTAATATAGAGTAAATTTGTTGCAAATATACAAGTTTGAAGTTTAGTTTTGAGTAAATTTATTATATGTATACTATTTTGTGGTTTTTGGTGGATAAAAAATTAATTTGTGATAAATTTATCTATAATTATACCAGGTTTGGTACTTTCAAGATATTGACCTTAACTTTTTTTTATTCCTATGGATTGTAATTTTTTTCATGAGAAAATAATAAATATACCTACAAAAATGGTAGATTTCTTTATTCGTATCGTTAATAAGATACCTAGTTGAGCGAATCTTTCCCTTATTATTTGTAAATATGTTCAACCTATGGGTCAATAATTTTCTTTACTTTTCGTAATTTTCCTAAATACAGCAGGTTAGCAGTAGAGTAGATGCTGCGGGAGCATGACCGCATCCCAAAGCAGACGAACACGCAAGTTCCCAGATTTCGAGCGCGGCGAACATCCGCATTCTTGGCCAACCGTGGACTGTACCTGCAAATCGACCGAGATTCAGGCTCCCCAGTGCCGCCGCGATCGTGAAGAAGACGAGGAGGGGGAGTGTGTTCCTTTGTCGTTCCAATTTTCGGAAAACAGTGTCGCTTGATCAAATCGTTTCACGAGGGTGTTCGAATGCGAAATTTCTGGTGATGGGTGGCCGTAGATAGCCGAGCATTCGACTCCTGGTTGACGTGGTTTTAGATTCCGGAAGAACCCACATGAGAATTGATTGCTTTTTTCATCGGAAATCCCATTGATCATGAGCTGTTCGATGAAATTACTGACCCAGAATCAGTTCGCTGGAGTTCCGCACCGGCGCTTCTTGTCCCGACTTCTCTGCGCCGCTGCTCCTTTGGAAAGGGATAACGAGATTGATAGAATCACCAAGATCATAAATGACCACCCATTTCCCGATAGCCCGCTTCAACCCGTCCTCCAGAAGCACATCCCGCCCCCTACCCTTTCCACCGGCTTGGTAGAGGACGTGCTTGGTCATTTATTTGGGGCTCATTCGAATGGTCTCAAAGCTCTAGAGTTCTTCAGATACACTGTCCGCCATTCGCCGTGCGGTCCGACTTCAGTGGCATTTGAAAGAACTCTCCACATTCTTGTGAGGATGCGGTACTTTGAGAAAGCCTGGGAATTGATGGATGAGATGCGGGTAACGCGCCCTTCTTTGCTTACGCTGAAGGCGATGAGCATCATGATATCAAAGATTGCAAAATTCAAGTCTTATGAGGATACTCTCCTGGCATTTGAAAGGATGGAGAATGATGTGTTTGTTGGTAGGAAATTTGGTACAGATGAGTTCAATATACTTCTTCGGGCATTTTGCACGCAGAGGCAGATGAAGGAAGCACGATCTGTGTTCAATAAGATGCATTCGCGATTCTCTCCCGATACAAAGACCATGAATATACTGCTCTTGGGATTTAAAGAGTCAGGCGATGTGACCTCAGTGGAGTTGTTTTACCACGAGATGGTTAGAAGAGGTTTTAAACCTAACACAGTGACATATAATATCAGGATTGATGCTTACTGTAAGAGAGGTTGTGTAGGTGATGGTTTAAGGCTTCTTGAAGAGATGGAAGGGGTTGATTGCTTGCCCACTGTTGAGACAGTTACTACTTTGATTCATGGTGCAGGGGTTGCTCGCAATCTAACAAAGGCAAAGGAATTGTTTGATGGGATTTTTACAAGAAATATGCAACCTGATACAGCAGCCTATAATGCGATGATTAGTGCACTGATAAAAGCAAAATATGTAAAAGCCGCCATTGCCTTGATGGATGAGATGGAGTTGAAGCAAGTTGGGCACGATAATATGACCTACCACACATTGTTCTTTGGATTAATGAGATCAAAAGAAATAGACGGAGTATGTAAGTTATATCATAAAATGGTGCAGAGGAATTTTGTGCCTAAAACGCGGACGGTGGTCATGCTGATGAAGTATTTTTGTATTAATGGACAAGTTGATTTGGGGTTGCATTTATGGGAATACCTGGTGGGCAAAGGGCATTGTCCTCATGGTCATGCACTGGATCTTTTAGTGATTGGATTATGTTCTCGTGGAAGAGTACTAGAAGCTTTTGAGTGCTCTAAACAAATGCTAGAGAGAGGAAGGCTAATGACTGAAGCACCATACAGGATGTTGGGGGGCTTATTGCTGCAGGCTGGAGAGGCCGACAAGTTAAGGAAGCTCAATGAACTGGTGAAGAAGTTGAAAGCTGTTCTGCCTCTGTCAAAAGGCATGGTGATGGAATAACTAATTCCTCAGCACTTAATGCAGAAAGGATGTTTTCAACTTGACTTTGTTTGAGTAGAGCCTCTAATTACTGGACATTGGATGGTTTGTCATTTTTGGTTCTCCTCAAAGTCTATAAGGCTGATACATATGCGATGAGAAATTCTGATGGGTTGCATTCACTGTGCATCTTCACTCAAGTTATTGCTGAGGCTTGGGCCATGTCTACACAACCCAAATTCTATAGGGTGGTTGAAACAAATCCTGGAGGGAGGAAGGAGCATGAGAGGCACAGCGTTTGCCTCATGTGGTTGCTTTTGCCTTCTGTAGATTAATCAAAACAGAAACATTGAGATGAGGACTTGACAAGATGGTGAAAACTCTTGCATACTCATTTTCCTTGCAAAAGGAGATGCTGCTGCTCAAATTACTGCAAGGGTGTATACATAAGCAGTATGCCTAAAATGGAATGAGATTAGTTGATTGGCTTGTACAAAGATGGCTCTTAAAGCGTTCTCTTGATTTTTTCACTGTGCAGTAGGCCGCTCAGTATGATCAACATAACGAATATACTGAGTATCTATATATGGATAGGTAAGGCATTCTAATTTTTTCTTGAAGAAATGTTGAAAGTAGTTACAAGCTGTCCTGTCTCCATCGAAAGGTTTGTATGCTAATGCTATCACGTTGATAATTGCTCAGCACTGAGTTGTATGTCTTATGGTCATAGTTTAAGGATGTTCACAAACTGTCTTTATTTAGTGCAACTCTGCACTATCATACTTAGAAGAGCTCCCGCTTCTTGCACACTCTAGAGGACAAGTTCTTCCTCAGAGAAAGAACCTTGCCACCCTGCCCTTATGACTTGGTCAAAACAGATTCAGTGGTGACAAAGGATATGACGATATAAGAATTGTAAGCTAAGTATTGGAGTACTATATTTTAAACCTGGAAGCTCACTTCTGCTTTTTGAAGGAGTTGTACTAATCGATTGTCATATATGAAAGATGAACAAACTCCATTTTTCTGTTGACTTCTATATGGGTTGATTGGACCATATCACCAGTCGGTTCTGCAGTGAATGTTTACCACGTGCAGGAGACCAGAGGTGCTTGCTTAGAAGGAAAATGTCGGTAAATCGTCTTGGAACACTCGTTAAAAATGAAACTTTGATGTTTGGTCCATTTAGTTCATTAAAATGTCTACTTTTTCGGTATCCAATGTGATTTGACAAGCAATTCTTCTTCTTTTAAAGCTTTTAACTGGTGCTGTTAAGGTCCTTGTTATCAAGGCCCTCTTGGAATGTGTCAGGGGCTGTGTTCTCGATGACCGAAAGGGAAACAGGATTTTAGTCAGCCCATGGAAGGGCTATAGGAATGCAACTTTTAGCTTTCTGGAGTTCATACCTCTTATTGCTCCAGGAGTATCTATCGAATTTCAGGCGTCATATTTTGCTCTTTGGCAATTGTCTCCTTATTATGATTGTGACCAGAATACTAAAGTCGATAACTACTTCTAGAACAATAACAGTGGATCTTTTGTAGCAGCCTCCTTCCACCTTCACTCCTACTTACCTTCCCTGCTCTCTTGCTTTCAGTTATTAAAAAAAAAATGCTTAGATTAGTTACTGCTTCAAACATTGATGCATGAATTCCGTTGCCAGAAAATAAGCATTCCTCCTATCTGAAAGAGGAAAAAGTAGGGAAAAAAACAAGCACTTATTTTTTGGACAAGAAGACTGCAAATGTCGCCTACTGATAGGAACTGAAGATTTGCGTCTTCCATTGCTGGTTCAAATCTGATTTTTGTGTCTTGACTTCTTCTGTTTCTTGCATACCCTGGAACAGCCTGGGGTCTGCAGTCTCTTCTGCTTTACCAGATAATGCTTTTTCAACAAAGTCATGGAGGTTGAAACCTTCGCCATTAGTGGGCCTCTTCCGGGTGAAAATCTCTAGCAAGACGATGCCGTAACTGTAGGTATCTCCATGTCCTGTTGCTTGGCTTCTCACTCCATACTCTTAAACAAGTGAAGGAAAAGGAAAGGAAAAATCAGAACCTATTTAATGGTAGAAGCATACTGCGATATAGATTATGCAAAGGCACTACACTACACACTCAAATGCAATTGATGAGCTACCTTCTGCCACAATTATTCAGAAGTCAGACAACACTATAAATCTAGGTCATGTCTGAAACAGCGATGAAATATATTATTGTTCTCTACCAGGTCAACATATATACAAAGTCATTCTGCATTTAGCTTCATATGGTATCAAAGTAGGGAGATTTTTCATTCAAATTCAAACATCCCTTTGCTTTACGCTGGCAGCTTAAGTATTTGGCAATGACGGATATATTTATGTGGGTGCATGTGTTTATCTTGACATGTTTGCCTAATGGCAAAGCTACCGTCGAGATTTTCTTCATCTTCACTAACTGTATTTTGCCCATTCTAGGGTTTCATTAAGCGAGCTGCATCAGTCGGATCAACTATTTGGAAACCCAGTACGACCATCTAATCTTCTCCTTAGAAGATTAATGCGTCATCCATTTCCCTGAAACAATTCCTAGAGGTGACTCTTTTCACACTCATTTCAATGCGCTATACTGCCAAACAAAGATCAAATTGGATCAGCAGCTCAAATTCACAACCTAAAATATCAATTACTCACCAACATGATACCAAAAACAGAGCTTCGATTCCAAGTCCCCGGAAGAATGATGCTCTGAATATACTGGTCCAAATTAACCAAACGTTTCTAGGAATTGTTTGAGGAAGCATAGTGAATCAGCATGCAAAAGCTGCGGTTGAGGTAGAATTCTCGTTCTCTTGACCTCCTTTCAGTTTTACCTGAAGAGGGAAGCAAAAAGACTAGGAGGAGAGAGCCCATAGAGTTCACCTGGACTCGTTCCCTTCATAATCAATTCCTGAACAAGCTGTCATGACCATCACAAGATTACAAATGTTTTCTCAATGCCTCGCACTCGGCCATGAAAAGGCTTCACTAAGACACCGATGAAAGAGACTTATTGGAAGAGGTCGAAGCCGGATCGTGCCTTATATTCATACACCGCCAGAGGACAAGAATCAGGGACACCGTTAATCCTAACACTGATGAAGCAACGGGTTGAACCGGTTTTAAAGCCTGGTTCTATTTTCTCCTCTCGAGAGCCTCGACAATGCACTTAGGAAGACAAAACTCGGGCACTCCGCGGCTGTGCTTTCGGTTTCCAACTATGGTGGGGATGCTCGCATTCTCGACTAATTTATTGGGCTTTTGTGCAATCGAATCGTCAGAGTTATTTGATTAATGATTTTGAGTCCTTGAATCGCCGACCATTAACAGATATCTTTGTTAAATTTGCTGCCTGGCGGAAAAAAACTTTTAGGAAAGTGTTTTTCAGATTTTTCGGCATTTGATTTCAAAAAGTCAACTAGTCAAAAAAAAAAAATTTCTATCAATGGAAAAAAAAAAAAAAAAAAAAAACTCTTCAATAGAAATGAAAGGAAAATCATTTTTAATCCTCTTTCTTTCAGCCAAACCAAGCACCTTCTGTGCGCTCATTCTAATATTTTAATTTTTTTATATTTTATTTTATTTTTTTAAAAAAATTGCATTTCTAATTCCTTTTTTTTTGTTGTTGTCTTTCAAGCCACAATCACGCTAATCAAACATAGGCAAGAGACAAGCTCGTCCAAAACTATCAAGGCTTGAGCTCATTGGATCTAGCAAGGTGGAGTCTCACTCGAGATTAGCAGCTTGCTAAGATTTAGCAAGGGGGAGCCTCGCTCGAGGCTGGCTTGGCTCGACTCACCAAAATTTGGCGAGAGTTGGCAAGGCTCGAGCCTCGCCTTGTGGCTGGTCAATGATCGACCGAGAAGAAGGAAAATGAAAAAAAAATATAAAGATAAAAATGAAATCAAAAAATAAAAAAAGAATATTTTGGTAATTTTTTCTAGAAAATTCAAATTTTTCATACCAAATAACAAAAAATATATCTTAGTTCATTTTCAGATTTCCACTAAAAATATTCAAAAATATTGTCCGTTTCTTAGAAAATAACTTCCTAGAAAACATTATGGAGTCTAAGTTAGAGGATTAGATTGCGAAACAAAATAATTTCGTAGATCTAATCATACATTTCATAAGAGTTATGGAGATAAAAGCGTGCTTAGTGAGTATAAACCTTATAATTGAAGATTTTATCCACAATCGCAAACCTCCAATATAATTTAGCCCTTTGACGGCACGGAGTTTCATAAATCTCGATTATAATTATGCCTTTCCAATCTATTTAAACATATTTTTCAAGTAAACAAAGAATAAATCCTAAGCCCCCGGGGGAGGGGGGGACATGTTACCATGATATCCGGACCTCCTCGTCAGGGGAGAGAAGTTCCTCAGGCAGACCCAACAACCTTATCCGAACTGGAGAACCCAATGGCGGGATGCCACGTCGGCGGCAAGGATCTTGACGTATCCAACGCTGGGCTCTCCGAGGCCACAGAATGCTCATCTGGCCGTGATGCAGAATCTGCCACCAAGTCTTGCTTATAACCCTTTAGGATTTGCAGCAAACTATCCTGTAAAGTCAAAATCATCAAACTCCAGAAAATCTGTAGCCTGATCTCACTCTCTCTCTTTCTCCTTTAGTTCTAGCACGACAATGGCGACAACAGTGATGACATCTCTCCCTCAGTTCAATGGCCTCAGACCCGCTGCTCCAGCGGCTCCTGTGCGAAGCCTGGTAGGAAGCCAGTTCTCGAGAAACCATCATTGGGTTCTGCAGGCTGATGGATTTGTTGCTTGTGCATTGCCTTCGTTAGTTCATTTCTGCACCAGATCTTCAGTTAGGTAAATCTGTGTTCATGCTGTTTTCAGGCCGCGGTCGTTCAGCCGATGAGGCGCAAGGGAAAGGGAGCGCTGGGGCTCGCTGCGACTTCATCGGTTCGCCCACTAACTTGGTAAGCCCCACGGAAGCTTTGCATTGCATTGCATTTCATCATGAAATGTGTTATCTTTATCCGGAAAATTCAATGATGCCCAATGAACTCTTGCTTCTGAATTGGAGTTCTATACATTTCGCCCCAGATCGCGATGGGTCTAGTTACAAGATTCTCCTGCCTTAAAACTGCGACACCTCGAATCTGGTGTAATTTAGAGAGAAGTGTTATGGAGTGATTTGTGAGTATAGTCGTCGATGAAACTTATGGTTTGAGATTGGACTGAGTTCCGACCCGATTCGACCGTCGTTGGAGTTGTTTCGGTCGATTTGTTCAGAAACTTAGATTTTGGTGGGGACTGAAATTGGGGTGCATCATGTGTGTGTGCAGATCATGGTGACCACAACAACCCTGATGCTGTTTGCTGGGAGGTTCGGGTTGGCGCCGTCGGCGAACCGGAAGGCCACCGCCGGGCTGAAGTTGGAGGCGAGGGACTCGGGGCTGCAGACCGGCGACCCGGCCGGCTTCACTCTTGCTGACACCTTGGCTTGCGGCACTGTCGGCCACATCATCGGTGTTGGGGTTGTTCTTGGCCTCAAGAACATAGGTGCTCTGTAAAGAAAATAAGCCACAATGTTAAGGAAGAAATTCCCCCTAGTTTTTGATTTGTTTCGTGAATCTCCTGTCCATACTTTTATTCTCTCCTACTAATATCATATTAAAATTTTCTCGAATGGCCCTTCGTCAGTAAATTTTCTTTTGACAGAAACAAATGGTTATATAATTACTGCAGACATTTCATGCATTTCCGAAAATGACATTTTACGACTGATCGATGTCACTTAGAATAACTATGAAAATGGGGTATAATTGATCTCCCATTTAGCAATCAATTTAGTTGATTAATTTCATAAATTTTTTCACAAAAAGCGATGGTAAAAACATTAAAAAGTCATTAAATATTTCAAAACGTATGACATAAGATGGAAACCTACAATTCCAACTGAGATTTCATCATATATTTAAGGAAATTGCAATATAACTATGAAAATGGTGTATAGTTGATCTCTCATTTAGCAACCAATTTAGTTGATTAATTTAATAAAATATTTCACAAAAAGCGATAGCAAAAACATTAAAAAGTCATTAAATATTTCAAAACGAATGACATAAGACGGAAACCTACAATTCCAACTGAGATTTCATCAAATAATTAAGGAAATTGCAATACTGAAGGAGGAAAAAAAAAATCCTCATAAAAGTAGAAAGCACGCCCGGTGGGACTCGAACCCACAATCGTCTGATTAGAAGTCAGACGCCTTATCCATTAGGCCACGGGCGCTCATTTGCCCGATTGTTCGGAATTAAATTTTAAATAGTATCAGAAAATTGGAGAGTGCATGGCTTCTAGTTTTGGGATAACTACCCAAAATGTCCAAGCGCAGGGTCATTTATGAAATTTTAATTTACTTAATGCGATCCTAAATTTTAATCCAACTAATTTATTCAATGTAATCTCTGAACTTTTGATAAATGTTCATTCTAGTGAATAAATTATATGAAAATATCTAATATTATCATTCCACTAATTTCAATTAATCGAATTTGTTAATTTGGCTTCCAATCGGCTAAGTTTGAATGATGGGCAAAAAATAATATTAACATGGATTGTTCACGTAAAATATTCAAATTAAATCAAGATATAAAAACCCATGGTATCATATGACATGGATAATTATTTTTCCAAATTGAAAAAATTAAACAAATTAAAAGGATTATCCTATTTTGACCAAAAAAAGGATTGTTATATTCTAATTAGAGTTGAACATCTTACATGGAAAATCCATGTTTAATGTTTCTTTTATCCACCATTCAAATTTACACTATTGGAAGACAAATCAGCAAATTTACGATAAATTTTGATATTTTTTTATAGTTTAAGGACTATATTGAATATGTACGAAAAGTTCAAGGATCACATCAAATAAATTAAAATATTAAAGATAACATTACACATTGAGTTAGAATTTATGAATCATTTGTATTATTTTTTCTTCAGTTTAATGTCCTATCCCTAGATAACAAGACAAGCTTCGCGTAAAATTAAAATAAAAGAAACTTCCCCCAGCGTGGGCGAAGGAGTAAGGGGATGTTTGGTTGGGCATTCCCAAGGGGCTTTGGGCCCCCAAAGCCCTTTAGGGGAAATTTTGGGTGTTTGGTAAAAATTTTGAAAGCCCCTTTGCCCAAATATGAGCATTCCGAAAGCTGAATGCTGAAAGCTGGGGAGGGGCAGCATTAAGCATTCGGCATTTGGGAAATGCAAAAATCACTGTTCATTTATCTTCCACCTTTGTCTTCCTTCTTCACGGCGTCTTCTTCTTCCTGGCATCATCTTCTTCTTCCTGGCGTCTTCTTCTTCCTCGTCAATTGGGCTTCTCCGGTAGCTGCCACCGCCACCTAAGGGTTGTGCTTCCCTGGTGACCACTGCCTTGGGGTGGCGTGACTCGGGAACCAGGCGATGCTGCCTAGGTCCGCGCGACCTCAGGCCTCCAGATCTGGCCTCAGGCGCCTGAGGTCGCACCTCCAAGCGGTGACGGCGTCGCCTGAGGTCGCGCCGCTTGGGTCCGCACAACCTCAGGCTGCCAAATTTGGCGGTGCGGAGGCCAGATCTGGTCGCCGGAAGGCCAGATCTAGCCTCTGTGCCTCTAGGCACCTGAGGTCGCACCCCTAGGCGACGACGGCATCACCTGAGGTTGCAACCTTAGGCGGCCGGATGGCCAAATCTGGCCACCGGAGTTGGCCGGCGGTAAGCCGGCCGCCGGATTTGATTTTCAATTTTTTTAAAAAATAAAATAAAAGCAAAAGCCCATTTGTAATGTAAAATTTGCCAAACGGTATTTATGTTAAAGTTGCATTTAAATGCCATTTGAGACTACAAATTACCAAATGGTGTAGCATTTCGGAAAACCTATTTATCTTAAGGATATTTGTATTCTCCTAAGGGCATTTCCCGAAAGCCGAACCAAACGGGCCCTAAGTCAGAGGGAAAATCGCAAGACCAGAAAGTTCAAGCAACTATGAAGAGAGATACAATACACTCGTCCCGAGTTTATAATGGCCATTAAATTATTTTGATATTAGGACGAGATCCAAATTTATCTCCTCGACTCAATGTGTATTCATTACATTTAAATAATGTAGTTTAAGGATGGTACTTGCATAGATTTGAAACTAAGTTATCATGAACAATGCATAACATTTTAATGTAAAGGACTAAGTAATTTTTTACCCTTGCTTTTGTTCGGACGGTGCAATATGAAGCTTGATACCTTTATTCAAAAGCTTAAACCAATGATTTATGAGTCAACTAATATATAATAATTGGTCTATACATTCGGGCATCCTTTTGCATTAGCTTCCTATGGGCTTGCATTGCTTCATTACAATGCTCAATACTTTCCTTTGGGAAAACTACTAAGAGGATTATAAGTTCGAACCCGTCAATATATCTAGTTGGACTTACATTCACTAAAAAGCTTAAACCAATGAGTTATGAGCCAATTATGATACATTAATTACTCTATATCATATCAATTTTCTAATATGAGATTTTTCTCACATAACTCATACGTGTATTTTAACAGCTTTAATATTTTTACTGTATGTATAAGCTTATCTAAAGGGAATATAAAATTTTATAAAAAAAACATCGTATATTAAAACTGGCCATTGTTCAATTCGTGCATGGTGCGGATTTTTTCATAATAGAGGAAGCAAAATCGAGCCTTTCGTACCTATCAGCTGCACCAAGCACGCCAAGTTCATTACTACTATTGTTATGGCAAAATTCTTGAGTAATAGACTTGCACGTGGGCTTAATACGTGTGAATCCTTGAAGTTGGTGAATTCGACATAGGATTCACCGGTTGGGACACATTGAACTCACATCATAAATGTTCGCCCCAACATTCGGTAGATTCTTAAAATCCCCTGTTGTTTTAAATGAACTCATGGGAACTCTCATAGCTTACGAGGTTGAGCTTGAAAAAGAAGAGTACAACTCGAGGTAAAATGGATATTGCTTTTAATGCTCACCCTTTCGATGCAGATAATACAAAGTCAAACCAACGGTGAAAGTAGCCTTACTCACCAAAAGGTTCAAAGGCTACATGAGGAGAAGAAAGAAGTATGAAAGAATGAATGGAAAGAACTGAGCAAGAGTTCAAAAAGAAAATAAGAGTAAAAAGAAAAAAGCAAAGAAATCACATTTTTCGAATGCAAAAAACGTAGACATATAAAACCGAATTGTGTTCAGATGAAGAAAAAGAAAGGAAAGACGGGCAAGAAGATGAAAGCGCTGGAAATCCATACTTGGACTGATATAGATGTTAAGATGCACATATGAGTGAGTTGCGTTAGAGAACTCCCGTATCGCAAAATTGGTACGGTATGAAGTAGTTAATATATCATAGTTGATCCATAACTTATTGGCTTAAGTTTTTGAGTAAACGTGGATCCAATTGGATATATTAATGAATTCGGACTTGGACTCCCTCTTGGAAAATTTCCCCAAGTGAAGGTATCGGATTTTTGCTGTGCATTCCCAACAATTGGTATCAAAGCCGATAATTGTGGTTTCCGGGCAAGTGGGTGTTGTGATATAGCAACAAGAGCCCGTAAGGTTGACGTTGGGCCAGAAGGAGACCTAAATTAAGGGGGAGTAGACCTAACACTAAGCTCACACGTGAGAGGGAGATTGTTATAATGCAAGTATAAGTGAGTTGTACTAAAGAAATCTCACATTGGAAAATCGGCGTAGTATGGAGTAGTTAATATATCATAGTTGGCACATAACTTATTGGCTTATGTTTTTGAGTGAAGGTGGATCCAACTATTGACTAGCTTGGACTTAGACTCCCTCTTGGAAATCTCCCCAGGTGAAGGTATCAGGTTTTTATTGCGCACTCCCAACAATAAAATGAGAGTCCAACAACAGTGGTGATGATATAGAGATAAGTTAACCTTTGTTTGATCGTTCATCTAGAATTAGAAATGTTTGAAGTCCGAGCTTAAAGTGAAATTTCTTCATTAAAAGAACAAGAATTTTCAAGGAAAAAAAAAAAAAGATACCAAACCGATGAAGTTGAGTCTACCAAAATAGAATGCTTTTATAAAAAGGAAGGCATACGAATTTTCAAAATGTTTGTTTGGTAGAAAACTCAATAATAAAGGAAATTATCTTTCGGTAATTTTTTTTTAGAAAATTATTGGTTTTCTTTTATTTGGTGATATACAATTGAAAATGTATTCTAATATTTGGATATTATTGGAAAATGATTTCAATCTCATGATTTTATTTCAAACAAAAAAAAATCGAATTTTTAAATTTTTTTTCAAAAAATTCTAATTTTTAATTCTTATATTTTTGTATTTTTTTTAAAAGTCGAATTTTATTTATTTTTAATTTTCTTTTTTCTTTTCTTTCTTCCTCCACTGCTACTGGCCTATGATGACGACGGGCAAGCTCCACCTCACCAATGTCATTGGAGCTCGAGCTTGCCATGAATGTGTGAGCCGTGTGCTTGTTGGCCTTAGTGGACCCTGAGCTTATCAAGATCAGATGAGCCCCGAGCTTGTTGGGATCGAGTGAGCCTTATGCTCGCAACCTTGGCAAAGCTTGAGCTCGCTGTTGACAGAGGAAGAAGGTGGAAAAAGGATAAAGGAAAAGAAAGAAAAGAGAAAAAGAAGAAAAAAATAAAATAAATGAAAAATAAAGAAAAAATAATAAAATAATAATAAACTCAAGTTTTTTAAAAATAATTTAAAAATCAATTTTAAAAAAAAATTAAAAATCAATTTTTAAAAAAAATATAAACTTTATATTAACCAAGGGCCTGAGACTAGGAAAATATATTAGAAAACATTTTCCAATTCTTTCAAAGGAGGAATCGTTTTTCTGAACTTAAACTATACTAAAAAAATATTTTTCATTAACTCATTTTCCTAAGTGAACCAAATTTTGGAAAATGAGAAAAAAAAATTTTGCGAAACAAACGCAACCTACATTAAGAGCTTTTCTAAAATAATTAAAAAAATCCTCATCCAACTATCAATTTCACCACCGATCTAATTTTTAAAATTAATTAGAGCACAAAATTTCGCATGTACTCATTGTGATCCACCTGGACATAATCGAAGCGATTCCTTTATTTGTCTCTAATATGAAAGGACCCAATTATATATGGGTATCAAAGAGGAAATGAATTTTTCTTATCTTATAGGAACTCAGCCCAACCAAGATAAAAGAGATGCAAGTGGTCTCTTGATAGTGGATGTTGGCTAAAGTATAGTGCAAATGTCAAAACTTGACAGAAGTTAATACTTAAGTGTCAACTTTCAAAATGTATACTTAAGTGCCACTTAAAAAAAAAAAAAAAAAAAAAAAACCCGAGACATTTATGTGCAAAGTTTGGGAAAGATAACTGAAAATCCGATGTGGCATATTTCTATTAATATAAGTGGTCTACGTGGCATGTCGAAAAGTTGACTCGATAACGAAGATGCAAAACGACATCATTTTGCCCCCAAAATTGAATATTAATGTATATATTAATTAAAATAAATTGAAAGAACCAATTAAAAAAAAAAATAGGTGGAACTTTTGACAAGGGCCTACACAACCCTCGTAGATAGCAACTGCCAGCCCTTAGCCCCTTTGGACGAGGGTTGGCGACTCTCGCCGGATTGGGGGAAGGGCACAACCTTCAAGAGGGTTATAGGCACTCGTCGCTTGGCGACCCCGATTGACCCTCCCTCCACTGTCGTTGGCTCTTGCCTGTAATGGTAGGGCGGTGGTGATGAGGGCTATGCAAGCCCTAAGCTAATGCTACTATTATAACATCCCGGGCCCTATTATGTAATATTGTCCGCTTTAGGTCACCCGCCCTGGTGTGGACGAATCGCTATCCCAGCCACGGTCTTTTCCCTCACGGCTTTAAAACGCGTTACAAAGATTAGAGGGATCCAAGCCTCCTTATAAGCTAGTCCAAGACTCCCTTCTTAGGGGATGTGTGGGACAAGAGAGGGACTCCTTCTTTGCGCACGTCTGAGGACCGTCGCTCGAGCCGTCACACTTTCCACCTCTTAACAGAATAGCGTCCTTGCCGTGGCCCCACACGAGGTCGGGAATCAGATCAGCATTCTTACTGTGGCTCCACACGCGGTCGGGAGTTAAGCGTCATTGCTGTGGCCTCACACGAGATCGGGAATCAGATAAGCAGACTTTCCACCTCTTAACAGAAGAGCGTCCTTGCCGTGGCCCCACACGAGGTCGAGCGTGGCCCCACACGAGGTCGGGAATCAGATCAGCATTCTTACTGTGGCCCCACACGAGGTCGAGAGTCGAGCGTCATTGCTGTGGCCTCACACGAGATCGGGAATCAGATCAGCAGACTTTCCACCTCTTAACAGAAGAGCGTCCTTGCCGTGGCCCCACACAAGGTCGGGAATCAGATCAGCATTCTTACTGTGGCCTCACACGAGAACGGGAATCAGATCCTCACACGAGAACGGGAATCGGATCAAACATTCCTGCTGTGGCCCCACACGCGGTCGGGAGTCGGCTCTGATACCACTTGTAACATTTGGGTCTCCACTGTACACATATTGTCCGCTTTGGACACTAAATGCTCACACTTTTATTTCTCTCGAGGCAACCCATAGTACCCCAAAAAAACGTGTATGTATAGTTTATAGGGACTCAAGTCTTATAAGCTAGCCCAAGACTCCCTCCTTAGGCGGTGTGGGATAAGAGAGGGACCCCTTCCTTGTGCATGTCCGAGGATCGCCGCTCGGGCCGTCACAGCTACGGCTTTTTTTTTTAGTTCTTCTAATTTATTTAATTATTATTTTTATTAAAATTCAAATTTGGAGGTAAAATGATGTCATTTTGGACTTATATAGCTATGTTGTCACCAAAAACCATGTTGTTTTACACTCAACTTGTTAGAAAAATGCCACTTCCAATTTCTTCAAAAATTTCGCCATTGGCACTTAAGTATTCTATTTTTCTCCAATTTTGACACTTAAGTATATATTTTGAAAGTTTTGACATTTAGATATCCATTTGTGTCAAGTTTTGGCATTTAGAGTATATTTTAGCCATGGATGTTTGAGACAAATGTTGGTAGATTCATCAAAATTCGTGACTCACTAGTTGATGGTGGATTTTTGATCTTTGGAGGAATGCATAAAGAGAAGACAATCTCAAGCCCGGCATAAGATGGGGAAAATAGCCCTTACGTGAGGAGAACTGTCAGCATCCTCTAGACTTAAAAGGTTTAATCTTTTAATGAATTTCTGATACCACGAGACGGTACGAGAAATCAATCGAGAGAAGAGGTTGCGTTCCAACCAATGATCTAAAAGCTCAAAAACTTCAAAAAGAAAAATTTCAGGTTGCAGGCAGATTATGCCTGTCCACGAATATGTCCAAATGATCACAATGGACACCGAAAGAGAGTAGCCCGTCGTTAGCGTTTGTTAATTAGCATGATTGTAAGTCCAAGGAAGAAGCCAAAAACGTAAGAGATGTAGAAAACTAAAACCTCATCAATCATGCAAAGATTTCTCCATCACGTCCTCGTCCGGTTCAGCACTGTGAGAGGGTTGCCTACGCAAGCAGTGGGTGGGGCATGCATTGGCGCCAAGTGTTCTGGTCTGTCTCGGACTTCCTTCGCTCCATTTCCTTAGAAACTAGCACAAACTCCCAATGTTTCCTTTGTTTTTTTATTTCCAAGGTGACGATTCATCTGCCTCAAAGGTCTACTTCCCACACTCACTATCTATGTATATAATTCACGAGCCATTTCAACAAGAAGCAGCTCAAGAATGTTGCAGGTTGTCCTCTCTCTCTCTCTCTCTCTCTCTGTGTGGACTTTTTATGTTATTTTCTTGTTTCCAATTTTGTCCGAAGCGATTGCTTGGTATTACGTTTGAAAAAAATGGGAGTTCTAATTTCTTTTGGGTCATAGCTCAAAGCATGTTTTGGTGATCGTGGACTTGTTAAAGCTCAAGTCGAGGAAATTTAACTGGGTTTTTAGTTAGGAACAACGAGCAATGGACTGTGACTTTGCTTGCATTGCACTCTTCAATCTAAATAAACCCAGTGACTTCTTGTGATTTCGCCATAATGGGTTTTCTTGCTTAATTTATTTCAACTCCAAATCACCTACAATATTCATGAGGGATGTTTCTGAACATGTTCATTAATTCAGGGGAAGTTTTTGCCTAATGAGACTTCTGAGTGAATATATTTCAATTCTGACTGAGGCAGTTGTGATGGACTCTTGCTGTTGTAGGAAAGGATTTATTTTCATTGGAAAGCAAAGAAGAAATTACTTGATGAACTATAAGCATATACCTTACTTGATCAACTAAATGGGTTTCAAGCCATTGGATTGGTATTGCCGGCCGGAGGAGAATGGGATTTGGGCAAGGACTGTGGACAGCACTTTCGGTGCATACACACCTTGTGCCATTGATTCCTTGGTCATTTCCATAACCCATTTGGTTCTTCTGGGCCTCTGCTGCTACCGAATTTTGTTGATCAAGAGGACTTTGAAAGTCCCAAGATACTGTTTGAGATCGAAATGCTACAACTATATGTTGGGATTGCTTTCTTTTTACTGTGCTGCCGTGCCTCAGCTGAGGTTGGTGATGGGCTTTTCGGTTTTCAATCTGGATGGTCAGACTAGCCTCCTTCCATATGAGGTAGGAATCTTACGGTATCTGAGAACCTAGCTTCAATTCAAGTAATATTTCTTTGTTTGATGAACAATCTTGATACGGTTGTTATTTTAATTAACGTGGGACCATGCACATCAACAGAGTTTAATATTGCAAGACCTATTAACAAGCTTACATTTGGTAGCTAGTTGCCCAAAGGCATATAAGAAAGCATTAGATTGAAATTGTTCACTAGCACATTGACTCTCCTTTCTTTTATCTGTTTCTACTGCTTTCTTTTTGAAGAAGCTTGGCACCAGTAAATCCTCATGGGACTGCAGCATTCCTTGCCGCTGCTGCATTCTGTGTGATGTTGAAATTAGTCTTTTGATTTAAGTGATAAACTAAATGGAAACATCCTTATTTGCACATGAGTTTTTCCAACTTCTGTTGATCCCAAGTTCAACCCTCTGAGGAAGCAAATCGGCATCCACTTATGGTTAAATTTTAAATTCCACATCTGCATGTTTGCTGCTGCTAATACCACAAATTTCAATGCCATTTGCCAACTTATGTCTGACCATAATAGCTTGCAATCTGTGTCATGCTGTAAGTCTTCAGAACACCAGCCTGTAACAATCTCAAATGATGCTGTTTAACATTGACGAGCAAACTACGAGTCTGATTCGCCTTGTAATAACACCTTCCTTTCTCTTCGGCAGATGGTTTCACTAACCATAGAGACTCTTGTGTGGTGCTGCATGTTAGTTATGATTGGCCAGGAAATGCATGTTTACATCCAGGAGTTCAGGTGGTACGTGCGGTTTGGACTCATTTATGTTCTAGTGGGGGAAGCTGTGATGCTTAATCTCATCCTCTCGATGAGAGACTACTATCAGCATCATAGGTTAGTTTTTATCCATCAGCAGACATTTAGCATTACTGTTCATACTTCAGAATATGCGCAACTCATGTTCTGCTATACATACACTTGAATGCAAGTAGAGAACTACAGTGATGTTATTGAATGCTCTCTCTCTCTCTCTCTCTCTCTCTCTTTCTCTCCCCCCAAACTATGCAGTTTGATGATAATAGTAAAAAGAATTAACTTTTCTACTGTTGAAATAGTCTAGAGCACGCAATTTTTCACCTTGGTGGCCACACTGCTTTACTAAATATTACATAATTGCTAAATCATCTCAAAGGAATTTGCAAGATTTTCCCATTCATGTCTTGCAATATATTTAGATTGCTTCCTTAAACTGGTGGATGTGACTAGTAGTACTATTTCATATTTGATAGCTTTCATACTGTAAAGCATGTCTCTGTTGAGTGGTCATAGTTAAGGTGACACTCTGATCTCCCTTTGGAAATGGGAAACTAATTTTGATTGGTCAAAGATGATAGCCTATTGTAGGTTTAATTGCCTTACTCTATCAACTACTAGAATTGAAAATCTTCCTTGGGGACTTAAAAACCTTTTGTAACCAGGTTTTTCTGTTATATTGCATCAAATTGTTTGAGTTTAAGATCCAATTTCAGCATGTTCCAGGGATGACCAATATCTCTCTTCTTTTGCTCCTGCAGGTCTGCACTTTATCTTTATATCAGCACGGTCTTTTGCCAGGTTACTTCTCTTTCAATGAACTCTTACTCCTGTCTCATCTGTTTATCACTTTCCTAGCTTTTTGACCAAACAGCTTCTGCTGGGATTAATCAATTAACAGATTTGGTATGAAGATCGGCAATTATTGAGATTTCTTTTTGTCAATGGTCACTATTGTTGGTAAAAGAGAGAACAGAATTTTATTAGATTAAAAGAAGTATTTATAGGCTTAGGGTTAAGCTTTGTACAATTAGACAAATAATTCCAACTTGCTTAACACTATAGAATAATAGTTTATAAACCCGACACTCCCCCTTCAAGTTGGGGCATACATATCAAAAAGGCTTAACTTGTGGCAAATGCTTGAAACTCATCCACATCAAAAGGGCTTGGTGAAAATGTCTGCTAGCTGCTCCTCAGAACCGTGTGTGCACCAACCATACATCACCACAATTCACCTTTTCCCAAACAAAATGACAATCCACTTGTATATGCTTTGTTCGCTCATGGAACACTGGATTGCTAGCAATGTGAATTGCAGACTGATTATGACAATGAAGAGTAGACGATTCCTTCATAGGCAGTCCAATCTTAGCCAACAATGTATGAACCCATTGAAGTTCACTTTTAACATTAGCCATAGCATGATACTCAGCCTCAGCATTAGATCGAAAAACAACAGATTGTTTCTTACTTTTCCATGACACAAGATTACCACCAAGAAAGACACAATATCTAGAAGTAGACCAACGATCCTTAGGGAAACTGGCCCAATCTGCATCGGAATATGTTGTCACCTCCAAAGACTTAAGATCAGAATAACCAGCTAAATGAAGATGACTCCGATTATGGAACACAAGTTCTTGACCCGGAAATCCCTTCAAATAGCGAACAATCTAAAGGACGGCTTGCTATTGAGTAGTACAGGGAGAGTTCACGAATTGACTCACTATACTAACAACAAAGTAAATATCTAGATGAGAAATAGTGAGATAATTTACCTTGCCTATTGACCAACGATACTTCTCTGGACCCTGAAGAAGCTCTCCATGTTCATTATCTAGCCTCACCCTAGGGTTCATAGGTGGCTCACTTGGCCTAGCGTCATGCAAGCCCACCTCCTTAGGAAGGTCAAGAGTATACTTTCATTGAGAGAGAGTGATACTGCCATCGGTATAGGCAACCTCTATGCTAAGAAAATATCGAAGATGACCCAAGTCTTTAGTGTTAAACTCCTTCTGTAGAAAGTGCTTGAGCTGTTGTATACCTTCAACATCATTTTCAGTAATAATACTAATAAAAATATCATTAACATAAACAAGAAGAACAACACACCCCTTTGAAGATGACATACTAAATACGGAGTGATCCACACTGCATCAGTGCATGCCAAAAGTAATAATTGCATCACTAAAGCGGCCAAACCAAGCACAAAGGGATTGCTTAAGTCCTAGTAAAAGAGAGAATAGAATTTCATTAAGATTAAAAGAAGTATTGATAGGCTTAGATTTAAGTCTTGTACAACTACATAAATAAACACAACTTGCTAACGCTACAGAATAATAGGTTATAAACCTGACAGTCACCTTGATCTAAATAATCCTGACTAAATCTTCTTATTTTCTGTGGTTCTTTTGATGTAGGTTCTATTTGGGATTCTTCTTTTAGTCTATGTTCCGACCCTGGACCCTTATCCAGAGTACACAATGATCCAATCCGAGCCTCTGGATAGTGTTGAATATGAGGCTCTTCCGGGAGAGGAGCAAGTTTGTCCTGAAAGACATGTCAACATATTTTCCAGTGAGTGATATGCGAACTCCATTTTTTCCTAGCCAACTGTACGACTTGGTTTCCATTAGACTAGACCAGTTCAGCTGGTCTTATGCATTCACATGTCAAAGAACTCTCTGTCATTCTTCATTAAGAACTGATAATGAACTAATAATTTGACATTGCAGATTCTGTCTGCTTAACAAGTCCAATTTGCTTGTGTTTTGCTTGCTTTCTGATAATGGCATTTGTTGGTTCCCTGTTCGCACTTATCTCTTCTCCCTGAGGCAAAATATAATTGCTTTTCTTGAAAATAAAAGTGAAATGAGACCTTTCTTTGGGACACTAGTGAAAATAAAACCTTAAATTTTTTGAGTGTTTTATTGATTAGCAGCATATGGTTGTATTGTTAATGACAATATCTCTTTCTCTCTCTCTCTCTCTCTCTCTCTCTCTCTCTCACAGGGATATACTTTGGGTGGATGACTCCACTTATGCAGCTAGGCTACAAAAGACCAATTACCGAAAAGGATGTTTGGAGGTTAGACTCTTGGGATCAGACTGAGACACTGATTAAAAGGTTTGATTTCTTTAGCAGTATTCCCACTTTTTGTGTATCCAGATATAATTCTAAAGCATTGCAATTATTTCTTATTTTGCAGATTCCAGAAATGCTGGGCCAAAGAGTCTCAAAGGCCCAAACCGTGGCTTTTAAGAGCTTTGAACAGCAGCCTAGGGGGAAGGTAGTCTCATTTCCTATTCTTCATTCCAATTTTAATTTAACAGTACATTTTTACAGTGTTATTCTGTAAGCTACCTCATTGTTTGACTGTTCCCCTTCTCATTTCATTTGTTTGCTTTGCTTCTTCAGGTTTTGGTTGGGAGGCTTCTTTAAGGTATCATACTTACCCTTCATGGTCTAATTTAATGCCAGACTTATCCCATAATGTTCAGATTCCTCACATGCGTTCAATGGGTGCTCAATATGTTGTAACTCCTTTCCTAGTAGAATGATGATGGCCAAATTATGCATGCCCCTTACATAATAACTTCTGTTGAGCATAACAATAAAAGCTGATGAATCTGAAAGAAAAAAAAAAAAAAAAAAAGAAAAGCAATATCTAAAGGACTGAAGTCTCCAAAGCTTTGTCTTGCAATTGAGCTTGAAGAATCGCTATAACAACAATCCTTCAAGAGCATACCGTTTGCTTCAATGTGCAATGCTCATTTGAAGCTTAGTGACTCCTTCTTTCATGAATAACTACAGATTGGGGCTGATCTTTCCCAGTTTGCAGGGCCCACATTGCTGAACAACCTCCTTCAAGTAAGTTGTTGCATGTGTGAGTCTCTCTCTTAGATGAATGTGTAGGCAACAATTTTTAGATCAATGCTGGACTCTGATTTTAAGATTTTGATGAAATCCCAGAATTGTGAGTTTTTATCTCCTAGAAATATGTGCTTCGTTATGGAAATTTGTTTCCACAGAACCTTGCTCCTCAAATGATTAGAACAATATTCAACAGACAATCTTTTGGATGACAAACTTGAAGGGCTATCCATAGGGGGCAGACCCCGGCAGAGAGTTAACATGGTTTTCTTAGGGTAAAATGTCATCTTCTCATAATTATTTCGGTGTGCTCCTTGTGTCGTCATGACAGAGAAGCTGCTCCAATATACAAAGGACAACAAATGAACAACAATGGCATAATGACTATAGGGACGACGATTGATTCAATAAGAATCTTATCTGTTCTTTTTTCTGGGTATATTATCTTGAAGTCTTAATTGCCTTGCCTTTCATGGCGAAAAATATTCTGCACATAGAATGACCCTTTATTTTATTATTTCATTCAGCATCATGGTGTATTCAATTAGATGCAGGTTACATTTCCTGGAATGGATTTTTTTTTACCCCTGATGTATCTTTCTTTGCAACATGCAGTCAATGCAAAGAGGGGACCCCATATGGATTGGTTACATCTATTCCTTTTTTATTCTTGTTGGATTGGTATGACCCTTTGTTTATTTTGTGCCGAGGTTTGGATTTATGATAGGAGACAGATTCCTTTCCTTCTAGTTTGCACACTGTCAAGGTTTTTTTTTTTTTTTTTTGGTGAAATTAAGAATTATATTGAACTTTAACCAAACTATACAAAAGACGATCATGGCACCAAAACTTACACTCAAAATGACAAGGAGTCATAGCGAGTGGAAGGGTGCCGGGACGGAAAAGGACTGCCAAGACAGCGGCAAAACCAGCCAACCAGCAATACACACTAATACAGCAAGGAACAGCCAAAACAGTGGCGAGTACAAGCAAAACAAATAAATATTGTGCAGTATGTTAAGTTTTTATGGTGCAGCATGTCAAATAAATATTGTTATGACATTTGCAAATGGTAAATCAGTTTATTGCATAAGCATATATTGTTTGCATTACTTATATTTGTCAATGCCTCTTGCTTTTGAATCTTATTCCATAATCACATCCTTTCATCCATAAGATATGTCGAAATTGCTGTTTCTAGATATTTTATTGACTTCTGATTGGACTTTGTTCAGTTGTTCGGCGTGCTTTGTGAAGCCCAGTACCTTCAGAATTCATTTCGGACGGGATTTAGGCTGAGGTCAACTTTGGTAAAACCTCTCTCAGATGTGTGCAAATCCTCAGTATCAGATATTTTGTCTAGGTCGTTCTTTGTCATTTATCATATTAGAGCAATTAAATAGCTTATTCAACCTTATTGGTAGGTGGCGGCCATTTTCCAAAAATCCTTAAGACTCACTCACGAGGGACGCAAGAAGTTCCAATCTGGAAAGATAACAAACATGATAACAACAGATGTTAACACAATTCAGGTGAGATTCTCAACTCAGATGTGAGTATGACATTGTTACCTTAATTCTCTTATTGCTGCAAGATGATTTAGTTAAGTCAATGGCGACATCTTCCTTCGTTCAGAAATCATATGCAAAAGCAAATTTTTTTAACTACATCTGATGTGATACCTACTATTGTTCAGCAAATATGCCAACAACTGCACAACTTATGGTCGACACCATTTCGTATTGTCATTGCCATGGTTCTTCTGTACCAGCAATTAGGTGTTGCATCATTGCTTGGAACTCTCATGCTTGTCCTCCTGATCCCATTGCAAGTAAGCTTGTGCTCTCTTTCCCTTGAGAGTTTGTCCTCTATATAACATTTGTAATAGCCATCTCTTCCATGATTACTGTAACCATATAGCAAGCTAAGTTAAAGCATATACATGATAGAATTTGTGCTGACTTGGAGGTCCCACTTCTCCTTTAATTTTAATGAAGGGCATTCTGATCTAGGTTCTAAGTAGAGATTGTTTATCCTCTGAAACTCCTGTGTAGTATCAGTTGTATCAGGAGGAGTATTGCCAAAACAGCAACATCATGTAGGTGGGCCGCTCTGTCCTCCAACGCATGCTCTAGGAAAGCCTAATCTGGTTGCTTGAGATATGAATGCAATTACTTCTTAGTGCCATTATGACCAATGAAAAATGGTCTAACAAGTACAGAGTTCCCTGAGTTAAAATTAGTAATCTCTGCCTACTCTGCTTATTGATTGTCAACAAATTTCCAGACTCTCAATCTCTACGTTATTCAACATGTAATTAGCTGCAAGAGGTTTTCTGCATGACATCATCGCTCTCAACTTATAGATTATCATTTATATCATGATTAATCCCCTCGCTCAGCCCACATCAATCTCCATCCCGGAAGCTTGAAAGACACTAGTTCCTAGATTAGTTTCTATCATTTAAGCAAGTATCATGAACCTTGAAGAGTTCAACCCTTGAAAACCTATCATGAATGACTTCCAACCCAATTTCGACTATCCTACAGTGCATTTCAGAAAACCCAAAACACAGAAATTAAGTGCTGAAATTACTGTTCGTCCCGTTTCTTGAAGATCCTATTGTTTGAGAAAGCCTCCCCTAGGCTTATCATTTGGTATCATTTGGAGGAGAGGACCCATTAAATTTTATGAACTAATGATTGAGGGCTGAAGCAAATAACCCCGTTCCAGGACTGAAAATTCCCGGAAGAGTGTTCAATTTTCACGGTCGCATGATGTGTTCCAGAATTTACAGAAAAGAAATTGTTGATTGGCTGACACTTTGAATGAGGTGTTTGAGCATCGGAATGTTTCGGAAAGTATGCAATCAAACTCGCCAAATCACTTTGTGGAGGGCAAGATTCTTTTTCTCCCCAAAGGATATAAGGAGAGCTTCCAACGGTACCAAAATCTAAAACAAGTTCTTCTTCAATTTTACATTCAAGTCCTCGATGGGACTTAGGAGATGCACACCAACGGGCACTCAAAATGGAGCGCTTCAAAGACAGCAATCTGCTAGTTAAACCCCATGTTTCGAATCATCATTTACATTCAATAAGTCAAATTATGATGATTCATCTGAATTAAAAAACTTCTTATGGTGATTATCTGTCATAATCAGAATATAATTTCTGAAAAAACAAGCTAAATTTGAAAACTGGCCAAGGAAGAAAGGCTAAGGTAACTATTTCCAAACGATGCGTCCATTGACTGACAAGATGCTAGTCAGCCTCATGAATGAAATTTTGGCAGCAATGGACACTGTTCTTTTAAAGATGGGGAGTATGTTGATGCAGCCCACATTGAAGAAGAAAATCCCCGCATTAAAGCATACATTCTATGGCTACATTAATTTTATAATGACTTAAATAAATTGGAAAATTTTGCAGATGTTATGCATGGGAAAAGAGTTTTCAAGATAAAGTTCAAGAAATACGAAATTATGAACTTTCATGAGTTCCGTGCTTATTTCAGAAAACCCAAAACACAGAAATTGCCAGAAGTCTTTGTTCATTTGGCTTTGGAATCAGGTCGATCCGATCTGTATCTGTTCTCCTGGTATGGACTCTTTTAAAATTAAGATCATCTTACACCTTCTGATCGTCAAATTATCATCTGCATTGACAGTTAAAAAATTGTTGCTTTCCCCAATATCCATATCTGTGTCAGGATAAATGTATATGTATGCATGCACACATGCATAGCCACATATGCACATCCACACCCCCACATGCACATGTTCGCATCACAGAGAGAGAGAGAGAGAGAGAGAGAGAGAGCAGGATATTGCTTTTGTCTAAAAAAAGTTTGTGAATACACTATTTATGGAACGACCTGTCTTGGCTTTCAGTCCACAGTAAACTTATCATGCAGACTGAAAGCAGTTGAAATACTTTCACAGGAACTCGTGTGTAAGCAATTCAAGTTCTCTATTTCTTTTCATACATCATGAGTATAAGTTAGTGTAAAATATAGAAATGTGATTGATTTACTTTGTCAAATTATCCATCTGGTCTTGGACTCTGTTCACTGTTTTGTGTAAACTGAGTAGACAGAGACTTATACTAGCTGTTTTTGAATCAGTAGATTCATTACCAAAAAGTGCGTGGAAAAATAGTCTCCATTTGTTTCTCAAGTAGCAGTAGACAAATAAATTAGGACCCTATTCATCAGGCAGGTGAAAGAGCTAAAGGACAAGACAATTTCTCCTTCCATAATGCTGGATGGTTTTTACTTGTCTGAGAGTTTAATTTTGGTGGCAGTTCAACAACTTCGTAATGAACAGCATGCCTGTCATGGTAACGGTTGTCTCATTTGGGACATTCACTTTGCGTGGTGGGGATTTGACACCAGCGAGGGCATTTACATCACTTTCTCTTTTTGCGGTGCTACGGTTTCCAATAAACATGCTCCCTAGCTTGATGTCTCAGGTTCTTCCATTTCATCCTTCCCTCATTTTTGTATCTCTACCATTCAAATAGAAGAGTCTACTAATCTATCCCATTGTCAACATCACCATGTGCAGTTATTATGTGGATAGTGGATCTATCATATTGTTTTTCTTTTAATTGTGTACCTTGGATATGTTCTTTGTGATACCCTCACTTGGTTTAAGTATCAACTCATCTTGCTTTAGCGAAGAGGAAAATGATTGACAAAATTAAACTGCTAGAAAAATAAAAAAAGAATATCAGATGTGAACTGCATCAGATTTTCTTACTTATGTGTTTGATTATTTGAGTTAAACAATAAAGTGTGTGAAAAGTGGACAATCATTTTCCACATACTACATTTTTGTTTAAGCTAAACTATTTGTCTGGTTGTTGAAATAGCATAAACAATAGAAATTTAATTAGTCGAAGGTTAAACCTGTTATATCAAAGTGATGTTGTAATAACTAAATTTGTGACTTTATCTTGTCATTAAGCTGCTTCTACAATATTTGGAATGTGGGAGTTGGAGTTTCTGCTTTGTCCCCATTATCATTTTTTACCCTTGCTTTTCTCAAAGCTGCTTCTACCATATTCTCCATATTAGAGCCAGCAACTTAATTTTAACAGTGCATGCAAACATTTTTTAAGTTTCCATTCTTACCTTTGTTTCCCAGGTTGTTGTTGCACATGTTTCCCTGCAACGTTTGGAGGAACTATTTTTAACAGAAGAGAGAGTTTTAGTTCCAAATCCACCGATTGAGACAGGACAGCCAGCTATTTCAATCAAGGGTGGGCACTTCTCGTGGGACTCAAAGGTAAAATAACCATATGCCTCAATTTGTCTGGCAAAATCAGCTAGCTTTTCCCTTCACGATGTGAATAAACTGTTGACTATAGTATGTATGAATTATCTAGGTTTTAGGGACCGTAACACCATCAGCAATGCATTTATAAGCAGTAATTATCACTGCTGTGATATGAAGGGTGAGGGCATTTTAAAAAACTTTTATGAATCCAAAATTGATACCACAATCAAAATTTGAAGCACACCTTCATCAAGCCACTAAACCATTTGGTAAAGTGAGTTGTGCTCTCACAGCTTCTAAAAAGGTGACCAATGCAGGGGAACCTGTGCTAATTTCTAATTGTAATTTTTGGGGTAAATTCATCTTGCTAAATGTCTGTGGAGCCAAATAACTGAACTCAAAACTCAGAGAACATAATTTCTCTGGGTGAATGCATCTCTTTTGCCTTCATTTTGAAGGTTCAAATTAATGTAACTATGTCATTCTAACTGATATTAAATGATTCAGGATAACTAAATGGTCATTTGTGGTGGTTCCCAGTCTTTTTGTTGCAATGTCTTATTTCAAGTGGAGGCTAAATTTTAAGCTAACTTCAGGCAGAAAAGCCCACATTGTCGAACATCAATCTGGACATACCAGTTGGCAGCTTAGTTGCTATTGTTGGTGGTACTGGAGAAGGAAAGACATCTCTCCTATCTGCAATGCTTGGGGAACTCCCTCCTATCTCTGATGCATGGGTTGCCTTACGAGGAACCGTTGCTTATGTTCCTCAAGTGTCATGGATTTTCAATGCCACCGTAAGTTGCACAGTGCTGGTTTTGTTTTTCTAGCGATGTTGCGAGCCTTATCATCATTTTATCTCTTGCCCTAATCTCCTAGTGTGTGACATCAGGTGCGTGACAACATATTATTTGGATCTGAATTTGAAGCAGAAAGGTATTGGAAGGCAGTCAGCATTACTGAGCTGGAGCATGATCTCGATCTGCTTCCAGTTAAGTGGGACTCAGTTCTTTGCAAGATTCTCTTATTAACACAGGATGTGATGCGTTAATCATCTGTTTCATTTATTCTTCAGGGTCATGATCTTACTGAGATTGGCGAAAGAGGGGTGAATATAAGCGGAGGGCAAAAGCAGAGGGTTTCCATGGCCAGGGCTGCTTACTCGAATTCAGATGTTTACATATTTGATGACCCCTTTAGTGCTCTGGATGCTCATGTTGGCCGACAGGTATAAAATTCATGACACAGAATATTGGTCGCTTCAGATTACCAAAGATGTAGTAATTGATGTTGAATGGCTTCAACAATTACTTGTCTACTAGAAAAGCTTTTTATGCGAAGCATGGTCAAATGCTTCATAGGATAATCGAAGCAACATCTTCTAATTTCGTTACTCATAAGCAACATCTACAGTTAAACAAGGATAAGAGTGTTGATCCTACAGTCCTTCCCTTAAGATAAGTTGCTGCAATTAATCATGGGGTAGTTGAAGCAAAATATGCTAATTTCAATACTCATCAGCAGTTTATGATTTGGGACTTCTTGACTTTAATTTGGGTATATCTGTTACCGTCTTTGTTTCACCAGCTTCTTTTTCTATTTTTAATAATATGGGGTATTATAACCTTTGCCTCGAGTAAACTCCATGTCTGAAGTGAGCTTTACTTTAATATTCATAGATCTTCCGTTCAGTAGCATTTCTTTTATGAATTTTCAGAAATGAGGCCATTTCAGATATTAGCTTGTACTAACACACAGACGCCTACAGGTGTTCAACAGCTGTATCAAGGAAGCGCTGCGAGAAAAGACCAGGGTTCTTGTCACCAACCAGCTACATTTTCTTCCTCAAGTGGATCGAATCATTTTGGTTCATGAAGGAATGGTCAAGGAGGAGGGGACTTTTGAGGAGCTCTCTAGAAGTGGGGTGCTGTTCCAGAAACTAATGGAGAATGCAGGAAAAATGGAGGAACAAAGAGAAGAGAATGAGGAGGGGGAAAAGGAAAATGTAGAGGAGAAAACATCCAAACCATCAACTAACAGCATTGTTAATGAATTGCCAAAAGATCAAGGTCATGGGAAGAAAGGTAAAGGAGGGAAGTCAGTACTTATTAAGCAAGAGGAAAGGGAAACAGGCGTCGTGAGTTGGAAAGTCCTGAACTGGTACTAAAATGCATGATATGAAGCTTCATCTTCTAACACTTGTTGTATGGACAGGTTATTTACAAAAAAAAGGCTTAAAAATAAATGAGAAATTCATGACCTAAAATTTTTCTTGAATTCGACAATGGAAATAGGGTTCAAATAAGCGAATTAAATGATCTCAAACATACATATGACGTCTTGAACAAGAAGTTCAGGAAGGTCCACGTAGCACCTAAGGCTGTAGGGGGGCAATATTGATTTAGTGTAAGCACAACATTCCTTTCTCAGCTTCACTTGACATCACAAGGCCTCTGTGTACCTTTTCCTGTGATGCTTTGGTTTCGTCCACATGATAACTATTATTCATGCTTATCACTGAATGCTTACACACCAATGGTCCATGCTTGTGCTAATTCCTTTTAATTGAAACCCCAAACAGTGTTTTATATTCAGAAATGCTTTTTTCCCTCTAGTTTTATGAGGACTCATAAATCTGGACCATATTAATAGAATTACATGGCACTAATGCTACTTATGCGTGACATGCAAATGAACTGATTTTCTTTTTTGCTGTATCAATTTTAAGGTACAAAGAGGCACTGGGAGGCCTATGGGTGGCGGCAGTACTCTTTATATGCTATATTTCAAGTGAAATTCTTCGAATCTCAAATAGCACATGGTTGAGTTTTTGGACAGATCAAAGCACCTCGGAGAACTACAGACCAGGATTCTTCATATTGATCTACGCACTCCTGTCCTTTGGACAGGTACCTCAAAATTCAGTTATATCTCCAAATTAGTTTCTCCAAGTTTACAATCTTCTAAGAAGCTTGTGCCCGAATAATTTCTCTCTTGATTATTGATGAAGTGGGAAAGCCACATTAGCTCTCAGTCCTTGTGTTTTATTACAACTTTTTGTTTATAGTGCAGAAATAATGATGTAATTTTGAAGAAAATCCAAGTTACCATACCACGAAACAGACTATTTGCTAGTTTCACTATATTTCTGTTTCAGAGTCTTTGGTTGATGTGGGTATATGTCAACTGAAGGGTACGTCTTTCTAGCAACTTCCATGACGACTCCCATGTTTCTGTGAATCAGGTGACCGTGACACTGATTAACGCTTATTGGGTGATTATTTCAAGTCTTCGTGCAGCAAAAAGATTGCATGATTCTATGCTCCAGTCCATATTAAGGGCTCCAATGCTTTTCTTTCACACCAACCCAATTGGAAGAGTAATCAACAGGTTTGCCAAGGATTTAGGCAGCATAGATCGCAATGTCGCCCAACTTGTAAATTCTTTTATGATCCAAGTCTGGCAGCTACTTTCAACTTTTGTGCTTATAGGAATTGTGAGCACAATCTCTCTTTGGGCCATAATGCCACTATTGATTTTGTTTTATGCAGCCTATCTGTATTACCAGGTGAGCGCAATTTTGCCCAGGCCTCAATGTTTTCTCATACAGAGTGATATGTTCTATGCTACTTACTGCAAAGATTGCAAGCCTCTTTCCCCTAAGTGGGGTTGGCTAGTTTTTGCTGAACAAGCTGACGATTTCATGTTCTATTTGCCTTTTCTTGTTATGCTTGTGTCACCACACACCATCATTTAAATGTTTCATAGAGGAAATTTTGAGACACGATTTCCAAAATCCTTCTACAATCGTGAAAGAGTGACTAAGAGCACCAGGGGCTCGGACCTAAAATTTCTTATTGGGGTACGCTCAAAAGTGAAGTCAGTTAGTGGAGCCCATTATCCTAGCCATCTTTTTGTCATTTTTCTTTTTTTTTTTTTTTTTTTGGCAGAGGGGACGGTAATCATCAAGGCTAACAGTACATCCTTTTAAGTTTTAACTGATCTATAGCATTACATCTCTTGTTCCAACGCATGTTTTCTCCTCTACCTGTAGCCGATTTATTTGGAAGTTTGGATATAATTGTCTTTCTAAATGTTTGCCTTGTGGATGTTAACAGAATACATCTCGAGAAGTGAAACGGTTGGATTCAATCACCAGATCTCCAGTTTATGCACAATTCGGAGAAGCCATGAATGGCTTGTCAACAATACGTGCATATAAAGCATATGATAGGTTGGCCAACGTAAACGCCAAGGCCATGGACGATAACATCAGATTCACCCTTGTCAATATAGGTTCCAACCGTTGGCTCAATGTAAGGTTGGGGACTCTTGGAGGCATAGTGATCTGGTTGACCACGACATTTGCAATCATGCAGACTGGAACAGCGGAAAACAGAGCAGCATTTGCATCAACCATGGGTCTCCTCCTCAGCTACACTCTGAATGTAATGAACAATCTGAACGCTGTTCTGAGACAAGCAAGCAATGCTGAGAATAGTCTAAATGCCGTAGAACGTGTGGGGTGTACATAGAATTGCCTTCTGAGGCTCCGGCTATAATAGAGGGAAACCGTCCCCATCCAGGCTGGCCTTCATCAGGATCCATTGAATTCGAAGATGTGGTCCTTCGTTACAGACCTGAACTTCCTCCTGTCTTGCATGGATTGTCCTTTTCAGTAGCGCCCTGTGAGAAACTGGGAATAGTCGAAAGAACTGGTGCCAGAAAATCTAGCATGCTAAATGCTTTGTTCCGTATTGTCGAGCTGGAAAAAGGAAGAATCTTGATAGATGGGTGCAACAATTCCAAGATAGGACTCGAAGATTTGAGGAAAGTCCTTAGCATTATACCACAGTCACCGGTTCTCTTCTCAGGGAGGCACTGTGAAATTCTTCATCTCCTGAAAATTTTAAAATCACTTCTTTCTTGCCAATGCCATTTCCATCAACCTCTCTCATATTCCATAGGAAAATCTGCTAACGAAGTTCATGCTTTACCGTTTTCTCACTGGTTGATGTTGCTATGTCCTCAAACCAATTTATAGTTGAGAGTCTCTCTCACTTATTACGTCCAATATTGGAGGTCCAGAGCTATTTACTCCTTGGTGCATTGGTTCACAAGAGCTACTTACAATCCATGCGATCCAACTCCTTACCCAGCTACTCTTAGACGGTTGCTTTCTTGTTGATATGAACAATCTGCTGACAAACCTAATCAGTTCAAATGTCTCAATTCACTGTCCTACTTTGGTTTGATTCCGAGGAACATTCTGCATAAGAAACGACCAACTTTCTCTTCATGTGCTGTCTGATATTTCATGTGACAAAGGCTACAATACGAATCATAATTGCGTACACTGAATTCCATGACTGTGAAATGAGAAGCTTCTACAAAATACCAAAAAAGACCTTTACACTCCATTTTTTCGTGGAGAATAAATATCATCTCAAATAGTTTATTTCTTTTCAATTTTGTGTAGGAACTGTGAGATTCAATCTCGACCCTTTCAGTGAACATAATGATGCTGACCTCTGGGAGGCTCTGGAGAGAGCACATTTGAAGGATGTCATCAGGAGGAACTCTTCCTGTCTGGATGCTGAGGTAAGTTTGTAATAAAGTTACTAGATGCAAAATGTTAATGAAAGGATCATAGCTATTCCTCTTGGATTCGGGTTTATTTTGATGACATTATCAGTATTTACCTGACCATTCACTACGTTATGAAAATAATTTAAGTTACGAAAATTGTCTTGTGAAGGACAAGGATTGGTAGACATCATCCAAAGCATGTGATTGTTGAGATGCTGATGATGACAATTGACTAGGTTAAAGCCCTTTGGCAGAGAAAGGAGAGAAATTGAGTTGAATTAATGCAAGGCAAGTGACATGAATTAGTATTCAGCAAAAAAGTTTGACATGCATATGCAGTGCACTCAGCAAAGCACTGTCTAGGGGACAGAGATATATGTCCTTTACTTTTAGACGCACAAATTATGTAGTTAAAATTAGCATGGATTGTTTAACTTTTTGAAGTTAAATGATATGTAGACAAGATTGGTCAGAGAATGGCAATAATCTTCTATGCATCATTATAAATGTTTTTGCTCAAATGCTGTGCTTGCACTACGGTTAGCTCATCTCACCGGAGAAATCCCAAAATAGGAACTAATTTTGTATTAACTGCAGAATTAATTGTGTAATATCCCTCTTCTGAACTTATAGACCACAAGGCATAGGAAAAGAGCCATCATTCTGGGCAGGACTGGGTGAGTGGGCAAAGTGGTAGACATTGGAATTGTTTTACCAGCCAAAAAAACTGAAGGGTCCCTTCTATAGCAGTTTCTACATATGTGAGATGTTATAGTATCTGAAGTCTTTAGTAAGTTGATATATCAACTTTTATATAAGTTTAGAATCGTCCATATCCAAGAAGCTGTTTAATGCTCTGGCATTATTCTATTGGCTTTAAGATTAATCCATTGGTTCTTTCTTGTTAGTTAAAAAGGCAAAGTTAAAGATCTCTGTTGATATTCATGTTGGCTGTGTCCTGTCAAGGTTTCTGAGGGTGGAGAGAACTTCAGTGTCGGACAGAGGCAAATGCTGTGTCTTGCTCGAGCATTACTAAGAAGATCAAAGATTCTTGTTCTCGATGAAGCGACTGCAGCTGTTGATGTTAGAACTGATGCTCTCATCCAGAAAACCATCCGTGAAGAATTCAACTACTGCACCATGCTCATTATTGCTCACAGAGTTAACACCATCATTGACACCAACCGCATTCTTGTGCTCGATGCTGGCCAAGTATGTTGTGACATTGCTACTCATCATATCATACTAGCAAGAAATGCACATTTACGGTTTGTCATCATGAATATGTAGAAGTGAAACCTGCTCTTACCTTGGAAGTATGATGTTATGCGCTTCAAAATTTTGAAAAAGTGAGAAGTGAAATTAACCATCTTATTAGATCCAACAAAAAAGGACCACGTCCCCCAACAAACTATTCATGCATTTCTGTTTTGTTGCGTTTCTACTTTGTTATTTAAGTACTGACTGTTTTGTTGCGTTTCTACTATGTTATTTAAGTACTGACTGGGATGCTTTCAACTTACAATTCAGGTAGCAGAACATGATACTCCAGAGAATCTGCTGTCAAATGAAGCGAGCGCATTCTCTAACATGGTCCAAAGCACCAGTTCTGCCAATGCACAGTATCTTCGCAGCTTAGTCCTCCAAAACAAACAGAACAGGTTACAGATGGAAGTGAAACACTTAGACAGCAAGAAAGGACAATCAGCCTCTTCCTACTGAGCTGCCACTGCCAATTTCACTCTAGTGGTCAGCCTCAATTCCAACATTGCCTTCCAGATCTTAAATATCAAGGACTAGACAACAATGGCTACACCATCCTCAAGAAAACGAGAGACACAGTTATAACCCTTCAGGGTGTCTTGGAAGGGAAGCACAGTGAAGATATAGAAAATGCCTTATACCACTGTCAAATGCCTGCCGATAGTTGGTGGTCTGCTCTCTCCAAGATATTCCAAGGTTCTATATTTCAATTAGGTTCTATACATGCTTAAGGTCGTTGCGCAAGATTGAGTACTAGGACTGTCAAAACATAAAGTTGTTCCTGCAGATAGACAGGTGGGATTGCGAAACTACTAAAGAAGATGCGACGAAGATCATACTCATATGTATCTTCTGTTTGTTCACATGTATCCTCAATTGCATTTTAATGCGTACATTTCATTTGATTAGTCATCCTTCGGGCAGGTCTAGGTTTGATGAGCAGACTGCTTGACAGCAATACGAATGACTAGAGCATGAATTCGGAGACAACTCTTCATCTATAAACCGAAAATTTTACACCTGAAGGTGAAAAACAGAGATATTGCCTACCAATAGAGAGTAAGCTTCAATCTGTACACACGTACTTCCATCAATGTGTTATGTATATTTCCTTAGACTGAGCTAAGGTTAAATCTTCTACCTAGTTTGGTGATGGTCAATATTAGCGTGTGAAAGTGCACGAAGTCATGAAGCGGGCGATAATTCTTCTTGATGTTTGCTTATTAGTTTTAGAGCCAGCAAAAACGAAAATTCACCCTATCCAATTGAACTATGAGAATCCAGGATCAAGGGTTAGCTGACTCACCAAATGGAAGTATTTTAACTTAACATTCTGCAGCAACTTGTCCAAGTATTTTTATAATGAGTGAATCTTCTTGTTAGTTTAAGTCTTATATAGCTTTCTTGTGCAGCTTGAATTTCGTTAGAATTCATAATGTGATAGATAATGAGTGTTGTAACATTAATGCGGAAATGACAGCATCTTGCAAATTAAGTCAGTATGAAAATATCAGAGAAACAAACGAGGAATAATAGGACACCAAAAATTTACATAGTTCGATCGAAGTATTGATACATCATATATACGGAAAGAGCTAGCACAAATAATTTATTATAATTAGAAAATTAGAGTTATAATCGCTGATATGTTCAAATGTTTTTTATATTTAGATTTAAATCCAAATCTAAATTATTTATAATTGGATGTAAACTTAACGGCACAAAATTAGTGTGTTCAGCCCAAGCAAAAGCTTTTCTCGTACGGCGGAAATCAAGAACGTTGCGCGTTCCTTCTTTTTCCTTCTTGGTATGGCGGCTCTTTCATCATGCGACTCTTCTTCAGCTGAAGGAACCCGCAAACCTTCATGTTTTATATGTGGGCGCAGCTACTGCAGGAGAGAGGAGTAAAAATGTAAACCCGTCTTGCTTTTGGTTCTTTCTCTCACAATGTCTTTTCACCCTTGGATAAGACAAAATAATAAACTATCAACCGCGGCACAGCATATGCTGATCCATATTCTTGAAAATATGAATATCCAGAGACAATATAAATAAGTGCCCCTTATTTCGTCTTTTAGTGCAATTCTTCTTCAAGTCAACCTTGGATTCATATTTGCAACGTTGCACTCCTAAGTACATATGGAGAACCAACGCCCAAGAATAAGAAAACATATTTGATTCGGATGGGGGAATACCAATGAATCGGATCGATAAGGACTCAAACTCAAGAAATTAATTTAACAGGGAGTACCATGCAAATGAGGATACATAAGTGCAAACGTCATGAATTATGTTAGATTCACAATATAATGCATGAATCATCTTGTAAGTCTTACATTACTTTTTTGTATGCTCTAATTTTCATTTCATGCATAAATTTCATAGGTGTAATAGATGGTGAATCCTCTTGATTCAGAAATTACAGAAGCCCTCTTTCTTATATTAGAATGCGATTTGATGAAGAACAAGAGTAAAGTAGGAGTCAAGGGTCAAAATCTTAAGTCCAGTTCGTGAAATCATTTAGATCTACGTTTGTGAAGTTTTTCCCTTTCTCATCAGATATAGGAAAGTTGGTTATGTGGAAAATTGAAGCTGAACCAGGTTAAGCCTGAATCGACCCTAGAGTTTGAGTACTTAAGGGTAGTTCCAGGGTTTAAGCTTTATGTTTGAGCTAACCTTGGTTTAGACCCAAATTAGCTTTTGCATATTGAGTCAAACCGAATCAAGTTAAGTCAAGCTTGAATTTGTGAAGATACTTTACTTAGTTAAGCTTGAGCACGAATTGAGTATCGAGATCTCAAAATATTCTCATCGAATATGAATGGCAAATGGTGTTGGCCCGACTCAACTTGCATGTCTAAGAAACAAGCCCCGCTGCTGTCGTGAATCCTCAAGAGGGGAGACCTTAACCTCCTCGGCTCGGAGCTCAGAGTTAAGAACAGGTCCCCGGAAACAAGACCCAAAATACCAATTGCCTTCTCGTTGGTCAATGATCTCATTCGCACCTGTCAATCCTGCTGATGCCTCCTCAACTTGTCTACATACTTTGGTCACCGGGTGCTTTGTGCTTTTCCTTCTTATTTTGTCGGTCGGTCGGCGCAAAACATGCAATATCAAATAACATGCAAAACACATGAATGTGGTTCAAGCCCTTTGGCCGACATCTGATGTCTTGGGGCCACCCGGTCGAGTTCCCGCCGCTGCATGTGCTTGAGGGTCTCCCAGCAGGGCGATGTTCTAGGCGTTGGGCTCATCTCTAGGCAATTTAAGAACGGATCTTGATAGCTCGTTGGTGACGCCCGGAATCTGAAAGACAACACTTGAAAAAAATTACGGAAATTCATCCTTACTTTTGTTCTTGCTTTTTTATTTCTTTTTTTATTTTATGTTGTTTTTTGGATGCGCGTTTCAACAAATTTGAAGGTAAGCATATGTGACAGCCCGAGCTACACTCCTCGGATGTACGCAAAGAAGGAATCCCTCTCCTATCCCACATCGCCTAGGGAGGGAGTCCTGGACTATCTTATAAGGCCATGGATCCCTCTAATTGTACATACGCATTAAAATCGTGAGGATTTAGTGTCTACTAAACATAAGCTTTTTTGTGGATGGAACAAGGAAAGCTATGGAGTCTAGCTTTCACCTAGTCAAATTTCACCTAGTCGATTTAGATGTTTGGATGTCTAGCTTTCACCTAGTCGATTTAGATGTTTGAACAAGGAGAAGGAGAAGGAAAAGGAGAGAGAAAGATTGGAAAGAGGATAGAGACCGAGGGTTCGGCCGGTTGCTGGGCCCTATATTTCTGGCAACATAAGGCCCCCAAAACTTACGGAAAACTTGCAAAATCATAGCAAATCAACCAGATAATATGTTGCGTGCGAGTCCTATAGGCCTATCGCTATATTTTTTATACAATTTTTGTTGATCTAGTTTGTATTTGTTGATACTTCAAGTTAATTATTCGATACAATGCAAATCGGTTTTGTTTTGATTTCTTTATAAAGATCATCAGATTTGCACTATTTTCCCCTTTAGTGAGTTCATTCATTTGATGTTTCTTAGCGAAGATATAGCTGTGGTGAAATTAATAAGATAAAATCTCAATTATTAAATTTATATATCTTTGCAATAATACCTAGGTACATACTTTTCTTTTGAACCTTTTTGAAATCACTAGTAAATTATTGCGATCAAGATCAAGGTTAATTTATTGATACTTTAATACAAATCAAATAAATTATTTAACAAGATATCTATTAGAGATATCTCTAATTACCATTTAACGATTAGAGCCATCACTAGTATTGCATTAGTCATATTAATTTATAAAGCATGGAAATTATGTAGTATATTAAAAATACATTTTCCTTCCTCCATAAAATTATGTAATGATGGTTTTCATATTTGCTAAAATAATTTCTTATATTCCTTTCAATTTATTCATCGAATATGAGCTATCATCTTTTTTTACAATGTCTTTTTACTAATGAGATATGTTGACACCTAAATTTTCTCATTTTATTTAGCAGTTAACTACATAGAAAATTAGGGTTTAGTTTATAAAAAAAGAAAAGTAAAATGAATAATTTTCATTAAAATGCATCGTGTATGATTTCATTAAAATGTGTTGCACGTAGACGTTAGGACCTTTTACATTACTATCATTAATTATTAAAATTAAAAAAAAATCAACGAAAAATCGAAAATTTAAAAAAATAAAAAGGACCGGGCCTATTCTTCTCTCCTCTGTATCTCTTTTCTCCTGGGCCCAAGCCCAGCCTCATTTCCTTTCTCCAGGCCCAGCCGGTGCGTGGGTCTTCTTCCTCCTTACGCCGGTCACACCTCTGCAAGGAAAAGAAGAGTACGAGTCAGAAAGAGGCAGAGGATCGCGAGGTGCAGATGGCGAGCGTGATCTGCGGGTCGGGGTCAGGCCTACCAGCGAGCTGGCGGTGGCAGAAGCCAGGCACGCCGGTTGCTGGCCGTCAAAAGGCGAGAGGCCGAGAGAGAGAATTTTTTTTTTTTTTGGCCGAGAAAGGGAGCGACAGAGAGAGGGCGAGTGCGAGAGAGAGAATGAGGGCGAGCTCGCGAGAGTCCCCGACCGTCGCCGGAGGCCCGCCATTCGTCGCAGCAGCTCTTCCCGAACCAGAATCGTGTACCGTCGAGTTGGCGTGGTTTTATTCATTCCGGCAAGTGGATTAATGGCCGCCGGAGTTCATGGCCGGCGGTGGTCGACGCCGGTCGGAATGGACGAGCGGCGGACGACGGCGGTTCGGCGGTAGATGGGTCGCCGGTTGTTCCGGGCCGTGCCGTTGGTTGGGTGAGCTTTGGTGAGGAAGCAAGTCCCTCGGTGAAGGAGAAGCATCGGGGAAGAAGAAGTCCAAGGGTGAAGAGAGTTCGAGCGATGGCAGAGAGAGAGAGAGAGGCCCCGGACTCCACCGCGCCGCGCACGAACTCCGTCCGACGACCACGCCCGGCCGACGTCCTCAAGCATAGCGGCGAAGGAATCCGCCTTTTTCGCTTTGGGCAGAGCTCGAGGAGGAAGACGGCGCCGCAAATCCAGAAAGCTCTTCGCTTTCTGATCGGAGCTCGACTCGCGCTCGTGCCCAAGATCGCTCGCAAAGATCCGGAGTCGAAGACATAAGAGGCGCGACGGATGGTGGTGGTTCAAAGCAGGTGAGGGCGAGCTTTCCTCTTTGGCTAAAAAAGAGACGAAGATAACAATTGAGGCATTAATTGCCTTGATAAATTAAGGGGTAAAATTATTTTATGTGGTCCCTATAATCATAGTTAGGGCATTTGTGGTTTGTTATCATAAGCCAAAGAATGAGATATTTAAGAGAAAGGGGGGAGATGGCTTCATTTCATTTGGCTGAGTATAAGCTAAAATCATTCCAAGTATTAATGAGCTAAGGCCAAATTTCATGAGATATTGCACGACCTCATCACCTAAGCTCACATCTTTAAGAGGAAACGTGGAAGGGGTTAAAAAAGACATCAACGTGGGATCTTCACTTTTGCTTTAAGATAATGAGAAAATAAAGGGAATGAAATATGGCATGGAACTCTCTCTCTCTCTCTCTTTGCAAGAATAAGTTGAAACTTTCTATTTAGAGCTTCAACACTTGCAGTGGCTTCTTATGATCAATGAGGGGATGTTTCATGAGATACAAAATGATAAGAAGAACCAATCATAGGTTTAAATGTAATGATAACTTTGAGTTGAAAACATGTGGTGAAAATTAAAGAATGTGTTCAAATTAAAATGTTGCAAATGGGTTTAATCTTATGGTTCCAAAGTAGATGGCCAAGTAAATGAAATGAGTCATCAATGGTATTAATGGACTAAGATTAATATCAATGATGTCATGCATGATGTCAAATTAATATTGATGATGTCATGCATGATGTCAACACTGGGCTTAGTTTAATGTCATCAGTAGCATGTGGGTAAAGATAATTGGTGGAATGAAGAGAGGTGGCACAAATTAAAGAGTAATAAGTGGATCAACTATATAGTTTCCAATGTAGATGTTTTGTCAAGTTACCAAAAAATCTAGTAAATAGTATGTAAACATGGAAACTGGTGTCCGTTCTAAATAATTGGTATATTCTAAAAATATTTTGAACCCACTAAAATTATTAGTGAATAATACCAAATGCTCGGAAAATTTTAATTTGATAAACTTAAAACTTGAAGAATCACCAAATACGTAATTCGAAACATATCGGTTCCTATCTACAACTAATAGGGTGGTGAATAAATTAGCATCATTTTATATCACCACGTACATGTCAACACCTATCAATTTACTTTTAACAAATCGAGCTCCGAGTAATTATGATAGCGGAAAATTGTCCTAATACCTTCCGCATCCCATAAAATTGATGACGTCCATTCATATCCAAAATTTCAAACTAAATGATACTTAAGTTTATATCCTAAATATTATCAATAAAGATGAAAAATTTCGGTTGTCATAAAAAGATCGGGAGAATATCCTAAAGAGAACCATGACTCCCGCTACTAAACTCAAATTATTGTCATCAAGTAATGCATTTAAGATTCTCAAATCTCTCATGACACCGCAAGATACAATATAACAAATCAATCTAGGGGAGGTTGCACCCTAATGGATATCCCTGAAGCAGAACCATGACACCCTCTAAACCCAAACTATTGCTATCAATTAATGCATTGAGGCTTCTCAAATCTTTCATGACACCGCGAGATATAATATAACAAATCAATCTAGGGGAGGTTGCATCCTAATGATCCGTGAGCTCAAGAAATTCATAAAGAAAAACCTTGGGACGTTGCCCGTCTGTAAAGAAGAGGATAGCGAATCAAGAGACTAAAAAATCCGAATAGTTATAATGGACTCCTAAAGAGAATGCCCCTCGTGGCCTTTGTCAATTTGTATGATTGTAAGTCCAAAATATAGTTGTCTACGTTCTGACCGAAAAAAGAAAAAAAAAAAAAGAAAAATGGGCTGCCTACGTAAGCGGTGACGCACTAGCGCCAAAATGTCATTGTCTGTCTCGGTCCCCCTCTCCTTTTCTTCTTTGAAAAACGTCACAAACTTACAATGTCCTGTTTTTGACCCTTGCTTCCAACCTTTTCCTCTTTTTTTAATTCCCTTTTTCTTAGTGATAATTCATCCGCCGTACCTCGTTGTCCCACTCAATGCCCGCGCCATGTATATAGCTCACGAGCCATTTGAACATGAAGCAGCTCCAGAGTGTCGCAGGTCCTCCCTCCCTCCCTGTCCGAGTGTGTGCGTTTGTGGAGTTATATGTCCTTTCTTGTTTCTAATTTTGTTTGGGACGATTGCCTGGTGCTATGTTTGCGAGCAATGGGACTTCTAATTTCTTATGGGTCGTAGTTCTAAGCATTGTTTTGGTGATTGCGGACTTGTTAAATCAAGTCAAGTCCAAGACATTTGACCGGGTTTTTAGTTGGGAACACTGTGACTTTGCTTGCAGTGCATTTTTCAATCTACTTAAACTCAGTGACTTCTTGTGAGTTCGCCATAGCGGGTTTTCCTGCTTAACTTCTTCCAATTCCAAATTCCCTGCAGCATTCATGATGGACGTTTCCAAACATGTGTATTGATTCGGGGGAAACTTTTGCTATGAGACTTCTGGGTGAATATAGTTGCATTTCTAACTGAAGCAGTTGTGATGGACTCTTTCTCTTGCAGGAAAGGCTTCATCTTCATTGGGATGCAAAAAAGGAATTACTTCATGAACTAAGAGCTATTACCTTGATCACTTAAAAAATGGGATTCGAGCTGTTGGATTGGTATTGCCGGCCGGTGGCGAATGGGATTTGGGCAAGGACTGCGGACAGTGCTTTCGGTGCGTACACACCTTGCGCCATTGATTCCTTGGTCATCTCCATATCCCATTTGGTTCTTCTGGGCCTCTGCTGCTACCGAATTTGGTTGATCAAGAGGACTTCGAAAGTCCAGAGATACCGTTTGAGGTCGAAATGCTACAACTATATGTTGGGATTGCTTTCTTTTTACTGCGTTGCCGAGCCTGTGCTGAGGTTGGTGATGGGCTTTTCGGTTTTCAATCTGGATGGTCAGACTAGCCTCCTTCCATATGAGGTAGGAATTTTACTGTATTGTGTTCCTAGCTTCAACTCTCCAACGTAAACGTGATACTTTGTTGTTTAATGAACAATCTTGATTAGCTGGTTATTTTTTTTAAGGTGTGACCGTGCACATCGACGGACTCCCATACTGTAAGCCATTAACAAACTTATATAGCTAGTTGCTCAACCCCAGCCTAAGTGAAAGCTTTTAGTAGGCTGAAATTGTTTACTAGCACGTTGACTGTCCTTTCTCTTTTTCTTTTTCTTTTTCTGTTTCAACTGCTTTCTATTGGAAGAAGCTTGGCTTCAGTAAATCCTCGTCAGACTGTAGCATCCCCCATTATGGCTCCATTCTGTGTGACGTGGAACTTAGCCTTTTGATAAAAGCCACAAACTCCTCCCTTCATTTTGCGAAAAATGTGGTGTTTCTGTAAAATATTTTCTAAAAAGCCATTTTTAATAAAATATAATTTTTTTTTCTGGTATTTGGCCAAAACTTAGAAAGAAGTGGAAAATATTTTCCTGTGTTCGGAAAGGAAAATTTTTCTTTCATGCACTCGTTTTCAATATCTTTTATTATTTTATATTTTAAATATAATTTTAATTATTTTTTATATTTAAAAATTGATTTTTTAATTTTTTTTTCTTTGTTTTTGTCTTCCTCTTCTTTGGCCGGTGCCAGATCGGCAAGTGAGCCAAAGGCTCGTGCTCACCAATCTAGTGAGGCCCGAGCTTGCCTAGATTTGCGAGCTAGCCAGGCGAGCAGGGCTTGCCAAGGCCCGAGCTTGCTTGCTCACCAAATCGTGAGCCTGGTCAGTTGCTAGCGGTTGTCATGGCTAGCGATTGACCAAGCCAAAACTAAAATAAATAAATGAATAAATAAGAAGAAAAAAAATAAGAAAAATAAAAAAAAATTAAATATTCAATTTTTTTTTTTTAAAAAAAAGATAGAAAGGTTAACATGAGTGTGAGATAAGAGGAAGTGAGTGAGAAAAATATTTTCTACTTTTATATGTTTTCCTCTTTGTCAAAAGTGGAAAACATTTTCCCCTAACCCTTAATGGAAAACATTGCACATGAGGGTTTTTCCAACTTCTGTAGGTTCCAAGTTTAACCCTCTTTGAGCAAGCAAATTGACTACCATTTGTAGTTAAAACTTTTAAATCGCACAACTCTGTTTCTGCCACTACCATACCACGAATTTCAATGCCATTTACCCGCTAATGTCTGGTCATGATAGTTTGCAATCTGTGTTATACTGAAAGTCTTCAGAACCAGTCTGTAACTATCTCAAATGATGCTGTTTACATTGGCTGGCAAACTGAGAGTCTAATAAGCTTTGTAATCACACCTCCGTTTTTCTTTGGCAGATGGTTTCGTTAACCATAGAGTCTCTTGCTTGGTGCTCCATGCTAGTTATGATTAGCCTAGAAATGCACATTTACATTCGGGAGTTCAGATGGTACGTGCGCTTTGGAGTCATCTATGTTCTGGTGGGGGAAGCTGTGATGCTCAATCTCATCCTCTCAATGAGAGACCACTATCAGCATCATAGGTTAATTTTTAACCTTCAGGAGACATTTAACATAACTGCTCATACTTCGAATATCTACATCTCATATTCTCCTTATATACCCCTGGATACTAGTATAGTGATTTTATTAGATGCTCTCTCTCTCTCTCTCTCTCTCTCTCTCTCTCTATCTTCAAGCTATCCAGATTGATGAAAACTGTTGAAAGAATTGACTTTTCTATTGTTAAAATACTCTGGAGTGTGCATTTGTTCTCCTTGGTGGCCACACTGCTTTACTGAAAATTATGTCATCACTTAATCATGGCGAAGGACATATTTGCAAGATTTTTCCCGTCCATGTCCTGGAATACGGTTAAATTGCTTCTTAAACTGGTGCGTGTGGCTAGTTATACCATTTCATGTTACACATCTTTCACACTATTTATGTATGTTTTGAAAGCATGTCACTGTTGAGTTGCCATAATTAAGCCAACACCATGATCTCTCTGTGGGAATGTGAAACTAATTTTGATTGGTTGAAGATGATAGCCAGTTGTAGGTTGAGTTGCCTTATTCAATCTACTAGAATTGGAAATCTTTCTTGGAGACTCAAGAACCTTTTTGAAGCAGGTTGTTTGGTTACAATGTGTAACAGCATCGCAGTGTTTTAGAGTTTAAGATCCATATTCAGTATGTTCCAGGATGGACCTAATATATTATCTTTTCTACTCCTCCAGGTCTGCACTTTATCTGTGTATCAGCACGGTTTTTTGCCAGGTTACTTCTCTTTCAATAAACTGTTACTCCTAGACTCATCTGTTTATAACTTCCTAGCCTTTTGAACAAACAGCTCCTGTCGGGATTCATCAGTCAATAGATTTGATATGAACATTGGCAATTATTGAGATTTCTTTCTGTCATTGGTCAACTCGATCAAAAGAATTCTGATTTAATCTTCTTCTTTTTTGTGCTTCTTTTGATGAAGGTTCTATTTGGGATTCTTCTTTTTGTCTATGTTCCGAATCTGGACCCTTGTCCAGGGTATACGATGATCCACACTGAGCCTCTTGATAGTGTTGAATACGAGACTCTTCCGGGGGAGGAGCAAGTTTGTCCTGAAAGGCATGTCAGCATATTTTCCAGTGAGTAACACGTGAACTTCATTTTTTTATCCAGCCGTTCAGCTTTCTTTCATAAGATCTGACTAGTTCAGCTAGTCTCTATGCATTGACATGTCAAATTGCCCGCAATTTTCCAATAAGCAGTGATAATGAACTAATAATATGACATTTTCAGATTCTGTCTGCTTTTTTTTTGATCTGAAGATTCTGTCTGCTTAATGAGTCCATTTTGCTTGTGTTTTTGCTTGCTTGCTTTCCAATGGTGGCATTTGTCGGTTGCTCGTTTGTGCATATCTTCTACTCCCTGAAGCAAAATGTAATTGCTTTGCTAGAAAATGAAAGTGAGATGAGACATTTCTTTGGGGGTCTAGTAACATGGAGTTGGATTTTGTTTAGTGTTTTATTAATCAGCTGCTTATTGTTGTTTCGTTAATGACTCTCTCTCTCTCTCTCTCTCGTATAGGGATATACTTTGGGTGGATGACTCCACTTATGGAGCAAGGATACAAAAGACCGATTACCGAAAAGGATGTTTGGAAGTTAGACTCTTGGGATGAGACTAAGGAGCTGACCAAAATGTTTGCGTCCACTTTTCTTTAGCTGTATTCTGAACTTTTTGTGTATTCAGATAAATTTCTAAAGCATGGCAATCGTATCTTATTTTGAAGATTCCAGAAATGCTGGGCCAAAGAGTCTCAAAGGCCCAAACCGTGGCTTTTAAGAGCTTTGAACAGCAGCCTTGGAAGACGGTATGTATTGGTTTAATTGCATCTCATGTCTCATTCTTCATTCCAATTTCGATTTGACAGTGCACAGACATCTGTACAGCTTTATTCTGTAAGATTCCTCATTGTTTGAATGTTCCCCATCTCATTCGCCCAGTTTGCTTGCTTCTTCAGGTTTTGGTTGGGAGGCTTCTTTAAGGTAAGTATGATACCACATACGTGGTGGATGTGCTTAATCATATGCTAACTCCTATCTTAGCTGGATGATGATTGCCATATACTATGCATGCACCTTTATAAATTTACTTAGGTTGAGCAGAACATTAGAAACTGACGAATCTGAAATAGAAAAAAAAGGTATCTAAAGGATTGAAGTCTTCAAGGCTTCGTCTCGTGATTGAGTCTAGGAGTAACAACAATCCTGCAAGAGCATAATGTTCACTTGAATATGCAATGCTCATTGGAAGCATAGTAACTCTTTCTTACATGGATAACCACAGATCGGGACTGATCTTTCCCAATTTGTTGGGCCCACATTGCTGAACCACCTCCTTCAAGTAAGTTCTTTCGAGTCTCTCTCTCTCTCTCTCTCTCTCTCTCTGTCTCTCTCTCTCTCTGTATATATAAATATACACATCAGATGAATATGTAGGCATCAATTTTTAGATCAGTGCTGGACTCTGCTTTTAAGATTTTGAGGCAATCTAAGAATTGACCTTTTACCCACTTGAAATATATGCTTAATTTTGGAAAATTGTTCCCATGGAACCTTCCTCTTCAAATGACTAGAATATTATTTGAAAGACCATCTATGGATGGAGGAGTTGAAGGGTTGTTAATAGGGAGGCGGGACCCTGCAGAAACAGAGCATGCTTTTCATAGGGTACATGCCATTTTCTAGTAATCATTTTGGAAGTGATCTATGTTTTGTTGTGATAGAAAAGCTGCTTCAACATAAACAGGACAACAAATGAACAGACACGGCATAATGATTGTATGGACTTAGATTGATTGAATAAAAATGTCATCTGTTCTGTTCTATGGGTAGATTAATAAAAATGTCATCTGTTCTGTTCTATGGGTAGATTAATCTTGAGGACTCAATCGCCTTGCCTTCCATGGCATAAAATATTGTGCACATAGACTGACCTTTTATTTTTGTATTCCATTCAACGTCATGATGGGTCATGTTAGATGGAGTTACTTTTCCAAGAACAGATTTGTTTTTCTGATGTGTCTTTCTTTGCTACGTGCAGTCAATGCAAAGAGGGGACCCTGCATGGACTGGTTACCTCTATGCCTTTGCGATTCTTGTCGGTGTGGTATGATCCTATCTTTGTTTTGTGTCAAAGTTTGATTTATGTTGGGAGTCAGAGTCCTTTCCTTCAAGTTTGAACACCGTTAAGATTTTATAGTGCAATATGTGAAGTAAGGCTCCCCGTTTGTTTCATTAAAAAATGGATGATTTGAAAAACCTTTTCCAAAAAATGATCGCCTGGATTAGTCAATGAAAAGTTTTTCACTAAAGACAACAATTTATATCTAAATATTTTCGTAGACTATTTTCCTTTCGTTCATTTTTATAAGTAATACAAGCGATCTTTTTTAGCAGAATATTTTTTAAATCATTCATCTTCCGCAAAACAAACGGAGCCTGAATATCATTATCACCATGGTAAATGGTAAATCAAGTTTATCGATATCATCTCTGAAATAATTTTTTACCATATGCCAAAAATTTCTGCTTTACTTATAATTGTCGTTGTCGTTGCCTCTGGCTTTTGGTTCTTATTCAATGATGAAGTCCTTCCATCAATAAGAAATGTGAAATCTGCTGTTTTTAGATATGCTAATAAGTTCTGATTGGACTCTGTACAGTCGCTTGGTGTGCTTTGCGAAGCCCAGTACTTTACGAATTCAGTTCGAACGGGATTCAGGCTGAGGTCAACTTTGGTAAAGAAAACATTTCCAGATGTGTACAAATCCTCAGTATCAGATACTTAGTCTAGGTCATTCTTCGCCTTTTATAATAGTAGAGCAATTAAATAGCTTATTCGACCTTATTGGTAGGTGGCGGCCATTTTCCGCAAATCCTTAAGACTCACTCATGAGGGTCGCAAGAAGTTCCCATCTGGAAAGATAACAAACATGATAACAACAGATGCTAATGCACTTCAGGTGAGATTCTCACCTCAGACATGATCATGACATTACTACCATAGTTCTCTTATTGCTGCAACGTCATTTAGTTAAGTCAATGCTGATATCTTCCTTAGTTTGGAAATCATATGCCCAGCTCTTCTGATTTTGCAAAAGTGAAACTTCGTGAACTACATCTGACGTGATACCTTATATTGTTCAGCAAATATGCCAACAACTTCACAACTTATGGTCGGCTCCGTTTCGTATTGTCATTGCCATGGTTCTTCTGTACCAGCAATTAGGTGTTGCTTCGCTGCTTGGATCTCTCATGCTTGTCCTCATGATCCCATTGCAAGTAAGCTTATGCTCTTTTTTATTCCTGCGAAAGTTTGTCCTCTCTATAACTTCATTAATACGTATTTCTTCCATGATCATTGTAACATTTACCAATTTAAGTTAAACCATATATATGGTAACTTTTATGCTGATTTGGAGGTCCCTTTTCTCTTTAACTTTAATTTGTTTGAAGGACATTCTGATCTAGGAAGTAGAGGACGTTTTTTGTCCGAAGCTTCTATGTAGTAACGGTTGTATCAGGAGTAGTATTGATTAGCTAAAAGAAGTTTTCTGCACCACATTGTCACTCTCTACTCATGGGTTAGCATTTGTATTATGATGATCAATCCTCCATCTGTCAATCAATTGTCTTACATCTTACAACTTTTCTTGGTGAATTAGACGGTCATAATCAGCAAAATGCGAAAAATGACCAAGGAAGGGCTGCAGTGGACTGACAAGAGAGTCAGCCTCATGAACGAAATTTTGGCCGCAATGGACACTGTGAAGTATGTTGAATAAGCAGGATGCCCTGGCCTACATTCTCTATGGCTATATTCATTTTACAATGACTGAAATTCAATGGAAAAATTGTTGCAGGTGTTATGCTTGGGAAAAGAGCTTTCAATCTAGAGTTCAAGAAATACGAAATGATGAGCTTTTATGGTTCCGTAAAGCGCAACTACTATCTGCGGTATAGACTACTTCAAAATTAAGATAATATTATGCATTTTGATCATGGAATTATCAATTTTATTGACAGTTTGAAAATTCTTGCTCTCCCGAATATGCATTATATTTACGCACACACACATGCAGACTGACACAAGCACATCCTCACTTCGACACATGCACATCTGCACAATGACACACGCTCGCATGCAGAGAGAGAGAGAGAGAGAGAGAGAGAGAGAGAGCCATACAGATGAAAGAACATCAGTGGCAGGATATTGCTTGTGTAAAAAAAAAAAAAAAAAAAAAATTCTGAAACGACCTGGCTTGGCTTTCTGTCCATGGTAAACTTACCAAGCAGACTGACAGCAGTTCAAATACTTTCATAGGTACTTGTATGCATCATAGCCTCATACTAGCTCTTCTTAAATCAACATATTTATTCCCAAAAAAAAACATGGAAAATAGTCTCCATTCAAGTAATGGCAGGCGAGTGAATTTGGACTCTTTTTGTCAGAAGGGCGAAAGAGCTTATGGACATGACATTTTCTCCTTCCATGATGCCTCATGGTTCTATTTGTCTGAAAGTTTAATTTTGGTGGCAGTTCAACAGCTTTGTTCTCAACAGCATCCCCGTCGTCGTGACCGTTGTCTCATTTGGGGCATTCACTTTGCTTGGTGGGGATTTGACACCAGCGAGGGCGTTTACATCACTTTCTCTTTTTGCTGTGCTACGGTTTCCTTTAAACATGCTCCCTAACTTGATGTCTCAGGTTCTTTCACTTCATCCTAACCTCATCTCCGTATCTCTGTCACTTGAATAGAATAGTCTACTGATCTAACGCATTGTCAACATCAAACATGTGTGTTTATTTTCGTGGTTAGTGTACCTATCATTTTGTTTTTGCTCCTAATTTTGTACCTTGGATATGTTGTTCATGATAGCGTCACTCAGTTTAAGTATCAATTCATCTTGCTTTGGCGATGAGGAAGACCATTGACAATATCAAACTGCTAGAGAAATCAAATAGAAATCGAAGATGAACTGCAGTAGATTATCTTACTGATGGATCTGATTCTTTGAGTTGGACAATACAGCGTGCGGAAAGGGGATAATCATTTCTCAAATACTACATATTTCTTTAAAATAAGCTGATTATCTAGTTGTTGAAATAGCATAAATAATTGAAATTTAATTAGTCGAAGGTTAAACCTGTTATGTCAATTTGATATTGAAATGGAAGGCTGAATAATGTTGTGACGACTAAATCTGCAACAGATTATCTTTTCATTACCTTACTTTTATGACATTTGGAAAGTGGGAGTCAGAGTTTCTCTTTTGTGCTTATTACGGTTTTTTACCTTTGCTTTCTCAAAGATGATGCATACTCTCTATCTTAGATTCAGAATTCTATTTTAACTGTGCTTGCAAACATTTGTTTGCTATCGTTTAGTTTCCAATCTTACTTTTGTGTCCCAGGTTGTTACTGCAAATGTTTCCCTGCAACGTATGGAGGACCTATTTTTAGCAGAAGAGAGAATTTTAGTTCCTAATCCACCGATTGAGCCAGGACTGCCAGCTATTTCAATCAAGGATGGCCACTTTTCATGGGACTCTAAGGTCAAATAAACACATGCTGCATTTTGTCTGGCAAAATCACTTACCTTTTCCCTTTACAATGTGAAAAAACCGTTGATAATAGTATAGTCATCCAGGTTTTAGGGATTGTAACACCACCAACAATGCATTTATAGACATACACAATAGTAATCACTGCTGTGATTTGAAGGATGAAGGCATGTTAGAAAATTTTCATTGAACGCCGAAGTTAGTAGATGCCATAATCAAAATTTAAAGCACACCTTTCATCGAACAACTTAAGCATTTACATAAGTGAGTAGTGCTCTCACAACTGCTACAAAGGTGACTGATCGTGCGAGGAACTTGACTAATTCTTGTGTAATCTTTGGGGATAAATTCAATCTTGCTAAATGTCTGAGGAGGCAAATAACTGAACTCAAAACTCAGAGGACATAATTTCTCTGGGTGAATGCGTCTCTTTTGCCATCATTTTGCTGATTCAAGTTAGTGTAACTATGTTTTCTAACTGATATTGGATAATTCAGCATAACTAGATGGTCATTTATGGTGGTTTCCGGTCTTTTTGTTGCACTATCTTATTTCAAGTGGAGGCTAAATTTTCAGCTAACTTCAGGCAGAAAAACCCACATTGTCAAACATCAATCTGGATATACCAGTTGGTAGCCTAGTTGCTATTGTTGGTGGTACTGGAGAAGGAAAGACATCTCTCATATCTGCAATGCTTGGGGAACTCCCTCCTCTCTCCAGTGCATGCGTTACTATCCGGGGAACCGTTGCTTATGTTCCTCAAGTGTCCTGGATTTTCAATGCTACTGTAAGTCGCACAGTGCTGTTTTTGTTTTTCTGTCGATGTTAAGTGCCTTATCATCATCTTTTCTCATGTCCTAATCCCTAGTGTGTGTGATCTCAGGTGCGTGACAACATATTATTTGGGTCCCAATTTGAACAGGAAAGATATTGGAAGGCAGTCAGCGTAACTGAATTGGAGCATGATCTCGATTTACTTCCAGTTAAGTGGGACTCAGTGCTTTGCAAGACTCTCTTTTAACATGGGATATGTGATCCGTTAATTATCTGTCTCAATTATTTTTCAGGGTCGTGATCTTACAGAGATTGGTGAAAGAGGGGTGAATATAAGCGGAGGGCAAAAGCAGAGGGTTTCTATGGCCAGGGCTGTTTACTCGAATTCAGATATTTACATATTTGATGACCCTTTAAGTGCCCTGGATGCTCATGTTGGTCGACAGGTTTGAAATTCATGACACAGAATATTATTTACTCTTTACCCCAGGCGTAGCAATTAATGTTGCAGGGCTTCAACATTAACTGCATACTTGAAAGGCTTTCTATGCAAAGAATGCTCGAATGCTTCAGTTAAACAAGAATGAGAATTTTGATCCTACAGTCCTGCCCTTATGATAACTTGCTGCCATCAAAACTGGATAATTGAAGCAACATATGCTAATTTCAAACTCATAGGCATTTTCTGATTTGGGACTTAAATTTGGGTATATCTATTATTCTCTTTGTTTCACCAGCTCCTTTCATTAATTTTTAATAACATGGGGTATCCGAACCTTTGGCTCCACTTTTCTCCACGTCTCAAGTGACCTTCAGTTTCATATACATAGATCTTACATTCAGTAGGATCTCTTTTTTCAATTTTTTAGAAATGAGGCAAATTCTTGTATTAGCTTATACTCACCCGCGGTCACATGCAGGTGTTCAATAGCTGTATCAAGGAAGAGCTGCGAGGGAAGACCCGGGTCCTTGTCACGAACCAGCTACATTTTCTTCCTCAAGTGGATCGAATCCTTTTGGTTCATGAAGGAATGGTCAAGGAGGAGGGGACTTTTGAGGAGCTCTCTAAAAGTGGGATTTTGTTCCAGAAACTTATGGAGAATGCAGGAAAAATGGAGGACCAAACAGAAGAGGCCGAGGAGGAGGAGAATAAAAATGTAGAGGAGAAAACATCTAAAAGAGCAACTGACAGCATTGTTGATGAATTATCAAAAGATCAAGGCCGCGGGAAGAAAGGTAAAGGAGGGAAGTCGGTACTTATTAAGCAAGAGGAACGGGAAACAGGCATTGTGAGTTGGAAAGTCCTGATGAGGTACTAAAATGCATGATCTGAAACTTTGTCTTCTTACAATTGTCGGTAGACAAGTCATATACCAGAAAGGCTTGTTTATGGATACGAGATACATGACCTAAAAAATTTCTTGAACTCTACGATGGAACTAGGGTTCAAATAAGCCAATTAAATGACCTCGAACATACATGTGATAGTTTGAACAAAAAGTTCGAGTAAGTCCATTTAACACCTAAGGCTGTATAAAGGCAATATTCATATAGTGTAAGTATGTGCAACATTTTTTTTCAGCTTCACTTGACATCAGTCAAAACACGGTTGTACCTTTTTCTTCACTTGACATAGTTAAATAACATCTAAACATCTAAGGTCCATGCATTTTCCATTTCCTTTTTTTATTGAAAACCCCAATACTGTTCCTTTTTTTTTTGGGGGGTAAATGCTGTTCTCCCTCATTTTTTTTTCAGGATTCAATAATCCGCACCACAAAGCAATAATGCTACTTATCTGTGACCTTCATATGATATTATATTTAGGTACAAAGGGGCACTGGGAGGCCTGTGGGTGGTGGCAGTACTCTTTATATGCTATATTTCAACTGAAATTCTTCGTATTTCAAGTAGCAAGTGGTTGAGTTTCTGGACAGATCAAAGCACTTCAGAGGACTACAGACCAGGATTCTACATATTGATCTACGCACTTCTGTCCTTTGGTCAGGTACGTCAAAATTCAGTAGATAGATCTCTCCAAGTTTACTATCTTTTATGCAGTAGCTTGTGCTTCTATAATTTTTTCTCTTGATCATCGATGAAATTGTAAAGCTACATTACCTCTTAGTCCTTGAGTTTGGATTACGACTTCTTGTTTATAGTGAGGAAACAATAATGTGATTTTAGAGACAATCTAAGTTATCATACCATGAAACAGACTATTTGCTAGCTTTTCTATTTCTGCGTTTGTGTCTTTGGTGGATGTGGGTATTTGTCAACTGAAGAGAAGGTCTTTCTGCCAACTTCCATGACAACTTCCGTATTTCTGTGAATCAGGTGACCGTGACACTGACTAATTCTTATTGGTTGATTATTTCGAGCCTCCATGCGGCAAAAAGATTGCATGATTCTATGCTCCAGTCTTTATTAAGGGCTCCCATGATTTTCTTTCACACCAACCCAATGGGAAGAATAATCAACAGGTTTGCCAAGGATCTAGGCGACATAGATCGCAATGTTGCCCAATTTGTAAATATGTTCATGGGCCAAGTCTGGCAGCTACTTTCGACTTTTGTGCTCATAGGAATTGTGAGCACAATCTCTCTTTGGGCCATAATGCCGCTCTTGATCTTGTTTTATGTAGCCTATCTGTATTACCAGGTGAGTGCAGATTTGTTTGCTCCATAATGCTTTTTCATACAAAATGACAGTTCTCTGCTACTTATGGCCACAATTGCCAAGCCTTGTCCCACTTAGTGGAGAAAGCTATATTCTTCTGCCGCATAACCTGAGATTTTGATGTTGCATTTACATTTTCTGGGATTCTTTGGACACTACCCACTGCCATTTAGATGTTTCAGAGTGGAAATCCGGAAAGATGATTTCCATAATCCTTCTAAAGTAGAAAGCAACACTCTTTTTCCTTTTTATGAAACAGTGATTAAGTAATAAGCACCGCTGGCTCAGAATGAGTATTTCTTTTACCCATCTTTTTGTCATTTTTTGGCAGAGGGAGCGTTAGTCATCAATGCTAAGAGTAAATCCTTTTAATTGCTTGATAGCGTTACACCACTTGTTCTATCGCATGTTTCGTCCTCTACCAGTAGCCGAGTCCTTATAGAATTTTGGATGTAATTGCCTCTCTAATTGTTTGCCTTGTGGTTGTTAACAGACTACATCTCGTGAAGTGAAACGCTTGGATTCAATTACCGGATCTCCAGTTTATGCGCAATTCGGAGAAGCGATGAATGGCCTGTCAACAATACGTGCATATAAAGCATATGATAGGTTGGCCGCTATTAACGCCAAGGCCATGGACAATAATATCAGATTCACCCTTGCCAATGTCAGTTCCAACCGTTGGCTCACCATAAGGTTGGAGACTTTAGGAGGCATAATGATCTGGTTGACAGCGACATTTGCAGTCATGCAGACCGGCAAAGCAGAGAACAGAGCAGCCTTTGCTTCAACTATGGGTCTCCTCCTCAGCTACACTTTGAATATAACGAGCCTTTTGAGTGGTGTTCTGAGACAAGCAAGCAGAGCTGAGAATAGTCTAAATGCTGTAGAGCGTGTGGGTGTGTACATAGAATTGCCTTCTGAGGCTCCGGCTGTAATAGAGAGCAACCGGCCCCCTCCTGGCTGGCCTTCGTTGGGATCAATTAAATTTGAAGATGTGGTTCTTCGTTACAGACCTGAACTTCCTCCGGTCTTGCATGGATTGTCCTTCTCAGTAGCACCCCGTGAGAAACTCGGAGTAGTTGGAAGAACCGGTGCAGGAAAATCTAGCATGATAAATACTTTGTTCCGAATTGTCGAGCTCGAAAAAGGAAGGATCTTGATAGATGGGTGCAACACTTCTAAGATAGGACTCGAAGATTTGCGGAAAGTCCTTAGCATCATACCTCAATCACCAGTTCTTTTCTCGGGTAGGCACTGTGAAATTCTTTTAACACCTTAACTTGTTTGTTAAAATGGCTTCATTCTTCCCTCTTCTGTTCCACTCAACCTCTGTGATATTCCATAGGAAAGTCTGCTAACATGTTGATATCGGTCTGCTCACTGGTTCATATTGCTATCTACTCAAACAAATTCATAGCTGAGAATTTTCTTTCTCACTTATATGTCCAACATTAGAGCTCCAGAACTCTTTACTCCTTGGAGCAAGCATCGGTTCACAAGAGCCACTTACGGTTCTTGCAATCCGATTCTTTACCCAACTACTCTTGCATGGTCGCTGTCTTTTGACATGAACAATCTGCTGAAAGCCCTGATCAGTTCAAATGACTTAATTCATTGTCCTACTTTGATTTGAGTCCGAGGAACAGTTTGGATAAAAAATGACCAATTTTCTGTTCATGTGCTGTCTTACATTTCGTGTGAAAAGGCCACAATACGAATCACAAATGTATACACTGAACCCCCTTACTGTGAACTGAGAAGCTTCTACATTATGTACTAAATAACCTTTAGATTCCATTGTTTGTGAAGACTAAATATCATTTCAAATAGTTTCTTTCTTTTCAAATTTGTGTAGGAACTGTGAGATTTAATCTCGACCCTTTCAATGAACATAACGACGCTGACCTCTGGGAGGCTCTGGAGAGAGCACATTTGAAGGATGTCGTCAGGAGGAACTCTTGCGGCCTGGATGCTGAGGTAAGCTTGTGTAGAGTAACTAGATGTAAAATGCCAATGAAGGGATCATTGCAATTCCTGTTGAATTTGGGCTCATGTTGATGAAATTATCGGTAGTTACCTAACGTAGTTAAAGGGGAATATTTAAAATTTGAAAATTGTCTTGTGATGGATAAGGATTTTAGACGTTGTCTAAAGCATGTAAGTGTTGCGATGTTAACAACAACAATTGACTAGGTTAATGCCTTTTGGTAGAGAAAGGAGAAAAATTGAGTCAAATTGATGGAAGGCAAGCGACATGATTTAGTATTCAGCAAAAAAGTTTGACATGCATATGCAATGCCTTCTCAGCGAAGCACCATTCAGGGAAAACCAACATATGTATCCTATACTTCTAGAAACATGAATTATGTAATTAAAATTAGCATGATTTCAAAACTTTTTTAAGTTAAAGGAGATGTGCACAAGATTGGTCAGAAATAAATAGCAATAATCTTCTATATATGGTTATAAATATTGCTTGAATGCTCTGCTTGCACTACCATTGGCTCATCTCACTAGGGAAATCTCCGAATTGAGACTAATTTTATGACACCTGCAGAATTTCCATGAATACGTGACATCCCTCCTTTTGAACTAAATTATAGACCACAAGCAAGAGCCAAAGCTGGCGGGACTTTGTGGTATAGCGAACAGAGTGTATAGACATTGGAATTTTTTTACCTGGAATTTTTTTACCTGCGAAAAACTGAAGGATCCCTTGTATAATGTTTTCTCAATGCATAAAATGTCATAGTGTCTGAAGTCAAACTGAAGTTGAGATGTCGATTTACATATATGTTTGGACTTGTCTATATGCAAGTGGCTGATGCCAATGTAATGCTCTGCATTATTCTATTGGCTTTAAAATGTATCCGTGGTTTCTTACTTATAAGCTAAGAAAGACAACGTTAAAGATCACCATTGATATTGATGTTGGCTGTGTCCTGTCAAGGTTTCTGAGGGCGGAGAGAACTTCAGTGTCGGACAGAGGCAACTGCTGTGTCTTGCTCGAGCATTACTAAGAAGATCAAAGATTCTTGTTCTTGATGAAGCAACTGCGGCCGTCGATGTTAGAACTGACGCTCTCATCCAGAAAACCATTCGTGAAGAATTCAACTACTGCACCATGGTCATCATCGCTCACAGACTTAACACTATCATTGACACCGACCGAATTCTTGTGCTCGATGCTGGCCAAGTATGTTCTAACATTGCTACTTATTCACGCACGCATCAGAAATAGCAAGAAATGCATATTAAAAGTTTGTCATCATGAATATGTAAAAGTCAAAACCACTCTTATCTCTGAAGTATGATTCTTGTGGCGCTTGACACTTTCAAAATAAAAAATGAAATTAACTATCTTATTTGATTCAACATAAAAGGACCGTGACTCC